>OZ038479.1:125088433-125200933 GCA_964036315.1 Acanthosepion esculentum | reverse complement strand
TACAAGAAAAATCTCAAATCGATGTTAAAAATTGCCGCAAAATATTGATTTGTTTAAGATGGAATGATCTATTAAGACATGTCTTTAATTTGAAATTAAAATGAAATTTAGAATTTATTTTCAGTTTTTCTAGTTGAATTGTTCACCTATATTGCATATGATTCATTATTGTACATAATTAGGTTACAATAAAATTTATATTTTATATACATACTACCTTTATGAATATTGAGATGTAGTAGGGTGGGGTCCCAGTACCATAGATTGGGTGGGACATATCAAAGATTCAGGGGGTCCATGAGACCCTTGTGCTGGACCTGGTTGCTGGCATTGGAAGTCTTCAAGTGATATGGGTTTTACTATTTGGCAAGGCTTTTTGTTTGAGATCCTGTAACACCAGTCTGCAATATCTGATAAAATATTACCTTCTTTAAGATCTACAGAGTTCATTTGCTTGAAACTATTTTTTATCATCAGTCTGATAAAATGGTTATAAGTAGCTGATAGGTTAGACATTTCTGAATGAGTAAGGTACTTTAATAGACCTATTTCCTATAGTAGCGAGTAGGGTCCTTACTAAGTGCTCCATATTTATGGCCATGTGTCAGACTGAGTTAAAAAAAAGAATTTTATTATTAAAATATATTTTATTTAATAATTTTTATTTTTAAAATTTGATATCAGTTATGTGCCATGCATGATACACACTTAGGCAATCATGTATCTTTCGATACATGACTGACAAGATTTTTTTCCCCTACAATAGGTTGCCATTTCGTTCTGCGGTAGACCAGTTGCCATCCAAGGCTATAAAACCTGGTCTGTCCTGCTATTTACTCATAGCTGGTCGGGGAGAAGAAGAGGATTCATACCTTTCCCAAGAGTATTAGCACGCAAGTGAATGTAATAGATTCAACTGGAATTTGAACTTGGCTCTCCGATTCCTCAATCCGAGCTGCTATCCATTACTCTACTGTGCCTCTTAAAATTTGATATCCTTAGGATTGGATAATGTTTAATGAACTCATCTGGCTAACCATTGTGGAATAGTGTGGTTGATCTCAACTAGGTGCCTCATACTTTTAGCCTTGTGCCAAACTAGGCTAAGCTTAGTAAATAACATTTCTCCCTTAGTGTCCCCACCCTATATGCAGAATTAAACCTTCCAAATTGCATTTAAAGGTGGTGTCAGGATCAATCTTTGATGCCTGCAGAAGCCAGAAGTGTCTGGAAAAAGGAAGTGAATTCATGGAAGCACCCATATATGCTCTTTAAAATGCGACCATACCATAGTCGGGTTTAGTAAAATAAAACATCTGTGTGGAAATGAAGAGGAATATTTACGTTCCAATTTTTAAAAAAAGAAAAAATTAAATCTTATTTTACATCCAACATGGATTGTAATCCCTAAAATGATAATTCTTTTGTAACCTTGTTGATATACCCACTGGGATTTTTTTCAATAGTACTCTTACTTTAAATTTTTTCCTTCAAGAAAATCCGGGCGTTACAGGGTATTTCGAAAGTCTTGTCTTATCACCACTACATAAATTTTCTATTTCAGATAGCTGGCACAAGCTCCTACATGAAAATGATGGTGTTCAGTTCATACAGACCTTCTTGATGTGTGACAGCGTCAATGAAAGTGAATACTGAATCCAATCCATGTGCTTTGTATTACTGTATTACTTGTTCTATCGTTCTCATTACTTTTTTTTTTTTTGGTAGGGGATGACAAGACTTTCTGACCACCCTGTACTTTTTTAAACCCCCCACCCCCCAAGTTGCGTACTTCCACGATCACCCGGAGCAACTGGGTGGACCTGGATACCTCATGGAAATCGACAAACCTTTGCTCGTACAATGGAATAACTTTGTAGAGTTTTTTTTTTTATGTGGAAACAAACATAAAGTAGGCAACAAAATTCTATTTATAATCGTTTTTCAAATTGCCACGGATTTGATTTAGTGTTGGTTCTTGAATTTGCATTTAAATTTTAAATTGAAAACACCTTTCTCTCCTCCTTTCATTGATTTGAGTTTCTTCGCTCAAAACATAATAGCCCCTAGTCGATCAATTTAAATGTCATAAACAAAAATGCAAATAATTTTAATGCGTGTCAATTAATATAATAATAGCTTTTTTTGTTGAAGTGTGTGCGAAAGTACCACCACCCTCACCATCAAAATCCCATTCGAAGAGGACGTTAAGACTGGACAAATGACAAGCATTTTAAATTTTATATTTTTTGCTTAAAAAAATAAAAATAATAATAATTTTACGGAATCTTAGCACATATATACAACTTTTAATCTATTTTAAATTAGCAAAAAAAAGAGTAAAAAACACTGATATATCTTTCCTATCGTAACCGGGTATCCTAGGTAAAAAAATGTAACTAAAAAAAGGGTATAAGTGTAAAAAAAAAAGAATTAAAAAAAAGGAATGCAAAAATTGGAAATAAGCCAAAAATATGGGTTCATTTAAATTTTAAACTTTTAATTTAATGAGAGATGGACAGATGTGTAATTTAGTTTGGCACAAGGCTACAGGGCACCAGCGTAGACTAAATTCACTACACCAGTACGAACTTAAATTAGTTTAGGCCCTAGGGGTTGTTAATAACGCCGCCAAAATTGAGACAGACAGAAAGGATAGATAGACAGACAGACAGAGAGAGAGAGGAAGATGGATAGTTGTGGTTAAAACAAAATAAAATTATAAAAATTATGGAAACCCATAAGATGAGAATGAGAGATTATCTATGAGAGAGAGAGATATAATCTATGATAGAAAAGCTGAGATAGATAGATAATCGATGATTGATAGATAGATAATAGATAATCGATGATTGATAGATAGATAGATAATAGATAATCGATTATTGATAGATAGATAGATAATCTCTGATAAATGATAATTTATATTAGAAAATATGAGCTAAATAGTTAAAGTTAATCTATGACAAATAGATTGTGATAGATAATTTCTAAGATAATAGATGGGAAATCTGGGATAGAGAGATAGATGGTAATTTTGTTTGCGAAACAAAAAAGGAATTTCTTTAGTAGTTAAACTTCGGGGAAAAATCCCTATTTTGAGGTTGGTAGTTGAAAATGAAAACTCGTCTTGAGATATAATAATAACCGTGTGTCAGTCAAGGTGCGTGGAGTAACTGCCTGGGTTTTAAAAAGTCAGCCACTCTCCAAAAAACAAGCAAGGAAGACAGTTATTTTCGCAAGATTACTTCCTTCATTCTTTCATGGCCTTACTTATTTCTTCGTTCTTTCTTTCTTTACAGATCGACTCAGTGGTAAGCACAAAAAAAAAAAAAAAAACACAGGAAAGAAAAAACTTTCCGAAGGCTATGGCTATTTATTTATCTCGCCTCATAGCTAAAAAAAGCCTCAAAGTCAAAACAAAAAAAACATTTTTAAAGATTAAAATTTAAAAAAAGAAAGAAATCTGATTTTTAAAATATCCTTCTTTTTTTTTAAAAGGTATTCCGTCTTCTTCTCTATAGGACTGTAGGATTTCAATTAGATTTAAAAAATGACATAAAATTAATTATTGATAGTTTCTTTACTTTCTGCATACTTTTTTTAGATTTTTTTATTTTACAACATTTTATTTAAAGACTAGAAATATCCCTTTAAAATCAATCCCTTATTCAAAAAAAAAAAAAAAAAAAACAGACATTTTTAACTGCTAGGGGATTTCTTTTATTTTTGGGGTCTTTCCCCCCCCCCCCAAAAAAAAGTTTAGGTAGGGTGTTTCAATTTTTTAAAAATTAATTCTTTTAAAATTTAAATTGTTGGTTTGGAATTCAAATATAATAGTAAAACACTTTTTTAAAAATTATCAACAAAATGCGTGTTGAAAAAAGAAAATCCTGTTTCTTCCTTCAAGATTTTTTTATGTGTGGCAGAGGAAGTCGCAAAGCAACTGTCCCTTTAAATTAGTAAGAAAAGTAGACAAATAATAGAACAGTTTTTTTTACTTTGTATGTGTGTGTGTGTTACAAGCTGAAAGGATTTTTTTTTAAAAATCGGTTTCAAATTATATAATCGAGGAAAAAAAAATAGAATTCAACATTTCATTTAAATTTTTTTTTTAAAATGAAACATTTTATGTATGATGACAAAATGAAAAAATATACAAATTGGGAGAAAACGATTTTTTCTTTTTTTTACAAACAAATAAATATACAAAAATCCAATTATTAAACTTTCACTGTTTATAATATATAAAATTAAAAAGAAATACTGCAAGTTTAAAATTGAAATGTATTAGAAAATAATGCTGGAAAAAATTGTAGACAAGATGTATATATGAAATACTCACAATTAAATTTAAAACGTTGTTCAATAAATTTTTTTTTAGAAATCCATAAAATGCATAAAACTTTTAAAAATAAGGATTTAAAATTTAACTTTTCTTATTTAAAGTAATGATATTAGCATCAATTTATGAAATTTATAACTAGAAAAAAAATAACATTGTTTTAAAATAAAATACAAAAAAAAACATTTTAGAGAATTATAAATTCAAATTTTTAAAAAATGTATTTTCTGAAACGTTTGACATTCATTTTTCCCCCTACTTTTTTTTTCCTCAAAAAGGATACATAAGTAAAATTCTAGGTTATCACTTAAATTTTAAGTTTATATATAATAACAGTTTAACATAAGTAAAGTGGCCAATTTGGTAAATAATAATATCCTTAGGTGATGGATTCTCAAATAATAAAAAGGGTCGACTACTACTATTTCTGGTTTGAATGTGGTTGGTGCATTTGTTATAATTTTAAAGAAATAAAAAATAAATTTTGAAGAAATCAAACCAAAAAATAATAAATCGTATTTAGTGCCACACATTCTTCTACTTAACCCAAAATAAAATATTTTTTCAACATTTTCTGAATATAATTTTACCAATTTTTTTTTTAATTTATATATAAAATTATTTTTAATTTTTAATGATGAGTTGGGATTTAAAAAAAAAAAAAAAAAAGATTCCTTTATTAAATGAAATATGCAATAAAATTTTTAAAAATTAACATTCTTATATTTTTTTTACCACGTTTCACATTGAATTACGTTTTTATATGGACGTTTTTTCAACAGCATCCAAATAACAATTATTTAAGCTGTCAAAAGTTTTAAATAAGATGGATTTGCAATATGATACATGGTAAAAATACACCTTATTATTATTCGGGGTATATGGTAAAAATAAGGTAGACCCTCAATTTCTGGCCACCTAAATGATGGAAATGCCCTTTTTACTAATTCATTTCTTTCTTTCTGAAAAAGCGGGTCGATGAGTGAATCGTATGGGTCGAAAGAATTCAAGTATTTGAATAGGAAATAACGACACCAAACAAAAGAAAATTTAAAAATCTATCTTTAAAGCAGGACAGGGTAGATTTAACAATCATTGTATATACACAGAAGTGCCATAAAGTCGGGGTCCAGATCCAGACCGGCATTTAAAAATGATCAAATAAGCGAAACTAAAACTTAACCGTTTTCTTTATTATTAATGAAATAAATAATTCTTCCCCACTACCCTTGAGATGAGAGAAAAGATAAAAATACATTTAATTTTTGTCAACAAGAAGACGTATTTTAAGGGTTAAATGCTTTCAAAAAGTATTTTTCATGTTGGGACACAAATATTTTTATTAATATTATAATAAAAATTTCAAGTTTAAATAAAAAATATTTCTAAAATCGATCTTTATGTTTTTAAAACATTTAAAAATACCAAGTAAAAACGGATAACAGATGATAATTTAAAACAAACTGATAAAACTGCTCTCTACACAATTACAGAGACATGCCAATTAATTATACGTAATTAAAACTGTATTTTTAAAAACCGCGCACAGCTGACACTTTTAAAAAGATACGCACTTTTTAAACACACCAAGCATGAATACAGATATATATACATATATCTACAGACAATGGGATATATAGACATACGATCTGTCACTCTTCTTATATATACATATTTATCAATATTTACTTTAACTTATAGTACACACGTCCACAAATAAACACATCGCACCTCCTACTTTGGACTGGACTCATTTGCACATGCTTTTTTATGTCATAAATATTTAACTTACAAGAAAAAAAATATGGAACAATCCAATGAAAAAAAATATATATAAAAGAAAAGATTCTTCATTTCAATTTACCTGATAACGACAGTTTTTTTAGGCTTTTAAACAAAAGAAAAACAAAAAGGCATTTCACCACATTTTCCCTCGTCTTCTTTAGTTTGTGTTTTGGGGGCCCCTATCTGTTTTACTTTTTTTTTTTTCCTTTTTTTTTTTTTTTAAGGGGGCAAGGTATTTTTAACTGGTGGACCGATTCAAGAAGCCATACCCCCACTTTATGACCATTTTTAACTTTTTTTTTGGGGGGGGGTTAACTTCAATCTCGCCACACGCAAGTGCTCGCAGGACGGTTTTTAAAAGCCGTTAAATATTCCACTTGGATATTGATAGATGTTTGAAATCACTTTAAAATCTCAAAACGCATTTGTAAAGTGTCCAACAGTGGTTTTGGTGTGGCCCGCTTAAAGCATAAAATTTCCCCAGCTTCTATCGCTTCGCCTCGGGCTTTTCTGTAGCGGGAACACTTAAAAAGCTTACACCGCCATTGTTTTCATTTTTCGTCCTTTTTGTTAAGAAAATGAGAATAATGTTCAGTTTTGTTTATTTTTACTGCCAGCATCAACTTCATTTTTTTTCTCCTGTATTATTTCGGTGCAATGATTTTTACTTTAGAAGGTATCTTTAATATCTATTTTTATCCACAAGTTTAGTTTCTTTTTTTTTTCTTCACATAGTGAAGAATAAGATGACTTTTTTTTTTTTTGCTTGTTTAAACTAAAAAAGCAAATAAAACTTCAAACAATATTGAGATCGTAATATACAAAATATGACAAAGTATCTTTGTCTTATATATTTTACACATACAAACAAACACGCAGTATTGACTGAGAGTCAAAAATAAATGAACGTTAACAATGCTGGTGACTATAATAATACATTTTTTCAGCTTTTTGTAATTTTAAAAATTCATTTTACTTTTCGGGAAAATAATCTTCATTGAAATATTTTTAGTTTTTTTATGATTATCTTCAGTTTTAAAATTAAATCAGTTTTATTTATTATTTATTTTATTTTACTTTTTTCAATTCAGCAAAATTTAAAGCTTTCTATTTTTTTCACATTCTAAACCCAGGAGACAGAAAATGAAACTAAATTAAAAAATTACAAAAAAAACAACACTTTTTTCTGGCAATAAATGATACATTTCTTTTTTTAAGATCAGTCAATAATATTGTTATGAAAGTGAATGTGGATTCACGCAACTGTAACAATGTAACAATTGATGACAAAATATGAGACTCTAAATTTCTCAGATGAGGAATTATTATTTAATCTATTTGGACGAGTGTCCTCATCTTGGTTGATATCTTTCTATTAACTTTGAAGGTTTGAATTCAAGACAAAAGATGAGCCTTTAAGTTTCTCTTTGAATTTCTCAGACGTGGAATTATCATTATTATACATTAATCTATTTGGACGAGTGTCCTCATCTTGGTTGTTATCTTTCTATTAACTTTGAATGTTTGAATTCAAGACAAAAGATGAGCCTTTAAGTTTTTCTTTGAATTTCTCAGATGAGGAATTATCATTATTATACATTAATCTATTTGGACGAGTGGCCTCACATTTGTCATATAAGCTCAAAGTTTTGTTAGCTACTGTATACAACCTTCTTCAGGCTTCTGTTGTATTATGTAACAATTTTAGAATTATGTGGGAGACTCTGATTAGAAAAGGTCAGCATCAGTTTTAATGTTCCAACCTTCTGAATGAAAACATTAAGACTATGTAGTTACCAGGAATGTGTGTGTTCAATCCCTAGATAAAGCAGTGAAAATAACATATATTACATTTTTTAAAGTGCCATATTGCTTCAAGACTTAGGCCATCATGACTCTACAGATATTTTTTCCTTTATTATCTGTGAATTGCCATTACATTTTTAAGTGAAAATAGTGGAATGGTTTCCCATTACCTTTTCCACAGTTTGGAATTCAGAATTTTCCTTCTCTTAGATTCGAAGCTAGAGAACCCATTTTATAGTGCTATTTAACCCGAGATTTACCTTAACCCCCCACTGAGTTAGGTTGTGACAGAAGGTCAGTTTTTAACATGGGGTCCCAAGTATTTCCACTCAGGCCACTGGTATAAGCTGGTCTGAGCTTCTCTAAGCTGGTCAGCCATTGTCTTAGCTGGTCAGAGCTTGTCTTAGCTGGTCTGAGCTTGTCTAAGCTGGTCAGCCATTGTCTTAGCTTTTCAGAGCTTGTCTTAGCTTGTCAGAGCTTGTCTTAGCTGTTCAGAGCTTGTCTAAGCTAGTCAGAGCCAATCATACCTCCACTATGTAACAGATATTACGCAACAGCGGGGGGAACGCAAGGGAGGAAAGAAGGCCTCCAGACCGGGACAGATATTACATCCGCAGCATCTACTCTGACAGGGGAAAAACCCTTCTCCTCCTCTGCCAATCTCTTTGGAAGAATCTGGAAGGAAAGCCCCTAGTGCTATTTAACTCATAGCTGAAAGGGAGAAGAGACATGTTCATGCCTCTCTCAATGGTATTTGTGTGAAAGTGAATGCAACACACTATTCTGGAGTTTAAACTTGGCTCACAGATTCTGACAGAATAAGGCCGTTGCAGGTTATACCACTTGACTTTCCCCCAATAAAAAAATGTTGCTAGGGGTCGCTGCTTAAGGCTATAAATATGCAGTGATATTCTAACTCATTCTCTTTTACAGTTTCACAACTGTGGCTATAATATGTATTTGCACATGGGAGGAAAAAAATGTCGCCCACTGGGGCATGTTCATTTTCAATGTCTTACTTTTCTCTCATGACTTTTTGTCCTCTTTCACACATGTATCTATCACGTAGGCCTACGCAAATTTCACAGGCACTAAAACACCTTTTCTAATTTAAATGGGGCGGGGGGGGGTGTTTTCTATGTAATTAGTCTTTAAATGTTTTCTTCGTTTATTGTAATTGTAATTCTTTTTTTAATATATGCATTGTTATTTGGTTTATATTATTTTCACGTTACTCATTTATTACTTGGACTCACATTCAAATCCGCAACAATTGTTATGGGAAAAATGATACTAAAAGACATGTGTTTTCTACCTAAACACAACAAGCAGTTCTGTCATAATGTTATTTTCCATTTGCTATACATAGGTTCTCATGGCCCTCCACATTTTCCTTTTTCTTTAATGCCTCCGAAATGCAATAATTGTTCTTGGGAAAGATACAGTGGGATGGTATTATGCTGCCTTCTCCACAGTTTGGAAATTAAATTCTCTTAGACTTGTTACTAACAAAGGCTGGAGAAGCCATGTCATTTAACATTAAGCTGTGGGGAGCTAATGGATTCATGCCTTTCCCAAGGGTATTTGTGTAAAAATGAATGAAATACACTAGGGCCAGATTTGAACTCGTTTCGCCAATCTCATGTTCTGTGCTAATATCCAGGTTAGGTCAATGGAAAAAGCAACAATTGACATCATAAGGATAAATTAGATGTACATTGTTATTATTATTCATTTTAATATTAATACGTAACATTTGGTGAACTTGGACCTTCGTGTCCTCGCAAAAACAAAACAGAGTGTCAAAAGGACTATTTTTCCCATGACACCACTTTTACCTTAATTTCTTTCACTCTTCGGCAATGTTTATAGTTTTAAAAAGTTACCATTAGAATTGTAATAAAACCTAAACATATGAAAATAAATTTATACACTTTTTTTGTTCTTGAGAATCGACAATGAAAATAACAAACACTATTTATTTATTAGACTGTTTATTTAAACTATTTATTATATTGTTCATTGGAATGGTTGGCAAAACATTGGTTAGCTGCCAATTGATTAAAACTTTATAAAATGGTAAATAATAAGGGTTTCATTATGTAACACCTTCATCGTAGTCAGCCCGGGGTGAATCCTGGTTTGACCAATGCAGTGATCTCTTCAACCCTGACCTGCCCTACCCCACGTTGTGATTGATTGATTATAAGGAAGCTAAGATCGATTCATCGCAGGTATCTTTATGTTGGGCTGGTCCAAAACAAGCAAAGTCATACAGTAGAATAGAAGAAAAAAACAGCACTCAAAATATATAAAAAAATATTTACTATTTCTATATCAAATACTGCGTACAATGGTTTCTTAGTAGTTGTTAGGGTTTAGTTGTCAGCATACAAGAATTTGTCAACTCTACTCGTTCCTAAATCGGACGCAACACTTGGATAAGCTGGTAAGTTTTGGCTTGCGGAGTTAGTGAAATCTGTTTTACTGATTTGGTAAGTTTGGCTCAAGGCTGAAGTCAAAGGTTCTCATGTTCAGCAGGAGTTGTGGAATCTCTCAGCAATCTCCGCCACTTCCTTTCTGTCTCGCCTCAACTCTCAAAACCGAACTATGTAAATTTGCTTCACGCATTCGTATTTATGGGCTCCAACTAGAAACCAGTGTGGGGCAAGATGTTTGTTGGGTTTCAGTGAATACCTTGATTTCCAACAAGAGTCCATGGTGTAGGGGTGCGATGTAGGAGGGGGGCGTACTTCACCCACCTGTCATTTCCATTTTTTTGGTCCTGAGAAATTAAATTACTTCATAATTTTGGGGAATTCCCCTTCTCTCATAGGAGATGGGTGCAGGCATCACTCTGCCTGGTTCCTTCTACTTTCTCTTATTACCATCTCCCACCAGTGCTCTCCAGTGGGCGTGGGCAGCTCCTTCAACCTCATTAATGTCCCGTCTGTGCCTGCTACCCTTCAGTGGTTGCAGGCAGCCCCTCCTCCTTCCTTGATCACTCTTCTGCATCTGTCACTTCCACCATTCAGTCGGAGACTAATTAAAAAAAAGTTATTGTTCCAAGTGAATTGACACAACAATTGGCTTTCTTGCCTTTGACCCAAGAGACACTTTCCCAGGGAAAATTTTGCAACTCACAGTATAGTGACAATTCGTTTGGCTGAAGATTAACACATCTGCAAGTATTCAGCTTATTGTTTTCAATCCTGACATCTCTGCAAAAAGATTTTATTTGTAACTGGCATTTACTCCAATTCCCCTAATGTTGATTTCACAGGCATTGTTTGTTGAATACTGTCAACACTTGGCCCGTCGTACAAACCAAGCATTGCTCTCAGCCAGTCACCTGGCTCATTTTATAAACCTCGATTGTCTGGGAATCAATTGTAATCAGTCTATTGTTCTTGATATTCATTTAACCCTTTTCATGGTAGCTTACTCATCAATATCTCATTTTCAATGATATTCCAAGTCTTTATTATTATTAATCTATTATTGTTAATTATTATTATTATTTATTATTATTAATTACCAGCAACCCAAATAGTGTTACAATTATAATTGGTTCACATATTTTAATAATTTAGTAAATGTTTATAAATTTATTAATAAAAAACTGTATTTACATTTATTTTTTTATAAATTGGTAAATTTCATTATAAATTGGTAAATAAATATTTCATTGCATTCTACTTGTATTAGTGTTGTCAATATAAAATTATTCTTGTAAATAAACAATCTAATAAATAAATAGTGATTAATATTTTTGTTACTAATTATCAAGAATAAAAAAAAGTATAAATTCACTTTCATCATATGTTTAGGTTTTATTACAATTCTAGTCATCACTTTTTCAAACAATAAACATTGCCAAAGAGTGAAGGTAGTTAAAAAAGAGGTATCATGGGAAAAATCGTTTTTTTTTTTGACACTCCATCTTATTGCTAGCATGCTTGTCCATTTTTGTTTGTGTATGTGTATTATATAGCAGCAATGTGAAAAGGGAAGGCGAGTGCGTAAGTCTTCCCCTGCCAGTATATAGCCTCTCCATCAGCAAGCCCTATGTAGTGCCTCTTCGTGACGACACATGGCAACCGAGCACCTTGCGGACTCGGGCTAAACTACAGGGGACAGAGGAGGAGTTTGGCCCCCTTAACATGCGGCATGCAGGCCCACTGGTGTGTGGACATGCCCTGGTGCCCATGAACCAAATCCCAGCTACGGTTAAATAGCTCCACTGCCTTGTAGAAATCTTCAGGAGAAGAAAAGGCTAAGGAGTAAACCCTACACGAATCTGGAGTGGAGCCCCTAAGGTGGATGGACGGCACTCTGTGCTACCATCCTCCAATTCCTGCAACCGCGCTGGTACCAAACTGTATTGGTTCATCCTCTCCTTTGGACTCTTCTAGCAAGGCCGAGAGGGGGAACTAGAGGTCCAGGTAGCCCTAGTTCTCCATACATCCCGCCCAGGCTCATAGCGCACTAGAGAGGACACTACAGTCTAATTTGCTACCTCTTAGTCACCGAGGCCCATTGGTACAGTTGGTATGACGTTTGCCAGATAACGTAACTATTCGGGTTTCATTTCACGGTAGTGGATGCACACTGCTGAGGAGTCCCAAATATAGGACGAAATGGCCATCCAGTGCTTTCTGCATTCTGTTGAGGTTTCTTCTAGACTCGATGAATTACTTCATTACAATTATCTCAAATCCTCCTAATAATTTCTATCAAATTTACTTTCATATGTTTAAAGGTTTTATTACAATTCTAATCATTACTTTTTAAACATTGCCAAAGAATGGAGATAGTTAAAAAAGAGGTATCATGGGAAAAATCGTTTTTTTGACACTCCGTTCTTTTGCGGGCACAAAGGTCCATGTTTCCCAAATGTTTTATCCGAGACATTCTGAGAAGACTATTAATCTTAATTAGGGATCTTCAAACTTTTTAGACCGTCGACCCCTTCCCGGAATCTGTGATCCCTTAGATATGCACAAAAGGCCTTAGAAGAAAAAAGACTGGAAGTGTTAACTGATGGTTAAGTAAACCAAATGAAAAAAAGGGCCAAAAACAGGTTGGCAGATATTGAAAAAAAATCTTTTCAATCTCATAGAGATTCCTAAAATCTGGTTGATCTTCTGATCTGTCCTTCTTTACGGCAGCAAATGTTGGACGATTTCCTCAAAGATGAAGAAGAGACTCAAGGCGACGGAGATCTGGTCCCACAGAAGGATGCTAAGGATATCATGGACCGAGCGTGCGAGCAACGATGAGGTCTTAGAGAGGATGCGAACAAGGAGGAGGCTTATACTTACCATCAGGAAGAGCCAGCTGAAGTTCCTGGGACACATAATGAGGACCTGGAGAATCTGATACTCACGGGTCGAATAGAGGGAAAGAGAGACAAGAGAAAACAATGCATGACATACCTAGCGGCTTTAAGCAAGTGGATGACAGAACGTGGTCTGGGAAGGAACTTGTTGAGAGCTGCAAGGGATAGAGGGACGTGGAGTGCCATGATTGCCTATGTCCCAAAAGGACATGGCACATAGAAAGAAAGAAAAGAGATTTAATTTTCTGTTTGATTCTTTCTGCTGACAAATGGGTCAAATTCATTTGCACATATGGCCACTTTTTACACTATTTACATTATTATTGTTATTATTATTATTATTATTATTATTGTCCTCATCTTTGTCGCCATATTTATCACAACATTTCGGCCGTTGTACACTCCCGCCTTGAGGACACATATCACAGTGGATAAAGGCATTGGTTAGATCCAGTGACAGGACCCAAAGAGTGTGAATTCAATACCCAGTTAAGGCAGTGGAGAACCTGGAGAGGGGAATTAACAGGAGATAACTGATAACTAACATCCATTAAACATGGCATGTGGAACTAGAGCAGTCTACCCCAGTGAGCGAAATAAAGGGTTCAGTTCGACATTCCAACCACCTGAAGAAGGCCGGAGCATGCAACAGCCAAATCGTGGTGATAAATACGGCAACAAAGGTGAGGACAATAATCCGAATAATGTAAATAGTGTACATAATACCTCATCTCAGAAATATAGACAGATACTGAAAGGCCGAAACATTGTAATAAATATGGTTACAAAGATGAGGACAATAGTCCGAATAATGTAAATAGTGTACATAATACCTCATCTCAGAAATATAGACAGATACTGAAAGGCTGAAACATTGTAATAAATATGGCAACAAAGATGAGGACAATAGTTCGAATAATGTAAATAGTGTATATAATACCTCATCTCAGAAATATAGACAGATACTGAAAGGCCGAAACGTTGTAATAAATATGGCAACAAAGATGAGGACAATAGTCCGAATAATGTAAATAGTGTACATAATACGTCATCTCAGAAATATAGACAAATACTGAAAGGCAGAAACGTTGTAATAAATATGGCAACAAATATGAGGACAATAGTCCGAATAATGTAAATAGTGTACATAATACCTCATCTCAGAAATATAGACAGATACTGAAAGGCCGAAACGTTGTAATAAATATGGCAACAAATATGAGGACAATAGTCCGAATAATGTAAATAGTGTACATAATACGTCATCTCAGAAATATAGACAAATACTGAAAGGCAGAAACGTTGTAATAAATATGGCAACAAATATGAGGACAATAGTCCGAATAATGTAAATAGTGTACATAATACGTCATCTCAGAAATATAGACAAATACTGAAAGGCAGAAACGTTGTAATAAATATGGCAACAAATATGAGGACAATAGTCCGAATAATGTAAATAGTGTACATAATACCTCATCTCAGAAATATAGACAAATACTGAAAGGCAGAAACGTTGTAATAAATATGGCAACAAAGATGAGGACAATAGTCTGAATAATGTAAATAGTGTACATCATACCTCATCTCAGAAATATAGATGGCCACTTTTTATTTATATAACTTTTTAAATATTTTTCTAAACAATATCGAGAAAATGTAAATAAGAAATAAAAAAATGTGCAGAAACAGTTAAATGGTTCCCTAAAGAATTGCACAAATAATCTTTTGTCTGTCTTCAAGCAGAAAATGAACATCAAGTACTTTTAAGATACAAGTATCTTTGAACAAAAAGAATCATTTGAAAAAAAATAATAAAAGAAACAGGAAATATGGAAAAGTTAACTGAAGATAAAGAAAGCCAAATCAAAAACAGGTTGCTAAATACTATTTAAAGTTATTTTTAAATCCTCAAGGTGATTCCAAAAGTCTGGTCGAGATTCTCCTCTTTTGACAATGCAATGACCCTCTTCCTTGACTGGCAAGATTTATTCTTCTATTTGACAGTGAAGCAATGATTAGTGACTCGGATTGAAGAATCAGAGAGTCAAGATCAAATTTTTTTTTTTTTTTAAGCATTACACCCCAAGCAAGGCAGGAGTGCCTTTAACATGCAAGGGGTTGCAGAGAGTGGGAGCAAGAGTAAAGAGGCATGATAGAGGAAAGGATGAAGAGAAGGACGGGGAATAGGTCAGGGCATCTGAAGATGTCAATTGACATTGCATTTAAATATTTGGAGATTATTACTGTTGAGATGTCGAGTGTTTCCACGTGAGTATATGGTAATAACGAACAAACACAGTTGTAGGGAAAAATACTGGTATATTCAGAGAGGTATTTACATCAGAGAGATTAGTAGTAGAACGAACGTAGGTTAGTAGTAACAATAAGTACTAGTAATAAAGTCCAACGGTATCTTCCGGTCGAGAAACGGAAGTGTAACTGATCACTACAGAAGTCTCACTCTGCACTGCACTACACTGCTACACTACTCTCAGTCTCTAGAACTACTGTTCTATTTATAATAATAGGATAAGTCTATTGTGGTTGTGAAGGTGGGTGCGCCCCAACAATTACTATTGCAATATTGGAGATTATTGCAAAGAAGCAAGTAAGAGGAAGGGAGTCTCCACAGACGGGAAGTGCAAGACATGAAGCTATTGGAGTAGAAGAGACGGCTATATTTAACCGTTTCGACAGTGAAAGGGTGGGACTGAGATGCCAACTTACTAGCACATTTAAATACATGCAGTTTGGGAACCAGCGAATGTAGCTCGTCTGACCAATTACTGTGAAAGTATTTGCATAAAAGACAGAGGGAAGTGACAGCACGTCTGTGAGAGAGCAACTGTAAATGAGATGCCAGATCAGGGATTCCAGTCAAGTTCATTATATTCACTTACATGCTAATACCTTTAGGAAAGGTATGACGCTATCTCTTTTCCCCCCAGCTTTGGTTAAAATAGCAGGACAGCCTTGAGTAATAATAATATTACCAGCTATACATTTTTGAAAAAAATAATATTACCAGCTATACGTTTTGGAAAAATAATATTACCAGCTATACGTTTTGGAAAAATAATATTACCAGCTGTATGTTTTGGAAAAATAGTATTACCAACTATACGTTTTGGAAAAAAATAATATTACCAGCTATACGTTTTTGAAAAATAATATTACCAGCTATACATTTTTGATGGAAAAAGATGTTACCAGCTATACATTCTTGAAGAAAAAATATTACCAGAAATAAAAAACATTTCGGCATTAAATAACCCATTGAGGTTGATATGCCGTAAAACAAAACAAGCAAACCAACCAAAAATAAATTAACATAATTTTTATTGAATTCATTACCCGCATTAATGGGAAGAACAGTGACATTTAGTTGAAAATTGGTGACATTGACACATAAGATCTGTAGGAGTTAATATTGACCACTTTTAGGACCTCTGATCTAAACTCGGCATGAAAGGATGCCTGACTATGATTCAAGGGTTAGAAAGTCTTTATGGAGTTAATATTGACCACTTTTAGGACCTCTGATCTAAACTCGGCATGTAAGGATGCCTCAATATGATTCAAGGGTTAGAAAGTCTTTATGGAGTTAATATTGACCACTTTTACGACATCTGATCTAAACTCAGCATATAAGGATGCCTGACTATGATTCAAGGGTTAGAAAGTCTTTAAATAAAAGGTTAGGAAGGAAACGCACATCAATATTGGAAAGAGTGATAACAATTAGTGAATTTGAGAAACCTATTTTATTTAAAAATTGTTCAAAATGCAAAAACTGTGTAAAACTCTCCAAATGTTCTTTGGATCTGAGCGCTTTCAGCTAATCTGTTAGCCACTATCAAGGATGTTTTTGTTTGTCTTAATATGTAGATTGTGATGGTGATTTGTAGCAATCGAAATGTTTTAATTGCTAAACACAGTCAGCACATTGTGGCCATGTTCATACTTAATATTTGTAAGAGTTGGTTTCTTGCTTTATTGCTAAACCTTTTTAGCCCTGACCACCACTTTACTAGTGGCAAAGAAAAATGACATAATGCCCAGTCACTGGTTGAACAGTGATAGAGAAAAATGACTTAATGCCCAGCTATCAGTTGAAAAGTGGGTAAACACTTGTAACTAATTTTATATCTACTGTGAAACATTACATACCAACTATTTGCGAATTTTGACTCAAGAGCTCAAGCAAAAGGGTTAAAATTGTTCAGGAATGTATGGCTCAAAAGGTTAAGGCTTCCATAATTTGTAAGCGTTTTCTGCAGCTAGATGAGTGTATTATGTTGATGTTTTCTATTAGCATGTTGCAGATAGAGGTTGGTAGGTTTCTGTATATACTTAAATTGGCTCTAGCTGAGTTATGATCCAAGAGGTGTAAAGTAAGTCTTCTTGATAGGCATGTAGTTGTATACCCCATGTAATTATTATTCACGAATTTGTTTTCATCAAGAACTTATATCATACATATAATAGCCACATTCTATCAGTTATGATTAGATACATTCCTGACCATTGACAATTCTTTTTACCTCGGTTGCAATGCATTTCAATAGTAAATGTTTATATATTAAACATATAATAGCCCTATCCTATGAGTAATACTTGGATTAATTCCTGAGCCCTGGCAATCCCCTTTGCCTAATTTTCAATGCATTTATATAGTAAATGTTTATATATTATACGTATAATAGATCTATTCTATTCGTGATCTAACACTTTCGCCCCACCCCCTCAACCTCTGATGTCTTACTCTCTGGGTTGAGGTGTCTACTCGGTCTTAACCGAACTTAAGGGAGTGGCCGTAGGTCCCCCTGAGTATCCGTAGATCATTCGACCGGTCCACTGGTTTAATCCTGCTTCCTGCCCACGTTGTGTTTGGTTTGATCCAGAAAGCAGAAGTGATGTTCATCCATTCACAGTCGATTAAAGATGTAGACACGGCTAGAGAGTCTGTGCTAAGAAATTTAGAATGCACCAAAAACAAAAAAATTAATATATCTGCAGAAAGCCGGACAAACAACTATTCAATGGTTGAATTGTTAATGTCTTTTATATAGCAGAAAAGAATAGTATAGAAAAGAAACGGGTTACAGAAAAGAAAATAATTGACATAAAAACTCATACACAGGATTCTAGTCACCGAGAGAGAGTGGGTTGTGATTAGCTTGTTGTGAAATCTTCTCAGAACGATATACGACTCTTGCAATGGAGAGATAAAGATTTCTGTGCGCGGCTTAAAGTTTATAGTTGCGTTCCTCCTCGGTGGTAGTAACAGTAGTAATAATCTTCATTGTAGCAGAAGCATTGGTACTTATATTAACAGTACATGTTAGAGGGGGTTTTGTTCCAATCCCTGACGTCACTTCCAGTCTCCGATATCTCTCCACCCAGCTCGACTGCACTCGACGACAGACGAGCCCCAAAACAACCTTTTGATTATTGTAGCTTGTTCAACGTTTCTGTTTCCAGTGGTAGTAATAATAGTAGCAGTAGCCGTCTTAGATTGTTGGAGGAGTAATTCGCTTCTTCGTACTTATATCAACAAAATATGTGTTGTGGTAGGATCCACCTAATTTGCATAGCGGAGTACCGACAATATAAATATGGTTGGTACCGGAAGACAGGGAGGCAAATCAAGAGATCCAACTAGAGACTCTGCCCGACTTAGTCAACACATTCTCCAGGAACGGTCTTCCCAGGAATATACGAAAGACTATATGTAAATATTGTGTACACTTTCTTGTTTCA
This sequence comes from Acanthosepion esculentum, assembly GCA_964036315.1. Lineage (NCBI taxonomy): Eukaryota > Metazoa > Mollusca > Cephalopoda > Sepiida > Sepiidae > Acanthosepion > Acanthosepion esculentum. Next base: position 125,181,890 of record OZ038479.1, on the reverse strand, counting down.
ATACATTTTATTCTAACTACATTTTGTGTTTGCATTATTATTCCATGCATTAGTCAAGTTTCAACAATATGTTAGTGGGCGTTTGGTTCCAATCTCTGATGTCACTTCCAGTCTCTGACATCTCTCTACCCAGCTCGACTGCACTCGACGGCAGACGAGCCAACAACTCTGTCAACAGATTTCTGTGCACGTTTATATAGATAAACCTGGCTGATCATAAATCGACCCTTGGCCCGCACCCTATTATCACGAGTAATGCCTTCAACCCAAAATCATGTGAATTTCAAAGTTCCTCATAGCCTTAGTAAGTTCTATTTCAAATTTTAACCGATAAAAATTATCTCGATCATCTTCCATTGTCTTCCTAATGACCCAATTTCAAATGGGCCAGATCAGATTCCGATCATTAAATTATATTGTTCTGATCTAATTTCACTGTTCAAATCTACTCCAATTTCAATAATATATATATATATATATATATATATATATATATATATATATATATATATATATATATATATATATGTGTATGTATGTATGTGTGTTTGTGTCTGGTTCCCAAACTCTCTCTGTTACATTTTCTCCCCTATGCATCTGTCATTTACTAGTAAATGACACACGAGCTTTCCTATCAACAAAATATGAGAAAATGCAGTCCAACATGCTTCTGACTAGGGTCTACTTAAACATAAGTCTCTTCCAGCACGCAAAGGTAGAGTCCTCAGTTCTACTTAGGGCTCATTATGCCCACTTACATTCTCATTGTCATTACGATACATATGTACATGCAACTTCCGGTTAAAGTTCACTGTTGTGGTGATCTCGTGCATAGAACCTTTTCACATAGTTCACTAGTTCGAGTGTTCTTTCCTTTTTTTATTGGAGTTCGCAACATTCCTTACCAATTATTTCAGTCCATTACAAAGAAATTTAAAAAATTCGATTTATTTCATAAATTTGTCCCTCCGATTTTGTCTCGCCTTCACAACAGGCTTTGTCGAATCTTTTGTTGGTTCAGGTCCTTCCACGACAATCGTGGATTCTTCTTCAATATCAGTTAAGGGTCCCAATGCACTTGGGTCGGACCTACCTTGGTAAAGTGCACTAACTGGAATCCCTCCTTCACTCATGCACTCTCGTGCCAGTTTATTCTACCCGGTCGACAACACCGCACGCCTCTTCAACCACCACCAAACTAGCAAGGCCACGACTATCATTAGTATAATTCCCACAACGGTCGGCCAGGTTATTATAGCAACCAAATTCTCTTTTGAGCCCGAATTCGGCATACCTATCTTATCTAACTCCTACTTCAACCGTCCAAGATCAATCTTATCGATTGGCCTTAACAACGCCGGCATCTTTTCTAGGGACATCTTAGGAATCTTCCTTACAATGGATTCCCACAATCCCGTCCATCCACTGGCATTCGTTTCTAACAAAGCCTCATTCTCTTCAAACTTCTCTTAATCGTTCTGGAGTTATTATACTCGGAGATAGGTGTCCCAGTGTCAGCATGTCTAATTGTGTCTCACATGCTCTAACAAAACCGTTAAAGAGTGACTTGTTTGACGTACCTTATTCATTATAGCTAATAATTGAAAATAACTTTGCAAAAACCCCTCTAATTTCTGTACTTTGGTTGTTACAGACGTGGTTACATTTATCACTTATTTTCTAAAAACCTGTAGGTGAGAAATCAACCAATTGATACTCCCTCTATTCTTAGCCAATTCCAGCCTAGTAACATTGAGTATGGATACGCTCTCTTTAACCGACTGAGCCATTGCTTGTTGTCTCTGTTCTACCGCCTCTAATTTCCTCTCAATTACTCTCACTTCGCCTTCGGAGACTGTACCAAACAACACGCTTAATGCCTTTCCCATTGTAGGTAATACTGCCCTCTTTTGCCTGGTCCATAACAACTTTATTCCTTTCAAATAGTAACTCATATCCTTCCATTGTCTCTCAAGTATTAGGAATTCTTGAGCTAAGGGGTATAATATACAGTGGTATTCCAGAGTCTGTAAATAGTCTCCGGCGACTTGGGTCCTGGCTGTATCTAGTTTGTCCACTTCGGTCTTCAACTGACCCAGTAACTTATCATACGGCTGCAGGTCTATCACCAAAGTTATCAACCACTTTGATCTAGTTATAATCACTTCGCTAGTCTTCTTAAATACAGTATTCTCACTGTGTTCCCAGGTATTAGCTACCACAACTAGCATCGTCAGTACGACAAGCTTCCTCTCGTCCATGTCTGCAATAATTCGTCTTACTCAATCATTCTCTTATGAGGCCCGTCCACACAGTTCACCAGCACTGATGATAAATGCACAGTTAGTCCCAGGCCGTCACTCGTTCACCACAGCCACTGTACTGGCTTCACTTAATCCTTGGGTTCGAGCTGCACCGCTCCCCTCAATCGCCGTTTTAGTGGTAATTCCTCATTAACACTAGATGCTTATCAGTCCGCAATTTACTCTGCAATTGAGCTAACGGAATTTCATCCTCTTCTTCCCATTCACTCAGTTCTTCTTCTTCCCTAAGGTTAGGTTCACTCCCTGCTTCCTCAGAATTTCCCGCTGGGGTCCGACTTACCTCCCTCAGCCTTCAAAGGGTAGTTGGGTTAATTTCAATCTCCTCACTCCCTTCACTTTCACTCTCAGTCTCTAACTCTTCAGGTTCTACCAACGTAGTTTTCCTCAGCCTCTTCTGTTGAGTTTTTGTTTCGGCTCCTTTCCATTCTCCTATTTCAGCTAACTTTATATCATTCGCGTGCGCTCTCTTTACCTGTCCGGTCAATTGGTCCCAGATCACAAAGGAAACCGGACCCGTCTGCTCTACGATCCTAGTATGGGCTCCATCTCTGGTCCAATTTACCTTCTATCCTGTGTATTTTATAATACACTGGATCCCCTATCTGGAAGGAAACATCTTCTCTATTTTTATTTACTCTATCGTTTCGCCTTTTCTGGGCTCTTTGAATCCTCCTCCTTACCTGCGTAAAAACTTTATGCTGTTGTTCTAAAATTATTTAGTGATGATCCTCTCCTAAATACTTCCTACTAGGTCGTAACAGATTGTCTATAGATAAGACTACATCCCTGCCATATATCAAGTAATAAGGGGAAAATTTTGTCGTCTCGTTCATTGACAATCTCACAGCTGCTAACGCTTGGGTCACAAATAAATCCCAATTTTCCCTATTATCCTCTGTTAGTTTAGCTAACACACCAGCGAGGGTCTTATGAAATCTCTCTACCTTAGCGTTACTTTGGGGGTGATATGGAGAGGTGGTTATGTGCTGTATGTTTAATTCTCCCAACGTCTCTCTCATAATCTGATTCACATTCTCCGATCCATTATCGGTAACCATCTGTTCGGGGGCCTCATACCTAGGGAATATTTCGTTCAGTATTATATCTGACATCGTTTGTGCCTTCTTATCCGGTATGGCAAATGCCTCAGGCCAATTCATCAGCCAGTCCACAAAACTCACTATGTAAAGATGACCTCTATGTGTTTCTCCATAGGGCCCGGAAATATCCATGCTTACTTTCTGAAATGGATACCACGGAACATCCGTTTCTAATACTGGGTCAACCCTACTCCCTCGACTCTGTACTTGGCATGTTACACATTTTTTACATGGTTCATAACATCATTAAACAACTTAGGCCAGTAGTAATTTCTCATTATTAATCCATACGTCTTATCAATTCCCAGGTGTCCTAACCTTCTATGGCACTGGTCTAGAATTTCAGCTCTCAACGTCTCAGGTATCACCATTTTTAAACCTACTTCCTCATCTCTTCCTGAAAGGTAATACAACACTCCATCGTGCGCCATATATTTGGAGGTATGCCCTGCCTCTACCCTGGACCTGACAGTTGCTATCTCGCTATCCTCTTGGCTTTGCCTAATAATCTCTCTCCAGTGGTGGTCGGAAACAATCTCCGTTTCACTCGTTTCCTGATCTTCCTAACGAAGTCTCTCCTTCAAGGCCTGTGAATTGATCACATTAATTTGGAATGCTTTATCATCCACACCCGGCTTCAACCTGACAGATTCGGTCTCTAATTGCTTGGAATCCTCGATAACAGGTCAGCACAGGTATTATCCTTCCCTGCCAAATATTCTGTTCTGCAGTTATACCCACTTAACTTCAATGCCCACTGTTGTATCGACTTATTCGTCCACTCCGCCTCTAACAAATATTTGAGGGGTTTGTGGTCTGTCCCAGTTCCTTATCAGTAGTGACTATTACCTCCCGATTACCGTCCAGCGACCCCCCTCAATTTCCTCCTATAACGCTCAGGGGCTGTTATATCTTCATCCCTTATCTCATTGCTACCTGTTTTATTCGCAGGCCTATTCTCATTCCATACTCTCACCTGTTCGACTTCTCCCACTGGGTACGCCTGTGCCAGCTCCTCTCCCTGCTTTATTTTCATAGTCTTATTGGTAGTATTGGTTAACAGTAAGGGAACGTCCCCGACCTCTTCACCAGCGAATCACACACGGTTATTTCCCCTTCACTGTTATCATAACTATCAGTAGGGACCACTTGGTACAGGTCACTGTTCAGCACTCCTTCTGTTATAATCTTGCCCTTCCCAGGTACAGTAGTCCTAGGGGGAGGGAGCTTTATATTTGTCTGGGCCACCACTGGCAATTGTGCATAATTATCGTCTCCCAACAGTATCCCTACCCCCTCCAATGTTAGGGTGGTGGGGTTGAAACGGATCTGTACCTTATTCTGCCTAAGCCAGTCATTCCCCAAAATTAGCTCACCGCACAAGTCAGATGCCACATAAACCTTAAGTTTACCTCTGGTTCTTGCCAACTGGAATGGTAGCCACGTCATACCCTCTATCCTCATCCTGCTACTATCAGCCTGACTTATTAGTAGATCGACAGGACTAAGCTTCGTTTTCAGTCCCAACTGTCTAAAAACCTTGGAGCTAACCAGTGACACTGAAGTTCCAGTATCGACAAGGGCCTTCATCTTCTTGTCTCCCAGCAACACATTACAGGTGAAGTCTGGCCCTTCCTTCAGCAAACGGTATACCTGTGCTTTTCTCTTTCCCGTATGTTCTCTCCCTTCCTCCCGCTTTCTCGACAACCGAGACGTGGGAGTCGGTGACAGGAGTTCAACTTTTTCTAGGGACTCCCATTTCTGTCTAGGGGCCCTCCTGGATGAGATAGAGCTCGGATGACTCTCTTTTCTCGGACTAGCAACCCATTTCTCCCCTCTATTCGAGTTAGAGTTGTTCCGTTCGGTGTGGTCCATCTTTCTCCTGCGAGGACAAGTTCGTCTCAAGTGACCCGCTCCTCCACAGCGCCAACACCTTCGCTCCATACAACTGGCCGAAAAGTGCCCGACCACACCACATGTCAAGCATCTCAGAGGTCTTACTTGCACTGGGGCCACCCAACCTCTTACTTTTTCACGGGTGACCCCTCGGCGTTTCTCGGGCCCTTTTCCTTCTCGGTAGGGGGCACCAGCGTATTAATTCGCTTTGTCCCCACTTTACGGTTTCCCTCTGCCTTGAGACCGAACTCGCCACAAGTCGTACAGTTCGGCCCCAAAGACCTTGGGTCACCACCATAGTTTGTCAGAGAGTCGCGGGCCCGATGCCCACCATACTTGCAAGTTCAGCACACCAGCCCATATCGGCCCGGTGTGGGCTTGCGAAACCCATAACGCAGGTCCCAGGCTCTCCTATTGGGAACTGCCTCAGCCTCCCAGTCCTCTTCCACCTTTTCTTCTATCTGGATCTGCTCCCGGTCCTTCTTTTTCATCACTACTTTGGCCCCCCGGGGGTTCCTACCTACACCCCCTCATTCTATACCAGAGTCGTTCGCTGGTCCGAGCTGCCTCTATGGCTGCGGCCAGGCTGACCGCCCCCTTCAGAACGTCGCCCCTCAGGTCCCTGTCACTCAGCGCGTCCACATACATACCGGCCAACAAGGCCTGAATAGGATCACTGTCCCGAGTCGCCAACTCCGGAAAAGCTAACGCCGCTAGCCCCGCGATTCTTTCCCCCAATCCCTCATTAGTCTCTCCTTCTTGTTGCTGCATCCGGAATAATTTCCTGATCGCCTCAATGGCCGTACGCTCACTTGCGTATTGCCGCACCGGAGCGGATTTAAGCTCGGTTCACCTCAGGGCCGGGTTTTCTCTGTACCACACCCTTATGAATTTGGACACCTGCCCCGCTGCGGCGTCGTAAGCTAGGAGCACCATATCTTTGTCCGAGAGGCCATAGAGCACCTGCTTCTTCTGAATGGACAGAATTCATTTGTGCAGGTTCGCAGGGTTTCCTTTATAAGTAGGTAGCTTCATGCTACCTATCAGCCTCCTGAAACCCATCGATATTTCGGGGACTCCCACGTCTCCAAGGTCATCTGTGGCGTCTGATCCTGCTACGCTCATCCTAGCGTCTTGTCAACTAGCACTTCCAACGACAGAACGAAAGGGAAAATAACACGGTGGTGGTGCTTCAACTGCGCGCAACGTCGACAAAGTCAAAACAAGATCAACAATATTACTGGCAGATCTAAGTACAATGAGCGAACAAAGGAAACCAAAAAGTGACTTACCTGAGGTCTGCCGCTCCGTGATTTGTTTCTTTTTCCTCCTTCTTGCTTCCTTCTCTTTTCTTCCTTATGTCCCTTTTAGACCAATATAGTCCAAAGACTAGAGTCCTGTCTGGTCTTACTTGGTCCCGACTGGACAACACAAATGCAACCCTCTCTCCTCTTTCAGACCCCCATGGTAATTCCCACGGGTCTATCCTGGTCACGGCCACCAGTCTAGCACTTTCGCCCCAGCCCCTCAACCTCTGATGTCTTACTCTCAGGGTTGAGGTGTCTACTCGGTCTTAACCGAACTTAAGGGAGTGACCGTAGGTCCCCTGAGCATCCGTAGATCATTCGACCGGTCCAATGGCTTAAATCCTGCTTCCTGTCCACGTTGTGTTTGGTTTAATCCAGAAAGCAGAAGTGATGTTCATCCATTCACGGTCGATTGAAGATGTAGACACGGCTGGAGAGTCTGTGCTAAAAAAATGCACCAAAAAAAAAAGCCGGACAAACAACTATTCAATGGTTGAATTGTTAATGTCTTTTATATAGCAGAAAAGAATAGTATAGAAAAGAAACGGGTTACAGAAAAGAAAATAAGTGACGTAAAAACTCATACACTGGATTAGAGAGAGAGAGAGAGAGAGAGAGAGAGAGAGAGAGAGAGAGAGAGAGAGAGAGTTGTGATTAGCTTGTTGTGAAATCGTCTCAGAACAATATACGACTCTTGCGATGGAGAGATAAAGATTTCTGTGCGCGGCTTAAAGTTTATAGTTGCGTTCCTCCTCGGCGGTAGTAACAGTAGTAATAATCTTCGTGGTAACAGAAGCATCGGTACTTATATTAACAGTACATGTTAGCGGGGGTTTTGTTCCAATCCCTGACGTCACTTCCAGTCTCCGATATCTCTCCACCCAGCTCGTCTGCACTCGATGACAGACGAGCCCCAAAACAACCTTTTAATTATTGTAGCTTGTTCGATGTTTCCGTTTCCAGTGGTAGTAAAAATAGTATCAGTAGCAGTCTTAGATTGTTGGAGGAGTAATTCGCTTCTTCGTACTTATATCAACAAAATACGTTAGCGGGCGTTTGGTTCCAATCTCTGACGTCACTTCCAGTCTCCGACCTCTCTCTACCCAGCTGGACTGCACTCGACGGCAGACGAGCCAACCACTCTGTCAACAGATTTCTCTGCGCGTTTATATAGATAAACTTGGCTGATCATAAATCGACCCTTGGCCCGCACCCTATTATCACGAGTAATGCCTTCAACCCAAATCATGTGAATTTCAAAGTTCCTCATAGCCTTAGTAAGCTCTATTTCAAATTCTAACCGATAAAAATTATCTCGACCATCTTCCATTGTCTTCCTAATGACCCAATTCCAAATGGGCTAGATCAGACTCCCATCAGTAAACAAAATTGTTCTGATCTAATTTCACTGTTCAAATCTGCTCCAATTTCAATATATATATATGTGTGTGTGTGTGTGTGTGTGTGTGTGTGTGTGTGTGTGTGTGTGTGTGGTTCCCAAACTCTCTGTTACAGTAATGATTGAATTAATTGCTAACCAGAGACAATCTTTTTTGCTTCATTTGCAACGAATTTCTATAGTAAATTTTTATATTATACATATAATAACCACATTCTATCCATAATGCTTGGATTCATTCCTGACCACTGACAATCACTTCTACCTCATTTGCAATTCATTTCTATAGTAAATATTTATACATAAAACATGAGGGACAGATGTGTGGAAAAGTCTTCCTGTGACACATTTCGTTCGTGATAATAGATCTGCCAAGAATGATGAAACTTAAGAATCTAGACACAAATTTACTGTGGTTGATCTAGCAATTAAAGCACTTCCTAAACGTTTTTATCTTAGTGAATTGTGTTCTCTTTTGATCAGAGTAGCATTTTTATATCAAAATTGTGGTGTGCCTCGTTACAGTGAGCAACTAATGCATTTAATGAGGTGTTTTGTAAAATATCCCTTTTATGTTCATATAATCTCATTTAAATTCCTTGAGGTTTCTCTTATGTATTCCTAGTGCCATTACAGATAATAGAGTAAACTCCTCCTTCAAGTTTTAGTTTGTTTTTTTGTATTAATGAAATCATTTATTGTTTTAGATGTAGTTGTGACAAATTTTATGTTAAGTTTAGATAAATTCTTTTCAATTGTAGTTGTGATAGAGTTAGTGGATATATTCAATCAGTCATGATTGGATTAATTCCTGACCACTGACAATCCTTTTTGCAATGCATTTCTATAATGTTTATATATTATACATATAATAGCCCTGGTATATCAGTAATGCTTGAATTAATTCCTGGCCACTGACAATCCATTTTTCCTGATTTCCAATGCATAACTATACACTTAAAAAATTTGTCTAAACCGAAAATTGTAAAATTCAGTGCTTAATCAATTTGTTTTTTTCTTACTATCAGAAATGTTTAAGATGCCTTGACATGGGGCTAATGGTTAATGAGGCTGGTCTAGTTGATCATTGCTACAGCCCTACCTAAAAGTTCGACATTAAATAACCCAGTGTGATCTATTAGGTTGGTGCAAAAATAATGTCGTTTTTTGACGTTCAACTTCATGTGAGAAAACGACATTATTTTTGCACCAACCTAATAACATGTAAAATCATGGCTGTGCGGGACCATTTTGGAAAAGGTACAAAATTGCTATGTACTGGATCAGTTATAGATTCGCAAGAAATGAAGACAAATCCAGATAGAAAGAAATAAAAAAAATATTAATACAAATTAAAACAAATAAATATAGAAAAATAATTATATTCTCATTGAATTAACACTTTCACTGCTGCATTGTTATAACTTTGCGGTGTGGCTGTACTGGCCCATTCTAGAAAAAGTTGAAAACTAACATTAGCTGGAATAATTTCTTACCTATAGATTCTCGAGGAATGAAAACAAATCCAGGTAGAAAAAGTAATACACAGATGAATAAATATAGAAAAAGAAATCATATATTCTAATTAACACTTTCATTTCTGCATTCTCATAGCATTGTTGCGTGGCTGTACTGGCCCATTTTGTAAAAAAAATTGAAAATTGCTATTTACTGAAAATAAATAACTACAAAGATGCTGACAATAATTTCTTTACAGTTATTCCAGCTATGAAGCAGACCTAAACGCAGTGACATGAAGTAGTGGTTAACAAGCTAATATAGTTGACCATTACTACAGAGTAGTGAGTTTGATCCTCACAGGCTGCTCCATACTTGTGGCCTTGTGTCAAAGCTAATCTTAGTAAATAACCACAAGGCAGGCCTTATACTTATTTACTTAGTTTATCACAAGTCTACAGTAATTGCACTACCCAATGAGGATTGAACCCAATAACTGGTCTGCAGAACAAGCTTACAATTAAACCCTTGTAGATGAGCTACAAATACTCTTCTCTTTATATCATGTTCTACAATGATCTTATTGGTTTCATACTTTCTATATTATATATTGAGTAACAGTCCTTTTTTATGCATGTTTCATTAAAAAATGACGGACAAGAAATATCTTCTTTTTTTTTCCTTTTGTGTCCTTGCAAGTTTTCTCTCATGAGGTCTGAGAGTGGAGAAACTTTATTTAGCTGTGGTTCCTTACATGGGGGTGCACACCCCACAGGGAGCAATTTGATTTTTTAAGATGGTCAATTTGAGAATGAGTTATTAAGCTTTAGCCTTCTACAGGTGATTTTGTTTGTCCTGCCACTATATGTGACAATGATTGTAGAATGACAGTGTATTTAAATTTTTAAGTTGTGTTGTCACGTCCTGTTATGGTAACAATAAAAATAGTCTTACCGAAAAAAAAAAAAAATTTAGCATCCTTAAAAGAATGCAGTGAGAAATAAAGTATTACCTAATGTTATATACCGTACCGATGAACACTAATGGGTATGTCCCAATCCTCATAAATATGTTGTACATTGTTGTAAGCTGGGGTAATATGCTAAGTAATCTACCACTAACAGTGGTTTACCTACTACACACCGCTGGTGAGTATCGTATTTTGTTGATGTTATAAAGATTACCATTTCATTTCCAACCTCCATTTTGGTTATTCTTCATTCAGTATCCCTTTCTATGTTACAACACCTATGAATAATGCAGTGTGTTAAATGGAAAGTGAATTTTTTTCTAGAGAGTCTGTGTGAGTACGAGTGTGTGTGAGAAAATACATACAGTGCATATACAATATGCATACATCAAAATTTGTGTGTATGTATGTACATGTGTCGAAATATTCTATACATATTGTAATATTCTAAACTTAAATGATAATACTATTGCATATAAATATATATGATATTGCATATGTGCAATCTCAAGTTCTTAAGGAAAGTTAATGGCCTTTTAAGGTTTCCTACACATGAATATGAGTTCACTTTTTGAATTATAAAAATTATATGTCACGGAGCGGGGTCAGGATTTTAGAGATGCTTAAGTGGGGCCCTGCCAAAGAAGGTTGGGAACCATTGTGTTAGAAGTAGTGGTTTTCTCAAGTACTTTCAACCTATCTTTAGTCATTTTTAAGGGTGAGTAAGTTTTCATGGTAACAAGGGTTAATATGAATAATCAGAGTAATGAATAATTTCCAATTTTTGTTCATCAACTTTATTCCTCAAAAATAAAGGACATCTTATTCAATTATATATCCACTGTTATTTGGAAGGACTTGTTGCACTTATCGGGCAGCTCTTTAAATAATTTCCTGCTAAGCAAGACATTTTGTGAAAAATTCTGCAGTTTTTCATGTGGAAAAGTTTAAACAAACTCTTGAATCTAGTTTCCATTCAAGAAAGTTTTCCCAATCAATGTGTTTTGAAAGGTAATCAGTTGGCACACTGCTGGGTTAATATAGTGACTGAGGTAAGAATATACTAACCAAGTTCTAAAGTTTTTCCACGTTATTACTGCTGTATACAGTTTTCCTTTGCCAGGAAAGAACAAAATTTTTCCTATTGACGGGTGCTTTTCGACCAAACATTTATGGACATGTTGCAGCTGCTGGTTGTATAAATGTGCATTTAGTGTTTCATTGCATTTTTAAGAACTCAAAATAAATAATACTCTGACAATCTCATCACATGCACAACATCCCCTTTATTTCATGGAGATCAGCTTTTGGGTTCAGTTGTGGAGTTTGTTTTGTTTTACGGCATATCAACCTTAATGGGTCATTTAATGCTGACACCTGTTTTGTTTTTTTTTCCCTGGTAATATTTTTGTTTTGTCAAAAAGTCATTTCTGTTAATATTTTTTTTCTCAAAAATGTATAGCTGGTAATATTATTTTTTCAAAAACGTATAGCTGGTATTATTTTTTTTTTTCAAAACCATACAGCTGGCAACATTATTTTTTTCAGAAACGTATTATCAGAGGCCTTCCTGTCGGACGTAGTTTATCGTCTTACCCAGAACACGGATGTAGTTTATTGTCACACCCAGGACGTGGATGTAGTTTATCGTCATACCCAGGATGCGAATGTAGTTTATTGTCATACCCAGGATCAGTTGTGGAGATTTATCCTTGTCAAGCCAGTCTTTTGCATTGAACATATCATATGGAACCCATTTTTCATCAGGTGTTATGATATATTTAAGGAATTGTAAGGGGGATACATTTATGATCACAATTGATTTTCATAAACAGAAATTAATTATGACTTAACCTAATATCATTTTGGTTTTTATAAAAGTACACTGTAATATTTTCTATCGTTCTCGCTTTCTCCTATTTCACCCCGAGACGGAAAGATGAAGATTGAATGTAGAGAATAGCACGCCAGCATTTTTTCCTTCTTTAGACATGCTAGGATGTTGGTCTATTGGGAAACATACACACACATGCACACACATGCACACACATGCAACTTCATTTTCTCTAAGACTTCTACACACATTTTACATACGCAAACAATTCACTAGTCTTTAAATGTTTTCATACACGTTCATTGTTTTGTCACATACATACAATATCATTGTCTTTGTCGGTCACAACAATGTATCTTTTTGTCTTGATAATAATACATTATCGTTTGTTGGTATATACACCCTTGTGCAAATTAAGTGAAACAAAATGAATAATTCCATTGTTATTTACTTTTTTTTTCCATATTTTTCCAATGAAACATGACCCAGTGCACATGTTAGTATTTCGTATGTCCATTCCACAAAGTCTTTCTTTGCAGATTGACCACAGATTCTCAATTGGATTTAACTCAGGAAAGTTTCCAAGCCAGTTGATAGTACTTTGATTTGTTCACTGGTAAGGCTTGCCATTGTGTTCGTGCAGCGTTAAATTTTTGTACGCTTCCTTAGAGTAACATCCATCGCAGACAATGGCTATAGGACAACTAATCGACAGTTGAGACAATAATATCTGGGCATGATGAAAATCTGATGCAATCATGGATGATGCAATATTTTTTCAAGGCCAAACAAATTTCATCGTACACCTTGAAAATAGATTTATATTACTGCACACCACTGCAAATGACCTAAACTGAGGAAAAAATAGAAATCGATTACACCCTGTCACTCCAGTTGGTCTAAAACTGACCGTATGATAAAAGAAAGGAAACTAAAGCGGTTGTTTCAATTAATTTGCGCAAGGGTATATATTGATTTTAGTTGTTCCTTTGCATTTTATTACCTGGACACACATGCATGTTCGCTATTTTTGTTGTGGGATAAACATTCGAGGAGACAAGTGTTTTCCACCTAAAAACACAAGTATACTCCCGCAACACACTGCCTAATGGACTGTTTCATTTCGGTTGTTTGAGAAGACAAAAGCCATATCAGAGATTTTACTTGGTTTCAGTGAGAAAAAGAAAGAAAGAAATAAAGGGTAGATAGAAGTGTTTAATGTCTGTTTCAGTGAAATGTCAAAAAGTTGCCAATTTCAAATCTTTTCATTTGTACCCCCTTACTTCTTAAAATAATGACCACCATTTTACATTTATGATTGTTATTGCAATATTTTGTTAATGTTGTTAAGCTCAAATGTTCAATGATTTGATAGAGGAATTTCTGCGGATATTTTATTGTTGTAGAATTCACCATGAGCGTATTCAATCATTAACTTATGAATTAAGATTCATCAGAAATTTAAAATAGGAAAACCGTGAAATTTTCATGGGTTAAAACTAGTTGTTACTATTAATATTCCTAGAAACATGAACAAGTTAAAATTTGTAATACATACACAAAGACAAACTAGGTACAATAGAAAAAAATATGAGAAAAAACTACTATTAATGAGAAAGGACAATAAAAGAACTGGAATTAAGAAGACAGTAGATAATGATTGACATTGCATTTAAATTTTTGAAGATCAAAGGCAATAAAGCCACTAGGACACAAGGGGTTACTAAATGTTAGAGAATATGAGAAAAAACTACTATTAATGAGAGAGGATAATAAAAGAACTGGAATTAAGAAGACAGTAGATAATGATTGACATTGCATTTAAATTTTTGAAGATCAAAGGCAATAAAGCCACTAGGACACAAGGGGTTACTAAATGTTAGAGAATATGAGAAAAAACTACTATTAATGAGAGAGGACAATAAAAGAACTGGAATTAAGAAGACAGTAGATAATGATTGACATTGCATTTAAATTTTTGAAGATCAAAGGCAATAAAGCCACTAGGACACAAGGGGTTACTAAATGTAAGAGAATATGAGAAAAAACTACTATTAATGAGAGAGGACAATAAAAGAACTGGAATTAGGAAGACAGTAGATAATGATTGACATTGCATTTAAATTTTTGAAGATCAAAGGCAATAAAGCCACTAGGACACAAGGGGTTACTAAATGTTAGAGAATATGAGAAAAAACTACTATTAATGAGAGAGGACAATAAAAGAACTGGAATTAAGAAGACAGTAGATAATGATTGACATTGCATTTAAATTTTTGAAGATCAAAGGCAATAAAGCCACTAGGACACAAGGGGTTACTAAATGTTAGAGAATATGAGAAAAACTACTATTAATGAGAGAGGACAATAAAAGAACTGGAATTAAGAAGACAGTAGATAATGATTGACATTGCATTTAAATTTTTGAAGATCAAAGGCAATAAAGCCACTAGGACACAAGGGGTTACTAAATGTTAGAGAATATGAGAAAAAACTACTATTAATGAGAGAGGACAATAAAAGAACTGGAATTAAGAAGACAGTAGATAATGATTGACATTGCATTTAAATTTTTGAAGATCAAAGGCAATAAAGCCACTAGGACACAAGGGGTTACTAAATGTTAGAGAATATGAGAAAAAACTACAATTAATGAGAGAGGACAATAAAAGAACTGGAATTAAGAAGACAGTAGATAATGATTGACATTGCATTTAAATTTTTGAAGATGAAAGTTGACAGGGAAGCAAGGAGCCAGAAGAGAGTTCCACAAGCAAGACATGTGAGAGAAGAAACTGTTAGCATAGAACTTTGATTTCAACTGTAAATAGATAAGACCTTGCCGCCAATCTAGTAAATTTATAATGTCTAGGTAGAATAGAGGAAAGTTTGTCAGAACAATTACCATGAAAATATTTATAGAAAAGCCACACAGAAACTATGTTTTGCCAGAGGGAAGTGTCTGAATTTCAGAGATGAGGAATCATCTTCATTTACATTTAGACTAATATTACCATCTTTGTTGTTGTTATTACAACATTCAGGAATTCAAAGGAGGAAGAAGTTTTTGTCCAACTCTAGAGGCAGAATCCTGGAAGCACCAACCAGCTGAGTGACAAACTTTATATTTGTATTAATTATAAAACAATCCCATATCCGAAATTCTTGGGGCCAATTATGTTTCGGTCTTCAGAAACTCCTACAGCTCTTCTGGACAGTCTCCTTGATTAAGTTGGTGAATGCTGCCATAATCGTTGCTTTCAGTTCATCTTTGCTGTTACAAGGAGTTTTGTTGCTCTCTCGCTCAACTACACTGCATAATAATCAAAGCAATTACAGTTTGGTGAGTTAGGTGGCCAGATGTAAGGGGTTATGTGCTTGTAGAGATTGCCATCCATGACTGTGTTCTCCTGCTTGTGTGGCATGGTGCAAACAAGTAGTGGAAGGTGTGGACAAAGATAATAAATGAGAGTCGCCCAAAACAGGGGAAGCAAAAGGAGAGAGAAAAAAAAAAAAAGCAAGTATATAAGAAAAGAGAGATAACTGGCTTCGATCTTCACTCTTCAGAACCTCTCATGTACAAGGATGTATAAATGTGCAATGCTTTAAAAACACAGTAGAAGGCAAACGGGAGAGAATATATTTTTTAAAAATAATGACAAACGGAAAACAGTTTCATTAAAACTCCCTTCACCCACTACCTTCAAAAAATCAGGGGAACAAGGAGGAAGGAAAAAAATTCACAAGCCTGTATGAGATTTTTTGCCTCTTTCAGACATTAACCAGTGAGCCAAGGAGGAAGAAAGAAATTCACAAACCCATATGAAATTGTTTTGGAACCAATGAAAACCTTGCCTTCATAGAAATTAGCCAGTGAGCCAAGAAGAAGGAGGAAAGAAAGTAGCAAGCCTATGCAAAATTCTTTTTTGATATAAAATGAGGAGAAAATTTTCATTAATCATAAGAGTGTCTGAAGTCATATGAAAGGTTTTGTTTCAGTTCCTCGTGATCAGCACTGAAGTACTCACCAGTGTAAAATTACTCACCAATTATATTATCAGCCTCTAACCAAGCATGTGGCACTTCAAAGGATTTTCTTTCAACAATCCAAGAAAGCTAAATATTTCAAACTATCTCTCTTCACCTACTTTTGAATGGATGCAAACTATATATGCCTTCTGTGAGCAATAAACTCTCTTAACTTTGTTTTATACATTTTTGAATATTATTTTGTGTCAGATCATTTAATCTGTTGTATGAACATTTCCTCTTCATGATGTTAAAACTATGGATCTTAACCCTAGAATGCTAACCATCAATTAAAGTTACACCACGACTAACCTTGGGCGTATCACACCCAATTTTGAAAATATCAAAAAAAATATTAAATATAAATCCTTATTTGAAATATTTTACATGCAGGCACTTCAAACTTTGTACTTTGAGTTAACATTAATAGGAACTGAAAAGCATTATTTAGGTAAGAAAATCAGGTACTGAAAATTGTAATTAAAAATATGAAAATTTGTGCTGGGTACTATATACCCATGCTTAGTGTTCTCGGGTTAAGAATTCTAATTTATTTTCCTGAAACAAGCTAGTCACTACTTCAAGCATGCAAAATTGTGAATAAATTGTTTGCCTTGTTTTTTTAAAATTACTCATGTTTACTCGTCATTATCATCCTTCACTAATCACTTGGCACAGATGAATCAGCTGTTCATTTTAGCCCTAATCCTTATACCACTATAGCTTCAGATAAAAAAATTGAAAGTGTGTATGCTTAAATAATATACACACATTTCTTTCAGTATCTGCCTATATTTCTGAGATGAGGTATTATGTACTCTATTTACATTATTTGGAATATCGTCCGCATCTTTGTCGCCATATTTATTACAAGATTTTGGCTGTTGTACGCTCTGGCATTCTTCAGGTGGTTGGAATGTCGAACTGAACCCTTTATTTCACTCGCTGGAGTAGACTGTTCTAGTTCCACGTGCAATGTTTTAATGGATGTCAATTACCAGTTATCTCCTGTTAATTCCCCTTGCCAAGTTCTCCACTGCCTTAACCGGGTATTGAACTCACACTCTGGGTCCTGTGACTGGATCTGACTAACGCCTTTATCCACTGCGCCATGTGTCCTTGAGAAAATAAAGGGTTCAGTTCGACATTCCAACCACCTGAAGAAGGCCGGAGCGTACAACGGCTGTAATAAATATGGCAACAAAGATGAGAGTGATAAAGTAGTGAGAGACTATCAACATTTTGTCTGTGGGAATGGGGTTGAAGGGTGGTAAAGAATTCATCACCCACAAGTCTGTGCAAATGCTTTTAAACTTAGACCAAAGCTAAGATCACTTCCATCATCAAGGCTTGTTACGATTAAGACCCATCATGAATACCATGTACACTTAAGACCACTTCTATCATCAGAATGTTTAAGATCATATCCATCATCAAGACTTTGCTTGCTGTTAATTGAAAAAAAAAAAAATTTCACCAGAAATGCATTACTTTACACCACGTTTTCTTAACCTGGGTGATGTCGTCCACTAGTGGGTGACTTCAACTGTTGAGTGGGTGATGAGAATATGGCGACAAAGATGAGGACAATAGTCTGAATAATAATAATAGTGTACATATTTCTTTCTTTGGTTTTTCGATCTGATAAAGCATAGAAAGGTGAAACACGTAATCACATCTAGCTTCAGTGAAACATTTTCCATTTGTCATATTTCTTCAAGACTTTGTCAAGATTGTACAGGGTGCAGTGGTTAAATTACTGCCATTTTATATTTTTAATTTTGCACATGCACAGTATAGTAGGAACAGTTGGACACCATCTGTGAGAAAAAGAGCGCCATGACAATTCGCTCCACTGGAAATTTGGAAACGGCATGCTGTACTACCAGAAGCTCCAATATGAACATTTCTGAGTATTTAGGTGTCAATCTGAGGACAGTGTGGATGATTCGGAAAGAGTTGGAAGAGTCTAATGGTGAATACGAAGGTGTTTGGAGTGATCACTAATGATTGCGACATTATGTCTCCATCCATCTTACCGCAGAGGTGCAGACTCAATACGAAGGCCTACATCAAGTGCCTTGAGGTGGTAGTGATGCCCTGGGTCAAGAGGGTGGCTGTTGGAAGACCCTATATCTGGCAACAGGACTGTGCACCATGCCACACAAGCAGGAGAACACAGTCATGGATGGTAATCTCTACAAGCGCATAAACCCTTACATCTGGCCACCTAACTCACCAAACTCTAATTGCTTTGATTATTATGGGGTGCAGTTGAACGAGAGACCAACAAAATTCCTTGTAACAGCAAAGATGAACTGAAGGCAACGATTATGGCAGCATTCACCAACTTAATTAAGGAGACTGTCCAGAAGAGCTGCAGGAGTTTCTGAAGACCAAAACATAATTGGCCCCAAGAATTTCGGATATGGGATTGTTTTATAATTAATACAAATATAAAGTTTGTCAGTCATCTGGTTGGTGCTTCCAGGATTCTGCCTCTAGAGTTGGACAAAAACTTCTTCCTCCTTTGAATTCCTGAATGTTGTAATAACAACAACAACAAAGATGGTAATATTAGTCTAAATGTAAATGAAGATGATTCCTCATCTCTGAAATTCAGACACTTCCCTCTGGCAAAACATAGTTTCTGTGTGGCTTTTCTATAAATATTTTCATGGTAATTGTTCTGACAAACTTTCCTCTATTCTACCTAGACATTATAAATTTACTAGATTGGCAGCAAGGTCTTATCTATTTACAGTTGAAATCAAAGTTCTATGCTAACAGTTTCTTCTCTCACATGTCTTGCTTGTGGAACTCTCTTCCGGCTCCTTGCTTCCCTGTCAACTTTCATCTTCAAAAATTTAAATGCAATGTCAATCATTATCTTCTTAATTCCAGTTCTTTTATTGTCCTCTCTCATTAATTGTAGTTTTTTCTCATATTCTCTAACATTTAGTAACCACTTGTGTCCTAGTGGCTTTATTGCCTTTGATCTTCAAAAATTTAAATGCAATGTCAATCATTATCTACTGTATTCTTAATTTTTGTTCTTTTAGTGTTCTCTCTCCTTAATAGCATTGTGCTTTTTTTCTTACTCTTTAACACTCAGCAACCCCCTTGTGTCTTAGTGGCTTCTTTTGTTTTGCTTGGGGTGAATGTGAATAATAAAAAAAAAAGACATATTCTTAATTAAGAAAGAAAAATTTGTGGACAGCAAAATTTGATGAAAGTTTCTTCTGGGGCCACAAACCAAAATATTTAACTGACCAAACAATCGAAAAAAAAAAAAAACTGATACAAAAATAAGTTAATTTCATAGCTTGAAGTTCTTTTTCTCCCCAACTGAATTTGTTCAGAAAAGCTTATTCAAAGAGGGAGCAGGAAACATACTGTAAAAAAAAAAAAGAAAAAAAAAAAGAAAGAAAATACAAGGCCCAAGGGCCACTCAAGGTAGAGGGTTACCATGTGGTGTTGAACGAGCGTATGAAAGGGCGAGAAGATCCTGGGGCTTTGCAGGAAAGATAACAGCTAACTCTAGACTTGAAGAGGTCAAGATTTAATTAGTAAACAACATTTCAGAGTTAAGTCGGAGACGTTAGAAGTATAATGTAGAAGTAGACTTTAGAAGGAACTGGAAACCCAATCCTAAACAATGGATAAACCACTATTCCTGTTCAAAAGACTGAGGAGTGTGAACTGGACAATAAGCAAACCTATCTACTATTTAAATCAAATCTTTTCCATTTTTGCATATAAAGATTGCAAAGCCGATATCAATAGCTTGCGAGATTAATAGGATAATGTAGGGTTGCCAAATTACTAACAATTGTTACATCTGGCTGACTTTTCCCCAAATTAGTCAATAAAAATCTACATTTAATTTTCACCAAGTATTCAGGTTTTTTGGTGTATCTACATTCGACTTGCAGTTTTGTTTTGTTTTTCAGATAAGTTCATACAACTATTTCATTCTTACAGCATTTTAAAATAACCGATTGATATGGTGATCATCAGCTATAGTGATTGGTGATCTGCCAGCCAGTGTTGTTTTTTTTAAACGGAGATCTAGGTTTTTCAATTCCTCTGTTTTTTGTTTTTTAACTTTGAAAGTTTATACTTTCTATGGTTAAGCAACTCCTGGCAGCAGTGGCCTCATCTTCTGGCAAGGAATGAGTTTTCTCGTCAAATGGACCAGTGCATTCCAAACTGAGAAATTGTCTAGGTACAACTAAAGCAGCAAAACTGGTCTTTCTATTTAAATTCATGAAATCAAAGTACTCATGTTGAATTTCAAAATTTGTTAAATGCTTAAAATCTTATTTTATAGTGAAAAAAAAAAAACAAAAAAAAAAACAACAAAATTATTCAGTTGATTAATATTCGATTTAATGTTCAAACCATCTGCTGCCTTGTAAGTCCTGTTTCTTTAAGCAAAGACTAGAAGAAGGTAACTTCAAAAACAAATCTATTTCTGAGAGGAAGGACAAGGTAACATCAACATCCCTGGTGCAAAAGGAACTAGCAAGGTATTGCCCTATTTTTCCTGGAATGTCACTATGAACCATAATTGTAAGATGGAGGGGAATAGTGACCACAGAGGTGCCAAATTCGCTGAATAAATAATATATTAGTACATTTTAACAATCCTCCTGCATTTTTTATATATATATATATATATATATATATATATATATATATATATATATATATATATATATATATATATATATATATATATATACTTAAAACATTATTTTTAGCAGATATATATTTTCAAACCGAGTTCAAATTCCATTTGAGAACATTGCATTTACTTACTTACATGCTAATACTTTGGGAAAGGTATGAATCCATCTCTTCCCCCTAGCTATGGGTAAATAGTAGTATAAACTGAGCCCTATAGCCTTAGTTGGTAACCAGTCTAAGAGAAGGAAAACTGAATTCAAACTACCTACTGCCTTATAGGTCCTGTCTCTTTAGCTTCTAAGAGGAGGGTGGGTTAACATCAACGTCCTTGGTGCAAATGCTGCCATGAACCCCAATTGTGAGATGGAAGGAAGTGGTGACCACAGCAGTGGCGCATAATGCGCTAACTGCTTAAAATGATGGTGTTCAACACTTTTCTTCCTTCGGGAAATTACATGAAAGCAAAAAAAAAAAATTGTGTAATTTCTAAATATTTTGCTTTAATCTTTAGCACTCTGTAGGTGACTATTTTCACCAAGCAATATGTTAGATTTGCCAATGCAAGCTGAATTTGAATTTCTTGGTTGTGTAATCATATCCTTCTATGGCAACACCTAAAACAATCTTGACTGAAACTGAGACCCAGGCTACTGCAATTTCAAATATATAGAACTAATATATGGAACCCTATATTTTGAGGGGATTCCATATACAATAAAAGGGGAAGTAATATTTATAAATAATGCAGAGTGCTAAATAATGATTTTTGTAAAATTGATTTAAATCAATCAACCCTGTTAAAAATTAATAATTATGGTGGAAAATCAACACACAAGAGCAAGGGAACAAATATTTACAAGATGACTATTATCCCCATCTTTGTTGTTGTTATCACAACATTTTACCCATTGTTCCCTCCAGGCCTTCTTAGGGAGCTTCAGAAACAATAGCCTAATGGATTAAAGTATTGTTGACACAGTAATTGAGAGTTCAATCCCTGGGCCGGGCATTGTGTACTTGGACTTGGTGGAAACAGAGAAGGCAATAGCTGAGCAGCACTAAATAAGAACGTTAAATAAAGGGTTTCAATTCGATATTCCCCGGAAGGTTACCAGGATTGACAAGTACCTGATGAAGGCCAGAGAATACATCAGAAATGTGATAATAACAACAAAGATGGACAATACCCACATGTAAATAATGATAACATCTCAGAAATCTAGACAAAAAGCAATTAATTGGTTTTTTTTGTAACAACTTGTGAAACCACTATCTTTGCAGACGAGGGATAACAGATAAAAAAGAATTTTTTTTTTTTTAAAATAAAATGTCTTCTCTTGCCGAACTCATGTTTTTTAAGTAAAAAATTAATAGTAAAAAAAGTCATATTACAAATGTCTTAAAACATTTGACAGCCCTAAGGGTTCCAAGTCATAGAAAACAAACAAAAGAAAAAAAAAAATCAATACTGATGAATTTTAATAAGAACTTAAAACATGTGACATATATATATATATATATATATATATATATATATATATATATATATATATATATATATATATATATATATATATATATATATATATATATATTTTAGAATAAGTATGTAATAAACAAAAAAAAAAAGGTAAAAGTTTAGCCAACCACTTACAATTTTAAAATAAATACATTTTTGCTTGTTAAAAATCAGCTATTTGAGTTTTAGAATTTGTTCTGGAAAACCTTCACAAGGCATTAACAATTGTCTGCTTTTAAACTGAGTGTAAGAATAATACGAAAAAAATGAGAAAAGAGAATTTTTAAAAAATGAAAGAAAAAAAAAAAGTCATTTTTTTTTTTTATGAAGAGAAAATCCCACCCTAAAGAGAAAAGAAAAAAAAAAATCTCTTCTCCCTCAACACAGTTTTTAATTTGGACGAGCAGCATCTCTTCCTTTGTTTAACGGTTGCATTCGGAGTAGTGCTGACTGAGAGGACAACCTCTGCAACTCCTCCACAGCACGGTTGGCTGCTGAAGACGTCTCGGATGAAAGCCTTTGCAATTCTTGGACTGAACGCCGGGCTGATGAATGGGACAACCTATGTTGCTCTTCGATTAACCGCCGAGACGCCGGCGACAGCTTCTGCTGATCACACTGCAACCGAGATGTTGAGGTTGTTGCGGACTGTGTTGTCCCCGAGGACCCCAGGGATGTTTGCAAACTGTCTGACAATGGCTCGGGAGAGTTTGAGGTAAGAGACGACAGTTTCTGTAGCTCTTCAACTGTGCGTGCCACTGTGGAGCTGACATTAGTAGCCGCTGTCACAGACTGTAACATCCTCTGTGCATCTTCAAGCAGCTGCACATTGCTTGACGACAGCCGCTGTAACTCTTCCACCGTGTGCAGAGCAGTGTTGGATGACTGCAAGAGGGCACCAGCAGCTGCAGCTGATAACCTCTGCAACTCCTCCACAGTGTTGGAGGAAGAGAGTATCGAGTCGTTGGGTTGGTTCGAACTTTCCAGGTTGCTATGTGTCTTTTGATGGTTTTTCAAGTTCGTCTGGTGACCAAATGCTTTCCCACAGTGTCCACACACAAATGGCTTCTCCCCCGTGTGCACGCGGCGGTGATTCTTCAGGTTAGTAATATGCCCGAAACCTTTGTTGCAGTGGCCACATACATAGGGCTTGATGCCTGTGTGGGTTCGCTCGTGGTTACGCAGGTTTGTCTGGTGGCTAAACCGTTTGCCACACATGGAGCAGGCAAATGGTCTCTCGCCTGAATGCACTCGCAGGTGATTTTTTAGGTTTGTCTGGTGACTGAACGCCTTTGGACATAGTGGACATTTGTGTGGCTTCTCCCCTGTGTGTGATCTCTCATGATCACGGAGTCGGGCCCGTACAGGAAATGCCTTCCAGCAGTAGGTGCAGTGAAAGTGTTTGCGCTCTGAAGGTGTGTCCTCATGATGTGTCAGGTTTGACTGGCGAGAAAATGCCTTTCGGCAAGTCTCGCATTTATATGGCTTGTCTTTTGCTTTGCCCGTTTCAATGGTTGATAGTGCAATGGTTGGTAAGAGTCCAGTGGGTAGACTTGGAGAGGGGAGTCCAGAAACTGGAGGCGGTTTCTTTATATTGTTGCTGTTGGGGGTGGCATTATTGATAATATTAATGGTGGGAGTGGTGGTAGTGGTGGAAGTGCTCAGGATGGTAGTTGGAGTAGTGGAGGTGGCATCATTATTGGCAGTGATGCTGGAGGTGGGTGTGGAAGTGTTACTGTTATGATGTTGATTATTATGATGATGATGGCTCTTAGAATTATGCAGGTGAAAAGTATTATTTCTTTGTTGCTGCTGCTGCTGCTGCTGTTGTTGTTGCTGCTGCTGTTGGAGAGGTGTTGTGGTGATTGTGGTTGTAGTTTTATTGTGGCTGCTGCTACAAAGGTCAAAGTTCATGGTGTGACCTCCGGCTGGATTATAAATTGGTCGGGTTGCATCCATGCTATTGGTTTATGTTGTTGGAGTTGGGTTTTGTTTGATTTTTTTCTTTGTTAGATCTTTTCTAGATTTCCAGATTAAACAAGAAAATAGACTTCCACAATTATGATTTTGATAGATCAAAAACCTTTCCAAATATTCAATGCGTTCTCGACTTGCTTCTTTGAAAAGCAGAGCATTTCCAAAAATGAAAGAAAAGATTATATTCTTCAAATCCTACGTATTTATTGGTTTCTCTGTTTCTTTTGGCTTACAATCATCTGCAAGGAGAAAAAAGATTTCATTTTTAATCATAACTTATCAGCAGACCATTTTGTTTGTCTTGCAAATAGAATGCAATCTACATTTAGTGCAAAATAAGTTTCAGTATGTATTTTTCAAGGACTTATCTTTAAAATGTGTAAATATCAATGTAATAAACCCCAATACCCAATTAAAAATCGTCAAATTAAAAAAAAAGGGGTGCATTTGCACAAAAAAAATAAAATTTGGCAAAGATGGATGAATGTGCAAAAAAAAAAATATGGAGTGTTAAAATGATGGTTTTTCCCATGACGCCGTGTTTTTTTGAGGTTTTTTTTTTAAATATCATCACTCTACCGCAATGTTTATTGTTTTAAAAAGCGATGGTTAGAATTGGCATAAATCCTAAACACATGAAAATGAATTTATACATTTTCTTTGTCCATGAGAATTGGCAACAAAAATAATAAACACCATTAGTTTGTTTATTTACACTATTTATTTATTGTTTATATTTATTTACACTATTTATTATATTTATATCTATTTACACTATTTATTATATTTATTTACACTATTATTTATATTTATTTACACTATTTATTATATTTATTTACACTATTTATTATATTTATTTAAACTATTATATTTATTTACACTATTATTTATATTTATTTATTATATTTATTTACACTATTTATTATTTATTATATTTACACTATTATATTTATTTACACTATTTATTATTTATTATATTTACACTATTATATTTATTTACACTATTTATTATTATATTTACACTATTATATTTATTTATTATATTTACACTATTTATTATTTATTTTATTTACACTATTATATTTATTTACACTATTATTTATATTTATTTACACTATTTATTTATTATATTTATTTAAACTATTATATTTATTTACACTATTTATTTATTATATTTATTTAAACTATTATATTTATTTACACTATTATTTATATTTATTTACACTATTTATTTATTTATATTTATTTACACTATTTATTATATTTATTTAAACTATTATATTTATTTACACTATTATTTATATTTATTTATACTATTTATTTACACTATTATTTATTTTATTTACACTATTATATTTATTTACACTATTTATTATTTATTATATTTACACTATATTTACACTATTTATTATTTATTTTATTTACACTATTATATTTATTTATACTATTATTTATATTTATTTACACTATTTATTTATTATATTTATTTAAACTATTATATTTATTTACACTATTATTTATATTTATTTACACTATTTATTTATTTATATTTATTTACACTATTTATTATATTTATTTAAACTATTATATTTATTTACACTATTATTTATATTTATTTATACTATTTATTTACACTATTATTTATTTTATTTACACTATTATATTTATTTACACTATTTAGTATATTCATTATATTAAATTTAAACCATTTATTATATTTATTTACACTATTATTTTATTGAAATAGTTGGTTAATTGACAATCAATTTGAACTTTATAAAATGGTAAATAATAAGGATTTCATTATAGTTGCTTAACATATTTTTTAAATTTAATAAATGTTTATAAATCTATGAATAAATATTGTTTTTGCATTTATTTTCTTTAGAAATTGATAAATGATAAATATTGCATTGTATTAGCTCTCTAATCATATTTAATTTTTAGAATGTTGAAAATATAAAATTATTCTAAACAATAGAGTTTAATATTTTTGTTGTAAATTTTCAAGAACAAAGAAAATGGATAAATTCACTTTCATCATGTGTTTAGGTTTTATTCCAATTCTAATCATTGCTTTTTAAAATAATAAATATTGCCAAAGAGTAGGTAGTTTAAAAAAAAGGTGTTATGGGAAAAACTGTCCTCTTTGACATTATGTCTAATTGCGGGCACGTTTATTCATGTTTGCCAAAATATTTTTCTCTAGAACTTTGAAGAGAGACTGTATTGAAAAAAAAATCTCTTTTACATAAATGCTAATAGATTTATTAAAATATACTAATTAGATGAATTTTGTAACATTTTTAAAACTGACATTTTTCACCCTGCCCCAAAAGGTGATGATATTTTATTGTGACAATGTAAACAATATCTTAAATGCAAATATCTCTGATTTTACTTAAAATATAAAAATAATACTTATATCAGAATTTTTCTATTCTTTCTGTTTTCAATTAGTAGACAGAAATGGTCATATATATATATATATATATATATATATATATATATATATATATATATATATTATATAGTTTTTTTTTTACTTTAAATTTTAATATAAAGCAAACAGAATATACTTTTTCAAATAATCCTAAGCATATTCATCTTTTATATTCCAATCAAATACATTCTAATTATAAACACAACAAAAATATAAAAAAAGACTAATATATCCACCACCAAATTCAGTATATTCAATTTAATCATACATAATGACTCCTCCCCACCAAGTAACATGTTGGAGAAAATCAACATTATATATGAATTTAAATGTCTGTTGGGAAATTGTATCTTCAACAGAAAAAATAACATATATATCTCACACCACATCTACATTATCTAGGAGTTTTCATTTGATTGATGCATCTAACATAACATCTCTCAAAATTCACATGCCTGTCTACATTCACAATTTAGAAAAATTCTTGTTAAAAATGCATCTATACTTTTTCATGAAAATAATAAGCATAAACTAAAACTTCTTGAAGCTATCTAAAATATTGAAAACAACCCTTAATAAATGGCTTGAATAGTTTTTAAAAAAATAGACATCTCAATAACTTAGTTACCTCCCTTGACATTACTACACACGTATATTTACATCATAAAATTCAAAAATCATACAGTACATAAGTTTAGTATTTTTCACATCATAAGTAAAATATTTAATTTTCAGCTGAACACAACAATTTTGTCTTAGAAAAATGATGGACACAACAAATTTCTCTTAGAAAAAACAAGACCCTGATGATGGCATTGTGCTAATGTCAAAAGTACTCAGAATAAGATGACTATGCATCAACATAGTAACTTTCTTCTTTTAATAAAGGATACTAAGAAACTTATCTACAAATATGAGAGAATCCTATTAAGAATAAGTAGACAAAATTTGTCTAAATTATTTAATGAGACATGTTTTAATGAAAACATGTTGCCAAAATATATATATATATATATATATATATATATATATATATAAGATATGCTATATAAAAATTTACTATTATGCTCTGCTCTGAGTTTCATATATATATATATATATATATATATATATATGCACAAGTTTAAACATGAAAACAAACAAAAACTAAAAATTCTTGAAGCTACATACATAAAACAGTTGAAACCTAATCTGAACAAAATAAACTATGAAATCTCCACAAATATTCTTAAATGCCTATAATTGGTAACAGAAGCCACTGTTTTATACTAATGGCTTCCCATACTTAATACTTCTCATTTTCACTCCCACGTGGTAGTTTCCAGCGTCTCATATGCACGAGTTTAAACATGAAAATAAAAACAAAAACTAAAAATTCTTGACGATTATATATATATATATATATATATATATATATATATATATATATTGTGTATATTTAGGCAGCAATTTTTCATTGATGCATGTTTCATTAAATAATATAGACAAGTTTTGTCTATTTAAGTAAGTTCTTTTCATATTGTCTGATAAGCTTAATAACATTATCATTGAAAGACGAAAGGAAATCACCATATTGATACAAGTTTAAATCCAATCTAAACTTCCGGCTTACATAAGTCATTATCAAAGATGACAATTACTTTTCAATATATCAACCAATACACAGACGAAACAATAATGATTGTCTGTTTTTGTTGAGTCTCGTATACACGAGTTAGTCGTTGCTTTGAAATTTTAATTCTTAATTCCAAAGGATTCTTGTTTTTCAAATTGTCAAACAGTCTTCACTTCATTTTGGCTTCATCAATAATCTTCTCACCCTCTGAGATCACAAACATAACATGGCAGAGGAGTGAATGTTTGTGAACAAACGCCAGCTAAGTCGAGTGGAACCATGCCACCAACACGATACCAGTGACAAAACAAGCCATGCGCTAATAAGTGAAGAATTGGCTAGGTGGTAGCTGTGGTGATCTGAAGAAACTTGAGGACCAGCACCTGGGTGATATAATTGGTTACCACTGTCTAGGGCTGACGACAGGGGTACATTGTTGGTTACCGCTAACTAGGGATGATACACTGGCGTTGCAAATATATATTTACTTATCTAAATAAATATGTAAAGTTCAATGGTATTTTTATTTCTCAATCACCCAGCCTGATACATGGAATACATCTGTCTATATTTCTGAGATGAGGTATTATATACATTATTCGGACTATTGTCCTCATCTTTGTCACCATATTTATTACAACGTTTCGGCCATTGTACACTATGGCCTTTTTCAGGTAGTTGGAATGTCAAACTGAACCCTTTATTTCGCTCACTGGGGTAGACTGTTCTAGTTCCACGTGCCATATTTAATGGAAGTCAGTCATCAGTTATCTCCTGTTAATTTCCCTCTGAAAGTTTTCCACTGCCTTAACCGGGTATTGAACTCACACTCTTTGGGTCCTGTCACTGGATCTAACCAATGCCTTTATCCACTGTGCCATGTGTCCTTGAGTGCGAGTTCAAAACCCGGTTATGGCAGTGGAAAACTTGGAGAGGGGAATTAACAGGAGATAACTGATGACTGACATCCATTAAACATGGCACATGGAACTAGAACAGTCTACCCCAGCGAGTAAAATAAAGGGTTCAGTTTGACATTCCCACCACCTGAAGAAGGCCGGAGCGTACAACGGTTGAAACGTTGTAATAAATATGGCGACAAAGATGAGGACAAAAGTCCGAATAATGTAAATAATGTATGGAATACATCATTAGCGAGTAGGAAAGATCAGATTGCTAATAGATTGTTTTTTTTCTTTTTTTTCCTCCCCTTCTTTGAATAGTTTTATTTTAATGGTTTAGATAGCAGAATTTTTCTTTTATGAAACAACAGAGTTAATTTTAAAATAAAAAAACATCTGATTATGCATGCAGAAAATATAACAAATGCAATTGCAAAATTACTTGAATATTTCATGATTTTCTGATGTTAGCACTGTCCTGTCATTAGCATTTGTATTAATACTTGGCTCTTGATAATTATTTTCCTTCTCATTTGTAATATCATTTTATAATAAAATCATTTATGATTCATTTTGATAGTAAATTTTTATATATGGTCAACACCGGATTTACATCTGGGAAAGTATGAACTACAGCCCAGGGGCCCTAAGACTAGAGCCCCGCCCCCAATTTTTTTTCACCTGTTATGATCTAAGATCCCAAATCTGTAGCAAATCAGAATTTTCATTCTCCATTATCTTTTGGCTTTTTAGGATGCTTTGCTAGTGAATTTAAATACTAGAATTTCAGTGTTCCCTCCAACATGGGATGCAAGTTCCATGGAGGGGGGGATTAAAAAAGGAGTAATTATCAGTGAATCTTTTTAATAATGAATGTGTATGTCTGTGTGTGTGTGTGTGCAAGTTAATACATATGGGGCATATACAATATGCATACATAAAAATATTTGTGCATGTATGTACATGTATAATTGTGTGTGTGTGTATATATATATATATATATATATATATATATATATATTGGAAGACATTTGAATCACTACCATGCAAAATTCATTTGTATAATATGTGGAAATATCTACTCTTTGCTTGAAGATTGTGAAACCAGAAACGCATGTAGCAGAATTATGTATGGAAAATGGAGTATAATATATATTTTAAAATACAAAAAAAATTTTTGCAGTTTATCTTCGTTTTAAAATATACACTTTTCATTTTTCTCTCAGTGGAACAACTGTAAACTCTTCCATATATATATATATATATATATATATATATATATATATGAGAAAGAGAGAGGGGGGGTCCATCAAGTCGCTTTACAATTTAAAAAATTTATTACAAAGACAACTGATATCTTATTCTGATTTGTTCTATGTACTGAGTAGTTATCAAAGTTTTAATCACATTGTATTTGCATATTTCAGGTACGTTGTTGATTAAAGAGGTACTGTTAAATGAATCTCCTAATATTTCCAGACTGGTGGATTGGAAGGGATGACCCAGTTCCCTGGCCACCTCGTTCGCCAGATATCACTCCCCTGGACTTCTTCCTAAGGGGGTCATGTTAAAGATATCATGTATCGAACAAAGATACGGGACATCACTGATCTAAAACAAAAGATCACTGATGACATTGCCACCATTGATGAGGCTATGCTACAGAGAACATGGCAAGAAATTGAGTGCCATCTTGATGTGCTTTGTGCAACTAATGGTACCCATATAGAAGTGTATTAAATTAGTTAAAAAAAAAAAACTTCAATATCTACTCATTTTGTAACATTTTCTGCATATTTATCCATTCATTTGCTTTTGTAATTTTTTTTTAAATTGTAAAAGAGACTTTCCAGACACCATATATATATATAAATATTTTTAAAAAATATTGTATAATTATTAAGATTAAATGATAATATTATTTGCATATCTGTAGTCTCGTGTTCTTAAGGAAAATTAAGTTAATGGCTTTCTCCATGTGAATAGGAGTTCACTTTTTGAATAATAGAAATTATATGTGACAGGGTTGAGGAAGGGGGTATCATGATTTTAGAGATGCTTAGGTGGGGCATGGCCATAAAAGGTTGGGAAATACTGTTCTAGATAGATTTCTGTAGGATGTAAAATTCAGATAAAAAATTGAAAATGAAATAAATTGGAGGAGTTCCAAAATAATTAAAAATTTTTGTTGAGGTGTTTCATGTTTGAAACTAAAAATGCATCATCTAAAAATATATCTTTTATTATAGACATTATTGGGGGAGAGGACATATATGTAATGAAGGGGCCCTCAAAGACCTAAATCCAGCCCTGTATATGGTACATATTAACAGGTACTTCTATTATATTACATAAGCTGTCAAGAATAACTGCCTTCATTCCTGACCACTGACAATCCCTTTTTTGTCTCATTTGCAAAAAAAAAAAAAATTTTTTTAAATTTTTATCATTAACTTGATTAAACAACATATTTACCGTTAGTCCACTGTCTTCTACCATCTTTGAGGTAACTTCATACCGTCTTCCAAGAATTTTTTTCCTCTCAAACTATAAACTCTACTACATGCCTTTTTGTAATCTTCCAGGGAACTGGTTTTTGTTTTGTTTTTTGTTTTTGTTACGATAATTCTGCTAAAAAGTGGAAAATATTAATTGTGCAACTATTTTTTGGCGAAATACAAGAAATAACTTAACCTCCCAACCAAACTGTCTGAATTTCTTCCTAGTCTCCAAAGAAAGACATGGACTCTGGTAGAATAATAAACCAAGAAAATATTAATTTCGGAAGGGTTTTCGTTTTATTTAATTATTTTTCTATTGCTGTATTTCAAAGGGGGATGAGAAGAAGAAATTTCAGTTTCAGCTGAAAATTAACCCAAATTCCCGAGTGTCAGAAAAAAAAAAAAATGGTCAAAACTTTTGCGTGTGAATGAAAATCGCTATTTGTTAAAAAAAATTAAAATTAATTAAAATTTAATTTAAATATAAGTGATATTAAAAACGCTTAAATTTAATTATTAAATAAAATTATTATTTTTTAAACTTAAATAAAGATTCGTGGATGAAGAAAAAAATTACAATTTTTTTTCTTTAAAAACAGGTTTTTTTTTAGACGAACTTCAAAATTTGGTCGTTTTTGACAAAAAGAAATACTATATTTCTAAATTTTGTCTCTATGAAGCTTTTTTTAGTCAATTTTCAAATATTCAGGTTGAGTTGAAAAGAAGATTTCTCGTAAAGTTTGCTAAAATGATCGTATTTAAAAACATTTTCCTAGAAACGGAGTTACTTGCGTTTTTAAAATCTGTTTTTTACAACTTTTTACATTTTTTATTTGTAAAAAAAAATGTCTCTCTTCTTACACCGTTTCAGAACTAAACGGATTTTGCGATGAGGTTTCCGTTTACAATTTTTAAAATTTAATCAAATTTGAATTTAACCAATTGACGAAATTTTCTGTATTTATTTTTAAAATTTTAATTTTATTTCTGAAGAAAAGGTTATTTGAAAAAAAAAAAAAAAAAAAAAAAAATCAATTGCATTCACTCCCACTCTTATTTTTCGATATTTTTCATCACGAAAAAATTTGTAAATAATGGCTTATATTTTAAATAAAATTTTGAAGTTTTCTCGGCACTCTTTTTTAAAATTCCATTCTTAACTTTTATTCTTAAAAAATAGACCAAGTCTAAGGCATATTTTTTTTAAATTTATCAAATTAGAAATGAAAATTGTTTTAACTTCGGTACTTGTAGGTTATCTATCGCCACCTTTTTTTTTTATGTGTTGGTGATCTTTTATAAAGTTAGAAGTGGTATTTAAAATGTAGTTTTTTTATTTAAATTTTTTTTTTCAGACTGCTAAAATAAATGAATCAGTAGATTATTTTTTTTTTTTGTTACACATTTTTATTTGTATTTGTGAAAAAGTTGGAAAATTCAGGTAATGTATATTATATAAGATAAGAAGTTCTGTTAGTTAGAAGTTAAAAAAAGTATCTTAAAACTTCTTTAGGAATTTAGTTCCGGGAAGAATTTTAAAATAATTGTATTGTATTGTTTTAATATTTTCCCTTAAATCACTGAACTTTATTATAGCAAAAAATACGAATATATATATACACACATAATAATATATATATGAAAATTTTTTAATTTTTCCACGGATTTAAAAAACTTAAACGAAGAAGATAAATGGCCCAAATTTTGCTTAATTCCGCGGATCGGAGGTAAATTCTCATCTCAGATTTGATTGGTCAATTTGGTAGATGTATTTTTCGTTCTTCAAAAACAGATCATATCAACAAAAAATACTTCCATCGGCCTTTTGGGTTTGAAGGACACACATTATTAACTAAGCCCAGTCTCAGTGGTATTGCCGTTTGTCTCAACATAACCTCCCCTGCCGTGAGGTGTGGGGGGCTAGGGTCATTATCTTTACCCCTGAAGTTTTCCCCAGAAGAGGAAGTGTTGATGGAGTATGGACTATTTTTGGTCTCTGGTCCCATGTAGGCGTGGGACCTTCACTTTAGACTCGGCCTTGTGCCATATCCCGTTTGAGTTGGCGTTTTAACCAATTTAAATATCTGTGAATGAAGGCTGGCATTGGGCACAATAATGGTTCAGTTTGCTTGACCTACAACAG
The DNA here is from genome assembly GCA_964036315.1 of Acanthosepion esculentum. Taxonomy (NCBI): domain Eukaryota; kingdom Metazoa; phylum Mollusca; class Cephalopoda; order Sepiida; family Sepiidae; genus Acanthosepion; species Acanthosepion esculentum. The sequence goes on along the minus strand of OZ038479.1, from coordinate 125,147,781 downwards.
TTCGCATTCCATAATATAATGAAGTATCCAATTTTCATTGCATGTCATAATTTGTTACACTTTAAAAATAAAATTAAAAAAAAAAATTTTTTCATTACATGTGACTAGCAGATTAATTGCACATGAAATATAGTTATCTAATTCAAATATCTTGGCTTGATTATCAGCGAAGAAGGCTCCAGAACAGACATACTTTTCAAGAGTAGAACAAACAATGGCAGCTGTTGCAAAACAAAAACTTATCTGGAAATACAAGAACATCTGCCTAAATTCAGACTGTTGCATACATTGGTCTTCTGAAGGTTTCTGTATACACCCATGAATCTTGGACATTAACAACAGATTATTTAATGATTTAACCCCCTCAGTATAAACAACTGCCCTTATCTAAAATGGCCCCCACACCTCTAATCTATCTGTGACAGACTCTCTTTTTGTTTCTCTATGCCTCCCCGCTCTCTCTTTCTATTGAGCAAGTGTGACAAGTGTATTTTTTGTAATGCTCGTTTTTAGGAGAGACTTTGTAAATCACAGATACAATAGTAACACCTTTGAACAATACTCAGTTAGACGGCGCTAATTCCCGTATATATATTTTTTCTTTACTCATCACATGATCTAATTATTTCAAGATGAGGTTGACTGTTCTTGCTCTCTGGCAATCCGTGTTCAAATTCAAGAGTCAACAGCGACACTTTATTCCTAATATAACTGTATTAATATATGGATTTTCTTTCATTTTCAATGTTAATGCCAATAAACAAAATTACACCAATAATGACAATAATATATGCTGATATAGCATGTTACAATACAATCAGAAGCCATCTTTTTTCATGCAACTAAACACTCCTAATGCCATCTAAAAACAAAAAATTAAAAAAATATTGGAACAATCCACTTAAGATGCAAGTTGATACAATAGTCATAATAATACAATCAAAATTGAAATCATATCAACTGAGAAACAATAATAGTTTGAAGAGTGAAGAATTAATGAAGATGGAAGACAACAAAGATTGCAAGAAACTGGTAAATGGTGTTGGTTGGTTGAGTGATTGATTTTATTTAGCATCAGATCAAACAGTCTAGATTATTTAATACTGAATTCTAAATATTTTGAACAAAATTTTATAGTTTCAACTAAATATATTTTGAACAGAAATGTATACCTTCAACTACATATAAAATGTATCGTTGTTAATTTTACCACAAGTATATACTGTTGCAATTTTTTTTCATATAAAAATGTATTGCTGGTACTTTTACTATAAAAATGTAATTTTTTTAATTTCATAGTGTTTTGTTTTTGTTTGGGGGGGGTCACCATTTGCCCATAGCTGGGACCCTAGCAAGTACTACCACCCCAGGTCAGGGTTTAACCTGGAAACAACAGCATTTAAGAGGTGCTCTTCAAAACTTCTAATCTACCAATCAATGATCTTGCTGCTGGATGTAGTTTATCGTCATACCCATGACAAGTAAATGGTGTCAGAGTTCATGTGAAACAGAAAAAGTTAAAACTAAACCCTCCTAATGTCATCCAACAACAAAAACAGAAACAACATTTTTTGGTTACACAATAGGTTTCAAATTTCAGTCTAAACTTTTGTGTTCCCATAACAAAGTGTAACACATTTTATATACAAGGTGTGACAATTTAATTGCTGGAATGATCACAGCACGGAGAATGCTGAAGGTAATGAGTCCAACAAGCACAGCCAGACATCCAGACATGTTTCAACTTCAGTTTTCTTGAGACACAGACCAGGAGTGATTCACTGCCAAGCAGTAGTTGTTCATGTTCAGGTTACACTGTTGGTGGAAAATGAATGAAAGAAATCTAGAGCAGCTGATTGACATCAAGTTTTATTTATTTGTAAATTGGTAGAAAAGCTGGCGAAATCCTTAACCCTATTAAAATGGTTTATGGTGAAATTGAGGGTTTTTGGGGTGCCGTGGGTAGTTCAAGTGCAAAAAGATGCACACAATGACATAAAAAGAGAGCGATCACAAACAAAAAGAACAGATATAAATGCCCTGAAATAGTTTAAGAATCTGTTTGAAGAAAAAGAACACACCCCTAGCATGAAAAGTGGATCCTCCCCCATCACAATGCTCCTGCATATGATATATTATGAATTCCCAAGCTCCTGGCAAAGAAATCCATCACAAAAACATCGTCCTGGGTATGACGATAAACTACATCCGCGCCCTGGGTAAGATGATAAACTACATCCGCGTCCTGGGTAAGACGATAAACTATGTCCAACAGCAAGGCCTCTGATCAGGAGGTTTTAAGGAGCGTGGAACCACCTCTTAATTGCTGGTGTTTCCAGGTCCACCCTGACCCAGGGTGGTAGCACCTGTTAGGGTCCCAGCTATGGGCAAATAGTTCACACCCAAACTTGTGTAAAAATAGGTTTTAATACCAGAAATACTTTGTAACAAAAAAAAATTATAACCAGCAATAATTTTTTAAGGAAAAACTATTATCAGCAATACGTTAAAAAAAAAAGAAGTACCAGCAATATAAACAGTTATACGTTCTTTGAAAACAATATGACCAGCTATAGATTTCTTCAAGGAAAAATATTCCCAGAAATAGATTTTTGAAGAAAAACATTACCAGCAATAAAAATTTTGTCGGCATTAAATAACTCATTGAGGTTGATATGCCATAAAAGAAATCAAACCATCACAAAAAAAAAAAAAAAAAAAAAAAAAAAAAAAAAAAATGGACATTATTTTAAATTATATGCATTATCACATGTTAGAGTAAACATTTATCTACTTTTTTTTTGTAAAAAAATTAAGTGGCCCACAGAGGTTGTCATTCCAATGAACAAAATCAACCAACCAACCAACCGTTTTGGCATTAATGACCCATAGTGGTGGATATGGCAGTTAAATAACCAATCAATCAATATCTTAAAAAACAATGTAATTGACATCTACCAGCCTGGGTTTTTTTTACAGGCTTTAATAAAAGAGAATATGACCTTCAACTAAGCGAACCTGTGTTCCTCTTATATATTTTTAATAATCATTTCACCCCAAGCAAAGGAGTAAAGCCACTAAGACAGGAAGATTACTGAGTGTGAGAGAATATGAGAAAAAAAACAAAAAAACAATATTAATGAGAGCGAACAATAAAAGAACAGGAATTTAGAGAACAGAAGGTAACAATTGACATTGCATTTAAATTTTTAAAGATCAAACTTGACTGAGATGCAAGAAGCCAGAAGAGAGCTCCCCAAGCGAGAAGTGTGAGATAAGAAACTATTAGCATAGAATTTATGATTACATCTAGCCAATTCAACTGTAAAATGATGTAACCTTGCTGTCAATCTGGTACTATATAGGTGGGAACCACCATGACGTATTCGACAGAGGATGGGGCATACTCAAACATCAGAAATTGCCTTTTTACTGAAAATTATTCATTATATCATATCCAAGTATTTTACAAAAAATTAGAGCCAATTACACAATATTTCAAGCTCAATTTAAGTTTATAGTTTGTAACCATGCAATGAGATGAGGTAACATAAACCGTAGATTTGTCTGGAAAATATTATTACAGTGAAATCATTCAGGTTTTTTGTCAAAAGCATTTTATTTTTGGTTGTATATTAATTTAAAACATTCCTTTTTACAGGCTTTATTTTTGAAATGGGATAAGATCATTCTAAATTTCAGAATTTTGCCATTGCCCATCAACATGACTGGAAGAAAGTGATCTAAAAAACAACAATGGAAAAGAGAGGTAACAAAGCATAAACGAAATAGCTCCAGTTTGTTTAACTTAGGAAACTTAGCATTGCAGCCAAAGTATTCTAAAATGCTGCCAGGAACAAAAGGAGAAAATGAAAAATACCTAACAACAAATCGAATATAGCATCAAAATCTATATTATTTTTATTTATTTCTTATGTAACTAAATACATAATTGTCAACAATGTTTCTGTTAAAATTGATATTTTCTGTAATAAATTCTTAATAAATATTATTATTTTTATTATTTTACTTAAGTGTAAGGCAGTCCTACATTTACAATTCCTTTCGGCTAACCACAAAAATATCAAATGTTAAATACACTCCTCTACCACTGAATACGTCATATAGCCTGGAATCCTTTTAGACTGCTTAGTCATGAAGGACTTTTATAGTGAAGTAAGGCTCAGTGACTCTTATGAAAGAAAGCACCTCTCCTGTTAAGATTTTTCCAAACACCATATCTGGTAACTTTATTTTCAGATGTGAAGCAAAGTAATTTCAAAAGAATTAATGGATTTTTATTTATAATGATATTATTTCAGATTACTATAGACATTATATATATATATATATATATATATATATATAGCTATAATTTAGCTCTTGAAAATAGATTTTCAATTGAGCACTGTTGAATGACAAGCTAATTCTAAAAAACAACATGCAAAGCTCTTCAGTAAAATGAATGGAGCACTATGGCTGCTTGGCATTTGCTTACATCTGTAAAAACAATATGCTAAATTTGGCTGACTCAATCTGTCGAGTGAAAATAGCTCAGTGGTAGAGATATTGACTGACACAAAATCAGTTGGGTTTCAATCTGAGCTTGAGGTATTCGGTTGTCTAGTCGCACTGAAGAGCTGTGATACAGCAAAACAGTACTGTCTGCGAATGACATTATATATATATATATATATAATGTGTGTGTGTCATATATATATATATATATATATATATATATATATATATATATAATGTGTGTGTGTTATATATAGTGTTTGTTATATATATATATATAGTGTGTGTTATATATATTTTATATATATATATATATATATAGTGTGTGTGTTATATATATACTATATATATAGTGTGTGTGTGTTATATATATATATATAATGTGTGTGTGTTATATATATTTTATATATATATATATAGTGTGTGCTTATATATATATATATATATATATATATAGTGTGTGCTTATATATATATATATATATATATATATATAGTGTGTGCTTATATATATATATATATATATATATATATATATATAGTGTGTGTGCTTATATATATATATATATATATATATATATATATATAGTGTGTGCTTATATATATATATATATATATATATAGTGTGTGCTTATATATATATATATATATATATATATAGTGTGTGCTTATATATATATATATATATATATATATAGTGTGTGCTTATATATATATATATATATATATATATAGTGTGTGCTTATATATATATATATATATATATATATATATATATATATATATAGTGTGTGTGTGCTTATATATATATATATATATATATATATATAGTGTGTGCTTATATATATATATATATGTATGTAGTGTGTGTATATATATATATATATAATGTGTGCTTATATATATATATATAATGTGTGCTTATATATATATATATATATAATGTGTGCTTATATATATATATATATATAGTGTGTGTGCTTATATATATATATATATATATATATATATATATATATATATAGTGTGTGTGTTTATATATATATACATATATATATATATATATATATAGTGTGTGTGTTTATATATATACGAGGGTCATTCAATAAATAAGTTGAATTTTTTCGGTATAAGGACTTCTCATACAGATAGAAGCTTACTCTTTTTTTTGTTTTACTTCTTTTTCAAATGGATTTAATTTCTTTTGCAGATTAAAAAAAAACTTTGAGAGTTTTGGCAATTAACAAAGATGGCCGACCAAGAAGCATGCTCCAGGATTGAACAGCGGTCAGTTATCAAGTTTTTGGTTGCTGAAGGGTGCAAACCAGTTGAAATTCATAGGAGAATGTCAACTGTGTATGGTGCCACATGTTTCAGCCAAAAAAATGTCTACAAGTGGTCTAAATTGTTTAAAGAAGGACGGAGCAGTGTTGAGAATGAAGACAGGCCTGGGAAGCCTACAGAAATGAGGTCTCCTGAGGTGATCGAATCAGTCAATGACCTCATTCAATCTGACAGAAGGGTGACAGTGGATGACATTGCAAGGAGTTTGAGCTTATCTGTTGGGACAAACGCAGAAAAAGTCATCTTGCATCATGACAACACAAGGCCTCACACAGCAGCCCAAACCATCAACGAGCTGGGCTGGGAACTGCTTCCTCATCCCCCTTACAGCCGATACCTTGCTTCAGACTTTCACCTGTTTGGTCCCTTGAAAGCGTTCACCATAGGCACAAAGTTTAAAAGTGATGATGAAGTCAAAAGTGTTGTGAGCGACTGGCTGAGACATCAGTCCAAAGATTTTTACGCTGAGAGAATACAGAAGCTTGTGCACAGATGGGAAAAGTGTGTGACAGTGCTGGGAGACTACGTTGGAAAAAAAAAAAGTAAGGTCTTATCTGTATTAGAAGTCCTTATACAGAAAAATTCACCTTATTTATTGAAGGACCCTCGTATATACATATATATATATATATATATATATATATATATAGTTTGTGTGCGTTTATATATATATATATATATATATATAGTGTGTGTTTGTTTATATATATATATAGTGTGTATGTTTGTTTATATATTTATATATGCCAGAAGGAGAAGTGATCAAAAAGCCATCAACCTCACATATCAAGAGCCACTAAAGGCAGAGTGTTATTCAATGATGTTGTAGGAGTGTAAAAGGGGAAGTACTGTATTTTCTTGTGCCTAACAATCTTGAACAAAAATTAAGGGCAAACAAAGTGGGGAGGGTTGTATTGTGGGGAGGGTTGTATTATGCACAAGTACACATTTTCAGAGATTTTTACTCAGCTTAAAAAAATGTATAAATTCACTTTCATCATATGTTTCCATTTTATTAGAATTCTAATCATCGCTTTTTAAAACAAAGGAGTGAAGGTAGTTAAAATAATAGCAGTGTCAAGGGATAAACTGTCCTTTTTGACACATTGTTTTTTTGCAGTCACGAAGTTGTAAGTGTCAGATGCTTTTAGTTTTAGCTGCTGTTCGTACACATTTAAACTATATTGTATCTAAGGGTGCTTTTTTTATGTACTTTAACATTCAATGGGTGGAACTTTTCTTCATTTGAACCCTTAAGTCCCGCTTGTGTGTGTCTCCTCTTAAGTGGGACATTCCTGAAGTGGGATAAATTTTTTGTGGCTGGTAATATAGTCACAATTTTGGCTTGGAAATACATGAACCCATTTTGGCTACGTATACATTTTGAACCTTACGGAATACATGAACCCACTGTAGCAGATTTTTTAATTATGCTTATTACTGTTGATAAGTTTGGGCTGGAAATGTAGCAGAGATCCGAGATTTGGTATTTATTTACATATTACACTCATCTCATCCATGACTATTATTTTACGCTCTTTAAGTAGTCAACTGGTCAATGATGGAATTGATTGTGCACATTATGTCATTAAGGGATAAGAGTGTAAGAGTAAAAATTTACCAAAGATTTCTCCTATTCACACCATCTTAAGGGTTATGGATACTGACATACTATAGAGATTAACAAGGTTATACATCTGTCTATATTTCTGAGATGAGGTATTATGTACACTATTTACATTATTCGGACTATTGTCCTCATCTTTGTCGCCATATTTGTTACAACGTTTCGGCCTTTCAGTATCTGTCTATATTTCTGAGATGAGGTATTATATACACTATTTACATTATTCGAACTATTGTCCTCATCTTTGTCGCCATATTTATTACAATGTTTCAGCCTTTCAGTATCTGTCTATATTTCTGAGATGAGGTATTATGTACACTATTTACATTATTCGGACTATTGTCCTCATCTTTGTCACCATATTTATTACAACATTTCGGCCGTTGTACACTCCGGCCTTCTTCAGGTGGTTGGAATGTCGAACTGTGCTATGATCATAGACATTGGAAAATTTGTAAACTTAATGAATCAGCACATATGCCAGGCCACAAAAATCTCCTGAGCCAACCAAGCATAGAAATGAATACAATATGGGAACCAGTAATAAGGAGTGCCAGAGAAAAGCGATAACAAAAAAAAAAAAAAAAAAAAAAATTGCAATATGAGCTCTGGTAAAACATGCTATGATAACAGCAAAAATTGCAATATGAGCACTGATAAAAAATGGTTGCTGAAGACATTAGATTTATAATACCCAGAAATTCATACACAGATGTCCTCAAGGACACATGACACAGTGGATAAATGCATTAGTTAGGACCCAAAGAGTTCAATACCCGGTTATGGCAACAGGAGATAACTAATAACTGACATCCATTAAAACATGGCACGTGGAATGTGAGCAAAATAAAGGGTTCACTTCAACATTCCAACCATCTGAAGAAGGCCAAAACGTAATAAATATGGCAACAAAGATGAGGACAATAGTCCGAATAATGTAAATAGTGGGCCAAAAGTAGGTATACATTTGATTATTTATATACTGACGTGACTTTTACTTAAACATGCTTTGTGACGTGGTAGTGCCATAATTTAGACCCAGATTTAACTCTACCAAACAGTTTTTCAACAAGCGAAAAGTCACAATTTTAACAAGGAAAAAAGTCACAACTTGGCTTTGTGAGTGACATGTTTGGTATACACGAACCCATTGTAACAAATTTTTGAATTACACATGTTACTGTTGATAATTTTTGGCTGGAAATGTAGCAGAGATCCAAGATTTTATATTATTTTACTATTAAACTCGTTTCACTTTGGTAGTAAGGGACTAACTTGACAAAACCTTCCCATAATGTTGGCTTGGCCAACATGTAACACTGAATGGCCACCACATTCACTTGACTTAACACCAATGGACTTCTTTTTTGGGAGAGGCATAATCCCCACAGAATTAAAAGTGCTCATTTTGATTGACATTGATGCAGATCAGAATGCATGTCATACTGTGTGTCACATTGTTCTGCAGAAGTCTGAGGAATGTTACAAGGTTGAAAGAGGACATTTCAAGCATTTACAAGATTAAACAGTGTTAAACAAATGTAATATAATAAATAAATGAATATGCAATAAAATGTTTTTAAAAAAAAAAAACCCTGTTTGGCCCACCCAGTAAACTCTATGGAGACAGGTCATCTCAATTTAGCCTCACACCAATCACCTGCTCAAAGATTTGACTGGATTAGACAACCTGTGGTCACAGTGACCTCGGCTTATTTGGTTCATGTTGGTTCATATTCCAGGTTCATGTTGACCCAATTTTACAAAGGTTTGCGGTTTTTGTTCTATTTTACAATTTTTAAGCAAAACTCATTAACTTATTACTAGTTCTGCGTATTCCTATATTGAAACTTATTGACATATTAACCTTTATAACAAAAAAAAAGGTGAGAATTCAATAAGCTTTAAAAAAAAAATTTTAAAAAAAGATGCAAGAACAATGCTAACATTGTCTTGTTTCTTTCCCCACGATGACTTTTTTGTTTTTATCTGGATTCAAATTTTCAACCTCCCTGAACTTATGGAGAGCATACTGTAGAAATTTTTTCCATCAATGAAGAAATTTCTATGATCTCTTGCTGATGACAATTCTATCGAGATATATACCTTTTTCTGTGGATGATTCATTGCATAAAAAAAAAAACTGTTCTTTCAGAAGTGGTTACTAAAAAATATTTAATTTTAATTTTCTTGTTTTTGATTTCAAATATGATAGTTACTTTACCTATTGTGCGAGTGTGTGTGTGTGTGTGTGTGTTCACAATGTGCATACAAGGGGTTAAAAATATTATTTAATAGACTTCAAATGTCTTTTTAAAACTAAAATTCAAGCAAAACTTATATCAGTTCTAAAAAAAAAAAAAAAATGGCGAGGTCTCTTCCAAGTTCATAATTAAGTAAAATTGCAAATGACTGAGTCTACACAAATATTTCTTACCTAATTTAAAAATTAAACAAATACTGACACGTGTTTCTGTTGTTAGAAATTAATCTCAAAAGTTAGTAAAATCATGTTTAGTTTATAATAATAATAAATTATTTTTAATAAATTATAAAAAGTGTTTTTATAATATACACATTTTGTTTAACTTGTATTTATGTAAATGTATAAAAATAGACTAGTCTTCTAATAAATAAATAAAATACTTTTTAACTCTAAAATACCAGAGGTACCATACCATTATAATGAAATTTAAACTTTTTCTTTCTTTCTTTGTATTTATGGATAGCCAATCGTAACATAAAAATTAGATCCAATTTCTTCGAATATTTCTTTTTTATAATAATAAAAAGAATGCTCATTCCAACCCGCTTACATGTATTGTAACTATACTGGAATTATTTTTTTTTTATGTTACAAATTGGCAGAGTAATAATAATAATAATAAAAATACAATTTATTCATGCTTGTTCGAACATCGTGATCAAAATAATAAATGAAATCTGATTGTTGCATGGTTAGCCATCCGTATTTTCAGAAAGTGGGTCAGTCAGAATTTTTGAGAGGTACGCGAAGATTTAATAAATAGAATTTTACAGTAATAACAATTTTATGTAAAGTGCAAATGAATTTATTTTTAATCGCTAAAAGGAAAACAAAAAACAGATTTTTGCTTTACATCATGAATCTGCTATTTATTTTTTTGTTTTTTAGTTGAGTTTTTTTTTTCCAGGAAAAAAAAAAATGAAAATTGTATTTTTTTTTTTTTTTCAGATCTTGTTTAGCTTTTAAGGAAAATGATAACGAAACCACGCACATTCATTTCTTTTGGGGAATAAAAGAAGCAAGAAATGCATAAACTTTTCTTTTGTCTTCATAATTATTGAATAATAAATAAATAAATACTCACCATTGCAAACAATAATACGAGGCGACTAACATTTCAATTTCATTTTTAAAAATACAACAATCGTAAATATTTAAATATTTCTAATTAGATAAATTTTTAGTTTTAACAAAGAAACTCCCATAGTTAATAAATCTTCTGAAATTAATGGTAGCCTGGACTGAAGAAATCAGCCTAAAAGACATGAGAAACGGCAAAGCCTTTTCTGTTTCTATTATTAATTATCCGGTCGCTTTGGTACCAACGTCCATTATTAATTACTAGTGCGATATTATTTTCCTCTTCTTCTTTCTCTCGGGAGTAATTATCTCCCCTTGGGAAGGAATGAGTTATCTGCTCTTGATTTCACACACGCCGATGCTGGTCTATACATGTGTAGTATTAACCAGACATGCGTCTTTAGTTGTCATTTACCACGCTTAGCTCTTTTTTTTTTGCACAAGTGTGAGGCACCCAGTGAGCACCAAACTCAGTAACAATGGTCAACCTTACTAGCTCGCTAAGTTGTTACGCTTAATTTAGTTGTCGCACAAGCTACTAATGGGGATCGAACCAGACCAGCTCACTAACCGTTACCAAATGTCAGTTTGTAGCAAGGTGTCCTTTTAAAATCGCAAGAGAAAACTTTTTACAGAGTACATTTCAACCGGTTAGAGCAGCGGTTCACAACTGGGGTCCATATGGACCCTGGAGGACCATATAACATTACTGTGGTTGACACAAAAAAATAGCAAATTGGAAGTTAAATTAATCACATATTTCATGGTTTATTTATGGGTTAGTGTATAATACGTTCCATAGAATTTAGTTGTCAAATACAAGTTTATTTTCAGTAAATTAATTTTATTTCAAAATAAAGCATATACATTTATTTCTATAATACAATTCCTAAATTTATCTATTAGTAAAAAATAAAATAAGCTTTTTTTTCATTGAATAGTTAAAGATCAAAAAAAAAAAAGAAGCAAAAGTGGTCCATGGGTAAACAAAAATTTTGAGAAACACTGGGTTAGAGGTCCACATGCCAATGACAAGTTAGACCTAACGTTAAGAAGAGGTATTAACTATTTTTTTCAGATAACTCAACCCTTCATATTTTTAATTATATTTCCTTTTAGCCAATCCATTTTCATGCTTCATTAGATGCATAAACCAGAAGAAAATAAAAAGTAGATGGATTCATTTTTTTTTTTGAAAATGAAAGCAAAAAAATCATGACTCCATTTTTTTAAAAAATGGCCCAAAAAAACAGAATATTCAACAAAATTTTCAGTACTTATTAATGAATTAATTGTATACTGAATATGCAAATATTGCCTGGTACATGTTGATTGATTGCAAGGGCAAAGTGGATAATTTGTATAGTTGTTTGAATACAACTAGTTAGGCGATAACTGAACATTTACTGAAATCCAGCAATGTGCCTGATCTTACAACCATGACATGTTTTCAGTACTGAAGAAGGCTAACTCTTGATTTCATTTAAGAGTGTTAGAATCAGTTTAGATTAAGTCCTACCAGCCATCTCTCTGTAAGCAGTGGTTGGTAGGCTTAAAAGTAATTAACCTGTAAGCTAACAAGTGATTTTTTTTAATAATGCTCACCCAATACAAGGCCTGAGAGCCACTCAAGGTAGAGGGTCACTGTGTGGATTTGTATTTTTTACTAGTCTGAGATGCAAGCTATGAATTGGAGATGTCAAAATCATGCTAGCACAGAAATTTAAATAGCTAACAAGTGATTTTTTTTAATAATGTTCACCCAATACAGGGCCCGAGAGTCACTCAAGGTAGAGGGTTACTGTGTGGAGTTGAATTAGCATAAAAAAGGGCAAGAAGTGAAGTTCTTGGAGCTGGAAAGATAATGGCTAACTATAGGTCAAGATTTAATTAGTGAATAATGTTAACAGAGATGTTAGAAAGGATTCAAGTAGACTTTAAAGTGTGAACCAGAAACCCAGTCCTAAACAGGGAACAAGGGATAAACTTCTACTCCTGTTCAAAAGACCAGGGTGGAGTGTAAACCAGATGATAAGCAAACCTATCTACTTCTGTTACGCTTCCAAAGATTATGGAAAATGCGGCACCAAGAACCAAATGCACAATAGAAGAAACTTTGCAACATTTGTAAGAAGAAAGACTAGAAAAAAATGAGGTTAATTAATTTTATTTTCATCATTTTATCCAAAGCAAGGCAATAAAGCCACTAAGACGTAGGAGTTACATGAAAGAATATAAGCAAATGAAAAACATTATTAAGGAGTTAGAACAATAAAAGAACAGGAATTCAGAAGATAACAATTGACATTTAAATTTTTGAAGATCAAACTAGAATGGAAAGCAAGAAGCTGGAAGAGAGTTCCACAAGAGAGAAGTATGAGAACAGAAGCTGTTATCATAGAACTTATGGTTGCATCTAGCCATTTCAATTGTAAAACGATGAGACCTAGCTGCCAATCTAGTACTGTACTTACATTTGTAAAGCTGATATTAACAGAAGCTGTTAGCATTGAACTTATGGTTCCAGCTAGCCATTTCAATTGTAAAACGATGAGACCTAGCTGCCAATCTAGTACTGTACTTACATTTGTAAAGCTGATATTAACAGAAGCTGTTAGCATTGAACTTATGGTTCCAGCTAGCCATTTCAATTGTAAAACGATGAGACCTAGCTGCCAATCTAGTACTGTACTTACATTTGTAAAGCTGATGTTAACAGAAGCTGTTAGCATTGAACTTATGGTTCCAGCTAGCCATTTCAATTGTAAAACGATGAGACCTAGCTGCCAATCTAGTACTGTACTTACATTTGTAAAGCTGATGTTAACAGAAGCTGTTAGCATTGAACTTATGGTTCCAGCTAGCCATTTCAATTGTAAAACGATGAGACCTAGCTGCCAATCTAGTACTGCACTTAAATTCATAAAGTCTAGGTAAAGGAAAGTTCATCAGAATAATTATGATGAAAATATTTATAGGAAAGGCACTGGGGAGGTACACGTTATGGCAGTGAAAAATGACTGAAGAAACTTATTTCTTTAAATCAAGTGAAATTAAAATGTTACATTTTAGTATAAAATGTATAGTAAAAATTCTATATACTCTTTTCATTTGATCAAAACAAAAATACAGATTACACAAAAATAATGTTAATCAGTAGTGTATTGGTTTTTATGAAAACAAATTTAATACAGAAGAATATTAAAGTAACTTTAAATGAAAAATGTTGTTATAAACATGCTTATGGTTGCACAAGAGAAGAAACAAAACCAACAATAAACAGCTTGGGTAAGGGTAAGAAGACAAGAATTGTTAATATAAAATTCTTTGCATTGCCAATACAGAGGATGTGAGCGGAACGTCTCTTTGTGGGTAAGGGAAGTGACTTGGAAGAAGGGTAGAGTTGGTAGGGCCTGGAGTTGATGTATGTATTGGGTTGTTAACCAGTTTACGATTAGTTGAAGCTTCTGACTATATTTCTGAGATGAGGTATTATGTACAGTATTTACATTAGTCGGACTATTGTCCTCATCTTTGTCGCCATATTTGTCACAACGTTTCAGCCGTTGTACGCTCCGGCCTTCTTCAGGTGGTTGGAATTTCGAACTGAACCCTTTATTTCGATCACTGGGGTAGACTGTTCTAGTTCCACGTGCCATGTTTGATGGATGTCAGTTATCAGTTATCTCCTGCTAATTTTCCCTCTGAAAGTTCTCCACTGCCTCAAGGACACATGGCACAGTGGATAAAGGCGTTGGTTAGATCCAGTGACAGGACCCAAAGAGTGTGAGTTCAATACCCGGTTAGTTTATCGTCATACCCAGAATGCAGATGTAGTTTATCGTCATACCCAGGACGAGTTTTATGCTGGATATAATTTCTCTAATAGGCTGTTATTGGTTGTTGACTTTCAGCTTTTTGTAAGCTGTCACAGTAAAAGCTGTAAGGATTAAAAACAATTTTCCTTTGTTTTTTTTTTAAACTGATGCCTTTGTGGTGAACCTAAAATTAAAATAAAATAAAATATGAAAATAAAATATATATATATATTAATGGACTCTCCTGTCAGTTTCGACGTATGAGGATCTGACAGCTTAATTGATTAAGTTATGAAATTTTGTGCAATAATCTTAAGTGGCACTTAAGACCCGCTAGTGATTTACAAAGGAGGCCACATATGGAGCAAGAGTGAGGATTGTGGTATGAGATCACTGTTAGATTGGCTGACCTTTTAGATCTTGCTCTCACTTCCTGAAGATGATTCTGATGATTGCAAATAGGATGAAACCCAGGGTCACAAACTCACATCAATCCAACTAAATATGTTAACTCTATCACTGATATTGAGTACTTTCCAATAAGTACCGTGCATATATAATACATAAATAATATATATCAAAAATTACATATATATATATATATATATATATATATATATATACATACACATTTCACACACACACACACACATATATATATATATATAATTAAAATAAAGCAATTGCTATCCCTTAAAAACCATATCTATTTCTCTCTCTCCCCTTCTCTCTCTATACTAATAAGAAGGTAACACTCAAATAATAAGAAGAAAGGACTGAACATGGCTGCAAAACAGCAGAAGTTTTCTGGACCAGTCTAGCCATTTGTGTCTAAAAATCAACCAAAATAAGAGAGACTCTATGCATAACATCTGCTATAAAAAATGAAAAAGAAAGGAACGCTGGAAAATAAAAGAATTTTGGCCAATAATTTTTAAACAACGAAATTTTTTATGTTAAGTGAAATCAAGCTTTGCACCAACTGACAGGAGAGACATCATCACCAGAGAAACCAGCAAAGGGTGTTGCAAGAAGAAGTTAAGCAGTTACCTTCTTAAGACATTTTCCGCCTTCAGAAGGCCGAGAAGACACAGCAGATTGAGGCTGCACCTATTTCCAAGATGACAACTACTACCAAGGTCTGACTTCTAAACAATTAATTACCAAGCCGAAATGAACTTTTTCCCAACTGCTACCAAGATCTGACTTAGAAACAAACTTTGACTACCGCATATTACCAATGACTTGCTCCAATTGAAGCCGAATAAACATATATTATTTGTTTATACCTTTGATTCTGTTCGTTATTTCCAAAGTTTCTGATAAATATTGCTAACTCATTTCACTCTATGCAATACTCCTTATGAACTACAAAATTTCATATAAAAAAAAAATGTAAAATTATATAAAAATAATTACAGGGTAAATAAAAAAAATAATATGATAGAATAAGTTTATCATACGTTCTTTTGAGGGGAGTGTTTAAAAAAATATTTATTAAAAGAAAAAAGTTACTAACATGTATTCTTTAAATAAAAAACGGCTATAATAAAGCCAGACGTTTAGGAAAAAAAAATTAGCTTGAATAAAATTTGCTGCGAAAAACACTGTATATGTGAGGTTTAAAATGATGCTGTAAAAGAAATGCCAAAATAAAATGTTATTTATTTGACTTTGATTGGAGCGAGTCCTTTTTAATTCGGGGTAGCGAAGGTTTGTTTGGCTGGGTATTTGATAGTTGAAAGTCAAACTCTGGTAGTAGTTGTCATCATTTTTTGGCTCCTGTTGAGAGTGTGATTACTTAGGAAATATGTGCGGCGTCAATGTGCATATATTCTTGGCCTTCAGAAGGGTAGAAAAATGTCTTAAGCAGATGACCACTCATTTTCTTCACATGACACGCTTGGCTGGTTTCTCTGGTGGTCCCTTCTTTGTCTCGGCCTGTTGGCTGTCTGTTTATATCCACTTAAGAAAAAGCTACAGACTACTGGTGTGAAGCTTGGTTTCAGCTAACATTAAAAGTTTCTTTTTGTTTTGTTTTTTTTGATTGGCTAAAACTTTTATTTTCCTGTGTCTTTTCTTTTTCATTTATTATGCATGGAGCCTCTCATATTTTGGTAGATTTCTAGTCACAAATAATTAGACCCTGGGCCAGCAAACTTCCACCATTTTTCTTCTTCCTCTTTTTTATTTGAGGCTTGCTTTCTCATTAGTTGAGAGAGAAGGGTAGAGAGAGAAGGGTGAAGGGAGAAGGTAGAGAGAGAAGGGTGAAGGAAGAAGGGTAGAGAGAGAAGTCTACAAAGAGAAGGGTAGAGAGAGAAGGATAGAGAGAGAAGGGTAGAGAGAAAAGTCTAAAGAGAGAAGGGTAGAGGGAGAAGGTAGCGAGAGAAGTCTAGAGAGTCTAGAGAGAGAAGGGTAGAGAGAGAAGGGTAGAGAAAAAAGTCTAGAGAGTTTAAAGAGAGAAGGTAGAGAGAGAAGTGTAGAGAGAGAAGGGTAGAGAGAGAAATGTAGAGAGAGAAGGGTAGAGAGAGAAGCCTACAAAGAGAAGAGTAGAGAGAGAAGTCTAGAGAGAGAAGGGTAGAGAGAGAATAGAGAGAGAAGGGTAGAGAGAGAAGTCTAGAGAGAGAAAGGTAGAGAGACAAAGAGATATGGGTTTTAAAGGAAAGCAAATGCCTTGTTTTAATTTGAATTCTTTTTTTGTTTATATATTTGATTTTCATATTTTTTTTTTTATCTGGGATCACTACAACCATAAATTCATATTGTAAATTTTAGCATCTGTTTGTCATAAAAATCACATTGATTTAGAAATTTTTGCAAAAATCACATAATTGTCAGATTTGAGTGAAACTTTGAGGATTTATTCGCAAATGAATTATTTTAGAAATATTTTGTTATTAGAAAATCTTTGTAAAAAAATCCTTTTACATCTTTTACCTCCACTTATTTAATTTTATGAAATTTCAAGGAATTCATTTTTGTAAGGCTTCTTGTTTATATTAGTTATAAGCACTTGCCCTTGAAGAATTTAATTCATCATTTTTTTTTTTTTTGTAAAACAAGACACCAAGATACAGAAAATCTTCTCTGAATCATAAAATAACAAATGCAATAAAACTAAGACATTATTTAATTGGAAAAGCTTTTAATTGCTTTTATGAATAAAATATATTCAGGACTCTATTGCCTTAAGAAAAAGGTTTTCAATGAATAATGAATTTTTACAAGAATTGTTTTCACGTTATTTTTAAATTTTAATTAGAATAATTTACAAAAGTTTTAAATCTTTTAAAATTCTGTATCAATAGGTGATATTGTTATTAAGTAAAAACTATATTTAAAATCATAAATGTCAAGGATTACTACAATTCAGAGACCCCCAGTATTTTAAAAGGTATTCTGAATTTCTTTTGTGTGTGTGTATAAAGGTGCCGATTGTTGTAAATATAGATGTCCATACATGATATTATCAGAAATTAAGTGCAATAACTATAGTAAAGTTAAAGCCAGAGTACCTAAAATTCAATAAAACATTGAATTACTTAGAATATTTTCCTAAATTTTTAAGGTTACTGGGTAGTTAAAAAATTATATAAAAACACTGCTCAGGTTATATTCCTCAAGTAATTTTTAAAGCTATGTCCCCCATAGAAAAAATATCCAAACATCAGTCTATCAGGATAGTTATCAGCACCTCATAAAAACACACACCTCCATGTTAAACAATGTTTTTCTGCATTATTTTAAGCTAAAAGTAATATTTGTTTCAAATCAGATTAATTAAACTTTAAATCAGCTAATCTCTTTCCAATAAAGTTTCAGAAAATATATGCTATTTATTAAAATATTTTTAATAAGGACGTGCACCTGCGTTTTATAGACTACGCAAAGGAGTTTGATAAAGTATACCACAAAGATCTGTTGGAACTGCTCAGCAACCTTGATATATTAGGGAAAGATATTAGAATAATCAAGAACATATACTGGCAGCAAGCAGCTTACATATAGATAGAAAATGAATTCAACAGGTATACAAAAATATAAAAGGGTGTAACACAAAGATGTGGCTTCTCATCGAAATTATTCAACTTATACAGCGATATAATTCTGAAAGTATTGGAAATCCTACCAGGATTCATCACTGGCAGCCACAATCTTAACAACATAAGATATGCAGATGACACAGTGTTGATAACAAACAGAAAGGAAACTACAAAAACTCATACAGTAGTTAGGGAAGAAAAGCGAGAAGAAAGAACTAAACTACGTTAGGTATGTTAAAACGTACAATCTTAACAACATAAGATATGCAGATGACATAGTGTTGATAACAAACAGAAAGGAAACTACAAAAACTCATACAGTAGGTGGTGAAGGAAAGCGAGAAGAAAGGACTCAACTACGTTAGGTATGTTAAAACGTACAATCTTAACAACATAAGATATGCAGATGACACAGTGTTGATAACAAACAGAAAGGAAACTACAAAAACTCATACAGTAGGTGGTGAAGGAAAGCGAGAAGAAAAGACTCAACTACGTTAGGTATGTTAAAACGTACAATCTTAACAACATAAGATATGCAGATGACACAGTGTTGATAACAAACAGAAAGGAAACTAGAAAAACTCATACAGTAGTTAGTGAAGAAAAGTGAGAAGAAAGAACTAAACTACGTTAGGTATGTTAAAACGTACAATCTTAACAACATAAGATATGCAGATGACACAGTGTTGATAACAAACAGAAAGGAAACTAGAAAAACTCATACAGTAGTTAGTGAAGAAAAGTGAGAAGAAAGAACTAAACTACGTTAGGTATGTTAAAACGTACAATCTTAACAACATAAGATATGCAGATGACACAGTGTTGATAACAAACAGAAAGGAAACTAGAAAAACTCATACAGTAGTTAGTGAAGAAAAGTGAGAAGAAAGAACTAAACTACGTTAGGTATGTTAAAACGTACAATCTTAACAACATAAGATATGCAGATGACACAGTATTAGTAGCAGACACAGAAAGGAAACTACAAACCCTCCTACACAAGGTAGTGAAGGAGAGCAAGAAGAAGGAACTAAGCATAAACTACAAGAAGACAGAATGCATGGTCATCAGCAAAAAGATGAGCCTGAAATGCAATTCATAGGCTGGGGACACTAAAATCAAGCAGGTGTGGAAATTTAAATATCTGGGAAGTGTTCTGACAGAGGACGGTAAGTACGACGCTGAGATTCAAAGACATATTGGGATGACCAAAGACGCATTCCAAAAGTTAGGCAGATTATTACGAGTATTTCATTGGTAACAAAAAAAGAAAGAAAGAGTACTGAACTGCTACGTGATATTTGTCCTCCTTTACAGCAGCGAATGTTGGACGGTCTCCTCAAAGACGAAGAAGAGATTTGAAGTAACAGAGGTATGGTTCTACAGAAGGATGCTCAGGATACCATCGACTGAACATGTGAGCAACGATGAGGTTTTGGAGAGGATGCAAACAAAGAGTAAACTTATTCTCAACATCAGGAAGAGGCAGCTGAAATTACTGGGACACGTAATGAAAAAGGAAGGCTTGGAAAATCTGATACTCACAGGGCGAATAGAGGGAAAGTGGTACAAGGGAAAGCAATGCGTGGCATACCTAGCCGGCTTAAGTGGATGACAGAACAGGGTCTGAGAGAAGTAGCAAAATGACAAAACTTATTGAGAACTAAAAGGGATAGGAGGAAGTGGAGAGCCATCATAGCCTACGTCTTGAAGGGATAGGGCACATAAAAGAAGACGACTGAGAGATTTGTAAATACGGCTAAAAAAATCAGCCATTTTTAGCAATTCCAATCAATTTAAATTCGTTTTGAAATGTAACAATATATTTTGCATAATGTAAAAACATTATGTATTGACTTGAAATTAAGACTAAAATAAATGCTTCAAGAAAATAAAAAATTTATTTTAAAGTTAAAAACGAAACCTTTCACAATTCTTTGGAGGTGCCTAAATTAAATTTAAAAATAAATGATAAGTTTTATGTGGTTGGCTATTTTATGTTATATTTTGAACTTGAGTTATGATTGATTTTACTGGTAAAACGCTGGACGTAGGCTAGAATACTTGGTTACAATTTAAATGATTACTGTCGTATTCAAACCTGAATTGTTCTTTTTGAGGAATTTAATCAAAACGCGGTGCAAATGAGGTTATCTGTCCCTTGCTAGCGCTAGACAATTTGGGTTATCTGCCCTTTGTTTATGTCAGGATTTTCAGAATAAAAAAAAATAACTTAAAGAAAAAAGAAGAAAAGACGTCTCCCCCCTCCAAAATGGCTGCGCATATGGTATGGTATTTAGATCCACCTTCCTGTATTTTTCGACTTGTTCTGGCCATTGAATACAAGGATTACAGTGAACAATTTTTGTACGTATATAATTTTAATACCTTATCCTTTATTGTCATATAGATTTTGGAGATGTACGGTTTGCAATAGACCACAAAATCTATCGTTAAAAAAAGTGGACATGGACAATCCTTGTTAGGTAAACTCGCTTGTTACTGAAAAAAAAAGTGAAATGAATCCAGTTTTAAACCTTTTACAAACAGATATTAAAAAAAAAAGGAAGATAATTAGTGCAAAAAAATGATAAAAACCCAATTATGGTGATGTTGAAATAAAGATCACTCATTACTATGCGTGGGAAGTCATTATTTAGTTCGTCTCATATTTCAAAATACGCCTTCTGAAAACTTTTTGACATCACTAAAAAAAATATTACCACTATTTTTCTTTTCATAGTTATTAAAATAAATAATCTAATCTCAATTTCTATCTGACTTCCTCGTGTTGATCTCAAAAACTTCTTTAATTAAAATAAAATAAATAAATAAAACTTTTGATCAGACCTATTTACGATGTGACAGAATTAAACGTTAGGAGCGTAAGTTAATTTAATTTTTATGTTTTGAAAAATAAATTTTAGAAAATTAAGAAACGTTTCGATCGAAAAATAAAATCTTACAAAAAAAACTCCTAATTTTTATAACTTAATAATTTTTAAAGTGTTGTCAAAGCATTCGAAAAAATGTTATCTTTGCAATTAAATAATTAAAACATTTAAATTAAAGTTAAATATCAAAACAAATAAAAATTTTGAATTGGGACGATTATATATTTCATGACTTATTTAAAAAAAGAAAAAGGAAAATTCACGCGTTTAAATGGTTTTTTATTTTATTACATTTTATTCCCAGTGAGAGACACACCTTTTTTTTTTTTTTTTTAATTAATAAAAAAATTTAAGTACGATTCATTAACAATCGCAGCTAATTTTTAAATTTAATTTAAAATATAAAAATACCCTTTTCTGTGCTCTTGAAGAAAAATAATACAAAGTTGGATGAAATTTGAAATTAATTAAAGACTTTACTATTAAAAACTAAAATTTAGTTCGAAAGACATATTTTCAATTTTCATGCGAGTCATAAAAATTAATTAAAAAAAAAAAATTATGTACTTATTTTCGGTTTGGAGTTACAGTATGAAAACTTTTTGATAGTTTTTTTTATTTAAACTAAACGAAGAAAAAAAAAGAAGTCTTTTGAACCCTTTTTTTTTTTTTTTAATGAATACTTTTCCTAAAATGTTAATTACTTCATGTTCAAACTTGTTTAAACTTTTTAAAACTAGGGTTAAAAAAATGGAGACTTGCTACATAAAAAGTATAAATTAATTACAGCATATATACGCACATATATATTTTAAAAATAAAATACACTCTTACTATATATAATAATATATTACTAAATAAATATATTGACGTGTTAAAAGGTTTATACTGCTAGCGACAGAATGTTTACGACTTCGTTGCACTTATACGGACAAGTGGAGGCCACTTGTCTGATAAATCGATTGACCAATTTTTTTTTCATACTATGGATGTCCAGCTACACCTTTTTTTAAAAATTTTTCATAAATCATTTATTCCATTTATAAATGAAATACAGAGATTTTTGTGGTGAATGTTAAATTAAGATTAATTTTATTGTTATTTACCGTAAGACGCATGAACATCGTGACCCTTCCAAACTCCTTGTTTATTTTTTTTTATTTTTTTGAGATTTGTTAACAAAACTTCTAAAATAAATGGCTTCCTAACACCAGAAAATTAGACACAAATCTCTTCTTGTGTGTGTGTTTTTGTTTTTGTTTCGTAATTTTTTCCGTCTTTTACGTTGTTAAAACGGTAATTTTCCTTCTTGGCATTCCAGTGAAATATTGTGCCAAAAATAAAAAAAAATATCATTACTAGGCATCCATAGTACGAGAAATGGGTCAATTGCTTTCTCTCTTTTTGGTTGAGGCGTGAGCTAGATTTTTCTTAAATGACTTCATGAAGCAATCAGCTGATACCGCGGAAATAGCCCGATTCTTCTTTCTTTCTTTCTTTCTTTCTTTTTTGCCCTATTAGTTTTTTTTTGTTTTTTTTTTGTTTTTTTTCGGATAATTTTATAAATTATTTCCAGGATCTTAGATTTTAATCTCCCTCCCCATAAAACTCTCTGAAATGCTTCTAGTGTTTTAGCTTTTTACTTTATAGGTCACTGTTTTTAAATCCTTAGATGGGAGTGTTTGGTGGGAACGGCGAATAAAAATTGTAGAAATGGCATAATTTCTTTCACCGTGAATAACAATTAAAATTAATTTAGATTTTTGAGTATTGTTAAGTTCAGCGTTTCAAACGAATTCTGTTATGCGATAGACTGATTTACTTCCCTTACATGCAACAGTTATTTTTTTGTTTTTCTACAATGTTGGAAGAAACAAAAACACTTCACTTTTTTTTTTCTAATATAGAAGAAAATGTATTAAAATAGCTTTAAAATTAAAAAAAAAATTTTTTTTTAAATAAAGGACAATTTTTTAGTTCAAATGTACACACATAAAGTGGAGTAATGGATAGAGGCTCGGATTGAGGAACAAGAGATCCAAGTTCGAATTCCAGTCGAATTCATTACATTCACTTATATGCTAATACCCTATAGCCCTGAGTGTATGAAAAGGACAACTACTCTGGATTCACAACCTTAAGGTCTAATATGGTCTTCAGCTGTCAGTCAAGAGCTTGGAGAGGAGATGGGCGCCACCAAGCTATCTGAAAGCCTGAAAGGATCATAAGGAAAAAGAAACGGTTAGTTCTGCTCTCAGGTCCCTCTGATGATTGAAGCAGTTGAGGGTAAAAAAAAAACAAATGAATTCTTTTTATTCTCTAGCATAACTTATGTAGCAAAGAAAAAAAGACCAAAATTATCATGCGTGTGTTGCAGCATGTGTCAAAAATAGTGGCTTGTGCTGCGATAGACAATGTCTTCATTCATGTCAGTTGGTAGTTTGAATTACAGAGACCATGGTTTGCATTGGTGGTCTGTTTTAGAACACCTTACAGTTGTTACGAACAACTTCATCAAATGTATTTTTGTAAGAATTCTGTTACTCTTTCAACTTTCTCTTAAGAATGCATGGATCTGGACCAATTCCAATTTTGCAGAATCAAGGCTTTTAAAAAGTTTTGGGAAGTTTGGTGGCACAATTTGATTTCTGTGCTCTCATGTGAAAAGTGGCTTCTCGGCCATTTGACCTCAGTCCAGTTCAAGGAAGTCATCCTCCCAGGCTGCACATTCCTCATTGCACTTAAAGAGGGAGAGTCTGGGTCAGTTAAATATTTTGTTGAACTGACCCCCACCCCCCAAAACAAACAAACAAACCAATAGCAAGAATAATTTTCATGATATAAACAAGACAGTTATTTTTTTGTTTTTCTACAATGTTGGAAGAAACAAAAACACTTCACTTTTTTTTTTCTAATATAGAAGAAAATGTATTAAAATAGCTTCTTTTTTTTTTTTTTTAAAAGAAGAAAAAAAAAACAATTTTTCATGTCAAATGTACATTCACTTATATGCTAATACCCTATAGCACTGAGTGTATGAAAAGGACAACTACTCTGAATTCAAAACCTGAAGATGAAACAGAACTAACGCTTTTAATTTAATTATATAATTAAATTTGAAGTTTTTAGCTTCAGTTTTTGAAACATGGTTATTACTGTGTAGCGAAGAAACCATATTTTAAATCAGTTAATTTATAATATTTATGCTCTGTGAATTTACATTGAGCACTGTTTTATAAAAATAAAAAATATCAATAAGAACACCGGATTATATATCTTACTGTTCTTTCTTTTTATATATATATATATATATATATATATAGGAACCCTCCAACAGCAACTCTCCACACTGGGACACTGATATGAATAAATACTACACTTTGCAATTCAACAAAAGACCAAAAAACAATATTTATCCAAACTTCTATTCATGTGGAATCTGGCACAAAGCCAATTTCATGGTAAGGTTATCACCTGGAGTCCTAAATGTGACCAGAGTTTAAAAATAGTCCAGTCCTCTCAGGCACCAGACAATGTTATTTACCCACCTCCTTATGAGGACAAGATAAGATGCCAACTTGGGTTGAAGATGTGGCTCCACTCGTACACCTGTGAATAATTCCAGACATTGTCCACTTTCCTCAGCACATCTCTTTTTCTGAGTACTCCTCGGACATCAGGGTTGACCCTCATTCTATTTTTTTAATTGCAACATGGAGATGCTCTCCATGGAAGCTGCAAAAAATCTTGGCATTAAATAACTCTTTGAGGTTGATATGCCATTAAACTAAAACCAAACCAAACCAACCCATGGTTGTTGCATTTTAAACTTAATAACAGAAATTGGATTATACCAGTTGGGTCGCAGTCAAGATTTGATTAATTATCAATTTAATATATTAATATTATTAATGGCTTACTCATTTTAAATCCTTGCTATTATTATTATTATTATTTTTTTTTTTTGATATCTGGTATTTACACATTTCTTTTCGGGTCCTGCCCAGGAACCTAAGGTTAGAAATGGCATCATGACACTTTCCACTGCAAAGAAAAAAATAAAAAATAAAAATAATTACATAGATAAAGCCCTTCGTAAAGTGTGGGCTGTACTTGTCAGAACAAATTTTTGTATCTCTTTGAGGCATGGACTTCCAGGGATCCCTTCAATCAGCCTACTGGAATCTTTTCCAACCAGTCCAAGGGCTCCAACTACAACAGGGATTGTTGATGTTCCCATGTGCCACATTTTTGAGATTTCTATTTCAAGGTCCTTGTATTTTGACAGTTTTTCGAATATCTTCAAAGATACATTGCAGTCTGCAGGGACTGCCATATCAATAAGGAGGCACTTATTTTGTTTGTGGTCTTCAATAACAATGTCTGGGCGGTTGGCTTTAATTGTTCTGTCAGTGTGTATTGTGTAGTCCCATAGAATTGTAACAGGTCCTATCTCCGTAACCGGGTCAGGGTGGTGTTCGTACCAGTTTCTTTCAGTTTCCTTCCCATAGGAGTTGCAAATTTTCCAGTGCAGATATTGGCCCACTCTGTCATGCCGGGTTTTATATTCAGTGGGTGCCATTATTATTATTATTATTATCTTTATCTTTAAATAGGGAATCTTTAAGTTTAGTACCCCAAATACTTAAATTGCTTTATCTTGTCTGATATTCTGAGAGCACTATTTAAACAAAGATAATTATTTAAAATAAAAATAAAAAATACAGTTCCTGAAATGCAATAAAAATATGTACAAGATAATATTTTTGGTTAATAAAAAAAAATATCTTTATTTACATTCTTTACATTTGGACTAATCTTTTCATCTTTGTTGTCATCATCACAACACTTCAGCAGTTGTCCACTTGCCTTCTTCAGCAGTTGTGTCCACTTGCCTTCTTCAGCAGTTGTGTCCACTTGCCTTCTTCAGCAGTTGTGTCCACTTGCCTTCTTCAGCAGTTGTGTCCACTTGCCTTCTTCAGCAGTTGTGTCCACTTGCCTTCTTCAGCAGTTGTGTCCACTTGCCTTCTTCAGGGTTCTGTTCATCCAAGTAACATTCAGGGAATTTTGAACTGAACCCTTTATTCAATCTATGGGTGTAAATTGTTCTTGTACCACTGTCCATGTCTGGGGATGTCTTGTCTTGTTCCTACAGAACAGTAGGCTAGTGGATTAGTGTTGGTTTTTGAATTTGGTAACGTCGTAATTCTGAGTTCAATCCCCTGCATGACTGGCCTCAGAAACAAGGTGAGCAATAACTGAGAAGTACTAAAAATAAAAACTAGATGGGATATCTCTTGATATGGGCAGCAGAACGAGAACAGTCTATTCCTGTAAAAATTAAATAAAGGGTTCAGTTCGGAATTCCCTGTAAGTTACCTGGATTGATATACGCCTGATGAAGGCTGGAGGGCACAACAGCTGAAACATGATAATAACAACAAAGATGAGGATAATAGAATGTAAATAGTGGGAATAATGATAATGCGTCATCCTATAAATTCAGATGGAAAATGTTACTTTTTAGTACTGTTCAATTATTGCTAGTTTCTACCAAGTCAATATCACCCAGTTCAGAGATTGAACTATTTCACATGGGATGAGGCTTTATCATGATTTATATTTGGTAAAAATGTAAATCATAACACCTCATCCCAGAAATTCAAACAGAAAAATGTCTTTGCTTAGACTTTTGGAAATATTTTCTCTCCGCATGTATTCTTTTGTAGGAGAGAAATAATTTAGTTGAAATTAAATTTTTTTTTTTTAATTTCAAACAATATTTTTCATTTTGTCTTATTTCGGATGCCAGACTTTTCGTCTTACAAATTCTAAGTCTTGTTAGTCACAGAAACTAAATTATATTTCCTATTTTTTGTTTATGGAAAAAAAATGTATACTCAGAATAATGTTTAAAGTTGTGTGTGTGTGTGTATATATATATATATATATATATATATATATATATATATATATATATATATATTAATGGTCAATATACATACGCACACACATATAATATTAATGGTCAATATATATATATATATATATATAATATTAATGGTCTATATATATATATATATATATATATATATATATAAATAAATTTCCAAGAGGATAGAATCCAGATAGGACTCAATGTCCAGGACAGAGTAAGAATATAATAAAAAAGGCTGAAACACTAATATTCCATGGTTATAATTTTTTACATTCCAATTTCTTTTTGAATTTGTAGGTCTGATGAATTGGAGGGAGAATTGCAATGTAAATGAATATATCTGAAAGATACTATAGATGACAATGTAATTGTGTGTGCATCTAACGCTTTTCTACATAAATAGAAGGGTCTATCTCTACATTGGGAACTTTTCTGGTGATACAGAAAGTTTATCATTATTCCAAGGTGAATAGAATATTATTTGTTTAGTTTAAGTTTCAGGAAGAAAAAAAAGTTTTTGATATTTTATAAATAAAATGCACTTACAAAATACTATATAATTCTAAAACTATAATCTTGTATGTATGTCTGGGTTTCCTGAGATACAGCTTAAAACAATACATAATACTGCAACCAATTTAGGAGGATAATCTACTTTGAACTCCTGCTAAGTGCAGTGCCAAATTTCATTAAAATTAGACCTGGGATTCTTGAGATGGGGTTGTTTTTACGGCTTTTGAAATAGGAAATTCAGGATTTGTTTTTGATACACATTCTTATATAAATCCATATATATAAACAAACACTTTCATATTATATTCCAACACTTTCATATTATATTCCAACTATTATGTGTGGGAAAAATAATAAACGTTCATAATACAGGGTGACCCCCAAAAAACGGGGACTTTTTAAAAATCCCATAAAACCAAGAGTGATGGAAGAAAAATATTTAATTCATAGTAATTCATGCCATTTAAGAAACAATGATGGAATTTTCATTTTTTTAAAATTACGTCCTGTAGATGGCGTCCTCCTGTACGAATGCATTCTTGAAATCTGCTGTTGAGATTCCTCATTGACTGCTGCAACATCTCAGCTGGGATACTGTGAATTTCATTCTTGTTACTAAAATGGCAAAATGATTACTTGCTCAAGGTCACTGTCTCGCAGTGTTGCCACTTGCTCATGTCTGGCCATATGCACTTCAAAAATTCCCATTTTTTGGGGTCACCCTGTACATTATAACAACATTATTAAATAAATTTAAATATACATAACATATTTATACAATTCACTACACTACATGAGAACCTTTTTTTATAAACAACTACTTGAAAGGTGAAGAGGCTATATGTGTCACATGACTTGATGGTAAATAAATAGATGCATACTAATTTGCTGTTATATATTTTGAAATAAATACAAGGAAGAAACTAGTATGTATAATAAAAATATACTTATTATTTTAAAAGCGACTAAACCTGTTTTATGCTATTACTCCACATTTTTGTGCAATATGTTAACAGTGAATCCCAGTGAATCAATAAACCTTCTTTTACCATCTTTAAATACAAATTAAAATATATAATTAGTAATAAAATTCATAATATTGTTACCTCGTCATTTTGTATAATGTACTGCTGATAAGAGAAACCCAACCCTTTTTTGGGGCATCTAGTTATTACTAATAATACTAAAACCCACGTTAAACCCGGCCTTGTGCCACATGCAATCCTCGTGGGTGGGTAGCTAGATATTCTAGTTATTACTAATATTAAATTATTACTGCGTTTGTTTTTATGGTTTGATGACATAAAACTCATAATAAAAAACAAAAACATTCAAAAACCATTTAATTAAAAAGTGTTACAAAAATTAAGCAAAATGATGATTGTTGTTTTGACAATAACTTTGAGTTCTTCAAAAAGATATTTTGGACAGTTTTACCTTTTTTTTTTTTTTTCCTCACAACTACTTCTATGTGCTCTTTCCCTTCATGATAATGATTCTCCACAACTTCCCATCCTTCATAGATCTTAGTAAGGTTTTTTTTTTTTTCACCATCTCTTCCAATCCCTGTTCTATTGACCATTTACAAAAGCTCATTTGGTACGTTACTCACTGCTTTTCTCTGCACTCTTGCCCTCAGTATGTCCTGTGAGTATCAAATTCTCCAAACCCGCTTTCCTTGTTATATGCCCTTGACATTTGAATTGCTTCTTTCTGATTCTAAGTGTCCTTTTCACTTCTGTTTTATTGAAAAACTTTCTTGTTACTCACGTGCAAGTCATTTCATGTCAAATCAACAAGGCTCTGACCATCACCAACAGATTTTTTTCAAATTCGGTACACTTGGAGAGTGTCATGAGATGAATGGTACCCATTTTACATCTCTAGGTCAAAGGGTTTCTGAGATATGACTCTTTGACCTTTGCCAAAAAGGTGAATTTTGGAAAATAGTCACAAAGTTTAAATATTGTTTTTTCACCTAAAAAGCTAAATTATATACCATCTTAAAGTACTTGGATAAATCTAAAAGGTGATCTATTTATTTTTTTGTTTAAAGGTCAAATAAGATAATTTCACCTTAACCTTTGAACTCTGAAATAATGCGTCTTTAATTTTTTTTTTTTTTAAATTGACCACAAATTTGTCTGCCTTATGGCAAGATAAGTACAAAATTTGTGGTGGACTGTGGCCTGAGTTGCAAGGGTTTTAATGAGTTGGGCCAAATTCAAAATGGCAGATTCTGGTATTTGCCACTATATGCTAACATTTACATATCCCCCAATAAGGTCATCTCTAGAAAGCTCTTTGAATGCTGATTAATATTCACAGAAAAGCTATGATCATAAAATCAACAGAATTTGTGTTATTTGCAGTTAAATGTTGACCAATTTGGTGGAAAATAAACAACCTTATTTTTGGTTTTGTTTACATTTTTATTATACACATACATTTTTTATGAAAAACTGACACAATGAAAATAATTATTTAAAAAAAGTTTAATGAATTAATGTTAAGATAACATAAAATCATATGAAAATATGCAACAAATGACATTAATGTTCATTTTCTCATGAAAAGAGTGCACTGACCCCCCCATACACACACACACCAAAAAAAAAGAAGACATCATTTCTTTTTATATACCTAGTACTCTTGAAGAAATCTACAGAATGGCTGGCTGGATTACTGTTTAGGAAAAGCAGTAGTGAATTAAATAACGTTTTACATGAAACAATGGAATTAAATATCCTAAACTGCAAGCCCAGAAAAATGTTAAAAATGTGTCGACTATCAAAGAAAATGCTTAGAATATTGATTAACCTATTGCTGTTATAGTGTCATAGATGTACAAGCGAGACCAATGATACTTTATTGAATGAAATGCTAGAGTAACTCTATAGAGAATTTCTATTGAGAACTTGGTCAGCAAATCAAGAATGAAATTTGAAAGATATTAATTTTGTTATTGCTATTTCTTTTTCTTCTTCAATGTTCCATTTTGGCTATCATGGCTCTCCACGATTTCCTGTCCTTTGTAGCTGTAAAACGTTTTTTTTTTCTTCTTTTTGTTATCTCCCCAAAACCTTGTTCCTCCATCCTTCACTTAAGCTTGCTAGGTAGGTTAGGCGTTGTTTTCCTCTGTCCTTCTTACCCTCAGTATGTCCTGAGAGTGTCAAATTTTCTAAGCCCTCTTTCCTCATTATGTGCCCTTGAAATTTCCAACTATCTCTTTCTGGTGTTAATACAATTCTATCATTTTCTACCAAATGCGGCCAGTATATTTAAATTCATCAATAAATCTGTATTGATTATTGTTGCCACTGGATAGCGTTTTTTTCAAATTTCACACAAAGTTACGGCTTACAGCCACATCGTTGATACACTGATTCTTGTTGGATCACCAAGGTTAAGCAATGTCTAGCCTGATTTGTACCTAGGTAGGTGACCACTTAAAAATAGGTAGGTTAGGTGTCGTTTTCCCCTGTTCTTCTCGCCTTCAATATGTCCTGTGAACGTCAAATTTTCAAAGCCCTCTTTACACATGTGCCCCAGAAATTTTAACTGACTTGATGTTAAGTCTAAGAGTCCTTTTTGTTTTCATGTAAAACAAAAAAAAAGAGAAGTAAGCAAACAATAAATTGCTACTGCTTTTCCTAAATGGGCCTGGTAGATGGTAGGCAAGCCCCCCCCCACACACACACACACATATATATGAATGAATGCAATTTTTTAAAAAAATCTCTATGAATATTTTTTGTGTTTATTATAAAGTTATTACTATTAATTGGTTCATGTTTTCTTTTTTTGTTTCTCTCTCTCTCTCTAGGTAGACCTCTTCAGAAACCGTTTGTTATGATTGGTTGTTTGTGATAAAATTCAAACATACCAAAAACACTTCCTAAAACTTCAGTCTGCAACAGACTCCATGTAACGCAAGGCTCTCAAAGCATGAAATAAGAAAGAAATAAATGCACCCTTCAAAAAAAAAAATTTTTATTTTAAATCTTTGAATTCTGTCTTAGCCAACCAGTGTCTTTGACGAGGATGATGTCTGTCGAAAAGGATATACAACTAAATGGATGACCTTATCGAGCTTCTGCTATTATTGCATATTAATAACAATTAATCTTGTATATAAAAAAATTTAAAAAAAGTATGACACACCTCTAAAAAAAAAAAACAAAAAAAAACAACTTTCAACCACATTAAAAAATTGGATATCAGCCGTTGTTTGAGTTAGTAAAAATATAACTTATATTTCTGTTCTATTTTTACAAAGATCTATATATGCTTATATAAACGTGTATTTAGCTTTTAGCACTCTGTAGGTGACTATTTTGCCAAGCAAAATGTTAGTCCTGCCAATGTTAAATTTGAACTTATTGTTTGTGTAGCCATATCCTTCTATGGCAACACTTGAAACAATCTTGACTGAAACTGAGGCTCGGGCTACTGCAATTTCAAATATATAGAACTAATATATAAAACACTATATTTTGATGGAATTCCATATACAGGAAGTAATATTTATAAATGATGCAGTGTGATAAATGTTAAAATATTTTGAAACTTGCTGTGATTTTTGTATATAATAAGAATAATTATTACTATCGGTACAATCAAGCCATCAAAAATATAGTATTAAAATATATGTATATTTGCTTCCTGGACAATATTATACTGCAAGAATCTATTCCCCCCCCACACACACTCTTTTTCAAGTAGCAAATTAATTCAACTCGGCCTTTTGATTAATGATTTGTAATTGATGTTTGTTAATTCTCTGGAAGTCCAGAAGAGCTAATCAACTTGTCTTTCAATACTGCTAACCTCCTCAGACTTATACTCTCAGCCCAAAGACGAAATCTCAAGATGAAGAAACCAACATGCGACATCTGTGGCAAAGTCTTCTCCCGGCGCGACAACATGGAGAGGCATCGGACACGTCATCTACATCGAGAGGTGTACAGATGTGAGACGTGCGGCCGTGATTTCAGTCAGAAGTCTTACCTGAAGTTGCATCGGCGCCTGCATACAGGCGAGAGGCCATTTGGATGTAATGTGTGTGGACGTGCCTTTTCTCGAAATGATCATTTGGTCATTCACATCCGTGGACACCAGGGAATCAAAATGTTTAATTGTAATGTATGCAACAAGTCCTTCGCTCGTCGTTCTTACCTGACTGTGCACCAGCGTATACATAGCAATACTCGACCGTACAGGTGTCACATCTGTGGCTGTGCCTTCTACCGTGGTGACCACTTGGTTCGGCACCGAGTAAAACAGCATGGTGAGGTGAAGGCACCCACTCAGAGGGTTAATAATATTAGCCTTGTTAGTAACAACGCTACTACAACCACCCTGACTCCTGCTACTGGCAATATCATTAACCACCCACAGGGCACCTTGTACACGGAACAGCACCCCGCATCCTTGCAACAAGTGCAGACAGAGCAAGGACAGATTCAAGTGGTTACTGTCCAGACAACCTCGGATGTTGAAGAAGCAGAGGTCCAGCAAGCATTTAAGTGTTCGGACGGAACTTGTAGTGTTATCCAGAATCCTAATCGAGGTTACGGGGAATCACTTGTTGCTTTAGTAACCAATGGCAACAAGACTGTGTTTCAGCCCTGTGAGATGATTGTTCATCAGAACTCAACACTACCTGTCGTTACAACATGTTCTGAAGATGGACAAATGCAGAAACATGTCTATCAGGCAACTGCTGCTGGTACTGCCAAGTTCGTGGCTAGCATCCCGGCAGCGGCAGCTCTTCCAGTGATGACCAAAACCTCAACATCGACCACGAATTCAGTGGACTACAAGTGTGATTTCTGCTCCAAGTCTTTTTCGAGAAAGGACAACCTCGAACGCCATAAGTTAACCCATAGCAACGAGAAACTCTTCAGCTGCGACATTTGCCAAAAGAGTTTCTCCCGACGGTCGTATCTGAGCGTCCACCGCCGGATTCACACGGGAGAGAAGCCATTTGTCTGTGACCGGTGCGGCTTTGCCTTCTCCCGCAAAGACCACTTGCTGAAGCATAAGAGGGCCAATGAAGGTCAACTAAAACTGAGTTGTGTGCCTCCAAAGCACTCCATGATCCTTAAAGCAGACGAAGATGCTGAAGTAGGGGAGACTGTGGCTGTTGTCGTTACCACAGACGCCGGTGCCATGACTGATGGGACAATGGTTGTCGCCCACACCGAGTCGGGTGAGGAGGTGAAAACGGTGGCAATGTACCAGGCCCAGGTTGCCGAGGGTGCACACATTGATGGGACCATAACAACTGCAGGGGCAGCACAGATGTATCCTGTAATGTCCACTTTCCCAACCACAATTGAAATCTCGCCATCAATGGCACAAATTTTCCCTACTATTCAAATGTACCCGGCCACCACCCAGATGAATGTGCCTCTCCATGCGAATGTGTCCCACGAGATTATTATCCCAAATTCACAGATTGGCCACAAGTGAAAGTATCAATATATTCTTGATAACTCTATTTTTTAACTTAATTTTTGTTTTGTTATTAAGAGCATATATTAATAAATTGGTTTGTGGATTTTTTTTTTGTTCTTCTGTCAGTGTATAATCTGTTATATAATGGACAACAGATTTCACATTGAATCGAGATGTAATTATTATGTGCTTTAAATGAAAAAAAGGAAACCGAAGTATATTTTATAAAGTGTTAAAAATGTTATAGTCTATCAATTTCTGAGATGAGATGTTTTAATATTATTATTATTAATTTTTGACAAGTGTTTCCATCATCTTATTTTTGGTTACATCTAGTATTAGCAAATATAATAGTACTAACTTATTAAAATTTATCTAATAAAGCATTGTCATTATTTTTTTTTATTTTCCATCATTTTTCTACAAATGTCAAGTACTTTTGGTGCCTAATACAAGGAGAGAGGGATCTTAGTCAGGTGGGGGGTCAGAGTTTTCTCTGAATATGCAATAAGCAGAAAACTTTCAAAAAATTTAGGATTCAGCCCTTTCCCTGTCCAGGGTATTTTCGTGTGTACTATCCAAATGTTCATGCTTCTTTTCAGATTTATAACTCAGCTTATTTGGCAAATAGAATCTACTGATATATAATGGTTCACATAATAAAAACCTGTAAATTGTGAATTAATTCAGTTTGCCATGCAAATTCTTTGCGAGCTGACCCAGTTTGCCATGGAAATTCTTTGCGAACTGACCCAGTTTGCCATGGAAATTCTTTGCGAGCTGACTCAGTTTGCCCTGCAAATTCATTGCAAATTAACGCCTGTATGAAGGTCAAAACAGATAAGTTTATATGACATGATTTCTTAAAATGTACAAAAGCAGAAAAAAAAAATAACAATTAGAAATTCATAATCTGGAGTCTTTTTTTTTCATTACTATCGATTAAGCAATCCAGATTATGAATTTGAAAAAAGATTTTTTTTTTTTTAAATTTTAAGAAATCACTTTGCATATTCTTCTGTAGGGAGATCAATGTACAATGAATTTTCATAGCAAACTTGACCTTATTAATTTTTATAAAATTCAATAAAGTATTATTTTTTTTTTAATTTTGCTATTTGTGATCTGGAGTATTTAATCTCTAGTAATATGAAAAAAAAATTATTATTTCTGGTTGCAGTGGCTATTATGCAACTTCATCAAAATAAGTGTTACCCTGGGGGTGGAGAGGACATCTATTAGGTATCTAAGAAGAAGCAGTGTAGATTGTAAATAAAGAACAAACCGTTGGTGAGATTTGAACTTGCATCTCTTAGCTGGTGAGCCTGTCTTACCATGGTAGTGCTATTACCAATTTTGGTAAAGAAACTGGTAGACATTGCTCAAATAAGTCGTATATCTCTGCTAGCTGGAGTTCAAATCTTGCCAGTGTTTTACTAAATATCTGTCTGAGAGTTGTGATAAAAAGCAACAAATAAGGTTTTTAAAAAAAAAAAAAAAAAAAAAAATGAAGACAATGCTTCATCAAAAAAAAAAAAAAGAAAAACTTCAGTAAATTTATGACTAGTACTTCTTGGTGTAAATAAGTACAAAGAATGAGACAAGTCGGAAATTATTAATAATGATATGAATGTTTGAAATTAGGAAATGGAATATATATATATATATATATGTAAATATAAATCAGGGCTCAAGATTAACATTGTCCAGTAACCTTTGCTCTCCAAACAGGGCTATATAAAACTTTTCATTAAATCTGTTTTTTTTCTATTCCAAAAGTTACTAATTTATTAAAAAAAAAAAAAAAAAATTTTTCGGCAATATTGGCAGGTTTTTAATTAATGGGACATACACAAACAAAAAAGAAACAACTGACGCATTTCCTTTTAAACAAGTGGAAAAAATAGCGGTTTAAATATTTATAAATATTTAAAAGGTTTAAATATTTGTATTATTTGTTTCTAGATATGGGGAAAACTAGGTTCTAATTGTAAGAACTAATTCTGCTTTAATAAACAAAGCCAGATATTATATTTTTTCTATTAATTATGATATATATATATATACAGAGTGTCCATGAAGTTCATGTGCACTTTAAAAAATTTATAACTTTATTTGTATTTGCAATACATATAATTTGTAAAAAGGATTCGAAAGAAGTAAATCTATAATTTTTTTTTTTTTTTTTTTAAGGTTTTATTGAAATTTTATTTAAGTTTCCACATGTCCTCCATCATTAGCAATACAAAGGGTAATGTGATTTTGCAATTCATGGAAAACATTTGCCAACTGATTTACAGTAATGCCTGAAATGACATTAGTTATTTTAGCTATACTTAAAACTAGGTACATTAAACTTTATAACATTTTTTTACAGATTATTTCTATCGCAAATACAAATAAAGTTATAAATTTTTTAAAGTGCACACAAACTTTATGGACACCCTGTATTTTTTCTATTAATTTTTGGTAAAAAGAAGAAAAAAAACTTGAATAAAAAATGACCAACCAACATTTATGTCTTATTTTCTGTTTACCATGAACTAAATGGAAAATATGAAGGAAGAATTTGCCAATTTATGGCCATATCATGAAACACCATTTCCCATCCATTGACCAAAGTTAAGTTGAGCCTAGATGAGTGACTGCTTGGGAATACCAGGTGCTCCAAGCTTGGATGTGTTGGTGTGATGGATAATGGCTTGGCATTGTTAACCAAAGAGCTGAGTTCCAATTCTGGTTGGGTTCGTTATATTCACTTACATTGGGGAAAGCTATGAATCCACTTTTTCTCCTTGCAGCTATTAGTTAATTAATAGGACTTGTGACAGTAAATCATTATCTCCACAAAAAAATAAAATTCATAATCTAAAAATATGTTTCTGGCTTTAAATAACTTGCAAAGGGTTGATAAGCCACAAAAAATCAATCAAAGAATTTTAAAGTAATTACCATAGAAAATTTACTCACAATGCAAGGAAAGTAATTGTAAATGAAATTTTTTTTTTGATGACATCTTTAAAAGCATTTTGTTTGTGAATAGACTGATATTCTTTATACAGGAAATGTCTGTATTGCACAATTCTTAAAGTATAATAAAAGTTACTAGGAAGATGAAAATGAACATTTCCATGTAAAATTATTCAAGATTTAACTAAAATGTATAAATAAAAATGTTTTGATTTTTATAAAAACGAAATTAAAATTTAACTTTTTTTTGTATGTATTTAATTATAATACGGGAACAGTTGAACGTTTGTTTTTTTTAAATGTATTTTTCAGGATTTTAACACCTTGACAGCTCGCCCATGGTTGGCAGTTTTTATTATGGCACTGGCTGTGAGTTCTCTCATACCAACAACAAGTTTATTCATAGTGATACTTTTAGTGTGGCACTAATGTCAAGATTTCAGTTGAAACTATAAATCAACTCATGAAATTTTTTTTTTTTTTAATTACCAAAGTTGTTGGCTGTTATAAAGTTGGCATTCTGAATTCAGATTTTGTAATTGACCTCTGGCAGTCAACATATTAACAGTGTTTTATTATGTTACTGACAACCATAAATAAAAAACAAAAAAAAAACATCTTGATTTTGTAACGGGTTTTAAATTTGGTGTGGATTTGGGGGTGGGGGGTGAAGAGAATTAAAATTGTATTTTGGAACAGTTCCAGGACAATAGTAACAAAAAAAAAAAAAACAAAGTTAATCTGGAGCCCTGACGTTTTTATATATATATATATATATATATATATATATATATATATATATATATATATATATATAATTTTTTTATTTTTTTTTTTTTTTATTATTAAAACAACTTAAAATATTTTGTATATCCCTAATATTATTTTTAAATTGCCTAAAAGTGCCCTTGTAGTGTTGATATGTTAATTTTTAAAAATTTCATTTTAACTTTTGTTATCAAGGCCATTTATTAATAAATTGGTTTGTGGATTGATTTTTATTTTTATTTTATTTTTTTTATTGATGTGTTTTTTGGAAAATTAATAATTTTCCTTTAGTTTGTCACTAAAGGAAAATTATTAATTTTCCAAAATAATTTTTTCATCCAACAATTTGTTCATAAAAACAAAATAAAAAGAACATCTTTTTAAGCATATTCCTGCTTAAAATAACATTCTTGAATTTTTTTTTTTTTTTTTTTTTTTTTATTAATTAATTTTTAATTTATTGACATGCTTCCACCATAGTTTGAGATTCAGTATATTTTAGCTGCAGTTGTTCTGAACATTCCTTCTTAAAAGGAATAGACATTTTATATTTATTTATCAATTATTTTTTTCTAGTATGCAAATAATGTTTTCAAAATGTTGCTGATGTATAAAATATCCTAAATTCATTGTGTCCAAAATTCTGCCACATTTAATTTTTCTTTCCAACGAAAAGTAACAATTAAAATATGTACTGCTTAAAACACCATTTACATTATTCGGACTATTGTCCTCATCTTTGTTGCCATATTCATTACAACGTTTCGGCCGTTGTACACTCTGGTGGTTGGAATGTTGAACTGAACCCTTTATTTCGTTCACTTGGGTAGACTGTTCTAGTTCCACGTGCCATGTTTAATGGATCTCAGTTATCAGTTATCTCCTGTTAATTCCCCTTTCCAAGTTGTCCACTGCCTTAACTGGGTATTGAACTCACACTCTTTGGGTCCTGTCACTGGATCTAACTAATGCCTTTACCTACTGTGCCATGTGTCCTTGAGGAACTAGAACAGTCTACCCCAGTGAGTGAAATAAAGGGTTCAGTTCGACATTCCAACCACCGGAAGAAGGCCGGAGCGTACAACGGCCGAAATGTTGTAATAAATAAGGCGACAAAGATGAAGACAATAGTCCAAATAATGTAAATAGTGTACATAATACTTCATCTCAAAAATATAGACAGATGCTTAAAACAGATTTAATTTTCTTTTCTCTTTTCTTATTCACACCCCTGATGATGACTCATGTGAGTTGAAAGTTTGGGCACTATGAAATTTTATACACATTTGTGAAACCTTACTTGCATACTACAAAAAAGAAACAACCAATCAAGCTAATGAACATTAAATGTCTATTCTTTTTAATAAGACCTGATTTTAGGTGTAGATGATCTCTTTAAAATAAACGGAGCGTCTACTCAAATATGGGTATCCACTAAAAATAACTTTTGAAGTGGTAAAAATCCGTTGGATTAATAAATAATTAAAAACAAATATATTTATTCTTTTGAAATTGCTTTGTTTGTGTTTAGATAGAAAACTGGGCAGATATGAACGTCTGTGAGTCTGGGACAAGAAGGATTGTACTTAAAAGCACTATTTGGCTTTGCTTGATCGGCGACTCCCTTCGTGGCTGAGTCAGTCTAAAAGGACATTGGATCTAACAACAGTTTCTCCTGCAAAGGTGGATGCATATATGGCTGGCACATATTTTTCTTTGATAAGATTTCTCGAATATTCAGGCCAGTAGACGAAAATAAATATATATATATATATTATAATATAAATATATAATAATAAATAAATATACATATATGTATAATAATAAATATATATATATATATATAATATAAATATATATATGTATAATAATAAATATATATATATATAATATAAATATATATATATAATATAAATATATATAATATATATATAATAAATATATGATATATATAATATAATAAATATATACGTAATAAATATATATATAATAAATATATCTGATATATATAATATAATAAATATATACGTAATAAATATATATATAAAATATATATATATAATATAAATATATATATATATATATAATAAATATATCTGATATATATAATATAATAAATATATAAATATATATATATAATAAATAAATATACTGTTTTAAAAATAAACGGAGCGTCTACTCAAATATGGGTATCCACTAAAAAATAACAGTTAAATTGATAGAAATCTGTCAGATAGATAAATAAAAAATCCATCACTACTTACTTTTTATATAGAAAATTGTGTATTTGTGCAGCAACCCCTCTTTTGTACACGTTTCATTAAAATCGACAAGTTACAGCAGTTATTGCACACCTTGCAATAATTAGAACAATAATCATACCATGTCATTTTTTATGAAACTTGTGTGTGTGTGTATACTGTGCACCTCCCTAACTCATTTATGCCTCAACCCACCTTTGCTTGCTTATAGTAGTAAAGTACTACCCAAGAATAAAATCTGGCTTATCGATAGAAAATTGATTGTTCTTTACTTGTGTGTAATGATCTGGCCAAAGGTTAATTTTGAAGCTACAAGTGTTAAAAAAAATATTTACACACACACACATACATACACACACACACACACACACACATATATATATATATATATATATATATATATATATATATATATATAAAAGTGGACATGGAAGTCAGCACTTAGAGGCGACAGTCTGTTTCATGCTAGTGCAATCGTCAGGCGACTAGTGATGTTATTTTTCTCGGCTATTTATATAAGTGCTGACTTCCATGTCCACTTTTATATTTACACATGCTCTATCTCTGATATTGAGCACTTTATCCCATAAATATAGCACACTTTAAGACTATATTTCTTCATATATATAATATATATATATATA
This sequence comes from Acanthosepion esculentum, assembly GCA_964036315.1. Classification (NCBI taxonomy): domain Eukaryota; kingdom Metazoa; phylum Mollusca; class Cephalopoda; order Sepiida; family Sepiidae; genus Acanthosepion; species Acanthosepion esculentum. Next base: position 125,106,633 of record OZ038479.1, on the reverse strand, counting down.
TATATATATATATATATATATAATATATATACACACATATTCCTGACTGCTATTATCTCTAGTTAATGGCTTTCATGCTTATTCAAGATAAGGATATTATAAATTGGAGATGTTGAGTAGCATAACATTTCTTAACAGAGAAAAAAAGAATTGGGAAAAGACACGAATCCACTTCTCCCTGCATTCTGATATATTACTAGATATCTTTCATCATTGCTATGCCACAATGGCTGATAAAGTGAGCACTTCAATAGACCTACTCTTTGGCAAACATGGATTTTCGTGCCTGCAAAAAAATCAAAATATTAAAAGGATGTTTTTTTCCCCCATGAGACCTTGGTAATGTTTATATTGTTTTTAAAAGTGATGATTAGAATTGTAATAAAACCCAAATATATGAGGAAAATGGATTTATATATATATTTTTTTGTTCTTTAGAATTTACAACAAAAATATTAAACACTACTTATTTATTTATTAGAGTGTTTATTTACAAGAATAATTTTATATTTACAACATTCTAAAAACTAATACAATTAGAACTAATACAATGCAGTATTTGTCACTTACGTTTTTTTTACAGGCACAAATGTCCATGTTTACCCACTCTATAATACTGGCTCAGGTACATGCGCACACACGCACACACTTTTTTTCCTGGGATGAAGAGTTATTATTTACACTATTTGTATTCGAACTCATTGTTCTTGCCTTTGTTGTTATTGTTGTTGTCATATTTATGGGACAATGGCCAAGCATTGGTTCACGAATTTGTTGACAGAGAGGTTGAGTTCAATCCCTGAGCAGCATGTACTTGAACATGGTGGAAAAGGGTTCAGTTCAGAATTTCCTGTAGGTTACTGTTATGGGACCTACCTTTATGGACTAAATGGACTCATCCTATTACTATATATACGGGGAGATTATGCCTCTCAGAAGAGCTGTCTACAGTTGACAGCCTTGCTGCGACTTGTTCCAGCAAGACGGTCGAACTCTCTGCCTCTGAGTGGAGAGGAACCCGGACGAGGCTCCACCGAAGGGTAGAGTCTCGTTTGGGGAGGTTGACCAACCCGATTCTGTTTTTACAGTTTCTACGGACATTTTTGCGCCTAGCCTACGGGCTCAGGACTACCCACGTCAAAACTCGGCCTTGTGCCACATCTATCCCTCATGGGGGGGGGGAGTAAATATTGCTGTCTACAGTTGACGAGTTGACTACTGTACCTTGCCGTCGGTCGAACGTGCAACACTTTTGTATTCGTTCTTTTGTTTAATATGTTTTCGCTAAATTGCTGAGTTCGAGTTTTCTTTCGGAGCTATTCTGGGTCCACAACAGTTACTCAGATCAATATACACCTCAGGCCGAAATGTGAAGAAGAAAGATGAGGACAATAGTCCAAATATATTGTAAGTAACCATATTATGCCTTGACAGGAATTAGTCGTTTTCTATATAATGAATATAAAATAATAATAATAATGACAATAAAGATTATAACCCCCTTCAAAAAAAAACCTTCCACCCTGCCAAAGAAAAAAAGAACACTCTGTTAGTGTATTCCTGGAAGTGAATGCTTTTTAAGGCAAACAGTCATTGTAAGTAAGAGGGCTCAATTTTCTGAAATAGAGCATTAATAGCCAAGAAATAGAAACTGTTCAAAAACTTATCTTCCTGATTGCGAGTTTCACAGATGTAACCACCATTAAGATTTAAAGCTCGTCTAACCACCGCCCCACCTCCTCCGATGAGCAGATAATATCTGGAAAACCTGAAGTTAGGAGGTAAGATTTTAAACTTTTAAAAAAAATTATTTTATCTTCTTTGCTTGCAGGCTGCGGCAGAAATACTGCCCACATAACGGTAAGACAGCTTAAAGAAGACACCAGTGTCACTAATGTATTACTATTTTGCGGGAGTTATTTCTGGCATACCCTTTATTTATTCACTTTCATTTAATACAATGTTTCTCAGCCTTATTTATCTCCCTTTAATCTAATACGAGTTCTTTATAGCCTCTTATGCCAACTTGAGTTCTTATTCCCCCTTCTGCCTGTCCCAAAACTTAAAACATCTAGGGAAGTAGGAATATTAAAGGTTGTCGTTTGGATAATACTATGGCATCAAAACACTAACTCCACTTGTAAGTCAAAAAATATTATCATTTGGATAAAATAGTTTATTTAAATAAACTCATTTGTTTACAAAACAAAAAAATACATGTACCATCAGATCTATCTTGTATGGTTTCAATGGTGTCCCTGTGACTGGGGCAGGGCCACCATATTGTCAATTACCTCTTTTTTTCTACGTCTTTAACAACGGATCCATCATCCAACTGAAACCAGACTCAACCAAGTAAGATGCGGGAAAAGTGAATAAGAGCAACTTCACATCTTTCCAGAGTAGTGGGTAATTCTTATGCATGTCTTCATTCATCCACACATTCTGGTACCCTCCATACTTGAAACTCACTTGAGCTGCTGTGTTATTTTGAAGTTCAATGAAACTTTCTTATCGGGTGATATCAACTTCAGATGCATCAGCAATGAAGGGACCCACAAGCCAGTGCGGCATTGTCATTTGGTGCAGATCAGAGAAGCGAGTTTTCATATCATTCTGCAACTGCTTCAAATGATCAACATACACTGCTAGGTCATCATCAAGCAGCTCGGTGGATATATTTGCCAAGGAAGGAAACTGTGCAAACTCCTGTCTCCTAAGGTTCAACCAGAACAGCTTTAGTTTCCTGTTAAATTCGTTAATTGCCTCCTTGCAGGAAAACAGGGTGGAGTCATTTCCTTGGGGCTCTTTGTTCAGGACATTTAGCTTTTCAAAATTGTAAGACAAGTTGGTGAAAACATACCTTAATTTAAACTTTAAATTATGAGTTTTAAATTTTAAGAAATTGAAAACTAAAAAATAGCCATTTTGCATAGTTGAGATGAAAAAATTACAATAAATAAATATTTATGTTAACAAAATGCCTTAGATTAATATTTAACTTAATAATAAATGTAATATTTTAAATAATAATTATTAATGACAAAATACTCCATATATTTTGTGGATCCCAAATTTTTCGTGTCCCTTTTTCAAACTTGGCCTTGTGGCCCCTGAAAATATCTCATGGTCCATGAGGTGCCATATGACCCATGTTGAGACACCTTGATTTAATACACCAAAAATGTACGTCACTTACCGTCTATCATAGTTTACCTTTCCTTTAAGCCATAATTATTAAAAATATTTTACAGTGTTTTCTAATTAAAAGATTTGAACACTTCATGTTATTTTTTTTTCTTCACATTCCATCTGCATATAAATACAGGTTACTAAATAAAACTTCTACATTTACCTCAAGGATCGAAGCCCATTGACATTTATTTTCCTCTTACGATTTCTTTTTATTGATATCTGTTTTTTGATTTGATTGATTTGTTTTCCTACGACTTCAAAAGAATTTTTTTTTGTGTGTGATAATGGTTTAGACAAAGCCGGAGGGAGAAGGGGTGGGCAATGGTTTAGCGATACAGATCTTACAAATTATGCCAAAGCCGGAGGGAGAAGAGGTGGGCAATGGTTTAGCGATACAGATCTTACAAATTATGCCAAAGCCGGAGGGAGAAGAGGTGGGCAATGGTTTAGCGATACAGATCTTACAAATTATGCCAAAGCCGGAGGGAGAAGAGGTGGGCAATGGTTTAGCGATACAGATCTTACAAATTATGCCAAAGCCGGAGGGAGAAGAGGTGGGCAATGGTTTAGCGATACAGATCTTACAAATTATGCCAAAGCCGGAGGGAGAAGAGGTGGGCAATGGTTTAGCGATACAGATCTTACAAATTATGCCAAAGCCGGAGGGAGAAGAGGTGGGCAATGGTTTAGCGATACAGATCTTACAAATTATGCCAAAGCCGGAGGGAGAAGAGGTGGGCAATGGTTTAGCAATACAGATCTTACAAATTATGCCAAAGCCGGAGGGAGAAGAGGTGGGCAATGGTTTAGCGATACAGATCTTACAAATTATGCCAAAGCCGGAGGGAGAAGAGGTGGATTCATACCTTTTGTCTGTAACTGAATATAACAAACTCAACTGGAATTGGAACTCAGCTCTAACAGTTCCAAGCAGTTATCCATTGCACCACCTGCACATACAAACTTACAGCATTTGGTATTCTTGAGTGGTCACCCGTCTAGTTATTGACCAGGCTCGACACTTCTTCAGTGATTGTTCAGGAATCTGTGTTTCAATGTAATGTGGGTTGTAAATCATATCACCCACACATTCAAGCATACACCACCTGATATTCCCGAATGGTCACCTATCCAGGCATTGACCAGGCTTGATGTTGCTTAACTTTGGTGATCATACCAGAACCTGTGTTTCAATGGGATGTGGCTGTAAGCCATTATTAATATCTGTTTAGGATTAGATTTTCCGTTCCTTCTAAATTATATGCTACACTTCTAATGTCTCCACCTAAACTCTGAAATTTATACGATGGATTTATTTTTTCTTCAATAGGAATAGATAGGTTTGCCGGTCATTCGGTTCACACTCCTCGTAAGTATTTTGAACAGAAGTAGATGCTTATCCCTTGTTTCCTGTTTAGCATTGGGTTTCCAGTTTCTTTTAAAGTCTTTTGCTTCTCTTTCACATCCAATAGCCTCTTGCATCTTAGTGGCATTATTGCCTTGATTGGGGTGAATTGATTTAAATATATATATATATATGTATATATATATATATATATGACATCACACATTATGAAATGGACAGAGTCCGACAATTATTTAAATACATTTTTATGCTTAACATTCTTTTTATAGATACAAATATTTAAGTAAATGCTCTGTTTATAATAAACAGTATTAATAACATTTACCGGCCTGAATGTCCGAGAAATTTTCATAGAAAATATTCGTCCTCCAACAGGAATTGAACCTGTATCCTATACGGAACCGTCATATAGCCTGATGTGCCTCAACCAATTGGGCCACAGAGGATCATTCGATTAGCAAGGTCGATTTTACTGATTTTAAACTACAATATTCCATACTCTGTTTATAATAAAATTTCTCGGACATTCAGGCCAGTAAATGTTGTTAATACTGTTTATTATAAACAGAGCATTTACTTAAATATTTGTATCTATAAAAAGAATGTTAAGCATAAAAATTGTACTAAAATAATTGTCGGACTTTGACCATTTCATAATGTGTGATGTCATTTGTTTACATTTGGATATTCTTTGTGCAGATATGAATGTACGTGAGAGATTCATGGAAGATTGTAGTTTAAAAGCAGTAAAATCAACCTTGCTAACCAAACGATCCTCTGTGGCTCAATCAGTTCAGGCACGTCAGGCTATATGACGGTTCCGTATAGGATACAGTTTGATTCCTGTCAGAGGATAAATATTTTCTATGAAAATTTCTCGGACATTCAGGCCAGTAAATGTTATTAATACTATTATAAACAGAACATTTACTTAAATATTTGTATGTATAAAAAGAATGTATAAGCATATATATATATATATATATTAAATTCTGCAGTATATATATTATATCATAAAGAAGTAATTTTCCAAAGAATTAATTAGCAATGTTAATGTGATTAATGGCAAAATCACTTTGCTAACAAGACTTTATGAGACATTAACTTACTATCAATTCCTTGCATAATACGATCCTTATATTTGAATTCTTGTCAGATAGAATTGATGATCCTGGGCTGAGTATTTTCAACAATTTCAAATTGTCATCTTCAGGGCATAATATTTCCAAATCAGGTAAACAACACGACAAAATAAATGTAGTGTAGACCGATAGATGTTTTTAAAATCTGCTATTTATTGACTGTTATATTATTTTGGAACATGCAATGCCACAAAAATTTTGTGGATTTATGTGTTTTTCAGTTAAAGTCACACGTTCTAAACATTGCTAAATCTTTGTATATTTAATTCTTTATGATATATAAGTATTATTATATCCCCCAAAGAAGAAATCCATTGGTGTCAAGTCTGGTGAACGTGCCGGTCAATAAATTGGACCTCTTCGGCCAATCCATTTCTCAGGAAATGTTTCATCAAGATACTCAGTTGTAATAATATCACCGATACATAAACCTATTCCACATACAGTCCACCTACTTTTGGACCACCTTGTAGATATATATATATATATATATATATATATATATATATGTATGTATACACACACACATTGGGTGTAACAGTAAAATTGTCAGAATCATGTAATAGCACGGGATAATTGCCCATCCCACAAAATGTTTAATATTTAAAACACCACTAAACTAATTGACTTTCTTTTTGCCAGGTTTTCAGGCAAAATGTTTAGCCATTTTGACACCATTTGTCATAAGAATCACTGAAAAACACTTTGAGTTAGTCAGTCAGAGAACAGGTTAAAATCATTTTGTGTCAGCCCCACTATGTCTTTCCAACTGAGCAATGGTGAGAAGGAAAAAGATCATTCAGGCCTTCAGTAATGGTATGAACATTCATACCCTGGCTACCATCTTCAAAATCTATTCAAGGCCCATCGCGAGAATGGTGAATAAGTTTAAAAAAGAGGGAACACTAGAGAGGAAAACTGGATCAGGAGGTTAGAACAGCAAGAGGTATCATCATTTCAACTTAGAGCTAAATACATTCTTATTGTTCAAAGTCGAGTCCAACAGTGTTATAAAAACCTGGGAGAATTCCAGTAAGATATATTTAATCATTTCTATGATGCAACAGTTCAAAGCTTAATCTAACATTTGGACAATTTTGCTGTTACACCCGGTGTGTGTGTATATATATATATATATATATATATATATATAAAACCCACTAGCAGAAATTCTTGCCACCTTAACTTTAAGAATGAATGCCCAGTCAGATACAAAATAGCCGTGATAAAAAAACTTCATAAAAAGAGCACACCAGAATTCATCCTTTCACCTACTCTTCCTTAAAGAACTCAATAATGCAAAACAGACACTAATAAACAATGGCTTCCCTAATCACCCTATAGACCACCAAATTCAGCTATTTCTTCCCACAGTAAATAACAATGATAGTAAACACAGTCAAAAATAACATAAATATTTTCTACAAAAGCCAAATGCACGTCAACTATGAACAAGATGAATCTTCACTTAGAAACATCATAAAGAAATACACTACCTCAATTGACCCAAATAAAAAAAATCAAATTAATTATCTACTACAAAAAATTTAAAACAGCTAACCTTATCCTCAAAAATAACAACACACCAGCAAAATCAAAATTACAATGAACAAAAATTATTTATGAGTTCAAATGCCCCTTAAGGAACTGTGTTCCTGATCAAACTGACTTCATTAATAATTACATCTGTTACACTACTACATGCCTATCCAGACACCTTATGTTACACCTATCCAACCACAGCTCCATTAGAACCCATTTAAACACACAAACTTACCAGACTCCATCTTAAATGTACTAGTAGAAAATACAAACGTAATAACCTTATCCACATGTACAAAAAGATAAAAAATAATGGAAGCCTTAATAATAATAAAAAAAAACCAACACCCAATAATATTAATTACGAATACGGCCACAATGTGCTAACTGTGTTCAGAAAATAATACATCCCTATAACTCTAGATACATACACACAACCCATACACCCAATTAAAAAGCAAAATCATCCTTGATAATGGCTAAAAGTATAGCCAAAAGTGCTCGGAATTACAGAACATTTGAACAGTTCTACACACTCTGTGTCCAGAACAGAAAACACTTGTTCAAACACAAGAAAAAATTAAATAAAAAGCTTAATCGCATTACTTTGTCTGTCATCTTTAATGAACCATTATATATGTATGTGTTTGTGTGTGTATATTTGGGCAGCAACTTTTCTTTTAAACATCTTTCTTTAAATATGACAGAAAAGAAAAATTTACACTATTTGCATTATTTGGACTACTGTCCTCATCTTTGTCGCCATATTTATTACAACGTTTCGGCCATTGTATGCTCCGGCCTTCTTCAGGGGGTTGGAATGTCGAACTGAACCCTTTATTTCACTCACTCGGGTAGACTGTTCTAGTTCTACATGCCATGTTTTTAATGGATGTCAGTTATCAGTTATCTCCTGTTAATTCCCCTCAAGGACACATGGTACAGTGAATAAACCCGTTAGATCCAAGTAACAGGACCCAAAAGGCGGTGGAGAACTTTCAGAGGGGAATTAACTGATAATTGACATCCATTAAAACATGGCACGTGGAACTAGAACAGTCTACCCCAGTGAGCGAAATAAAGGGTTCAGTTCGACATTCCAACCACCTGAAGAAGCCTGGAATGGACAATGGCCGAAACGTAATAAATATGGCAACAAAGATGAGGGCAATAGTCTGAATAATGTAAATAGTGTACATAATACATCATCTCAGAAATATAGACAGATACTGAAGGGCCGAAACGTTGTAATAAATATGGCAACAAAGATGAGGACAATAGTCTGAATAATGTAAATAGTGTACATAATACCTCATCTCAGAAATATAGACAGATACTGGAGGGCCGTAACGTTGTAATAAATATGGCAACAAAGATGAGGACAATAGTCTGAATAATGTAAATAGTGTACATAATACCTCATCTCAGAAATATAGAAAGAAAAATTTAATTGATCTTTTATTTAGTTTTTCCAGCGTTCTTTCATTTGTCCATTTGGTGGGAGTAAGAAAGTGTAAAAATTGTCCATATTGTCCGAAGCGCTTTCCGCCACTTCTGTAGCCATTTTCAAGGAGGTTTGTTTACGTGTTGTTAGTTTCTCTTCATGTTTTGAACTCTTTAAGATGTATTTTATTTTTGTGTTGTTTTGAATACTAGTAGGAGTGTTTATTCTGGGCCTTTGTGTAAGAATGCTGGGAAAACTAAATAAAGAATTAATTAAATTTTCATTGTCTGTCATATTTAACGAAAGATATATATTGTTGCGAGAGTCACTCCTCTGCAACATGTGGACATTTTTCAGTAAATATCTAATGACTCCTGGTGCATTTGTCCCACAAATAATATTTGGTGGACTCATGCGAGTCCGGGTAAAAAAAAAAGGAACAAAACATGGACATCAAACAAACAAATAATTCATGTATTAACAAAAAAAAATTACATTCATGTATAGACAATTGAAAGTAAAGGAAAAGACATTAAAAACTTGCATGCAAGAGTTTAGTTATGAGTTGACCGGGGAAATGAATGTGTCCCAGAAGGTATGAACTCATGTATGTCCTGCTGAAACACGGCACACAGATGAAGAAGAATTCTTTTGAAAAAAAGCAAACAAAGCCTAAATGAAGGTTAAGACTTAAATTTAGATATTTCTATAATTACTCTTTAAAAAAAAAATGTGACGATCTCATTGTAAGAACTACTTTTGTTTTAATAAACAAAGTAAGGAAATTATATTTTTTCTGTCAAGTTTTGGTTAAAAGACATAAATGAATTATCAACAGACATTTATGCATTACGTTTTCTGCTCACCATAAACTAAAAATGCAAGAGAGAATTTAAAAAATGATAAGCAAACCAAAAATGCAGTCACATCACAAAACTGGTAATTGGAAATAAAAGATATTTTGATAAAGACTAAAATCCTTACAAATAGTTGGAATGCGCTATGGATGTTGAATGATATTAAAAGCCAATGTTTAGAATATTGCTGCCACATATAGTCTGGTGCCCCTGCTATTTACCTTGAGCTTCTTGAAGAATCTGCAATATTATTAGTCTTGACCTGGCAGCTCAGCTCCAGTTACTTTCCCACTGCTGTAAGGTTGCCTGTCTGTCTTTTCTATAAATACTTTCACGGTAATTGTTCAAATTAGCTTTTTACACATTGGGGTTTTTTTGGTTTTTTTAAATTGCTGTTTTATTCCCCTCCCCCCTCAGACAATGAATTGTACATATAGGGTCTAGTTAGGACTTTCATAGAGACAATGAGGTATTATGGCGGATGTAGTAAGAATGGTAATTAAGAATGCGTTGTTTTGGCGTTAGGAATATTGTGGTATGTTCGGGTCAATGATTGAGGCTAGCTAAGTTTAAATTTAAAACAGAAGACCACCGTCCTTCTCTCCATTTTGGCCTTGTGCCACATTTTGTAATTTTTTACAAATAAATATCACTCTTTGCTATGGTACCAAGAGCTTTTGAATTTAAGTGCCGCACTAGACTGGCATCAAAATCTCAACAATTCACAGTTGAGCTGGCTAGATGTAGCTGTAAATTCTATTCTTACAGTTTCTTCTCTCGCACTTCTTGCTTGTGGATCTCCCTTCTGGCTCCATGCTTTCCAGCCAACTTTAATTTGCAAAAATTTAAATTGCAATGTCAATCACTATCTACTGTCCACCTGATTACTTTCTTCTCTTTCTGCTGAGCAATACTTTTTCTGTTCCTAATTCTTCCACATCCTGTAGCCCATTATGTTTTAGTGGCAATACTGTCTTGCTGGGGTGATTATGATTAAAAAATAAAGCCATAAATGGCGCCAGAAATGCTTAAACTGTTGGTGTTCAGAAATATTTAAACTGTCAGCTGGAAACAACCTTTCTAAGATCACTGGTTGAAAAAGGCTTTGAGCAAATAATGCTAAAATAAAATTAAAAAAAAACAAATACATAGCCAGTTTAGATATACAAATATTCCCTTAAAGAAATACCTAAATTTACAAAAAACACATCTAACAAAAATAAATTACCTCTTCCTACACATAAGATCATAAAAACATGCCATTACAGATATATTGACATTCCACACTACATCAAACAAAAGGTTAGGAAGGAAACCCCAATCAATGCTGGAAAGAGTGATAGCAGTTACTGGATTTGAGAAACCTTTTATAACTGAAAAATTGAGTCATGTTCGTAATTAGCCTTGTCAGATCAAGGCTCATATGGATGCCATGCAGGGCGCCAAACCCGTTCAGAAATATTTAAAATCTAAGCTGTATACAACCGTTTTCCAAGATTAATGGAGTAAAAAAGGCTTTGAGCAAGTAAAGCCTAAAGGTCTTGGCAAAGATTATCCTTCTTTGAACATTGTGGTCTGGCACTACAGAATCACAAAGAAACTGTACCAAATAACAGAAACCACATCACTTGAGGACTACCAACAGCCACAACAACTAAAAGGGATAGCCCATGGAACTTGAAGAGAAAATAATGACTTAATCAAGATGTTGACATTCCACACGATTTCAACCAAGAGGTCAGGAAGGAAATGCCTATCAATACTGTAAAGTGTGTTAACAGCTATTGAACTTAAAAACTTATTTTCCTGAAAAACTGTTTTAAGAGAAAGCTTTTATAAATGTCAACCACCAACAGTACTGGTTGGTCAGTCAATGAATTCAAAATGTTTCCTTATAGGGAAATAGCTTATAGGGAAATGTTATTATTGCCAATATTTTTATATAGAAAGCAAATGCATAGAGAAAAATTATTTAACTGATATATATATATATATATTTTAAGACATTTTTATGTTTAACATTCTTTTTATAGATACAAATATTTAAGTAAATGCTCTATTTATAATAAACAGTATTAAACAACAATTACCAGCCTGAATGTCTGAGAAATTTTCATAGAAAATATTCATCCTCCGACATTCAGGCCGATAAATGTTGTTTAATACTGTTTATTATAAACACAGCATTTACTGGATGGAACAACAACTGAAACGTTGTGAGAATAACAATAAAAATGAGAACATTAGTCCAAATGTAAATAATGATAATATCACATCCCAGAAATTCAGACTTGGTTCCTTTGTGGTTTCCATCAGAATTCAGCAGATGTACTCTCCGGCTTTCATAAAGAATGAGAAAGAGAATCCTTTATTTGATATAAAGTGATGCTAACTATTCAAAATAGGATGTTGGATGTGTCGCTATAAAAATGAGAGTCGAAATTTTTTTTTTTTATATACTAATGTTCACCAAATACAAAGCCCAAGAGCCACTCAAGATAGTGTGAGCTGTTGCACAAATGTAAGAAAAGGCAGCAAGAAGTGAAGTCCCTGAGGTTATGGCGGAAAGATAACAGTTTTTTTAGTGAGGAGTATAAGCAATTCGCCCCAAATAAGGCAGAAGTGCCACTAGCACACAAGGGGTTACAGAGACCGAGAGTAAAAAGGAGTGTTTGGGAAAAGGATAAAGAGAAGGACAGGGATCAAAGTCAAGGCATTAGAAGATGTCGATTGACATTACATTTGAATATTTGAAGATTATAGCTATCAGGGAAGAGCAAGTGATAGGAAGGGAGTTCCACTGACAGGAGGTGCGAGATAAGAAGCTGTTGGAGTAGAAGAGATAGCTAGATTTAGTCATTTCGACAGTGAAAGGGTGGGACCGAGATGCCAACCTAGTAGAGTGCTTAAATTCATGCAATTTAGGAACCGGTGAAAATAGCTCGTCGGCTCAGTTGTCATGAAAGTTAATCCTAAACTTGAAAAGGATTGTAATTATCAGGAAAAACAACCTGCCAGGAGTTTTGTTCCACAAAACAGAAGTTCTTGGGTTGTAGGATAATTCATCCTCCACAAAGCCATATAGATGCTTTTGACCTCTATCAAGACAGGCATGTGAGGACTAGGCCTCACCAGGCAAGATATGATAGCAATACACCATTTTTGCCCAGATTTGGAAACCCTGCTATAAATTATACCCTTTCCTAGGATATAACACAACTACCTTACATTAGAGAAATGTATTAGATTTAATATTAGAATTTGCCCAATACAGGCAATGGGGGGGGGGGAATAGATTCCCAGATTTTCAATGCACCTTAAGCCATGGTGGAGATGGATAGCAACAAAACTGAGGAAAAAGTACCTCCCTCATATAGTGAAAAACAATGAGAATGAAGTACCTCCCCTGTGAAGGAGCATCAGAAGGAAATGCCTGCCCATTGCATGTTGGTTCTGTGATCAGGAGATCGGGGGGAGTGTAACAGAGAATCGGGTCAACCCAATAAAAGACTTGGTTGTATGTGGTGCTGTAAGCACCAGGAGTTTTGTCCCCTTCCACAATGGGCTGTTGAGAGAAGACCTTCTACTTAGAATAGGTGGCACTGACTATTTGCATGTGAATAATACTGGGTAGGTATTAGCTAATAGTCAGCATGGGTCTGGAACTGGGAGAGCTATATAACACCAGTTTTTTTTCCCCGGTCAAGAGAGGCGCTCTCAATGTGCAGAGGTGTGAAAACCAGACCAGACAAGACGAATACAAGAAATGAATTATTAGGTGTGTGAAATGAATGAAAAAGGAGGTGGTAGAAAGTGAAGATTATGAGGATAAGGAGGATAGATACAATGCAGTATGTAATAGGGGAATATAGGATAACATGTTCGATGTTGAAAGTATTTTTTTTACTATAGTTTTAAAATTTTGCTACTTGAGGGGCTAAATCCACATCTAAATAATGTCAAAGTGAGTTGTTTGAAAACTCAAGAGTCACATACACACACAAACAGATCTGTATATATAAATATAAATGTAATATATATATATATATATATATATATATATATATATATATATATATATATATATAATGTAATAATTCACCTCCTACAACAAAATTAAATAGAGCAAATATTATTTACGAATTCAAATGTCCATTAAGGAAGTGTATTCCTCAAGAATCAACTTTCGTAAATAATTATATAGGCCACACTACAAATCGTTTAACACGCAGATTAACCCTACACCTTTCTGACAATAGCTCAATTAGATCTCATTTAAATATTCATGGAGACCTACCGGACACTATTCGGAATATACTTGTCGACAACACTAATATAATAGCATTATCCACTTGCAAAATAGGCTAAAAATAATGGAAGCCTTACTTATAAAATTAAACAAACCAACCCTTAATAATGTTAACTTTGAACATGGACATAATATCTTGACCGTGTTTTGAAACAAAAAAATGAATCACTTTATAAAACACACACAAACTATTTCTAATTCTAACAGTTGAAATATAATCCTTGATAATGGCTAAATGTATAGCCGAAAGCGCTCGGAAAAGAACATTCGGACAATTTTTATATAATTTATCCTCTGAAAAGAAAAACTTTATTAGATCGCACGAGAAATTATATAAAAAACTAAATAAAAGCACCTTGTCAGTCGTTTTTAATGAAATGTGCTTGAAAGAAGGATTGCTGCCTAAATACACAAATATATATATATATATTTGTGTATTTAGGCAGCAATAATATAATTTCTCGTGCGACCTAATAATCTTTTTCTTTTCAGATGATAAATTATATAAAAACTGTCCGAATGTTCTTTTTATCCGAGTGCTTTCGGCTATACATTTAGCCATTTTCAAGGATTATATTTCAACTGTTAGAATATATATATATTAGAATATATATATATATATATATATTATATGTTTGTCTGTCTTTATTCTTCTTCCTTTTATTCTTATTTTATTCTTTATTTTTATTTTCCTTTTTTGAATTTTTCCTTCTTCTATTTCCTGTGTGAATATCTGTGATCATATATTTGATCATATATATGTGTTTGTGTATTAGGATGTGAATGTGTTTGTCCTGTCATTTGAAAATTCCCTTCACTATCTACCTCCTTATTTGAATTCAAACTTCCATATATCAAATATGTGTGGTGATCGTAGATACTTCTTACATCAGTGTTGAACTTAGCTGATAAATTGGCACTTCGCTAAGATCAATAAAATATATTTTTTCATTTTTCTTCTAGTTTCATTTCTGAATAACTTTGTATTAATATTAAACTTCATGTTCGGTTAAATTTAGAATTTGACATTTGTAAGTTTTAATTTTAAATTTAACTGTGAAATTAAAACTTAATTAGTTATACATTATGAAATGGACAAAGTCCGACAATTATTTAAGACATTTTTTATGTTTATACATTCTTTTTATAGATACAAATATTTAAGTAAATGCTCTGTTTTATAACAAACAGCATTAACGACATTTATCAGCTTGAATGTCCCAGAAATTTTTATAGAAAATATGTGTCCTCCAACAGGAATTGAACCTGTATCCTATAAGGAACCATCATATTCAGGTTGGTAAATCATGTTAATACTGTTTATTATAAAACAGAGCATTTACTTAAATATTTATATCTATAAAAAGAATGTATAAACACAAAAAATGTCTTAAATAATTGTCGGACTTTGTCCATTTCATAATGTATGACGTCATTTGTTTACATTTGGATACGCATTGAACAGATATGAATGAATGAGAGAAAATCATGGAGAATTGTGTTTAAAAACAGTAAAATCGACCTTGCTAACCAAAACGCTCCTCTGTGGCCCAATCGGTTAAGGCACGTCAGGCTATATGACAGTTCTGTATAGGATACAGGTTCAATTCCTATCAGAAGACGCATATTTTCTATGAAAATTTCTCGGACATTCAGGCCAGTAAATGTTGTTAATATGGTTTATTATAAAACAGAGCATTTACTTAAACATTTGTATCTATAAAAAGAACGTATAAATGTAAAAAATGTCTTAAATTAATTCGTTATATTGATTTCTAATTTAATCTAATCTTAATTTTAATGCACTAATAGATTGTACTTAGGGTAGATTGTCACGTTATTTTGAATTGCCATATACTTGTATTCTGATTGGTCATCATAGGTTACGTTACAATGATTCCCCTACCAAGTGAGTTTGGTTGTTTATAGAATTCTTTAAAACCTTTTATTTTGCAATCAACACCATCACTTGATAAGACACCAGAAATGTTAAAACAAAATTGCAATTTTTATAGTAATCTTATAACATGCATATGTTATAATTTTGAATATATATATATATATATATATATATATATATATATATGGAACAATAAAAATATTAAAAAATTAAAATCTTCAGGCACACTGGGTTGTATATTAATATTCTTTTGTTTTTATTATTATTATTTCATTTAGATTCCTCGACTAGTTTTAGCCAACATGGCCATCTTCAGGAGAAAAAAAAATTCCTGCTTGCTGGTAGCAGTGAACTACAGAAATGAATGTCTTCATGGAGAAAATGAACTTTTGTCTGTAGTTTTCATTTGTTTTTTTATTTTTTTAACATGAATTTTGGTCAGTCCTTGTGTTGGTCAAACAGTCGTTGAGATAAGAGCTGGATGGATTCATGCTGCTCTGAATTCCCTTGGTCATTTTGACAGTTTTATTTGTTCCTGGAAAGGGGCTGTCTCTCTGTTAAGTGTGTGTGCTATTTGGAGTGAGTAAGTATGATGTGTGTAAGCGTGTATATTACTATGGGTGTGTGTTATCATTTGGGTCATTAGGGAATGAGTGAGTATGATGTGTGTAAGTATGTATATTTGTGTGGGTGTGTGCATAAGTGTGAGGCCTCAACACCTCCATAAGCATGTCTGTCTTGTGTGGGTGAGAAATGTGGGTAGTTCCTGGTTTGTGGGGTTATATATTAATACTATCCATATTGTTAAATTTGTGATTGAACCCATCTAGATAGTGCGTTTTTAAACGTTGTTTCCACTTATTTTAATGGAACTCTAAAATCTTTCTAATGTTATCTGCTCTGGACTTTTCTATTCTCCCAATATATATATATATATATATATATATATATATATATATATATATATATATATATATATATATATATATGCATGTTTCATTAAAAATGACAGACAAGGTACTACAGTTAAGCTTTTTATTTAATTTTTCTTGTGTTTGAACAAGAGCTTTCTTTTCTGAACAAAGGGTGTGTAAGGACTGACCAAATGTTTTATATTTCCGACCGCTCTCGGTTATACCTTTATCCATTATCAAGGAGGATTCGATTTTTCAGCTTAATTGAGTGTGTGTGTTATGTGTATATCTTAGAGTGTGGTAGGAATGTTTTTAATTTCTGAATACGGTTAGCTCATTGTGGCCTTGTTCGTAGTTAATATTGTTAAGAGTTGGCTTTCTCTGTTCTATTTTTAAAGCTTCCATTATTTTTAATCTTTTTTAAAAGGTAGATGCAGTTAATATATTTGTGTTTTCTACTAGTATGTTTCTAATGGAGTCTGGTAAGTTTGTGTGCGTGTTTAAATGGGTTCTAATGGAGCTATGATCAGATAGGTGTAATGTAAGATGTCTGGATAAGCATGTAGCTGTATAACCGATGTAATTATTTATGAATCTGGTTTGATCAGGAACACAGTTCCTTAAGGGGCATTTGAACTCTTCAAGCAAATTTTGGAAGATGAAATGGAACTAATGCTTTTAATTTAATTATATAATTAAATTTGAAGTTTTAGCTTCCATTTTTTAAATGTGGTTATTATTGTGTAATGAAAAAAACATATTTTAAATCAGTTAATATATATATATATATATATATATATATATATATATATATATATATATATATATATCAGGTCATCCCATAAGTTCTGTACAAATTTTGAATAAAGAAAACAAGTGACCAAATGTTACATTTAATTACAGATTCAATCAACAATGTATTTTCCCTGATTATCTATGATTCCTTCCATCTATTAACAAGCTTACTAATTCCATTACTGTAAAATTCTTTTGGCTTTCATTCGAAGAACTCACAAATGTCAGTTTTAACCTCTTCCTGTGTTACAAAAGCTGTTTCTTCCAAATGATTCTGTAAGCTACGAAACAAATGGTAGTCTGAAGGAGCAGGGTCGGGAGAATAAGGTGGATGAGGAATTTTCTCCTAACCAAGTTCTTCGATCTTTTGTGACATGATTCTTGCTGTGTGTGGTCGCGCATTGTCCTGATGAAACATCACCCATTTTTGATTCACTAAAGCAGGTCTTTTTTTTCCTCAAAGCTTGGTTCAAACGCTCTAACTGCTGACAGTATATTTGAGCATTAATTGTTGCATTAGGTGGTAAGAATTCAAAGTGGATTATTCCTTGGCAATCCCACCAGATTGAAAGAAGAACCTTTCACCCATGAAGTTCCCTTCTCGGCTGTGGCTGGGGTCCTTCCCCTTTACCAAGGCACTGTCTACGACGCTTAACATTTCGATAAAAGATCCATTTTTCGTCGCCAGTCACAAGTCTATCCAAAAAAGGTGAAACAAGTTGGCGAGAATGGAGAG
>OZ038479.1:125017233-125077233 GCA_964036315.1 Acanthosepion esculentum | reverse complement strand
TACAATTTACATTATACAGTAGGCCATGCTCGGATATCAGTCTTAAAGGGAGTTAATAATAATTAATTAATTACGGATCTGTGATAAATTGACTACATTTAATTTAAAATTATCCCAAAAAGGTATGCAGCGAACGTTATTCGTCAGGTAATATATTTTTATGTGTACAGGTTTTTTTTTGTTTTTGTTTAATTGTCCGCCAATATGTTTGTATTGTTTTTTATGTATTAAATTTAAAGTCATTGTGCGTGTGTAAATTTCAATTTTGATGCACGTTGTTTGTTTATATATATAACCTTTTATTTATTTAGCATGTTTTTTTTTCTTTTAAAAAAAAAAAGAAGTATTTTGATTAGATTTTTGATGATATACGCACAAGAAATTTAAAAAAGAAAGAATTTTCGTTAAAGAAATCTCCGAATAAGCGAACAGGTGCTCCCTTTTTAAGAAACAAGTGATTTTTTTTTTTAAGTTTTTAAAATTTGTTTTCACTTGTTTGTATTTTTATTTTCTCTGTATATATACATATATAATAATTAGAGACAACGAAGAGATGCCTGCATTATAAGAAGCTAACAGGTCTTACTCTATTTTTTTACTTTATTTTTATTTTAAAATATTTTTGTTTTGATAACGATTTGACTTGTGGCTGAGTTTAAAGATGGCGGGTTGGATTCTTTTTCATTTCATTGCAAGGAAACATTTCGTTGGTGTTTGAACAGCAGGAAAAAACATTTTTCTTCTCCTTTCTTTCTTTTTTAATCATTATTTTTTTTATTTTTTTATTCATGTCTGCTTCCGTGTCAGCATTTCCACCAGCCTGCAAAAGCATTTTTGTTTATCTCCTGCGTCTAATTAATTTATCTCTCTAATTAACAACAAACCAGGAATAATAATAATAATAATAATAATAATAATAAGAGACGAATAATGACGCTTTTTCTCCAGCAAGAAAATTATAATAATAATAATGTTTATTTTAGAAACGTGTTGTGTACATCCGGGACTTAAAGGAAAAAGAAGTCGGGGTTTTTTTTTGGGTTTTTTTTTTAAATTTTTTTTTCTAAGTTTGGGATTGATGTCCTGGTCAAAGAAAAAAAAGGTAAGTTAAATAAAATTAACTGTTTATTTTTCGGAGGTCTATTCTGTTAATTTATTTTTCTTTACTTGTTTATTCCTTTCTTGTCAACGACTGAAGCTGAAATTCACCATTTTTAATCAAGATGGCGAATTGTAAACAAAAAAAACACTTTTTAAAAAAGAAGAGAAAAAAAAAAGTGTTTATCTTTTATTCAATTTTCACGCTACTTAACGAGAAACACAGAGCAATTAATGATCATAAAATTTAAAAATTTTTATATAGTCGATATTTGACATGGTAATTTTTTTTTTTTTTTCTAAATGAAAAAGAAAAAAAGTATCTTTAAATACCCACCTCTTCAGAGACACTGTGTGTGTAAACACAACTTTCCTACCTGTTAAATATTTTGTCCTGTTTAATTTTAAAATATTTTAATTAAGTGTCCGATTATCGGAATTGTTAATTTAACGAATTTTATCAATTTGCAACACAGTAAAAAAATTATTCAATATACAAAAAAAAATTGTTTACAAAAATTAAGTGTTGAGAAAAACTTACTTTCTTTTTTTTTTTTTTTTTTTGCATTTATTTTAATTTCTATGTTTACTTTTGAAACTTTTTAAATCAATTTTTTGTTTTTAGAGAAACAATTTTTTTGCATTTTTTTTTTTTTTTTTTTTTTTTTTCACAGTCAACAATTTGTCATTTTGGTGGTCGACAGGCTGCCATTTGTTGATTAAGAATTTATTTAAGAGTTAAAGAAATAATTTATTTCTGTAAGTAACTTTTTACGAAAAGCAAACATTATTTTATTTTTTTTTTTAATCTCTCCTAAATTGATTCTTTTTATTTAAAATATTCTGAGTAATTTCCCCGAAATATATTAAAAAAATATAACGATGTTTTCGGTTGCATAAAAAAATACAATTTTTTTCTTTTTGATCGCTTTTTTTTATATAAATTCTATTAAATTTTTATTTTTATATTAACAAGTGAAAATTAAAGTTGGCTACACAATTTTCTTTTCTACAAGAAAGTCGTGTATAATTTTAAAAATATATCAAATTCAAAACTGACTTTGACTTTTCTACGCAATCAACAATTTGGTAAATTTTCTAAGAAAAAAAAATTTCAGCATGTTTCAACAAGAAAAATTTATAATGTAAAAATAAAATCGTGTTATGTAAAATAAAAACATTTTAAAACTAAAAGTCTAGTATTATAAAAAAATTAAATTATTTAGATTGTGCAATGAAAATTGATTTATGTAATTAATTAAAAATACTGTGTAGTGTCTTTTAAATTAAATTTAATTTGTTAATTGAAGTAATAAATATATTGTAATTAATTTAAAATGTATAAATAATTTCTTTATTGTTTTAAAAAATAAATTAAAAACAAAATTACTCTTACCAAATGTCACATATACTTTTTGACGCAATTTTATTTTTAATTCCTAATAATTTGGTCAGCTGTTGTTTTTTTTGTGTTTATTTTTTTTAACTTTGAAAAATATTTATTATTCAGCATTTTTTTTTATTTCTCAATTCTCAACAAAATATACAACGAAAATGCAACTGAAAACAATTCACTTTAGGTTTTAAAATAAATTAAATTTGAAATGATTATGTATAAAAAAAAAACTTTATCGTTAGAAAAGTAATTTAAAAAAAACCGTATGTTACTTTTTTTTTTTTCTCTAGCTGTGTAAAAATTTCATATGAAAAGAATAAAAAAAAATTAAGAAAAGAATAAAAGATCAAATAAAAATGAAACTTTTTTTTTTAATGTGTATGGTTTATTTTTAAAAAGTAGATTTATTTAAAAAAACATCGGAAACAATTTTAAAATATTATGCACAACTACACAAAAATAAGTGAAAAAAAAAGTCACTTTTTTTTTTTTTTTTTTTGGTTACATTTATAAACCGCGTGTAGAATTGTCATTGTCTAAAAAAAACAAAGCAAACAACAAAAAGCTAATCTTGTTAGAGACTTAAAAAAAACTTTTAAATTTGTTTGTAATACCCCCCTCCAATAACACTTATCGTCAGAAAATAAGACAAGAGGAAAACTTGTTTCATTTGTCTTTCTTTTTTACAGTTTTAATTACACACGTAATTATACATATAAAAAATGTTTCCACTTCATGAAACTAAACAGCTGTTAAATATACATTCACGTTGTAATAAAAAAGAAAGTTTTGTCTCTGATAAATCCGTTAATTTTTGTATTATTTTTTATTTTTAACCAGATAGTAAAATTTTCCTTTCTTCATTACCTTTTTCTTCGTAACAAATATTGAAACTTTAATTATGAAAACGTCAGTTTGTGTTGTAATTAACAACTTTGACATTTTAAAAAAAATTTTAAATAACCTAAATACACATTTTTTAAAAAGTGTTAAATTTTTATTTTTTAATAAGTGTTTTACTTTTATACTCAACAACAGGAAATTCTTTACATAGCTAGCACCTCTTAAAAAGTAACATACGGAATAATAAAATTGTTTTCGATTTATTTAACTTTCTCTTTTTTTTTTTTTTTTTTTTTTTCAAGTTTCGACAGAAAATTCTTTTAAAAATGATATCCCTTTTCTTAAATGTTATTCGTTTTATTTTATTTCTTACCTAGTTTCATAAGTATCAATCAAAAATCAAATTATTTCAAGCTCCATGCCGGGTTCTTTGTCATTTAGCAGGACACTGAGGCGATGCTCATCGCATCATTTTTTTATTTTTTTTTTAACTAATGTTCACTCAAAAGAAGGCCAAAGAGCCACTCAATGTAGAGGGTTACTGAATAAGGTGTGTGGTAAGTAAGTAGGGGATATAGGAAGTGAAAATGATGAGGATAGATAATGATTGACCCTGAAAGGGGTAAAGATTGTAGTGTTGAAGGAAGCATCCGCATAGGAGTTTGTTCCACAAGGTAGTGGTACTTGAGAAGACGCTGTCTGAGTGGCAGTTTCTTACAAAGGGGATGAGGGTGATTTAGTTCTGTGGACATAGCATACTGGGCTTTTTAGCTATAAAGGTCTGAACTAATGGAACTATGAAAGGGGCTAATGTAAATTGTGATAAGCTGGTAACATTACATCGGGGAGTGTAGTGTAGAAAATAAGACCCCCTCCCCCCCCCAACACAAAGCCATGTAAATGATTTTGAACTCTCTCGAGGTCGGTTAATTTTAACACCTCCAAAAACAAAACTGTTCTCTTTTTAATGGTCTTCAAGAACATTTTTTACCTTCCATCAGCATGGCTGATGTTAACCTCTGGGAGTGTGACTCCTTGTAATTTCTTGGGCTGACATGAAGTGGAAAGATTATATTGAATCAATTGCTGGATCTGTTGCTAGGAAAGATGGTTCACCATGTTGTGCTAGGTAATTTTTCTCACCAGAATGAATCTTGTATATTTATGTCTGCCATTTACCCTTGCAAGGAATATTGCCGTCACATCTGATCTGGTGTATTTATAGATTCTTGATAAAATACAAAGAAAAATCTGCAATGTTATTGATCCTGACTTGGTATATTGGCTTCAGTCACTTTGCCACCACCATAACGTAGCTCTCCTGTGCCTTTTTCTATAAATATTTCCATGCTAATTGTTCTGATGAGGTTACCTTTTTGGTACCTAGACTTTATGAATTTAAGCACAGTATTATAGGGTGGTCCGAAAGTCACCCTATACCAAAAAGTAACAGGAATAATAGACGAACAAGTAATACAAAGCACATGTACTGGGTTCGGTTTATTCACTTTCACTGATGTCATACATCGAGAAGGTCTGTATGAACACCATTTTCGTGTCAGCCATCTGAAATAAAAAAAATTATATGTAGGGATGACAGGACTTTTGAACCATCCTGTACATCTTTGTGGTTTACGTAGCTTATTTCGTTGTCTAAATGCCCCTAAACTTATAACCTTGTGCCAAACTTAGCCAAACTTATCAAATCACCACATAGCCCTTCTCTCAAATCTAGCATAGGAGTTATTGTACCGGGTGGTCCGAAAGTCTTGCCACTCCCTACTAAAAAGTAATGAGAACAATAGAAGAACAAGTAATACAGTAATACAAAGCATGTGGACTGGATTCAGTTTATTCACTTTCAATGACACTGTCACAGATCGCTAAGGTCTGTATGAACACTGTGACTGTCATGTCACAAAATGACGCGGTGCCATTTCCTGTGTGATTTTTATGAAGCTGTTTATTGTTGCAAAGGCTCTCTGAATGGCATCCTTCAACCGATGGGCATTCTGATAACGTTCATGTGAAACTCTCTTCTTGCTCTTGCCAGAATGCATGTGATCATGTGTCCATACACTTGCAAGCAGCATCTCTTCCAAACTGTAGGAGCTCGTGTTGGCGATCTGAAATAGAAAATTATATTATGTATGGGTGACAAGACTTTCGGACCAGCCTGTAGATTGATAGCAAGGTCTCATTATTTTACTGTTGAAATGGCTAGATGTAACCGTAAGTTCGATGCTAACAGTTTCTTCTCTTGCACTTCTCACTTGCGGGACTCTCTTCTGGATTTTTACTTTCCAGTCAAGTTTGCTCTTCAAAAATTCAAATGCAATGTTAATCGTTGTCTTCTTAATTCTTGTTCGTTTATTGTTCTCTTACCGTGTCTATTTTTTTCTCATATTCTCTCAGACTCGGTAACCTCCTTGTGTTTTAGCAGCTTTATTGCCTTTCTTGATGTGACCTGATTCAAAACAAAATGGCCATCTCCTTTCTGACTTCTCCCTTCTCATGGATCAGTCAGTTATGTGCCATGCATGATACACGCTTAGGCGATCATGTATCTTTTGATACATGACTGACGAGGTAGATTTTTTTCCTGCAGTAGGTTGCCATTTCTTTCTGTGGTAGATCAGTTGCCATCCAAGGCCATAGAACCAGGTCGGTCCTGCTATTTACCCATAGCTGGGGGAAGAAGAAGAGGATTCATACCTTTCCCAAGGGTCAGTCAGTCAGTTATATGCCATGCGTGATACACGCTTAGGTGATCATGTATCTTTTGATACATGACTGATGAGGCAGATTTTTTCCCTGCAGTAGGTTGCCATTTCTTTCTGTGGTAGACCAGTTGCCATCCAAGGCTATAGAACCTGGTCTGGGGGGAGAAGAAGAGGATTCATACCTTTCCCAAGTGTATTAGCATGTAAGTGAATGTAATGGATTTGACTGGAATTCAAACTCGACTCTCCGATTCCTCAACACAAACTTATTAACATTTTCATCCAGGCCTGGGAAGTTAAGACTTAACAAAAGCCTTGACCCTAAAAAAGGCTACCAGTCCAGATAAAATCCCTGTAGTTGTCTTTAATATTAACCCTGAATTATCCCTGAACTGCTGCTAGAAGGAGGAGTACTTCCAAGTCTGTGGAACTTGTCACCCTGTTTACAAGAACACAGGTGAGCACTCCTCGGCATTGGCTCATCAGTCTCCTCTGAGTCATTTGCATAGTTATTGAGGTATTAATCAGCAAGAGTGTTGATTGCCTCAAAAGATACAACCTATTAAGCGACAAGCAATAAATATTTTGCTGCTGATATCCTAACTGTCGTTGGTCACAGAATCAGTAAGATACTTGACAATAAATACATATCAAAGATGGCTACATTGGATATTTCGAAGGCATTCAACAAGTTGTGGCATAGAGGGTTGCTGCACAAACTCTCCAGCTATAGAATCACCGGTAGAATTTTCTCAGTATTCCTTTCTAACGAGTAGGTCCCTGACGGTAGTTGTTAACAGCCAGTCTACCGTAGCCCATGTCATCAACGCTGGCATCCCCCAAGGCTCGCTTCTTGATCCAATTCTCTACATTTATGATCTGCTTAAGAGTATATGTCAGTCCTCCTTTATGCATATCTAGGCTGATGATACAATGATATGGGTGCACTTCAAAAATTCTAGATGATCAGAACCTGGCAACTGATCTCTCCTCTGAACTAGCTCTAACAGCTCTGTCAGTTAGAAACTGGCTGGTTACATTCAATGTCACAAAAACCAAACTAGTAGTACTAACGTTCCATCACCTAGCAGACCCTGAACTTTCATCTAACACACTGGGCGGGTGTCCTCTCAGGGAGGCCTCGTACCTTGAGCACCTATTGGACTCTCCTCAAGTGGAACTTGTATATATGTACTAAAGATGCTGGGGAAAATGGTTGGTTTCCTGTATCGCTCCAGTAAGTACCTAACTCCTGTTCTCGTCTAGCTTTACAAGAGCCAGATCAGATCAAAAATGGAGTACTGCTGCCATATACAAGGATCTGCTGAAAAGTTCATAGGCTCACCAAGATACTTTCAGGGAATTTGACCATATGATGTTACTTTTCGATATAGTCCCCCTTGCAGTCTGTACACTTCTCCCATTGGTATGACAGTACTTGGATCCCATTGGTGAAGAAGCTTTCTTCCTGTTAGTCAGAAAAGTCATCAACAGCAGATATGACGTCATCAGCACTGCAATACTGGGTCCCAGCCAAGTATATTTTCATGTTTGGGAACAGATAGTCAGATGGGGCCAAATCAAGAGAATAGAGAGGGTGATCAACCAGTTCTGAGCCACAGTCACACAATGGAAGCCATTGAAACCAAGGACCAGCATGCCGGAGCATTGTCCTGATGAAACAAGGCACCTTTTGACAGTTTTGATGGGCATTTGACCTTGATAGCTTTTCGCAACTGCCTTAACAAGTTGGTATAGTACTCTCTATTGATGGTGTGGCCCCTTTTGAAGATAGTCAATAAACACAATGCCTTTTGCATTCCAAAAAAACTGAGGTCCAAAAATTTTCCTGCAGATGAAACAACCATTGCCTTCTTTGGAGCAGATGATGAGGGATGTTTCCACCACAGCATGGATTGGCTCTTTGTCTTTAGCTCAAAAAAGGTTTGCACTTCAAGCTGGATTGGAAGCACTCGGCCAGCAAATCGAACAAGAGACTCTTCCTGAGAGCATCACTTTCTCGCCTGTAACTGAACTCTGATTACACCGTCGCAAAAATGGCTGACAAACACTTTCTGACCAGGCATGGCTTCCAGATCCAAGGTAACCCAAGTGGCAAGCTGTTCATGCCTGCAGGAATTAGTCGCACTGTTCAGCTCTCTCCGATGCAGTGTACATTTTTTGGATGCCCAGGGGAGCACAATTCAAAGCCAGACTTTCCATCTGGTTACAGGAAGTAGTAATAATAACAGTGGTAGTGGTAGTAGCAACACTAATGGTAGCAATAGTAATGTGTATAGTAATAGTAATAATAATACTAATATTCATAACCTAATATTCATCCTGGTTTAGAAAGCGTTCAAGGAAACCAGCTGGATCTTCTTCAAACAGTGTCAGATTTTCCTGTGATGCGATCAGCCTGGTTAGGTGTCAGAAAACATGGCACCCATGGAGCAGAAATCTTTGTTTATTCTGCAGAATATTCTCAACTCTCTCCCAGGATATGCTAATAGCATTGGCCATTTGATTTATAGTCAATTGCTTGTTATCCATCACCATGTGGTGAACATGATCAACATTTTCCTTGGTGATGGCAGTTGCAGAAATGTCCAGACCATGAGTCATTTTCAAAGCTCTCCCTTCCGCTCCTGAATTCAGCTGCCCACTTTTGCACTGTTGATAAAGCTGCAGTGCCAACCCTTATGTCACAACCATGTCAGCATGAATGTCCTTGGGGGCTAAACCTTTTTTTTGCAAATACAGAGCTACCTTGGTTCTTGAACGTCTCACATGTTGAACAAATTGGTTTTCGAACAGAAAATTTGAGATGAAAATGCTTCGGTTATGGAACAAAATTTCGGTTCTCGAACAACATTGCCGAACAGAGTTAACCTGAATGGAATCATTTCTGAGTTGACCGCCATTTGTGTGTTGTGTTGTGCTTTTTTTTTCTTTTTTCTTTTTTTCAATTTTATTGTACTGTAACTTTTTTCTCTACATTGATTCCTATTCGTAAAATAGTTTCGGTTTATGAACGGCCTTCAGGAACAAATTAAATTTGTGACCCAAGGTTCCACTGTACTTAATACCACCACAATGCTAAATTTTGTCCATTTTCAGGAGAAGTTGTTACTAATTACTTTTGAAGTCTTTTATGAAAAGTCAGATGTGAGTTTACCTGGAAATAAACAATGACGTTATTAATGAGTTGAAATTAATGCATGCAAGATTTCACAGCTTGAGCATCACTTCTTCATAGTCATTCTATGAACTTTCCATCGATAGTACAAGAGCATCTACACGGCCTTGTGGGTGATGAATTATTTTCCACCTTACCTCTTTTCCACAGACAAAACATCGCCATCCTCTTGCTTCTCTATCAGTATTTCCATGGAAAGTGTTCAGACTAAGCATGTTAATTTAAAGAGCTGGTACTTGAATTTGGTGATATATTAATTGTGAGTTCAGTCCCTGGGCTGGTAGTGTGTACTTGGACTTAGTGGGAACAAGGTGAGCAGTACTAAAAATAAGAACTAGATGAGATATCCCTAGACGTGACCAGTGGAATGAGAACAGTCTACCTCTGTAGATTAAATAAAGGGTTCAGTTTAGAATTCCTTGTAGATTACCTGGTTCAACATACACCTGATGATGGTCAGAGGGTGCTATGGCCGAAATGTTGTGATAACCACAATGAAGATGAGGACATTAGTCAGAATATAAATTGTGTAAATAACGATGACCTCCTCATCTCAGAAATTCTGATAAATAGTAACACTACTTTAGCTGTTGTACCTGAAAGGCATGAACAATAGAATGTAAAGAATCTGGTTCTGTGGATTGAATAAAGTGTTCAATTGGAAATTTCCAGAATATTCCAAACTACAACAGGCAAACACTTGATGAAGGTGTTGGGTATAAACTGCATACATATGTAATTTAAAAAAAAAAAAAATTAACTTTGATTTAATATTCTCTTTTTTTTTTTCTTTTTTTTTCTTTGAAAAAAAGGTTTGCACTTCAAGCTGGATTGGAAGCACTCGGCCAGCAAATCGAACAAGAGACTCTTCCTGAGAGCATCATTTTCTCGCCTGTAACTGAACTCTGATTACGCCGTCGCAAAAATGGCTGACAAACACTTTCTGACCAGGCATGGCTTCCAGATCCAAGGTAACCTGAGTGGCAAGCAGTTCATGCCTGCAGGAATTAGTCGCACTGTTCAGCTCTCTCCGATGCAGTGTACATTTTTGGATGCCCAGGGGAGCACAATTCAAAGCCAGGCTTTCCATCCGGTTACAGGAAGTAGTAATAACAGTAGCTGTAATAGTGGTGGTAGTAGCAACACTAATGGTAGCAATAGTAATGTGTGTAGTAATAGCAATAATAATACCAACACTAATGATATTAATATTGGCACTGGGGAGAGCAGCTGCTGCCATGGGGAATTCTGTTGTGGTAAACAGTCAGCCCAACATACAAGTTTGCAACAACAACAACAACATCATCATCACCAGCAACAGCAACAAGCTATTGCAGTTAATAAAAATTTAGTCAGCCAGCAGCACCAACACCATCAACCTCATCATCATCATCATCATCATCCCCATCAGCAGCAACAACAACAGCAGCAGCAGCAACAACAACTACCACAGCAACAACACATACATCAACAGCAGCTACCTCTATTGTCATTAATACCAAGACAGCAAACTCCAAATATGATGCAAGCGAACCAGCAGAAACCTAAACTTCCTGAAAATCCAACCATTGCCGATGTTATGGCCTCTTTGATTCTCCCAGCGCCTACCCTGCTGACAACGACTAGCCCCCCAGTCATGACCACCACAAACTCGGACATTATATCATCTTCAGCCACGGACATCCTAACAACCACCACCTCGGACATCCTAACAACCACCACCTCGGACATCCTAACGACCACAAATTCGGACATCTTAGCAAGCACTAATACAAACATCTTAACCCATACCAGCTCAAACATTGCACTGAACGCAAACCCCGAGATGATAATGAAAACCAGTCGTAAGAAATCGGAAAGTGATGCCAACAAGATGCGTTACTACTGTGAATTCTGCAACAAGGAATTTGTGCAGCGGTATGTCCTGAACATGCATCGACGGACGCACACAGGTGAGAAGCCACACCAGTGTACAATCTGTGAAAAAAGCTTTGCCCGACGTGATACCCTCCAGGTCCACACGATGACCCACACGGGTCTGAAACCGTATCAGTGTGAACTCTGTCCCAAAAAATTTGCCCAGAAAGACAAACTCCGTATTCACCACCGTACGCACTCGGGTGAGAAACCGTACGAATGTAGTGAATGTAAACGATGTTTCTCGCAGAAGCGCACCCTGCAGATGCACCAGCGAATCCACAGCGGTGAGAAGCCGTTCCGCTGCGAGGTGTGCCATGTCGGCTTTGCCCGCAGCGAATACCTGCGTATGCACCGACGGGGGCACACGGGCGCTCGGCCTTATGCTTGCGATTTGTGCTGTCAGCGGTTTGCTCGACGGGATACTCTACGAGTCCACAGGCGAATACACACCGGAGAGAAGCCGTATGCGTGCAGTGTGTGCCCAAAGCGGTTTGCAGCAAAAGACAAGCTGGTCATACACAGCCGAACGCATAGTGGGGACCGTCCATTCTCCTGCGACCTCTGCTGCCAGACATTTGCACAGAAGGCCACCCTGAGAGTTCACCGGCGTATACACACTGGTGAGAAACCTTATCACTGTGAGGTCTGTGGGAAGAAGTTCTCGACTTCGGATACCATGCGGCGACACCAGCGCACGCACAAGACGCCTACCCAGCCCGGTCTTGTGAAGAGTATACCCACAACAAACAGCAGCACAGATAAACCAACGACGGAAACAAACAAAGAAGAATACTCGACAGTTAATAATTACCTTTGGTTGTTGTAGAACACCTTTGCTTGGGGAAATTTTATGAGAGGGTGCAGAAAAGTTTTCAGCCCCACCAAAGGGCCTATCCAAAAAAACCTGTTTGATCATTTAGTAAGACTTTAGAAAGTGGGTTGAACTGAGAACCATTCAGTACACCTTGCATATCTGTCCCATAACACTTGATACATTTGCATATAAATTTCATGCACTAAATGTAACAAGTATTATGGGACAGAGGTAGTAAAATTATTATCTCATTCCCATAATAATTGATACATTTGCATACACATTTCATATGCTAAATGTAACCACAATTATGGGACAGTCTATTTTACCTTAGAAATATGTATTTTCATACTATGGATACCAATTTCCAATATTTCCTTAGTTATTTAACTTGATATATATTTTTTGTTGATTTTTATCTGGTAACAAAACCTTCCTATTTTTTTTTTTTTTTTTTTCCCCTCCATAGTTTCTACAACCATTGAACTTTATAATGAATGAGATCTTGGCTTAAATCATCATCTAATGTACTGGTGTGTTCAATCCTCAAGGGTGCTCTATTCTTGTGGCCTTGTGCCACACTAAGCTAAGAGCAACAGTCTCTGTTTAGTAAACTAATCCAGGAGACTGATATAAATCTTGTATCATAAGTTGATAGACTTTTTGCTTTTAAAAAAAAAACCAAGATGGTCCTAATTTCTCTCGCATTTAAAAAAAAAAAAAAAAAAAAAGAAAAAAATGTCACCCCTAAACGAAAAAGATAAAAATGAATAGTCATAAGATGAAAATGACTTTCCAGTTTTATCCAAAAGTGAAAGAACCAAAATTAAGTTGGATGCTGTGCCTTTGAAAGATGACACGGCTGAAACTTGCTGAAGGAATTGCAAGAGTTTTTCAAGAATACAATTTACAGAATGCAATAGAGATGATTGTTGCCGATACAACCGGTGTTAATGCTGAGGAAACGGGTGGACAGACAGACAAGGTCATCTGTCAGAATGCGCTATAGCATCCATTTGCTACTTCCTGATGCTGTTTATGTTTGTCATCATAGGGGTTTTGGTTGTACATATTTTAGGAGACAACATGTGTTCCCACAGTTTCCATCTGACTCTGAAGAATCATTTGCACGACTCCATTGCAATTCAGTGCCAAGTCTGGTCTGTTCAAACCTGACATTGACCACATCCAACATCCTGCTGCCGGTGTCTTCACTGTAACCCTGGCAGATACCCGGGTATCATCCTTTGGTCATTACAGTTTTTAATTCAGGATTGTCCTCCTCCTAGACTGGAGAGCTCATTTTGTATTGTCAGAATAATTTTTTTTTTTTTTATTTTCCCCCACATTAATTTTTAAACAGTTTTTTTTGTTTTGTTTTTAGAATAACTGGTTTGTTGCGATACAAATCCTTCTATTTAACCTATAGCTGGGGGGAGAAGAGAAGGATTCATAGGTTTCCACAAAGTATTTGTCACTATCCATTTCACCAAAACTTTTTTTTTTTTACATTGGTTGAGTTGTCAAATTGCAACGAATGTTCTCGGCAAAGGCTATTTACAAACCGGTTCATCAGTTGTCAACATTGTATACTGAACAGGATTCTCCGTTTGATGCCGACACCGTTTCTACAAGCATTGATTATCCGTTTGAGTCTCAACTAGCTAAGAATTAAATCTGGTTGTAGAGATGGCACAACACAATTTTTTTTTTGTTAACCATTTAATACGGGTGTTTAGATTCTTTCAAGAAAAGGGTAATTTCCTTTGATTGAATTTTTTTTTTTTTTTTAGCAATGTAAGACAGAGTTCACAAGCCAATCTCGCTATCTTCGCATTTATTCTTATATCTACAAGGAAGACAATCTGCAGTTTCATTTCATACGACTGGGCACAGATTTAGAATCAGATGTGCAATGAAATGACAACATATCAGATATGCTGACCCCCTCCCCCCCCAAAGAAACTATTAAATCCCTTGGAGAAGCAGCAGAAGCCATCTATACTTGAGATAAGAGATCAATGTACAGAATGTTCGTTGAAAGTTATGTAGGAACTCTATGGTGCCTGCAAAAACAGATAAGTTTCGACTTTGATTTATTCTGAGCTGCTGTTTGACTATTTTAAACTGGCGTTGGTGTCTGAGGGGCTGAAGCCAGTGACGGCAGAGGACACAACACCATTTAATAGATGTGTTTAGATTTTATTTTGAAGAAAAAAATATATTTGACTTTGAATGATTTTCAGAAAATTCCAAATCTTAGCAATGCAAGACAGAACTCAAGAGCCATTCTTGCTATCTTTGTATTCGTTCTCACACTTCCGACAAGGACAACATTGAAGGAAGTATACAGATTAATTTCATACAACTGGTCATAGTATTGGTTTAATAATGTGAGGCTTGGCTCCAGCTGCTGTATTCTAGTACACTTGTACATCTACCAACTGGTGTGTCTACTTACATTTATATCTTGGTCAGCCTATGAACTTTCAAGCCGATCCTCGTAAGATGTTCAATAAAAAGGACTTGAAAAACTTGTCAAAAATAGCCTTATAAAAAAAGAAAAAAAAGGATTAAACTCTTTGGAGAACCACTGGAAGCAAGAGCTATTCATACACAAAGATGCCAAGTAATCAGTGCAGATAATAAGCACTGAAAGTGATTTGGGAATTGCAACCTTAGCTTTATACTAAGCAATAAGCAGTCATGTCCAGCTTATATAACATTTGTGAGCTGTTGAGTTGTTTTTATTATAAAATAAGCTTATTAAATATACAGTTACATGTGCAAAAATTTGATTTTTTTTTTTTTTTTATTTACTTAGGGGTGGCATTTAAAAAAAACAAAAACATATTAAAATAAAAGTTAATTTCTTTGTTTTTATGTAAAAGTTCATCGAATTATGATACGGTAACATGAGGTAAAAAGAAGAAAAAAAGTTATAACCCTAATGCTTCTATTCTCATCGATGTCCCATTCTTGTGGCCTTGTGCCAGACTAAACTTATTCAATATCTATAACTGAGTATTCAGTTAAAATATTAAAAAAAAAAAATGGCAGGGTTTATAAAGGCTGGGTAAATTGGGGGGTTGGGTTGAAAGATGGCCGATATGGCTTTGGTTGATTGTTTATCAAAAGTTTTAAGATTGACTTTAAATGTTCAGCATAATTATGTTGGCATTGGGGTGGGTGGGTAATGCTGGAAATTCTTGAAAATCCAGAATTTACCTTGCAGACGACTGATGTAGCTCTCTGGTTCAGGACTTCTGCTCTCTTTACAGTTACAGATCATAATGAGGCAAAAAAACTTGCCTGCAGTTCATTAAGTTTTTGTTCCTAATTTACAAACAGAAAACAAACACCCCCCCCCCACATACATACACGACTCCCTCCCCAAAAACAATAGTCCCTTTTCTTCTGCATTGTTTCTTTAATTTAAGAAAATTATGTGCGATTCAGAAACTTGTGAGTTTTATTTCTTTTTTTTCTTTTGTTGAACGCTGTTAATAGACTTGTATATGGAATATATACGCCATTGTTTCCAGATATTTTTTTAATCACATACATACATATATATATATATATAATATGGATAAAACAACTGAAAAAAATTTGGTGTTTTTTGCGAAAGTATTTATTTATATGTTTTTATATATATATTTAATATTTCAGACCACCTCGGTCCTTCCTCAGAAATTAATTTTAAATACTTTCGCAAAAAACACCAAATTTTTTTTCAGTTGTTTTATCCATATTATATACATATCAAGAAAGTATACATGGCTTCTAATTATGCTATATATATATATATATATATATATATATGGTGTGCATAAAGTTTGTGTGCACTTTAAAAATTTATAACTTTATTTGTATTTGCAATAGAAATAATTTGTAAAAAGGATAAGAAATAAATCTATATTTTTTTAAGGTTTTATTGAAATTTTTTTAAAGTTTCCACATGTCCTCCATCATTAGCAATACAAAGGGTAATACGATTTTGCAGTTCATGAAAAACATTTGCCAACTGATTCACAGTAATGCCTGAAATCACATTGGTTATTTTAGCTATACTTAAAACTAGGTACATTAAAACATTTTTTACAGATTATTTCTATCGCAAATAAAAATAAAGTTTTTTAAAGTGCACACAAACTTTATGGACACCCTGTGTGTGTGTGTGTGTGTGTGTATATATATAGTGGTACTCGCTTGGAAAAACCTTAGGTATTTCAGCTTGAAATTGAACAAACCAATACCCAAGGAAAAATGAAGAACATGAAATTGAGGCAAAAACAATTGTCCAGAATTCAAGCTCAGAGTCCAAAGAAAAAACCTCCAAAACGAGTAAAAGTAACTATGTAAAGTGCTCAATAAATACACAAAGTAGAGCAAACCTAATATAAACCTAAAGAGCCAAGTAAACCTACCTAGGTATCCCCTAAACGGGTTTCATTTTTTTCTTAAAATTTTTTTTTGGTCACGTGGTCATGGTTGTTTTTGATTTAAGCTATATATTCTGTTCCATTTTTTTACCTCTTTGGCCAGTTCACCCTGACGATCTGTTTAGGTGAAATCTAGGTAGGTTTACCTGGCTCTTTAGGTGTGTATATATATATATATATATATATATATATAT
Source organism: Acanthosepion esculentum (assembly GCA_964036315.1). Classification (NCBI taxonomy): domain Eukaryota; kingdom Metazoa; phylum Mollusca; class Cephalopoda; order Sepiida; family Sepiidae; genus Acanthosepion; species Acanthosepion esculentum. The sequence continues at coordinate 125,060,601 of OZ038479.1, read as the reverse complement.
ATATGTATAGAATCAATCAAAATGGTGAATATCATTTGCCAGGAAAATGCTGAATCAAATTTTCACTTCACTGAATGTTTCCTTTTGCTGAAAAGTGTAAATTGGTATTTCCAGAACTTTTTTGCCTATATCCCACCTAAGCATCTCTAAAATCCTTATGCCCTGCCCCTAATGACATATAATTTTTCTTATTTAAAAGGTGAACTCCTATTCATGTGGAAGAAGCCTAAAAGGCCATTAACTTTCCTTAAGAACTTGAGTTGAGATTGCACATATGCAATAGTCTTATTTAAGTTTAAAATATTTATAAAAATACTGTGTTACTAATATATACATACATACATAGATACATACATATATATATATATATATATATATAAGCTCTGATTTATATTGAGCTCTCTGGATTTTATCCTCCTTGGGTCTACCCATACGGATTACCTAGTTTTTCATAAACTATATATATATATATATATATATACATACACACACACATATATTTTGTCATCCACAGACACTGTTTTGCTGTTTCACAGCTCATCAATGTGGGTAGACATCCGATTGCTTCAAGCCAGGATTAAAACCCGACCGATTTGGTATCAGTCAGAGTTTTTACCCCTAAGCCATTAGCGCACAGAAGGGATGAAGGTGAATTTAGACGTATTTATTTTTAGACAAACATGCCAGTGGCTGGAGAATGGGATTCGCCTTAACGAAGATTCTTGCATCAGCAGCAGTAATAGTCACTGTTTACAAATTCACTTTCCTCCCCGAACTGGGTGTAACAGCAAAATTGTCCATCCCATAAAATGTTTAATATCTAAAAAAACTGTTTCTTTTTTTCCAGGTTATCAGATATGATGTTGACACCATTTGTCATAAGAATCACTAAAAAAAATCCTTTGACTTATTCAACTAGGAGGAGGACAGATTAAAATCTTTTTGTGTCAGCCTAACTGCACAGTGGCGAGAGGAAAAAGATTATTCAGGCTTTCAGGATTCATATTCTAGCTTCCTTCTTAAAATCCATTCAAGAATCAAGAGAACGGTGAATAAGTTTAAAAAAAGGGGAACAGTAGAGAGGAAAATTGGATCAGGAGGTCACAACAGGAAGAGGGATCATCATTTCAACTTAGAGCTAAAGAGATCAATTAGAAAAGATCCAACACAATCCACAAAAGGTTTGGCATGTGAGAAAGGAGTTTCAGCTGTGACAGTCCAAAGAGCAACGAAAAAAAAGACTTGAAAATGAAATTGTACATGAAACCTGTGAGGCACTTTGTTAATCCAGGACAGAAGGTTAGAGAGGGCAAAGATCATCTTGAATAAGTTGGAAAATGATCCTGAAAAATTATATATATGAAGATCAATGTGTTTTAGTGGACTCGGCAGTTTTCAATCTGCTTGTCTGAATCATCTTCAGGAAGCGAGAGCAAGATCTAAAAGGTCAGCCAATCTAACTGATCTCATCTCACATTTCTCGCTCTTTCTCTATATGTGGCCTCCTTTGTAAATCACTAGTGGGTCTTAAGTGCTACTTAAGATTATCGCACAAAATTTCATAACTAAGCTGTCAGATCCTCATACGTGAAAACCAACGGGAGAGTCCATTATTATTATTATATTATATTAGAACTTTATTTGAATCCTTCATGGGCTTCCAACCCTTAGCTATGATTAATTAATGATGAACATGTCATTTTCATTTATGATTGATTTCATCACAGTTCTTCTGTTAAGCTTGGAGAGTAATTATACATTCTTATTGCTCAAAGTAGAATCCAATAGTGTTATAAAAACCTTGGAAAATTCCAGTAATATATCTTTAATCATTTCTAAGATACAATGTTTCAAAGCTTAATCCAACAATTGGACAATTTTGCTGTTACACCTGATATATATGTGTGTGTGTATTAACTTGCACACACACACACAAATTTACTTGAAAAAAATTCACTGTTAATGACTCATTTTAAAATTGCACCTCATGTTGGTAACCACAGATCTAAACATTGAACATTAAAGGGAGATAACTTTTATATCAGAATAATGCTTTTTGAAATTGTCTCATTAATTTATATAGGATTTAAAAAGGAGTCATTTAATTTGATCGTTTTCCATTTACTATAACAAAAACTATTCCCACAGTAGTCTGTTCCAAAAAGTGGTAATTCTTGTCTGTCTATGGGGAGGGTCAGTTCCATTCAGGCAGCTTCCTTGATTCCCAAGAACTCCCACTTTTTGGAACAGACTCCCACATGGATGCTTCTTTGAAAGCAACAATCTTAACCTCTTCAGGTCAATTGCTATCTGTCCTCATGATCTTCACTTCCTGCAACCACCTATTTCGTTCACACACCTCGTTCGTTATGTAACCATTTTTAACTTTTAGCAGTCTGCATTATTTATGAGTATCACTTCTCCTCCCACTAGATATGGTGGCTCCTCAAATGCAAAATGCTGTAGCCTTGATCTCGGTTTAATTCAAGGTTTTCTTTGGTTTCTTTTTCTTTGCTGTTGTTATAGGGAACACAACTGTGAAATTTAAATGTACTGTTATTTGGCAGTATCAGGATAAATACTTTCCTTGGTGAATGAAGTTGTAAAGTGTGTTTAAGGTTAACCTACCTTGAGTGGCTCTTGCGCCTTGACCTGGATGAACTTTAGTATAATCTTTAAATATAATGTCATGCATACACACAACACACACACACACACACACACACACACATGTATATTTGATATGTTTAACGTTCTTTTTATAGATACAAGTATTTTAAGTAAATGCTCTGTTCATAATAAACAGTATTAAATAACATTTACCGGCCTGAATGTCCGAGAAATTTTCATAGAAAGTTTTCGTTCTCTGACAGGAATCGAACCTGTATCCTATCGATAAAGAGAGCAAAAATTTTCTATGAAAAATTCTCGGACATTCAGGCTGGTAAATGTTATTTAATACTGTTTATTATGAACAGAGCATTTACTTAAATACTTGTATCTATAAAAAGAACGTTAAACATATCAAAAATGTCTTTAATAAATTGTCGGACTATGTCCAATTCAAAAAAATAAATATATATATATATATATATATATATATATATATATATATATATATATATAATTTAACCCAAATAAGTGAATAAATAAACAATTAAACGACTTCCGTCAAAATAACTACCAAAATAAACTACCAAAAATGCACCACTGACCAGTATATATAAATAGCCGAGAAAAAACAACAACACTCTTGGCCTGACGATTGCGTCTAGCATGAAACACTGTCACCTCTAAGTGTTGACTTCAATGTTCACTTTTATATTTACACACGCTCTATCTCTGATATTGAGCACTTTATCCCATAAATATAGCACACCTTAAGACTATATTTCTTCATATATATATATATATATATATATATATATATATATATATATATATATATATATATATATAATTTGTGTTATTGTATGTGTAACAGTTGAGGAGCAGTGTGCAAAAGACCCCATTCACATCTACACGCAAAAAGCTAACTACAAAGAGATCCCTCTTATTTCCCTCTCTCTTTGCATGAGTATGCAAGGGAGGGTGCAGTGACTACAAAGAGAACCACTCCGTGGGGCGACACGGTTCACAGTAAGAACTAAATTGCATTGAATCTTGACGCTCAGAAACCCAAGTAGAAGAATGGACATCTTTCTTATTGTGCTTTGGGAACTTTTGAAAAAAAAAAAAAAAAAAAAATTTGGTTGTAAATATTAAATGTTTATGAGGCTAAAATACAGATACCTTTCCTGGAGGTGGGGGGTGGGTTATAAATTGTTCAGTTATTAATGTTAACAACGAACTATTTTAAATTACAAAATTGTACATGGATTAAATGAAAATTACTTACAATATGATACATATTACTTATAATACATTCCTTTGTCATGGCACTGGTAAATTAGTAATAATAATAATAATAAAAAATATCCAATAAATTCATCTCTAAAATCCTCATTTGTTTAATAATTTTGCTTCACAGGATTATTTAATGTTGAAATCAGACAAAGCCAGAAATTTTTTATTAATATAGGCAACAATTTTTTTTTTTTTTTTTTTTTTTGTGCTCATATTGTGGATAGAAGGAAAAGTCACTAAACTGAAAACTGTTGAGTAACTTAAAAATTAAATTTAAAGCAGTGTCTCTCAACTTTTTTTCTTAAACTTCAGGTCGCACTTTTAGAATAACTAAAACCCTGGGATGCACTTTGAATTTTAATAACGAAAAATTGGTGCGTTCAGCAGAGGAGGGGAGTATACAACATTTGATAACTATACCCCTCCTCTGCGAATGCATCAATTAGCCATGAAAGTTGAAAATAGGAAAATAATAAAGAACTCTTCTGAAAGACATTACATTGTATATTTTAAGTTGTGGATCCTGTACTTGATGTGCCTTTGCGATTTGTTGGATGTTTGGCCTTATATGTGATAAACATACTGTCATTTCTGCATCAATCTGAATCTGCTATGTGTTGTTTTTTTTTTGCTAGGTCAATAATGACTGATTTAAATCCCTTTGAGGAAAACAAGGAAAAAAATATCAACTACTTAAAGATTAAGGACTTAAGTTTAAAATATCTGATGACAAAGATTTGACATGGAAGCCATGGGCTTCTTGTGTCTCCTACTTTTTAAAAATTAAAGTTATTTTAATATAAAAATAATTCTGTTAACATTAGGGCATATCTGGCAATCTTTCAGTAAAATAAAAATCAACCATCTAGACAAGTTTTTCTGAGCTTTTTTCTTTTTCTTCCCATATATTTACTTCAGGTCACACTTGTAGAATAACTAAAACTCTGGGGTGCATTTTAAATTTTAATAAGGAAAAATTAGTCATAAAATTTGAAAAAGATTTCTCCTTAAATAAGCATTTATTTTCAAGACATTACATTGTATATTTAAGTGATAAAGTTTTCATTTAAAGGAATTTTATGAAAAATGTTTTTTTTTCTTTTCTTTTTTTTCTTTAAAGAGAAGCTGATAATGGCCGATTTACAGGGTGTCCATAAAAAAGTCTCTTTACAATTTAAAAATGTATTACAAAAGCAAATGAACAAACAAATATGTGGAAATTGTTACTGAAATGTGGAGTTGATATTGAAGTTGTTTTATAACTAATCTAATACACTTCTATATGGCCACCATTAGTTGCACGGAGCATATCAAGACAGTACTCAATATTTTGTCATGTTCACTGTAGCATCACCTCATCAATGGTGTCAATGGCATCAGTGATCTTTTGCTTTAGATCAGTGATGTTCCATATCTTTGTTCGATACATGATATCATTAAAATGACCCCCATAGGAAGAAGTCCAGGGGAGTGATATCTGGCGAACAAGGTGCTTAGGGAACTGGGCCATCCCTTTCAATCTACTGGTCTGCAAAAAATTAGGGGGTTCGTTTAACAGTACTTCTTTCATCAACAGGATACCTGAAATACACAAATGCAATGTGATTAAAAATTTGATTAAGAGATCTCATCACTTGCCTTTTGTAATACAGTGTAACCTGGATATAAGAGAGTTGTCTGGACCAGAGAAAATCTCTCTTATATCCGGGTTTCTCATATATCCGGGTTACACTGTATATTTTTTTAAACTGTAAAGAAACTTTATGGACACTGTATATTATCTTGAGGGCTCTTTCTGGTTTTTATAGAATAAATAAAATAAAAAACAAACAATGTAAATAAAAGATTTTATTTTGAGAAATCAAATTAAAAGTCCAATATTAAAAATTAATTTTAAGTTTCAAAAATTAAAATACGTAAAAATAGGGAGTAAATATACTCTTTATGGCCACCATTAGTTGCACAAAGCACATCAAGATGGTACTCGATTTCTTGCCATGTTCGCTGTAGCATGGCATCAGTGATCTTTTGCTTTAGATCAGGGATGTCCCATATCTTTGTTCAGTACATGATATCAATAACCCTATAAAAAGAAGTCCAGGGGAGTCATGTCTGGTGAACAAGGTGGCCAGGGAATTGGACCATCCCCTTCCAATCCACCGGTCTGGAAATATCAGGCGGTTCATTTAACAGTACCTCTTTACACAAATGCAATGTGATGAAAAACTTTGATAACTACTGCGTACATAGAACAAATCTGATTAAGATATCAGTTGTCTTTGTAATATATTTTTTTAAATTGTCAAGACACTTTGTGGACCCCCCCCACCGTAAATCTCTTTAGGAAGGGAAAAGATTATCCACTCCTCCTTAAAGATTAAGGAATTTAGCTTCAATTTTAAAATATGAAACGATAGAATTGCCTTAAACATAGAAGTCATGTGATTTTAAAAATAAAGTTTTTTTTTTTTTTTAAATATAAAAATAATTAATAAATTACTCTTCTGTTGAGTCACATTTGGTTACCTTTCAGGGTTCGTCAGTGCATTCTGGTGCATCGGTTGGGAAACGCTGATCTAGACACTAAATGAAAATCCTGTTTTGTCTCGCTAATGTAGATTTTGTCGAAATAAAAAATTATTTTTATGATTATCACGGTAAATAGAAGTTTTCTGAATGTGTTGGATTCTCATTCAAATCTTACTTGTTTATTTACCTCTTTCTCATTTCACAGACTATTGCATCTGTAGAATAACTCTGGGGGCAGACTTTAAATTTCAATAAGGAAAAATTAGTCGTGAAATTTGGTGTTATTTGGCTTCTTTTTTTCTTTTTTTTTAATGTTAACCCCTATAGGTGATAAACATAACTTACATTTCTTCATCAATGCATTTAATATTTGATATATTTTTGGTTTGATTTATTGTTGGTAAGTGCTGAAAATTCTAATTCAGAGAGGTATGTGAAAAATTGCAAAAAATATTATGGTCTGTATCATCTCCAGATCCCCACACTGCTACATATAACAGTATCAACAAAAAGGGTCGTTTATTTTTGGTATCTGTTTTATTTAGCATAGCAGCTTGGATTCTAAGAGGCAGTAGGAGGAGTGATGTCATAGGAAGGTACGTCGCACGTTGACTCAGTGTCCCTCCACGGGTGGTCTTAGCCGTTTGCTAACCTGGGTTAGATTTGAATGCCCAGCCCACAAGGCACTCCAGCCGATCACTGACCATTCTGGCCCTGGCCTTCACATTCTGTAACAATATTCAATACTTTACAAGCTAGGGATTGATATTCTTTGATGTAAGCCCAAAATTGATCAATGGATGCCTCTTAATGCTTGATTTCTCCGCAGATATAGTGACCAACTCCTCCTCTTCTGTTATTGATAAGTCAGCAGTTAAAACGTCAATGAAAGGGCTGCAAATCTGATTGTGTTGTTCAGTGTTTATAGATAGTAAGTAATAACTCGGATTAATTTCTAGGGTTGTTAAATGATCCACTGTTACAGGGATTAAATTGTTTATATGGCCTTTTCTACTCAACAGAAACCTTTCCAAACTGCAACCACCTCTTAATTGCTGGTGTTCCCAGGTCCACCCTGGCGCGGGGTGGTAGCACCTGTTAGGGGGTCCTAGCTATGGGCAAACGGTTAACTCTGAAGCTGGGGTAAAAACACTATGAAAGTGTAAAAAGAGGTTTTAATACCAGAAATACTTTAAAAAATTATTACCAGCAATAAATTTTTGAAGAAAAAAACAAATTATTACCAGCAATACATTTTTGAAAAAAAAAAAATATTACCAACAATGTTTTTAAAAAATAAATATTACTAGCAATACATTTTTGAAAAAAATTATTACCAGCAATACATTTTTGAAGGAAAAATATTACCAGAAATAGATTTTTGACAAAAAATACTGTTAACCAGCAATAAAAATTTTGTCGGCATTAAATAACCCATTGAGGTTGATATGCTGTAAACCAAACCAAACTTTCCAAACTACTTGAACCAGCTTTCCTTTTTTTAAACTAATATTCATCCAATACAAGGCCCAAGATCCACTCAAGGTAGAGGGTTACTATGTGGTGCTGTATGAGCATAAGAAAGAGTAAGAAGTGAAGTTATTGGGGGCTATTCAGGAAAGATGATGGCTAACTCTAGACTTGAAGAGGTCAAGATTTAATTAGTGAATAACATTTCAGAGTTCAGTCAGAGACATCAGAAGTTTAGAGTTGAAGTAGGCCTTAGAAGGAGCTGGAAACCCAGTCCTAAACAGGAAACACGGGATAAACCCCTATTCCTGTTCAAAAAACCTATCTACTTCTCTTGAGAGAGGATAAAAAAAAATATTTAGAGTTCAGGCAAAGACATAAGGAGTACAGAAATGAAGTAGATTTTAGAAGGAACCAGAAACCCAAACCAACCCAACCCTAAACTTTTTTTTCAGAGACATAAGAAGTATAGTGTGGAAGTAGGCCTTAGAAGGAACTGGAAACCCAGTCCTAAACAGGAAACAAAATATAGGGTGACCCAAAAAAACGTGAATTTTTGAAGTACGTATTGCCAGACATGAGCAAGTGGCAACACTGCGAGACAGTGACCTTGAGCAAGTAAACATTTCGCCATTTTAGTAACAAGAATGAAGTTCACAGTATCCCAGCTGAGATGTTGCAGCAGTCAATGAGGAATCTTAACAGCAGATTTCAAGAATGCATTCGTACAGGAGGACGCCATCTACAGGACATAATTTTAAAAAAATGAAAATTCCATCATTGTTTCTTAAATGGCATGTTTTATGGTTTCAATTACTATGAATTAAATATTTTTCTTCCATCACTCTTGGTTTTATTGAATTGTTAAAAAATTACCGTTTTTTGGGGGGCACCCTATATCAACCTGTTCAAAAGACTGGTCCAGATCATTATTTTTTTTTTTTTTTGTAATGTGTTGACTTTGTCGGTAGAGGAAAAAAGATTTTCATTTCCATTTTGCATAGATACATTCTGGCTATCCATGGCAGTTAAGGATTTCGACTGAAATCCAAAATCAAGAGACTGGACTTAGACACGGAAGGCATTAGTGTGCCCAGATGCACCAGTTGGGAAACACTGGTTTAAGGCATCAACCAATTCATTAGTAAGTGGTTGATGCTGCTCGTTACTGCAAATCAATATAACAAATCAACCGAGATTTATAGAGACTGATGTGGTAACAAATGATGTATTTTGGATAGTGACAAATATTTTATTGGTTTTGTTTTTAGTCTTTTTCTTTTCTTTTTTTAAAATTTCATTTTTAACTATTCGTAGACTAAATCCAGAATATTAATCATTAAAAATGGCTTCATGGGAATGAATCCCCTAGGTCTTAAGACAACCGTGTTTTGGATCTTATAGACTGGCACTACAAAATCACAAGATCTTTACCAAATAACAAAGACCACATCACCTGAAGACTTTCAACAGCATCCACAACCAAAATGGATAGGACATGTAACTATAAGAGAAAATAATGTTACCAAGATGTTGACCTTTCACACTACTTTGAACAAATGGTTAAGAAGGAAACTCTTATCGATACTAAAATAAGAGTGATAACTGTACTTGAGAAACCTGTTTTCCTGGAAAAACTTTTTTAAAAAAATTCCTAAATTTCAACTGGCACTAATGCCAAATGTTTCCTTATAAGGAAACATCTAATCTTGTCATTATCATTATAAACAATGAAGCCAATCTTTTTTTTTTTTTTTTTTTTTGTCAATTCTTTTTCGTGATCTCTCCTAATCCCTGGTCCACCAACCATTTACACAAGCTCATTCAGTAGGTTATGGACTACTTTCCTCTGTCTCTCTTGCCTTCAATATATCCTGTGAATGTCAAATTTTCCAGGCCTTATTTTCTCGTTATATGCCTGAGGAATTTCAACTGTCATTCTGATCCTATAAATATTCTTTTTGTATCCATTTTCTTTAGATGTTCAGCATTGTTCAGTTCATACTACTAAAAACAAAAAATCCTAAAGGAAGTCCCAAGAACATTAGAAAGTTCTATAACATTTAGTGGACTTGAGAAGGTTTTATAAATTTCAGCCAACAGCTAATACTAAATGTTCAGTTAGTGAATGCCGAATGTTTCCTATATGGAAACACTTAATCACCTCGTTACTATTATGTGAATGAAAATTTCAGCGAGGAATTTTTGTGGGTGGGGATGGTATTCATTATCACAAAGAGACAACAATCGAATTAACTGGAATAATTTATAAATGCTATACAAGTTCTTTTTAAAAAAAGCACCATTCAGATATAAAAATTTTCTTCCTTTAGCTTTCAACACTTTTTTTTTTTGAAGTGAACCATTCAATGAAGTAAAGACTTGATTTTGACACTTTCAATGAAGTCACCTTTCAGGCAAATGAAAATCGCCATCATGAACGGTGGGAGGGAGGTCATATGCATTAGCCTTCCACCACACATTCAAATTTTCTTGACTAATGTGAATGAAACAATAAAAAAAAAAAACTTGGCTGTAAAATCAGAAAATTCATTCAGCAGTTTCATTTTTCTATATATATATTTTTTTTTTTTTAGTTCATTTGTTTGGTATTTATAAATCAAGACCGACCGCAGTCAAGATCAGAGAGTCATTCTAATCTCTATGATCCTTTTCATGAGTTCCATAGCATGTGCTTTCACCAGGATTATATACTGCTTTAATTCAGAGTTGTCTTTCTCCTAGACTGGTTACTGAAGAACCCACTCTGCCCTACTATATAACTCATAGCCTAAGGGTATTTGTGTAAAAGTGAATGTAGCATAACACAACTGAAAACTGAACCCAGATTTATCATTTCAAGCCGTTATTCACTGCACCACTTAAGCATTCATTTAAATTTTCAGCCATTTTTGTTTGTTTTTTTTTTGGTTTTGTTTTTTCCTTATTCATGTCTGAATTCTTCTAATATTGTGGAAAAGTGAATTTTTTTCTTAGCAAATATTTCCTCTAAAAATGGAGAAAATTTGAGTGAACTGCAAAAATAACTTAAAATCTCCTTTGGGGCACTTTACAATAATTCACATCCTCGTGGCTTCATTGCCTTTCTTGGGGTGAAATAATTTAAAAAAATAAATCATTTTAAAAGCCCCAGATGACTTTGTTAATGATAGCTGTGAATCTTGTCTTAAAATAATTCATTAGAAGGAGAAAAAAAAAAGGGGTAGTTTGTGAGTCATTTTTAAAATGTTATACAATTTTTGATAAGATTCGCAAAATGTATATATCCGCTATATAGCAAAGTTCAAGTATTGGCTATCATTTTGAATTTTTTTTTTTTATAATATATGTTGTAGCATACCTATAGGGGATAATGGGTATGTCCCCATTCACATAACTACAGTAGTAAATACTGTATGTTGGTCTGTAGTTGACTACTACTTCTACGCGCCGCTGGCGAACGTGTTGTTCTTGTCCTAAGTATTATCGTACATTACCAACCATCATTTGATTATACTATTCAGTAACCTTCCCTAGGTTACAACAATATGGAAGGTAACCGGAGTGAAGATTTGGCCTTCAACACGTCCATGAAGGAAAAGAAGAAAGCAGAGTGATCGTACATAATTTTATATTAAAATATTGTTGACATGAGTTTTCATATTTTTTCCTTACACTAAGATTCATCCTTTATAAGGCCCAATGGCCACTCAAGGTAGAGGGTTACATTAGGAGGCCATTAATGTATATAGGAGTGGAAGTTAATCTTAGCCTTGAACAGGTTAAGATTGTAGTGATCAGGGAAACATCCTCTTGGGAGTCAGTTCCACAGGGCAGTGGTTTGTGGGAAGAAGCTGCTTGAGTCGAACTTACTTCTCACCAAGGGAATGTAGGTGGTTTGCTACTATGTAAGTGGCAGGGTGTGTTCTTGCTGTGAAGGTTTGACTTGCTGGGATCAGGTAATGTATTTCATTTGAGCACCTTCCATGGAAGTAGCAGTAGAGCAGTGAGAGGCTTGCCACGTCCTGCCTGTGGGAGAGAGGTTGAAGGGTGGAGAATAATTCATCACACAGAAGGGCTCAAAGACACTTTTGAACTCTCAAGGCTGGAGAATGAGGTCTGGGCCGCTCCCACTCAAATATGACAACAGTGCTTCACTTTTGGCCTGATCTGTCTCTTATAAAGGTAGAGGATAGCATGAGGGGTCAGGTACCTACTTGAGCGGTACAGAAAACCGACCATTTTATCTGCACCTTTAGCAATGGGTCATATATAAGAGTTCCACTTGAGGTCAGGTGTGAGGTTGAGGCCCAACAGTCTTTCAAGGCAATGTGCTTCCTTGAGAGGACCTCCATTCATCTTGATTGGTGGTAGTTTGGGGTCAGATCGGTGATGATGGAACGTGACTAGCTTGGTCTTTGAGACATTGAATGTAACCAGCCAGTATTTGACCTATTGTGTAGTTTGTACAAGATCAGAAGAGTGATCAGTCACCAATTTCTGACCATGAAGAGTTTTAGAGGGGCGCCCATATATATACCAAACAAAGAAATAGTTTTTTTCTTTTACTTTGGCTTTTAGCTTTATTGGCCACTTGCTGTTTGATGCACTGATGCAAATTTGTCAATCGCAACCACTCAATATTGAGGTCAGAAAAAAAATGTCACCAATGCATATGGGTCAAGGACAAAAATTGCTACGACCCCCCCACAACTACTGTCATACTGGCATCGATATTACACTGACACTACCCCTCTTACTGTAATTAGGGAGGTGCTGCCAGGTTGGAATCCCCAGAGCTGGGCACCTTCTCCCATCTAAAATGAGGAGAGAACTGTTTACTCTATTTCCGGTCAAACTCCTGTAGTGTTAGGTCGCACAATCTAGCTCGGCCATGGAGGCTTGCAGATAGGAGAAAATTAGCTTCAGTTTACTGAACACTCAGCTTGATATGCAAATTGCAATTGTGAGCATAATGTTAACAGCAATACGAAGCTTTAGAAACAAGCACACGTCTTCTTTTTCTTCTATGTACCATGTCTCTTCAGGACATGGTCAGTCATGGCTCTTCACAATTTCCCTCATCTCTATACTGAACAATAAATTTTAGAAGCTCTTCAGGTCTTGATAGTTTCATACTGACTGAACTTGATGGCAGCATTGAAAATCTTCAGAAGACGATTTAGTCCTTAATACCTAATAAACGAATATTGCACTAAAAAGGATTAGTTCAGTGGTGTTGTGTCACCCTTAGCCCGTGCATTGATTCCAATAATGGCCACCCAAATTTCCAGGAACCAGTTATATAAAGGCAGGTAATCTTTAGGAACCTATTCTGCTTATTTTCTTTTCTACCTGAGAAGCACTTTATAGAATTAAACCGTTTTGATAATTTAATAGAAAACATTTATTTATTAAGATATTTCCAGATTGAAATTCTCTTCTCGTCCTATTTCTGTTCAGAAGTATGATGCTTTTTGACTCTAGTGTCATTGGCTGTGTTATGATTTCAAAAAAAGCATAGGAAAGACACATTACGTTGGTGGGAAAGTAACTGAAGCTTGCACCAGATGATAACACACACCCATAGTAATATACACGCTTACACACATCACACTCACTCACTCCCCAAGAACCAAATAACACACACACACACTTAACAGAGACACATCCCCTCTCCAGGAACCAATAAAACTGTCAAAATGACCAAGGGAATTCAGAGCAGCATGAATCCATCCAGCTCTTATCTTAAATAACAACTTAAAAGAGACTGTTTGACCAACACACAGATTGACCAAAATTCATGTTAAAAAAAATTAAAAAAAACAAATGAAAACTACAGACAAAAGTTCATTTTCTCCATCAAGACATTCATTTCTGTAGTTCACTGCTATTAGCAAGCAGAATATTTTTTTCTCCTGATGATGTCCATGTTGGCTCAAACTAGTCGAGAAATCTAAATGAAATAATAAAAATGATAGAATATTAATATACAACCCAGTGGGTCAGAAGATTTTAATTTTTTAATATTTTTTGTTGTTCAAAACATATATATATATATATATATATATATATATATATATATACTTCAGTTACTATATATATTTATTAGACCAAATGTATATTACACATTCTACAAATTTTGATTAATAAGAAAGCAAAAAGGCTGCTTTTTCATCTTTTCAAAGAAAGGAATTCCTTCAAAATTCTGCTTTCAAACCAGGCCTTTAACTGATTTCAAGCACCAAATAATTCCCCATAAACAATAATGTCATCCCAAATTTCCAGCAACCAATTCTATAAAGACAGATAATCTTTAGGAACCTATTCTAATTATTTTCTTTTCAATCTGAGAATGGAAACAAATTCCTTTATAGTATCAAAAAGAATGAAACCATTTTGATAAGTTAATAGAAAACATTTATTTATTAAGATATTTCCAGATTGAAATTCTCTTCTCATCATATTTCTGTTCAGAAGTATGATGCTTTTTGACTAGTGTCATCAGCTGTGTCATGGTTTCATAGCCAAATTCGAACTGAATCACTGCAGTCCCAAAGACCTGATGGAAGACCGATCAAATTTATGATTAGATTTGCTACATTTTTAACTTTTGTCAGAATAAATTATGTTCAGAAAACCCCCTTTCAGTCTCCACAGAACTTACAGCAATGGTATTAATTATATTTTTAGCTATTATATATCAGCTATTAATATATAAGATTATTTTCGGATAATCCAACAACTGGTTTGCTAAGCTTTTATAATTTTAAGAATCGGTTTGTGAAAACTGGTAGAATGCTACCACTGCCTGATTCCTATATACTAGATACACCACTGTTGTAATATTAAATGTAAATGGATGTACCATAGATGCCATTAAATTTGGTATGTTTTGACTATTGCATTCTTTTTACTGCAAGCTAGAGGCATTAGTCATGCTAACAGGATTTCAAGCTCGGCTTTAAAGGTGGGGAAAATAAAGGTTAGAGAGCAAACTCGTGTGGAAATTGCACGTTATTTCAGAAATTTTTATTGAATACTTACTGGCTTAGCTATGTTCCACATAAAATACAGGGTGTGGCAGAAATATCTCCCACATAATGGCAAGACATTAATAGCAATGTTGTTGTCATTTCGCTAATGTTTTATCATTATGTGGGAGCTATTTTTGCCACACCCTCTATTTAGCATAGAGTAGATTTGTAGAAAGGTTTTGATTTTGAAAAAAAAAACTTTAATAAGTTTTCAGTAATGTTGGTAACTTTTCAAGCCAACATTGCATCCTATGCTTTTCATTTTTTTTTTTTTGGTTTCAATAACACTCTACTTACTGCTGCGTCATAGGAAACAATAATGTCCTCTGATTGGATCAAAGACTACATATATTTTTGATAACATGAATTTCAGTATAATTTTAATGTTTTGCACAAATCTCTCAAAACCATTTTATGATAGATGCAGAACTGTGAAATACATATGGCATATGCAATCAGTCAAAAAACATTTTATGGCATATGCTAATCTATCAAATCCATTTTATGATAGATGCAAATCTGTCAAAAGTATTTTATGGCATATGCAAATCTGTCAAAGCCGTTAAAAAGGCATATGCTAATCTTTCAAATCCTTTTCATGCCAGATGCAATTTGTCAAAAAACATTTTATGGCATATGCTAATCTGTCAAATCCATGTTATGGCAGATGCAAATCTCTCAAATCCATTTTATTGTAAATACAAATATTTCAAATCCATTTTATAGTAGATACAAATCTCTCAAATCCATTTTATGGCATATGCAAATCTTTCAAATCCATTTTATAGTAGATACAAATCTCTCAAATCCATTTTATGGCATATGCAAATCTTTCAAATCCATTTTATAGTAGATACAAATCTCTCAAATCTATTTTACAAAAGATGAAAATCTCTCAAATCCATTTTATGGCATATGCAAATATTTCAAATCCATTTTATAGTAGATACAAATCTCTCAAATCCATTTTATTGTAAATACAAATATTTCAAATCCATCTTATGTTAGATACAAATCATTCAAATCTATTTTACAAAAGATGAAAATCTCTCAAATCCATTTTATGGCATATGCAAATATTTCAAATCCATTTTATAGTAGATACAAATCTCTCAAATCCATTTTATGGCATATGCAAATCTTTCAAATCCATTTTATAGTAGATACAAATCTCTCAAATCTATTTTACAAAAGATGAAAATCTCTCAAATCCATTTTATGGCATATGCAAATATTTCAAATCCATTTTATAGTAGATACAAATCTCTCAAATCCATTTTATTGTAAATACAAATATTTCAAATCCATCTTATGGTAGATACAAATCTCTCAAATCTATTTTATGAAAGATGCAAATCTCTCAAATCCATTTTATGGTAGATGCAAATCTTTGTAATCCATTTTATGTTAAATGCAAATCTCTCAAATGCATATTAATGTGTATGTGAATCTCGCAATAAAGTAGCATTAGTGAAGGTGAGATGAGAGACTTGGCTTGCGCTCTGACTAATGTCCTTCAAATGATTCAATGTTTTGATTAAAATCTCTGCACCAGACCTGCAAAAATAGATTGGCATATTGTGAATGCAATTGTCACACAGTACACCGTTCAGTGGTATCTCACTGCCGACTGAGTGACTTCTCGGGAGAGTATCTGTTCGCACATTGAGGATCCGTTTGATTGGTTATCAAGTTACATCAAAACCTGTCAACTATTTCTCATGATATTCAGAGTGGCTGGGTAATTTCCGGACAGACCGTGTTCATCGGAATACGCGCGCTTTATGGACAAAGGGAGGCAACTCTGCAGTTACTTGCTTTATTTTTACATTCTAGCTTCTTGGTGTGTCAGTAAGAAACGAGATGAGAATATCGTTTTTTTTTTTCATTTCGTCTTGCTTTTTTTTTGCTTTTTTTTTTTTACAAAATCTTTTATCTGATGTACATAATTTATCATTCAGTCATCAAATTATTTTCCTCGGTTTCTGACCTTACGTTTCAGCTAATGACAGTTCAATTTTTAGGTTCAAATCCAGGCGATACTGAGAATAAGTTCAAATTGCAAGAGGAATAATTCTGGGTTCTTAGAAAGAGAAAAGAAAAGGAGAATAAATTGTTGTAACTCTACAAAACCATTTTTTATATCCTCAAGACTTTCATATATGATTTAACACACACACACACAAACACACGTAGTGCATCTAAAAAGGATGCATGAATATTTAAGATTGTGCTACAAATAAAATATGCAATATCCACAAGTTATAAGAAATGGCCAAATGGTAACGATATTCAATCACGACAAAAAATACATGTTTGAAACAACAGACTAAATTTTATGTACACAATTTACAATTTCTTTGTTTGTAATGATGTGTGCAAAGGTATATTTTAGAGAAAAAGTTCTTTGATGTTTCGGAAATGTTCAATGTCTAAAAAGTTGTCTGCCTTTGATAAAAAAAAATTTAATGGCAGATGCAAAGATATTATGTGAAAGATATTAAGTGAAAAAGTTTGTTGTATGAAATTTTCTAATCTCTCATAAAGAAAGTTTGTTTCTTTGGCGGCAATATTGACACATAATTCCCGTGTGTATCTTTGCTTGAGTGAATCTCAAAATGCGACGAAAATTCGTTTGCTGTTTCTATTTATAGTTAGTTTTTTTAACAACAAAATCCGCTCCAGCGGCTTGGTAGCTTGTTGCAAATTTTTCTGAGAAATGCGTGAGCGAATGTTGTATTTTTTATTTTTTATACAATAGGATTTCTTGAAACATTTAAATTAGGGAAGAATTTGAGAAAGATTTTTTTTTTATGTCTGTTGAACCTATTTTTGCGCAAATTTTGACTGTTTTGTTATGGAAATTTCTCGAAGCTCATTTTATATTTAACAACCAATGAAATTCAAGAAATTGTTTGAAAATTGAAATGAGGGTTACTAAACACACACACATTGGCGAAAAATGAGTGACAATGTGGAAAAAGTTTTCTTGTGATGCATTTCATCCTTCAGGATTTTATTGGACTAAATTTGTTATGTTGGTGCAACTGCATTATGTGCATGTACGAGGGATGCTGGGAATTTCAAATTAATTTTTTTTTAGTCTAGCCAATTTCATTTAGAGTCTTTTTCTTTTTATTCCCATCACTTTTGTTAGTAGGTATCCACAATGTGATAATAGAAGATCTGCTAGGAACGGTGAAAAGTTGTAAGACCCAGGGTGCAAATTTACTGTAGATGACCTTGCAATCCAGATGTTTTCATCATAGTGAATTGTTTTCTACTTTAATTAGAATAGCATTTTTTAAGTCAAAATTGTGGACAGCCAATGCATTTGATGTATTGTTTTGTGAAATGCCCCTTTTGTGTTCATTTAATCTTTTATTTTGATTCCTGGAGGTTTCTCCTATGTAGTTTTTGTGACAATTATTACAGATGATCGGGTAAATTTCGCCTTCAAGTTTTAGTATATTGTTTTGTTTAATATTGACTACGTCTTTTAATTGTTCTAGATGTAGTAGTAACAGATTTTATGCTGAGTTTAGATAGATGTTTTCCAGTTGTAGATGTAACAGTAGGACAAAATATTTTTTTGATTCATTGGGTTTGTCTGGTGGGACCATTTTTCTATTTTGGAATATTGTATGAGCTTTTTGTTTTTCATATTTTTTCCCAATATTATTCTTGATATATAAAAATATATAATGTTATATATATTGTGTATATTTAGGCAGCAATGTTTCATTAATGCATGTTTCATTAAATAATATAGACAAATTTTATTTTCTCTATTTATTTTAAGTAAGTTCCTTTCATATTGTCTGATAAGCTTAATCACATTATCATTGAAAGACAAAAGGAAAACACCATATTGATACATGTTTAAATCCAATCTAAGCTTTCGGCTTGCATAAGCCATTATCAAAGATGACAATTTCAATATATCAAACAACACATGGACGAATCAACAATGGTGGTCCGCCCTTGCTGCATGAAGAATTTCAATGTAACAGCAAACTCGTATATAAAAGACACAGAAGCGAAAATCGTGTTGCAGCTCATGACGTCACACATGACCACGCGAGTGTGAAAAATGAGAAGTATTAAGTATGGGAAGCCATTGGTATAAACCAATGGCTTCTGTTATAAATTATAGGCATTTAAGAATATTTGTGGAGATTGCATAGTTTATTTTGTTCAGGTTAGGTTTCAACTGTTTTATGTATATAGCTTCAAGAATTTTTAATTTTTGTTTATTGTTTTCATGTTTAAGTATAGTTGTGTTTTCAACAAGGATTTTCCGGAATTGAATATGCGGGCAGCCATGTTACATATGTGTGTGTGTATGCCAAAGCATCAAAACAATGTATTTCATACAAAATAAAGTTATACGCTACAGTTCAAAAGGTTTGAGGTGACCTCTGGTAGTTTTTAAAATTGGCCCAAAATGTAGTTGTTTTGTATTTAAAAAGAGAAAATTATTATACGTTATTAAAAAAAACTGAGACACGATTTTTTTATTAGAAATTTTATTATGACAAAAAGATAAAAAGCATTTTATGATTACATTTTGCTCTTGTCAAAATATCCTCCTTTAGCCTTTATTACTGCAGCACAAATTTTTTTAATTCGTTGTAAAAGTTTCTCAAAATATAAGTTTGATAATTGATTCCATTCTTTTTTCAACGACTCTAAGAGCTCTTTTTCATTTTTTTCACTCTTCTGTCAAGGTAATCCCATGATAATTCTGGGAGTGGATTAAAGCTTTTGAACTCTAGTGTATAAGTATATATAAAAAAATCAGTCATGACTGCTCCTCACATTACATTGGAGAAACTTGCAGAAATTTTTTTTAAAATGATCTTATACACAACAATTTATCAAATGCATTAGTCATACATAGAAATAAGTTCAACTACAACTTTCGATCTAAAAAATGCCACACTTATTAAAAGACAGACTTATTTAGACAGAAAAATCTTGAGAGTGCCACTATTAAATCTTAAGAAAATATGAATCTGCGTCCCAGATTTTTTCAGATATGTCTGTTCCTGAAGGAATTACTCCTATCCCAAGCCAACATATATGACTATAAAAATGTTAAAAAATCAAAAGAAAACAGTTAAATTTATAACCTCCTTCTATTTAAAATATATAACATAGATTAATCTCAAAATTAAAATAATATAAATATTAATTACATCATATAAAAAGATTCAACAACATTATGTCACTTAGCATCTTCCATAATTTACATAGACTTTTCAGCTAACCTGATCAATATTTATGAGCATTATTAAATTTAAAAATTTTGAAAAACCAAAAACATTTTTGCTCTTGTTTTTAAATACTTGTTACAAAATAAAATCCTTGCATTTGCTTTGATAAAGTCCCACAGAGGATGAAACAAGTCGGGTGTTTTCTTTTGTCTTTATTCATTCAGCTATATATATATATATATATATATATATATATATATATATATATATATATATATATGATGAAAAATATGGAAAAGACAAAACAAAATCCGAATATGCAAGTTTACTGTTTTAATGTTGTTTTACTGTCGACGTCAGACGTTTCGGTCTAGTAAGACCATCTTCAGGACATGGTTATTAGAAACATACTTAGGACTAGACGATATACAAGTCAACATGAAAAGACGATAGACACAAAACTAATCAGAAACAGAACAACTGAAATTCTAAAGTCAGCGTTCCTTTTTTTGGGGGGGGGAATTCGGTCACGTTGGCGTCACGCGGGCGATGCTGCGAAAAACGCACTCCCAAGATAGAGACTTTATCTTAAATGAAAAAGAGGAATTCTATTTGAATCAAAAGCTTATAAGTACATTTGTCAAGCATTAATCATGCCAGGAAAGGGAAGTCCTGAAGATGGTCTACTAGACCGAAACGTCTGACGTCGACAGTAAAACAACATTAAAACAGTAAACTTGCATATTCGGATTTTGTTTTGTCTTTTCCATATTTTTCATCATACTGTCGGATTTACATCCACATATTCGCTTACATATATATATATATATATATATATATATATATATATATATTACATAATAGAGAAATCCAAAATTACCTCATGAGTATAGACTATTTCAACTAACGTCAATGCGTTTAGCTTTATTCAACTCAAATGGTGGATAATATTCAGTTTTGAAATTAGAAAATTTAAAATTAAATATTTGAAAGAGAGACAGCAGTTGGAAAATTGATACAGAGCTAACGAAACAGACAACACGAAACAGCCCAAGTGGTGGTAAGGGGAGGGTGGATGTTGTCTGGCTGAAATGGAAATATATATATATATATATATATATATATATATATATTACATAATAGAGAAAAAGAGACAGCAGTTGGAAAATTGATACAAAGCTAACCAAACAGACAACACAAAACAGCCCAAGTGGTGGTAAAGGGAGGGTGGATGTTGTCTGGCTTAAATGGAAATATATATATATATATATATATATATATATATATATATTACATAATAGAGAAAAAGAGACAGCAGTTGGACAATTGATACAGAGCTAACCAAGCAGACAACAGACAATACGAAACAGCCCAAGTGGTGGTAAGGGGATGGTGGATGTTGCCTGGCTTAAATTGGAAACATATATATATATATATATATATATATATATATATATATATAGTTTACGAAAAACTAGGTTATCCGTATGGGTAGACCCAAGGAGGATAAAATCGAGAGAGCTCAATGTAAATCAGAGCTAATAATTTAAATAAAAACAGACCACTTTAAGGTTCCATATAATAAATTATTTCACCACAGCCCTTTTAAAGGACCGCGGATCCTTATATATATATATATATATATATATATATATGTATGTATGTATGTATGTATGTATGTATGTATGTATGTGTGTGTGTGTGTGTCTGTGTGTAGAGCCATGAAGAGGAATGACACTTGTGGATGTTTGTTTACAGCTGCGTGAATAACATGTCCACACAATTTATTAAACATAAAATACCACAAAGCATGAAATACAAGAAGAAGGACGAAAAAGGTTTTAAAGCAAACATAACATTGTATTTATTTGTGTGTTGATGTAGAATTGATGGAGTTATGTCTCTTAGACTGGGAATATTTTTACCGGAGGTCACAAGGTTTGATTTATTATTAAAAATCCATAGTTTTAGAAGAATAAAGTTCTTGTTGCATGTTTGGAAATGTTCTGTATGTTTGTAATGTAGGTTGAAAAAGTTCGCAAGAGTTCGTACATACGTGAATGCGTGAAATATTATTTAACATCTGACCGCATGGTCGAGACGATAATTCTCTGTGACTACATTTTGCAGCAAGAGAGAAAAAAGAGAAAAAGGCAAACTCGTGTTTGCTATTTATAGATAATGTAATCACGTGATGTAATCCCATGACAAGATCAAAAGAACTTGGCAGGAAACTTGACTTAGTCATGCGCTGTAAAAATATATTGTACATGTGTGGATTGCAATGCCCACTTGTGTGTTTATTGACCAATTAGAAGCTGATATTTCCTGAAAATATTTACTAAGCCGAGAAGGCTCTTGGGATCTGATTCTCCCAAAAGTGCACAAAATCGAATACATGAAAATATAGCGATTATAAAATTGTCGCATAGCTGCGATTTATAAATTGTCCATTACCCAGTAGTGTTGATTTATTATCCAATGAATGTTTGTTGTATTAATTACATTTTCTGGTCTGGATGTTTGAGAAATTTTGTAGAAAATATGCGCTTTCTGTCAGGAATCAAGCCTGTATTCCTATACAGAAATTGCCATTTGATCTGATGTGCTATACCATTTAGCTAGAGAGAAGCATCTGGTTAGCAAAGTCCAAATTACTGTTTTTAAAACACACAATCTTCAATGATTTTTCTCGATCAATCATATCTGCTCACGAAACGTATTTTAATGTAAACAATGACAACATATAATGAAATGGATTAAGCCCAACAATTATTTAATATATTTTTTGTTTATACGTTACTTTTATAGATACAATTTAAATGCTCTGTGTTTTTAAATTTTTTACATTTACCGTTTAATTAAAAAAAACAGCATTTACTGAAATAAATTGTATCTATAAAAATAACGTATAAACAGAAAATATGTATAATATATAAATTAATTAATTTTTTATTATAGAAATGCATTGCAAATTATTTTACTGTTACTAATTCATTTCACTGTAAAAAAGGAAAAAATCTTAATCGTCAGAAATTAATTAATCTAAGAATTTATTTACTTACTGTTCTATTCTTTTCTCTGCATCAAACTAAAAAATTGTGTACCGACACATTTCAACCTGTCGACTCTTTGTTTTATCTTGGAACACTTGCTTCATGTAATTTAATTCAGTGGGTCCAATAACAACCGCTCAGTATCTGTCTATATTTCTGAGATGAGGTATTATGTACACTATTTACATTATTCGGACTATTGTCCTCATCTTTGTCGTCATATTAATTACAATGTTTCGGCCTTTCAGTATGTGTCTATATTTCTGAGATGAGGTATTATGTACACTATTTACATTATTCACATTATTGTCCTCATCTTTGTCGCCATATTAATTACATCGTTTCGGCCCTTCAGTATCTGTCTATATTTCACAGATGAGGTATTATGTACACTATTTACATTATTCGTACTATTGTCCTCATCTTTGTCGCCATCGTTTTGGCCGTTGTACGCTCCGGCTTTCTTCAGCTGGTTGGAATGTCCTCAAGGACACATGGCACAATGGATAAAGGCGTTAGTTAGATTCAGTGATAGGACACAAAGAGTGTGATCTCAATACCTGGCTATGGCAGTGGAGAATTTTCAGAGGGAAATTAACAGGAGATAACTGATAACTGACATCCATTAAACATGTCACCTGGAACTAGAACAGTCTACCCCAGTGAGCAAAATAAAGGGTTCAGGTCGACATTCCAACCACATGAAGAAGGCCAGAGCGTACAACGGCCGAAACGTAATAAATATGGCGACAAAGATGAGGAAAATAGTCCAAATAATGTAAATAATGAACAACAGCTCACCATTCAGTTAGCATCAGTAAAAACATCAAAGTGCATGCTTCTTGCAAAAGCTTTATTCCAATTTTGACAATAGAACAAAAAAACGTAATACAACTCCTCTAAATCGAACATCCGAGATGTTTGGCATTGAGGGTACTGTTGGGATTCGCAGAAGAAAAGACTGCCGTGGCAAGCTTAAGATTTTTATTAAGTTTTAGAGTTTAGGATACAAAGGTAGTTTGTAACGTTGGTTTGTTTTTATTTAAAGTGTAGATTAAATTACATAAATGTACAAAAAATAATTGACAACCAAGATGAAAAAAAACTAAGAGACTATGAAATGTTTAAAAATTTATGAAATATCTTCAAAAACAATTACAATCTGTAAAAGAAGACAAAAATAAGGATATATAGAATAACTCCTCTAAACCGAACATCCGAGATGTTTGGTATTGAGGGTACTGTTCTGATTCGAGGAAGAAAAGGCTTCATATTTATGTCAATACAAAAGTTCGGATTTGAAGATGAGTCCAAATTTAAGGTAGTCTAATTCGAGGAAGTCTAGATTATACAATGTTTGGATTTGGGGAGTTTTACTCTCTCTATATATATGTTCATAGGAGGCACGGTGGAGTAATGGATAACAGCTTGGATTGAGGAATCGGAGAGCCGAGTTCGAATCCCAGTTGATTCCATTACATTCACTTATGTGCTAATACCCTTGGGAAAGGTGTGAATCCTCTTCTTCTCCCTCCAACTATGGGTAAATAGCAGGACAGACTGGGTTCTATAGCCTTGGATGGCAACTGGTCTAGGAGAAGGACAACTCTGAATTCAAAACCTGCGGAGGGTCGTTTGGGGACCTTGTGGCATCCGTTGCACCAGGTCCCTGTATTCGTCCCTCCAAAAAGTGTGGATGGCCCTGCACAAGGCCTTCACCACTATAATCAAATCCTGTGTGGCTGTCGGGCTTTCAGTTTCTGGGAACTGATCTGTCTGACCCTCATACGTCGAGTTCGACGCGAGAGCGATAGATATATATGTTTGGAATTGAGATGTTTGGTATTGAGGGTACTGTTCTGATTCAAGGAAGAAAAGCTGCTGTGGAAAGCTTAAAATTTTTATTACATTTTAGAGTATAGAATACAAAAGGTAGTTTGTAACATTGATTCATTTCTATTTAAAGGCTAGATTGAATATGTAAATGTACAAAAAATAATTGAAAACCAAAAGTAATAACAAAATCTGTGCTAAACAAATTTTGTAATTTGTGAAAAACTAAGACACTTTAGGAAATGTTTAAAGATGTTATCATATATTCAAAAACAATTACAATTGGTAAAGGAAGACAAAAATAAGGATGTCGGAGTTAGCTCCTCCTTAATTTCCTAATTGTTCACTAGGGGTCTCTCTCCCCACACTATAAATACTGAGCAATTTCTTGCCTTGTTCTCTTTTTCATTTCTTGTACATATAAATTGTACATATGGGATCTAGTTAGTATTTTCATAGAGTCATTGAGGTATTATGGTGGGTGTGGTAAGAAAGGTAAGTAAGAATGTGTTGTTTTGGTGCAAGAAATATTGTTAGTATGACTGGGTCAGCATTTGTGGCTAGCTAAGTTTAAAAGTTAAGACAGAAGACCGACCTTTTCCCCATTCCCCACTTCGGCCTTGTGCCACATTTTCTGTTAATACAGAAATAAATAATCCTTTTCATTTCTTCATTTCAGCAAACACATCTACAATGTAAGCTCTCTTAGAAGATAACGTCTCCCCACTTGTGGGAAGATGCCTTGAACATTATACACACATACACGTACGTACGAACATTCACCAAAGAACAAACTCTTTACGTTCACACACAAACACAGATGTTAATGTCTTTGTCACTTGAAAATTTGTTGTTTAATACATATATTTGTTGACATATATATATTGGTCTTGTTTGAGTTCTTTACATCTCCAGTTGGATTCAATTTGAGTCCGCCATTTTCTTGTAGTTGGACCTTCTTCTAGCAGGAAATAATAGCATGTGTCTCTAATTCAACAAGACTTAACCCAAACGGTCCTCTACAGATATACAGTACAACTCTAAAACCGAACATCCGAGATGTTTGGTATTGAGGGTGCTGTTCTGATTCGAGAAAGAAAAGGTTTCATATTTATGTCAATACAAAAGTTCGGATTTAAAGATGAGTCCAAATTCAAGGTAGTCTAATTCGAGGAAGTCTAGATGTTAAGTTCGGATTTGGGGAGTTATACTGTATATAACAAAAGGGGCATAACTCTGTCTTAGAAAGTGCTTAATCAACATTACTGCTATTTATTTAATAACTGCATTCTTTTATTTTATATAACACTCTCCATTACTTATACATAAATATTTTATGAAAAAAAAAAAAGATTTGACAAAGTGGGAAAAAAGTTTTTGTGTGATGCGTTTCATCTTTTAGAACTTTATCAGACTAAAACGTGATGCTTATGTTGATGATGCGACTACACATGCGAATGAAGGAGAGGGGATGCTGAGAATTTCAAATTTACATTTCTTTCTTTCTTTTTTTAATCATTTCATCCCAAGCAAGGCAACAAAGCCACTAAGACGCAGGAGGTTACTGAGTGTGAAAGAATATAAGAAAAACATTGTTAAAGAGAATATAAAACATCATTAAAAGAACAGACATAAGAAGACAAGATAACAATTGATGTAGCATTTACTTAAATTTTTGAAGATCAAAGTTGACTATTTAAAAAAAAAAAAAATATACAGGGTGTCCATAAAGTTTGTGTGCACTTTAAAAGATGTGTAACTTTATTTGTGTTTGCGATAGAATTAATTTGTAAAAAGGATTAAAAAGACGTAAATCTATATTTTTAAGGTTTTATTGAAATTTTATTTAAGTTTCCACATGTCCTCCATCATTAGCAATACAAAGGGTAATATGATTTTGCAGTTCACGGAAAACATTTGCCAACTGATTTACGGTAATGCCTGAAATCACATTAGTTATTTTAGCTATACTTAAAACTAGGTACATTAAACTTTATAACATTTTTTATAGATTATTTCTATCGCAAATACAAATAAAGTTATAAATTTTTAAAAGTACACACAAACTTTATGGATACCCTGTATATCTTGAATATATACTAGCTGATTTCATTTATTTTTTTTCTTTTTGTTCATGTTTCTGTTACTTTTGTTATTGTAAAAATAGAAGATTTGCAAAAAAAAGGTGAAATGTTGTAAGAACCTGGACGTAAATTTATTGTAGATGATCTTGCAATTAAAGCACTTTCTATACATTTTTGTCTTAGTAAATTGTTTTCTTTTTTTTTAATTAGAGTGGTGTTTTTTTAAAAAATCAAAATTATGGTCAGTCTTGTTATGTATTTAATGTGCTATTTTGAAAAGAATCCCTTTTTTGTTGGTGTTCATAATCTTTTAAAGTAAATGTAGTGGAACAGGCGCTGTGTGAGATGGCGTGTGTTAAGGTTAACCATGTTAGTTGCGAGTTGAAAGGGCTGTTCCCCACAATTATTTATTTTTGTTAGGAAAGGTGTGGAAATCATTAGCAATGGTGAAATACAAAAAGGAACATGGAGTCAAAAACATAACAATTGAATTTATTAAGTATTGAAATTACATGCATGCGAACTGAAAAGTGAGACTGAGTTGCGTCCCTTTGATTAGGTAATTATTTGTATCTAGACTCATAACGAAAGAGTTGATATTAAAAATGCAATTTAGAAGATTGAGTTATGTTGCATGTTAGAGATTGTCTATTGGATGAGTTGGTAAGAGTTCACAGATTGTACTTGCGTGAAATGTTGCAAAGTTCTTTAACGTCTGACTGCGTTAGTCAAGACGGGAGTTCTTGAAAGTCACATTTTGGCAGTGGTGTTGAGTGACGAAGAGAAGTTAGGTTCGAGAGTCTGCGTTGAAAGAAAGAATTCTTCTGCTGCTACTCTGAAAGAATCACACGTGTTGAGTTTAAATATCATATCTTATCACGTGACTGGCTCAGAATTGAGTTGTCGCCTAAATTGATCGTGCGCGTGGGAGCAATCTGATTGGTCGATACTGACCAATCAGGAAGCTAGATTGACGGTGATGAATGCCTGTTGATTATTTGTAAGTATGATATTGGTAATAATGTAACAGGAAGAATGCATTTCCTAGCAGAGGGTAAACTGGTTGTCGTGGACGAGTCTACATAAAATTAGGTTTCTCCTCCAATATATTACTTGTAGCAATTATTAAAGAGAGTATGTTTCTTCTTCCAGTTTTAACCGATTATTTTCTTTTGTACCATAAAAATATTTTATTATTTTAAAAGAAGTTTGTTCAAATTTTTATTCCCTAAAAATAAAATTGTTCTTGATAAATAAAAATATTATTTTCCCATACACAAAAAATATATTCAGTGACATGGAATTTTAACAATATTGTGACAATCTACATCACACACGTACATACATACTTACACAAATACAGATCATACAACGACAAGCATTCATTGGATACTAAATATAGATAGATATTGGATAAACAATTTACAAATCGCAGCAATGCGACAATTTTGTAGTCGCTCTATTTTCATGTTGTCGATTTTGTGCACTTTTGTGAGAAACGGATCGCAGAAGCTTTCTTGAGTCTCCCCAAAACTCGCTCGCTGATTGGTTGATGCCAACCAATCAGATTGTTTGCACAGGAAAGAACAATTCTTCCCTCGCAGCGATTCGGAGCCGTGATCACCTATCTAAGCAAGAAATATTCTTAGATAATTAGTGAGATTTCAGCTGCCAAACGAATCCACGACAGTTAAAACCATGCACCAACCTTCTCACTCACACCACCACTCACATGCTGAATATTCCTTACACTCACAATATTTTCCTTACACAGCAAAACTGTTGAAAACATTTATTACCAGAAACTATCACAAACTTTCTTTCAGTGAACTTTGGAATACAAATAATAGTTAAAGAGAGACAACTCTTGTTTTACTCAATGCATGCCTTTCTTTCACATCCTTGTTTGTACATCTTGTTAAATACAAATTTTATGTGTAATGATGTCTTTGGCTTACCCTCTTTTTCTTCACGTCAGTTTGGTTTCCTAATCTAAGTTAAATTAATGTGGTGAAGTCTGCCACAATATTGTATTTTGTTCTGTTGAAATATGTAATAACATATTTTATTGGTTGTTGAAAAAAACTTGAATAGCATTTTTTTTTGAAGAGGTGAAGATGCCAAGGTTTTTTTTTCTCATATTAAAAATGATTCAATAAAAGAACAAAAAACCATTACATTTTCTTTTTAGTTCCACCTCTTGAGACCATCATGAATTTAGAAAAATTCAATAAAGGAAAATTTGGTACCTTTGACAAGGTAGGAAAATTCGGTAGCTATGAAATAAAAGTTGATAGAAAATTGATTTTAGGGCCGTTCTGGAGTGAGGATTCAGGGGCTAAGCTTCTTCCTCTATATTTTTATATAACTGAAAATGAAAATTGTGGGGTTCAGATAAAACTCCACTACAACAATATTAGGGCCATATTTGCAGAAGTAGGGCTTAGGGTGCTAGGCCGCCTTCCCCAATATTTAAAAAAAAACTATTATTAACTATGATAAAACCCCACTATAACAATATCAAGGCCGTACTTTCTGGAGGGGGATATCCCCCACCACCAAACATTTAAATAGGTATTAACTAAAAAAAATCATTTTTTTAAAATGATGCCCACATGAAATTAAATCTGTATTAACCTCCTCACCAATGCAAACACACTGAAATTTTTTTTCTTTGATTTAAATTAAATTTAAATTTGAACAAGGGAATGACTTCTATTTATAATATAAAAGGAGAAAGCCAGAAGATAGAGGTCACCCGGCAAGATCAAAATGAGACATTATGGACGTCAAGTTGAGCAAGAAATCACCAATCAGTGGGTATTAATGTTGAAATCTGCTCATCAATTCATTCAATTAAGTATTTATTAAATATATATCAAAGGGGTCAGATCAAGCTGTTTTTGTACACCCCTACTAAAAATCTTTTTCTCTTTGATTTAAATTAAATTTAAATTTGAATAAGGTAATGACGCCTATCCAAAATATAAAAGAAGAAAGCCAGAAGATGGAGGTCACATTGGCAAGATCATTGAGTAATATTGAAATGCATCATTTTTCACCACAAATTATAAAAATGAATTTAAAATCAATCATTTTCTTACAAAAAAAGACAATTATGACAAGCAGTAAGGCGCGGGTAATTCAGCTAGTAAATTTAAATAACTTCTCAAGGGAGAGCAGAAGGTTAATCAAAATATAGGAATTATCTCCCTTGGTTAAATTTAATTCATTATTTTTTTTTTGCTCCGATGAAGATTAAATTAAAAAGATTGACATGAGAATAAAAAGAGAAGCTAATTTTAAGTAAATAGTTTAATTACAATTAAGAAACCATGGCTTCTTCTCCAAGCCCCGAGTTTCTACGAATAAATTAATAAAAAATTTAGCAAGAAAAATGATATCAACATGTATTTTTTTAGTTTTTCTTTGAGCTTCTGCTTGTAATTCTAAAAAAAATATAGGACTTACCATTTGTTTTTAAAAAATTTTAAATACGACAGTTTGAGTCCAGTCTTCAATAATTTTTTGTTTGAGATTTGAAACCTATAAAAAAGTTATTTGAATGAAACTGACCATTAACAGTAACACTCAACAGAAATTTGTCATAGTGTTTGTTATATATTTTTTTAAAACAACAAGAAGCCCTTTCTTTCTTTTTTTACGTTTTTCACATTGTTTATTTACTTTTTTTTTATACAAGAAAATTGACAAATTTCATCTTTGTACTGATTTCATTTCGCAAAGTTTAAACATTTAAAGTAAACAGTGAAGATAAAGTTTTATTAAAAACCGAAATTTCTTCTTTTTTTTTTCCTGGAAGCGAAACGAAAAAACAAACAAAAAACCGAAAAGAAAGAAAAAAGAAAATCAATAAAAGAAGAAAAACTGAAAAAAAAAGAAAAAGAAAAGGAAATAGCGTGAAAAATTAATTTTTATTTAATCTTATGTAACTCAGATTATAAAAAAAGACAAACATTCCAATATTAAATACCAATATTTGTACGTAAAAAGCTTTTAGTTACGACTTCTTATGAATAATAAATCATCGTATGACTACTTTACGTCACAAGTCCATGTCAATAAATAATAAAATAAACGTACAGATATATATTTATATTATTTGCTTACTGGAATTAAGTGATGGCAAATTGTTTTTCAACAGAAGAAACGACCGATTTTAATGCAACATGTCTTGATTTGATTTTACGGATTTAATTTCATATGGGCATCGTTTTTAAAAACTGCATTTATTTTAGGTTTGTACTTTACACATTTTTTAAACGTTTTTTTTTTTTTTTCAAAATAAATATTAAAACACTTTAATTTACGATTTAATACCCAATGTTTTATAATGGGGAGATATTAAAAACTTTGACATAAATTTATTTAATTATAATCTAAGTTTGTTTTTATTATTTTTTCTTTGGAGTTTTTTTTTTTTTTTTTGTAAATGTTAAAGAGAAACTGAAAGTAAAAACAAACCCCAACAATTTCGAAAGTAAAGAAAAAAATATTTTTTGGAATTAAAATTAAATTTGTCGTTAATAATCAAACCTAAAACATCATTTAAATTAACTATGAAGAAAATTAAGAAACAAAAAAAAAAAAAAAAAAGAACACATCGTGACAAATATTTGCAAAAAGTTTTATGTATGAAATAAACATTTGGAATTTTTCCATTTTCTCAGTATTTTTTTAAAGATATTATTTAAGTTAAATATATTCATTTTATAATTTTTTTTTATATATTATATTATATTTTAAAGATATTATTTAATTATTATATAATTATTATTATTTAAAGATAATATTATTTTTAAGATAATATTATTAGATAATATTTTGTGTTTGCAAAATAGTGAAACAGAGAATCCACAACATTTTTAAGCTGTATCAAATAGACACTCGAATTTTTTATTTTTTAAATATAAAGATTATGTACATTTCATATCTGCATATTATTTTTATAACTTACATTGCATATTTTATATATATATCACATTTTATTTTAAAGATAATAATATTTAAATATATTAATTTTATATGTTATGTATTAATTTATGTTTATAAATTTTATATTTAAAAGATAAACATGAAAATTTTAAAAAAATTATATTTATTTTCTATACATTTCTGTACTAGTAAATTGCTTTCTCTTTTAATTAAAGCAGCATTTTTTAAATAAAAAATATGGCTAAATTTAGCTATTGAAACAGGCATACATATTAAATATGGCCTTTATAGTAATAAGAAATAAAGCTAGACTGAAAATCCATGATTGTTTTTAATCATTTCAGCCCCAAATTTAAAAAATTAAAATCTAATTAAATAAAATTAAAAACTAAATGATTAAAAAAATTTCATCATTTAAAAAAATATGATGCTAAAGTTATTGTATAATTCTGTAACAAACAAAAAAACAGTGACATCACATTAATCACTGACAAATAATCTAATAAAATAATAATAATAATAATATTTGTGGCTTCTCTATGTTTCTTTTGTTAATGACCACAAGAATATATATATATATATATATATATATATATATATATATATATATATATATATATATATATACTTTTGAACATGTTTGTGTGTGTCTTTTTATGTCAACAGGTTTCTTTCTTTCTTCCTTTCTATCTCAGTCTATTCATATCTATCTATCTTCATCTGTTAATATCTATCTCAGTCTGTTCATACCCATCTATCTATCTATCTATCTATCTATCTATCTCAGTCTGTTCATATCTATCTATCTATCTATCTATCTATCTATCTCAGTCTGTTCATATCTATCTATCTCAATCTGTTCATATCTATCTATCTATCTATCTATCCCAGTCTGTTCATATCTATCTATCTATCTATCTATCTATCTATCTATCTATCTATCTATCTATCTATCTATCCCAGTCTGTTCATATCTATCTATCTATCTATCTATCTATCCCAGTCTGTTCATATCTATCTATCTATCTATCCCAGTCTGTTCATATCTATCTATCTATCTATCTATCTATCTATCTATCTATCTATCTATCTATCTATCTATCTATCTATCCCAGTCTGTTCATATCTATCTATCTATCTATCTATCTATCTATCTATCTATCCCAGTCTGTTCATATCTATCTATCTATCTATCTATCTATCTATCTATCTACTATCGCAGTCTGTTCATATCTATCTATCTATCTACTATCGCAGTCTGTTCATATCTATCTATCTATCTATCTATCTATCTATCTATCCCAGTCTGTTCATATCTATCTATCTATCTATCTATCTATCTATCTATCTATCTATCTATCTATCTATCCCAGTCTGTTCATATCTATCTATCTATCTATCTATCTATCTATCTATCTATCTATCCTGGTTTTTAATATGTATGTATGTATGTATGTATTTTTCTTTCTTCATTCAAAATCTCCCAATGAGCCTAGCTTTGCTGTAACAGCTTCTTATAGCTTCGTGATAATGCAAGATTTGCATGAAAGTAGTTTTCCCTGATTACAAAAAGGGAATACAGGTTGAATTTCTGTCAGGAGGCACATTTTCTTCATTCAAACTTTTGATCAAAACACAGTGACGTATTCTCAAAGCCCCAAACCCACTAAATCTTACCTTTACAGCAATAAAAAATAAATCTTAATTTTACAACAATAAGAAATAAATCTTACCTTTACAGCAATAAGAAATAAATCTTACCTTTACAGCAATAAGAAATAAATCTTACCATTACAACAATAAGAAATAAATCTTACCATTACAACAGTAAGACATAAATCTTACCTTTACAGCAATAAGAAATAAATCTTACCTTTACAACAATAAGAAATAAATCTTACCTTTACAGCAATAAGAAATAAATCTTACCTTTACAACAATAAGAAATAAATCTTACCTTTACAGCAATAAGACATAAATCTTACCTTTACAACAATAAGAAATAAATCTTACCTTTACAACAATAAGAAATAAATCTTACCTTTACAGCAATAAGAAATAAATCTTACCTTTACAACAATAAGAAATAAATCTTACCTTTACAGCAATAAGAAATAAATCTTACCTTTACAGCAATAAGAAATAAATCTTACCTTTACAGCAATAAGAAATAAATCTTACCTTTACAGCAATAAGAAATAAATCTTACCTTTACAACAATAAGAAATAAATCTTACCTTTACAGCAATAAGAAATAATAAATTAAAAAGTCCATCTAAGCATTTTATTTTGTTTTATTTTGTTTACATTTCAGGTATGAAAATAAAGTTCGTTAAAGTTTTTAAAAACCTCAATGAGAGATGTGTATTTCTTAATTGGGCCTCATTTTGCTCTCGTGATTTCTTGTAGCGTAATAATAAAGCATGTTTGGCTTGAAAACAGAAAAAAGGGAATAATGATTCCATTTTACTTATGAAGACTTTTGATCTCTAGGCTGGTAGACATTAATTTCTCTATTTAAAAAAAAATATACAGTTGTCTATCAGAAAACAATATATAAATTTTATATATTGAGAACAATTTTAGGTAAATCTAAGACAAAGTGGAAAAAATTTTGTGCAACACATTTCATCGAACTAAAGTGATGCTTACATTGATACGTAAATATATGCACGTGAAGGAGAGAAGCTGAAATTTTCAATTATAATTTTTTATTTTTTTTTGTTAAAATATGTTTTGTGTATATAGTCAAACTCAGGGGTGTCCAAACCTTTTTTCAAAGAGGGCCAGATTTGATGAGGTGAATATACATTAGGGCCAACCATTCTACTTGGCGTTCTTTGAACTATTAAAATTAAATGCAAATGGACTATCTTATGAAAATTTTATTACAAATGGCATTTTTTCATTTCTTCACATGGATGACATCTATCAGTTGCTATGTTTTTCCACGCCCACATTTTATTCGTCTGCGATTGGCTAATAAATCAATACTACCTTTCTATAGGACAATTTAGCCATCGCAGTCGTTTCTTTGAATCCTTCGGTTTTGAGCTTGCTTGCCGGTTTCGTTAGTACGAATGTAGTAGTTGGTTAATTTTTAACCAGTCACATATTTTTAATGCAGGATTAACTTTTCCTGCGCTTCTGTGGGGGCCTATCCTTTTTCCTTAAAAAGGCGACTTTTTCACAAGTTGTCAGTAGGATCCAGTAAATTTCGCCTGTCAAAACAAATCCACAATCTTACTCATAACATTTCAAATGCACACACAGACACAGAATTTTGTAATAAAAACTTCTTTCCCTTGATCTATAACTTTGCACACAATTTTATTGCATGTTTTGTGCTTGTATGTTATTTCAATATATACTTGTTGATTCAGATTTGGAGTTTTGTTGTTTACTTGAATCCTGTACGTTGAAAGTATAATAATATAAATAGTATTGGTCCATCTATCCGCTGGGCCATTACAGACATAAATTTAAACTGGTCTTACCAAAATCACTCAGCCTGTTATATCTGAAGCCCATATAAGACGAAATAAAATATGTCTGAGGAAAAAGAGCTTCCAGGAAGCTATATCTGAGGTTAATCTTCAACATTACATATTATTGGTAATTAATGTTGCCTGTCAACTTTTAGGTTAAAAACGTATGAATAGGAACATAACACTAACATTCATTTTTATTAAGAAGTAGAAAACATAAAGTGACACAAGTTCAAGTGTTCAAATATATTTATAACTGATTTTGACAACACAAAACAAATGTAATTCACTAAGATTTTAGAATTTATTCATCTCAGATGACCAAAACAAATAACTTGCCTTCACTAATGTGAAGGGTGATACTGAGATCTGGACTGTAGGCCAGGTCTTGTTCAAAGGTAGTAATTTTCGAAATTGGCTGGAAAAGGCCATGGTTAGGGTCACACCACCAGAGAATTGCCACACAGTGTTACTGCCATCTTTTGGTAAAACATGAAATTGCATTTCTTAGTTCTGTACTTTACATACTCTGATTGACAATACTGGTGAGCTTGTAGTGGATTTAGGAAGACTGCGTGAATATTTCAGATTGTGCTGCAAATAAAATATGCAATATCCACAAACATAAATTATAAGAAATGGCCAAATGGTAACGATATTCAATCACGACAAAAAATACATGTTTGAAATGGCAGATTAAATTTTATATACACAATTTACAATTTCTTTGTTTGTAATGATGTGTGCAAAGGTATATTTTAGAGAAAAAGTTCTTTGATGTTTCGGAATTGTTCAATGTCTAAAAAGTTGTCTGCCTTTGATTAAAAAAGGTTGAATTTAACTTAGGCAAAAGATTTTCTATGAAAGATATTGAGGGAAAAAGTTTGTTGTGTAAAATTTTCTAATCTCTCATAAAGGAAGTTTGTTTCTTCGGCATCTCTCTGAAGCATAATTCCTGTGTATATCTTTCATGTGTGTGAATCTCAATTGTGATGAAAATTCATTCGCCGTTTCTATTTGTAGTTTTTTTGACAACCAAATCGGCTCAACGGGGCTTGGTAGCAGTTGCAAATTTTTCTAAGAAATGCGTGGGCGAATGTTGTATTTTTTATTTTTTAACCAATAGGATTTCTTGAAACATTTAAATTAGGGATGAATTTGAGAAAGATTTTTTTTCACGTCGGCTGAGCTTAATTTTGCACAAAATTTGATTGTTTTGTTATGGAAATTTTTCAATGCTTATTTTATATTTAACAACCAATCCAACCAACAGTGCATGGGGGCAATATAAAATTTGATTGTGAGCCATAATTGGCCCATGGGCCGGAATGTGGGCGTGACTGGTTTAACTGATTTCATTTACTTTCTTCTTTTTGTTTGTGTTTGTACCAATTTTTTTTTTATTCTTATTAAATATCCAACATTGTGAAAATAAAAGGTCAGCCCAAATAAGGTGAAATGTTGTAAAAAAATGTGAATGTAAATCTACTGTGGATGATCTAGCAATTAAAGCACTTTCTATACATTTCTGTAAATTTCTTTCTCACTTAATTAATGTGGCATTTTTAAATCAAAATTATGGTTAACCTTGTCTATTCAAACAGGCATGCCTACTAAATATATCCTTGCAGGGAGTATTGCTGCTATATATGGTCTGGAGCCCCTTCTGTTTGTCTCAAGGTCCTTGATAAAATCTAAAGACGGATATGCAATGTAATTGGCCCTGATCAGGCATCTCATCTGCAGTCACTCTCCCACAGATGTGCAGTTGCCTCCCTCTGTCTTTTTTTACAAATACTTTCATGGTAACTGCTCCGATGAGCTGTTTTCGCTGGTTCCTAGACTTCATGAATTTAAGCGTTCAACTAGGCTAGCATCTTGCTCTCACTCTTTCACTGTCGAAACTGTTAAATGTAGCCGTCTCTTCTACTCCAATAGCTTCACGTCTCGCACTTCTCGCCTGTGGAACTCAGTCCCCATTTCTTGTTTCCCTGATGGCTACAATCTCTGACTATTCAAGTGTAATGTCAATCGACGTCTCCAGATGCCCTGATCTATCCCCTAACCGTCTCTTCATCCTTTCCTCTATCGCTCCTCTTTGCTCTTCCCCCTACTCTCTGTAACCTCTTGCATGCTAGTGGACTTGTTTCGGGTGATTCGCTTAAATAAAAATAAAATAAAAAATAAAAAAATAAATAATGCTGAATTAAAAAGTTTATTAGATTTTTTTTCTTTTATTTATCAATTCACCCCAAGCAAGGTGATAACATTATTAAGACGCAAATAGTTACTGGGAGTGAAAGAGAATGAAAAGACTTTAGAAACTCAATCCTAAATAGGAAACAAGGGATAAACCTGTATGCCTTTTCAGTAGATGAAGAAGAGGTGCAAAGCAGGTGATAGGTGAACCTACACTACAGTTCAAAAGTGTGAGGCCACCTCTGGTAATTTCAACTGTCTCTTTCTGATGTTAAGTATAAGTTTCCTTTTGTTTCCATTTTCTCTAAAACCTTGTTGTTGCTCACATGTTTAGCCCATGGTATTCTCAGCATCTTTCTGTAGAGGCACATTTCTGTTGCTTCAAGTCTCTTCTTCATCTTTGAGGAGATTGTCCAGCATTCGCTGCCATGGCCGATTCGTTACTTGTTGATGTTATCTGAGTACACGGTCCTGATGTTAGGTATAAGTTTCTTTTTTGTTTCCATTTTCTCTAAAACCTTGTCATTGCTCACATATACCCTACAGTTCAAAAGTTTGTGAGTGACCCCTAGTAATTTTTTTAAATTGACCCAAAATGTAGTTTTTGTACTTTAAATAATAGAAAATTATTATATATGGTTAAAAAAAAAAGTGAGACATGATTTTTTATTAGAAATTTTATTATGACAAAAAAAAAAACATTTTATCATTAAATTTTTCTCTCGTCAAAATATCCTCCTTAAGCCTTGATTACTGCAGTGTAAACTTTTGGTATTCATTCAAAAAGTTTCTCGAAGTATAAGTTTGATAATTGATTCCATTCTTTTTACATTGACTCTAAGGGCTCTTTTTCACTCTTCTGTCAAGTTCATGCTATGCTAATTCCGGTGGGGGTGGGGGGTGGGGAGAGGGCTTCAAACTTTTGAACTGTCATGTATCTACTCCTATTCTTTTTAATGACAGTTTATACTTTACCAATAGCATAAAGACTAAACAAAATCAATCAACCAAACAACCAATGTGAAAGAACGCTTTTATGACATTAGTCCGTATAATATCCGACAATTTCTTCAAGAAATCAAACTGTATTCCAAAATATAACTTCAACAAAACTACAACATAAAACACACATACCACCACATCTAGTAATTATGTCTACGCAAACATGTTTTTGCACAAAAGCTGAGTATCATCTACCATGTATTCTATTGTGAAAGCAGAATAACTTATCATATTTTTATTACTTCAAAGTTCCCAAGAAAATTAAATTTTGGCATTAAATGACCCATAAGGTGTTGATATGCCATTAAACAAACAAATCAATCAATCAATTTGACCAAAGATTACTTTTTCAGGTAACTAAATGCTCCTTAGTAAACTTCAGATGCACCTCAGTGTGATTTCTGCAGATGCATCGTTTTTTTCTATGCTCTGCAAGAGTCAATGTAAGCCATGCTGATGGATTTGTACTGATGACAGCTTGGGGTTTAACTGTTGTCCTTGATGCGCAGAGATTTTCTTCCAGATCTTTGCAAGTAATCCGTGGCTACTTCTTTACCATTATTATAATCCTGTTTGTAGCATGTCTGCAAATCTCTTGAGGGGCACCAGATCAAGGACAGTTTATTGTTGAGTTGTGTTCTTAACATTTAGGAATTATCAAATCAATGGTGTACGGATGAAATTGCAATTCTTTACTAATGACTGTTTATAGTTTACCAATATCATAAAAAACTAACTACTGTATCACTAAGTTCTGTAGAAAATTCATTCATTTTCAGCATGATTTCCCACACACTTGCACACTCAGGTTTTACTGACAGTTTAGATTTTTCTGAACAAGTTTGGATATCAATGCAAAACAAATGAACACTATTTACATTATTCGGACTATTGTCCTCATCTTTGTCGGCATATTTATTACAACGTTTTGGCCGTTGTACGCTCCGGCCTTCTTCAGGTGGTTGGAATGTTGAACAGAACCCTTTATTTCGCTCACTGGGGTAGACTGTTCTAGTTTCACGTGCCATGTCTAATGGATGTCAGTTATCAGCTATCTCTTGTTAATTCCCATCTGAAAGTTCTCCACTGCCTCAACCAGGTAACTCACACTCTCTGGGTCCTGTCACTGGATCTAACCAACGCCTTTATTCACTGTGCCATGTGTCCTTGAAGACATTTGTGTTTGAATTTCTGGGTATTATAAACCTAATGTCTTCAGCAACTGTTTTTACCAGTGCTTATATTGCAATTTTTATTGTTATCAAATCATGTTTTTACCAGAACTCATATTGCAATTTTTTGTTGTTATTATCACTTTTCTCTGGCACTCCTTATTACTGGTTCCCATATTGTATTCATTTCTATGTTTGGTTGGCTCAGGAGATTTTTGTGGCCTAGCATATGTGCTGATTCCTTAAGTTTATGAATTTTCCAATGATGTTCTTTGTCTATGATCTCAACTTGATCCCACAGAGGG
Organism: Acanthosepion esculentum; assembly: GCA_964036315.1. NCBI lineage: Eukaryota > Metazoa > Mollusca > Cephalopoda > Sepiida > Sepiidae > Acanthosepion > Acanthosepion esculentum. Next base: position 125,020,345 of record OZ038479.1, on the reverse strand, counting down.
CGGTGATCTCCCTACTCTCTCCATATGTGGTCACCTGATTTTTCCACTTCCCTTCATGTTACAGGTTTCTGGTGTTCTTGAAGCCTTACCTTAAGGGGGCAGCCTGTCTCCCCTTTATGTTTATTTCCGTAGCTGCATGGGATGGCATACAGACAGTCTTTAGTCATGTTCTCTTCTAAAGGGGGGGATCTTACTTGGGAGAGATATCTGCAAAGTGTCATCCAGTTTTTGAAGGTTGTCCTGATGTTATATGGACCACAGATCTTTTGTATTTTCTCTGATAACCCCTTCACATAAGGCAGGATGACTGTTTTCTGAGTGTTGTTGTCCTCCTCCTCTTGTACCTGCCTATCCCAGTACCTATTGAGGTACTGTTCGGTGAATGTCAGTTTACAGTATACAGATGTCTTGAACCCATGCTCTGTTCGAGATATTAGAACATCCAGGAATGGAGTGTGTTGTTACTCTCTTTCTCCATTGTGAACTGTATCGAAGGTCTTATTGAGTTCACATGGTCCAGTAGAACCTGAACATCTTCCTGGCCAGAGTATGAAGGTGTCATCTATGTACCTTAACCATATAGTTGGCTTTAGAGATATATATTCTAATGCCATTTCTTCAAAGTATTCCATGTATATATTTCACCATTGCTGGTGATAATGGTGAGCCCATTGCTAAGCCCTCATCCTGTCGATATATGTGTGATCCTATTCCGAAGTGTGTTGTTTGTGTACGGAAAGTCAACATCTCCATCAGATTATCTATTGGAATACTGGTCCGTTCTTATAGGGATGAGTCAGAGGCCAATCTGTCTCTGACTACTGAGAGTGCCTCCTCCGTGGGTACCTTGGTGAACAAACTCACCACGTCCAAGCTCACCATCTGGTTGGATAGGATGGGAGCATCTTTGATTATTTCCACGAAGTGGGCGGAGTTCCAGACATATGAAGGAGACTTTCCGATCAATGGGTCAATTATATCCACAAGGAAGCGACTCAGAGGGTGGCACACAGAGCCGTGGCAACTAACAATCGGCCTGAGCGGAATACCATCTTTGTGAATCTTAGGGAGACTGTATATATGGTGACAAAGATGAGGACAATAATCCAAATAGTGTAAATAGTGTACATAATACTTTATCTCAGAAATATAGACAGAAAACAAATGAAATATGAAATTAAACAAAAAATTATTTTTAATCATTTCACCCCAAGTAAGGCAATAATGCCACTAAGACACACAACAGTTACTGGGAATGAAAGAGAATAAGAAAAATTTAGAAGGAACTAGAAACCCAATCCTAAACAGGAAACAAGGGATAAACTTCTACTGCTCAAAAGACTAAGGAGGAGTGTGAACCTGGCAATAGGGGAAACCTTTCATAAAAATAGACCTTATGATTAAACAATTTGTTTGGATTACATGATTATTACTTAAAAACTGGGATAATGTTAATTATTTCTTTTTATTTCTTTTCATTTTTTTCAGAGGCTTCCAATTCTGTCTTCTGACGACCACTGCCTTCCATCGAATCTGCTCCAGCATGATTTCTCACGTCAACCCAAAACAACCCAGCTAACAAAACGACATTACTACAACTTTTCTGACACCACCATGATTTCCCAAATGTAACGCTATTATTTGCTCTGAGACTTGGTCATACCACCAACCACACTACCAAACTAACAAAATGACGTTGTTACAATGGGCCTGCAACGTTACAAGATAACATTGCAAATACGTCGGATTAACAAAAAAATGGGTAACAAATTCTGGCATGATGTTAGAGTATGCTTTCATTATCTAAATAAATAAGTGATCCTTGATTGAAAATAAAAATGGCAAGAAATTTTATACTCCTTATACATATTGCGAAGTGAAGAAAATATATTCTGATGACTAGTGTGGAATTTTTCAGCTACAGGGTGATGCAACATTATCATAAAATTGTGACAACACTGGAGATGAGTGATCAGTATGGGAGCCAGGAAAATTGTTCATTGCATTGTTACAGTAACATCACTACAACATCACATATACCCCAAGCAAAATACAATGTATTTGCAGCATTGCAAGAACATTTTGTGTTAGCTGAGAATGTCTTATATTGCCTCTGATACAACTTATATTGCCTCTGATACAACTCTTTGATGATGCCAACCAGGGTAAAAAAAAAAAAATGAAAACCACTTGATGATATCTGCAAGCTCAAAAAATGTAAAATAACAACAGTTGTTCAGTTACCAAGAATCTGCAAGTAGTCATATCTGCGATAAAATTGTGCGATTGAAAAGACAGAAAATAACGACAGTGGTTCGGTTGCCAAGAATCTGCAAGTAGTCATTCTGTGATAAAATTGTGTGGTTCAAAAGATGGAAAATAACAACAGTGGTTCGGTTGCCAAAAATCTGCAAGTAGTCATATCTGTGATAAAATTGTGTGGTCCAGTTTTTGTCACAAATCTATATTCCATTTTAAAATGAACTATCTCATATTTGGTTAGAAAAAAAACCCCTTTATTCAATATTTGGTCATTAACAAAAAAAAAAATTGTTTACGCAGAAAGAATACAAACACTGTCATGATAATAAAGTCACCTCACATCATTTCCTATGTACGAAGTATGGTCTTGAAGTTGAACAGAACTGGTATCGCCACAAATCAGAGAAGGTGATCGGAAATGACCAAGAACTTGTGGACTTTCAACATCTAAACAGACTACATCCATGAGGCCATTAATGTTGACAAAAAGACAACACTTTCTCAACATGGCTGTTCCTGGTGACCATAATATTAAAAAGGTCATGGAAATTGTTGAGATTAAGAAGTACACCAAGGTCCAGATTGGAGTTACCAGGACTGAATGATGTGGTCTATAAAACTGAAATTTCAAGTCCTACATTGAGAAACTCAGAATAAAGCCTATTATCCTATCACTTCAGAACTCCGCATTGCTTTTCACTGCAAACATTCTGTGAAAGGTGCTATCCGCTTGAGATCTTACGACTTAATGGAGAACACCCATGATTCAAGATTTCCACTTTAAAATGAAAATCTGAGTGGGAGAAGAAAAGATAATAATAATAATAATAATAATCCTGTTGTTTGTGTT
>OZ038479.1:125009733-125014733 GCA_964036315.1 Acanthosepion esculentum | reverse complement strand
ATGTGGCAACACTTAAACATTTAGAAGCAGTTAAAGTGTTTGATATTTTTTTCTTTTTTTAAAAAAATAATTTCATCGTTTGAAAATATAAATTTGTGACAAATCTTGTCAAATAAACTTGGCAAATTCACCAATGATCACTCAATAATTTATGAAAATAGAAACATGTAAGCCCTTGCAATATTCAAACTTACCAATTTATTTGTTTATCTTGTATTACTCATTTAATTATATATTCGACTTTCAAATTACTTCATTTTACAGTAAGTCCCCATGTTACGACAGTCACGACCTATGACAATTCGTGGTTAATCTTGTTTCGACTTAAGCCATTTGCTTCGTACATATGACTGTATACATATGCATGTTCATCACCACTGACTTTGGTTTGTTGTGTTTTTATGTACCTTAAAATATGTTTTAAGTATCTTAAAACATGTTTCATGTATCTTAAAACATGTTTTATGTATCTTAAAACATGTATATATGTGTATATATATAGGACATTTTCTTGTTAAACTATAAGTTGGTAAATTGCCAATAAAAAAGAAAAACAAACATTTGTTTTTCTTTCTTCTATTTTATTGCAAGAGAGACAAGATCTTACGCTTTGCCATCTCATCTACTGAGAGCCAGTGACATCACTGGCAATAAATATACAAGCAGCTTAAAACAATTTTATTTCATTATATGTGTTATATTAATGTATGTGCTTTTTTAGTCCTAATTATGTTAATGTATGTCATAAAAATGCGTTGTTATGTCTGAGATTATTACTTTACTATTGCATTAGCATAGGAGAATGGTGTAAGCGTTAATTCACGGAAAATCGCGGGTACGTTCTAACTTACATGTAATGGCACATTGTGGGAATGGAACTCTGTTGTAAGATGAGGATCCCCTGAATATTCAGTCAATCCAAATGTGTCAGTAACATTCTCTTTCTCGGAATTTGTCAGTAGAATGTTTTTGCTCCTCTGTCTGTATTTAGGATATCTTGATATCGTACCTTTTTTATCTTGATATCGTACCTTTTTTTATCTTGATAACGTACCTTTTTTTTCTTGATATCGTACCTTTTTTTTATCTTGATATCGTACTTTTTTTTATCTTGATATCGTACCTTTTTTTATCTTGATATCGTACCATTTTTTTCTTGATATCGTACCTTTCTTTTTCTTGATATCGTACCTTTTTTCTTGATATCGTACCTTTCTTTTTCTTGATATCGTACCTTTTTTTCTTGATATCGTACCTTTTTTTATCTTGATATCGTACCTTTTTTATCTTGATATCATACCTTTTTTTTCTTGATATCGTACTTTTTTTTATCTTGATATCGTACCTTTTTTTTCTTGATATCGTACCTTTTTTTTCTTGATATCGTACCTTTCTTTTTCTTGATATCGTACCTTTTTTTCTTGATATCGTACCTTTTTTATTTTGATATCGTACCTTTTTTTTCTTGATATCATACCTTTTTTTTTAGCCTTACTCAGTTATTGTTTACTCTATTTCCACCAAGATGATCACTACTTGGCCAGAAATATATTCACTTGTGGATAATGAACTTCTTTTGGCCTGAAAATGGGCTTTAATTTTAAAGAGATAAATTATTGATAATTCCGAAAGTATCAAGTCATAGAGCTTTCAAGGCATTCATTGCCATATAAAAGATTAGATCGTTACAAAGTAGTTCAGCACTTTTTTCTTTGTGTCTAAGGAAATTTTTGCTATCTCTTTGTTTTTGAAAGACACCATTTTTGCTATACTTTTGCAGATTAAATAATGAGAGAGAAAAAGAGGTAGGAATTAAACTATAGCAAGAATAAGCAATTTGTTAAAAATTTAAAATATTTTAATAAAATCTTCTTATTTAATTTGTTATTTTTTTTTTAACATAAGACCTAGCTTTGGGAGGATTCGAATTTTTAACGCTTTGAATGGCCTCTTGAGTTTTAATATATTGCCATTGTTACGACACATCTCTGGTAGTTTACGTGCTGTTCCCATTTGTTCCTCTTGCTACCAAAGTGTCCTGTAAGTGTCAAATTTTTCAAACCTTCTTTCCTCATTATGTGTCCTGTAATATTCAACTGTCTTTTTCTGATTCAAAGTATAAGGGGATAAGTATATTATTTAATAAACAAAAAAATTGCCCCCTTCTAAATATAATGCATATCAGTGTTAATTTGCCTTAATGAGAATCCAAACACATGCAATTTACCTCGGTGATTAGAGTTTAGTTAATCTGGCTTTAATGGCTATTTCAGTAAAATAAATTTACATGATTCTGGTCAGTCATCAAATTCACTAACCTCAACTACCAATTCTGTAAATTCTTACAAGGGAAATAAATTTTTATCCTATTAAAAAAAAGAAAATCAAAGGCAAGAGACAATTAAAGAGAAGAAAGAATTTTATGCACCCTATAAATTTCTTTATGCACCCTATAAATTTCTTTATGCACCCTATAAATTTCTTTATGCACCCTATAAATTTCACCTTTCTCTATATGCATCCTATAAATTTCACTTGTCTTTTCTGATTCAAAATATAAGGTTATAAGAGCCTCATTAAATAAATGAAAAATGGCATTCACTTAGCATGACACATGTCAGTGTTAATTAGCCTTAATGAGCGCTGTGAATACAAACACATACAATTTATCTCGACGGTTACATTTCAGTTAATGTGGCTTTGATGGCTATTTTAGCAAAACAAATTTATACGGTTCACACCAGCTGTCATATTCACTAACATCAATTGCTAGTTTCCATAAAATCTTGCAAGGCAAATTTGAAACTTTCATTTTAAACTTACTTTTGTAAACATAATTCTTTCTTTTCTGAAATTAATTGACTAGAAAAGAAAAAACTGATGACCATACAAAATTCTCAATTGGAAATTTTATGTTGATTGTTTTATGTTTCCATATTCCAAGTTTTATAAAAACTGTGTTCAGTCAGATTTGAACCCTCTGGGTGTGGCAGGCAAGCTTTTATCAGAGAGCCACAGTAGTTTGTCATAAGTTAAATTTAGTGTAATACTGTGAATATTATATTATCTATAACTTTGCAGACTAGATATTGAAAAAGACAATGAAAAAATATATACGCAGGAATAATAATATATATACATATTCTTTTAAGATATGGTCTATGGTAATGAAATTGAAGATAACTGATTTACTTCCCTTGAATCTAATTTAAAAATTATTTACAATTGATTTTGGGTAGTTCAAGAGACAGTTAAATTGATATAACTTTTGTTTACCACCTTTGGATATTATTAATGAATTAAGCATTGACTGTATTCACTTTGTAGGTACTTAAATCTTAACTGATTTATTCCCCTTGAATCCGATTTTAAAATTCATTTTTTGAGGTTGGATTTAAGAAAGAGGGTTCATCGTTTCTTTTATAGTGACTCATTAATCAAATTTTGATTTATTTATTCCTTAGGAAAATTCTGTTGACTTTTAATTTTTCCCAACCGATATCAAAATAATATATATGAAATAACCGTACTTCTGGGCTCAAATTATCTACTATGAGACAACATGCAGGGGTTATTTAACTTGTTCTGGTTCTAACAAAATCGGCTGTGTCTAACTCAGAGTCCGAGGTGCAGCAGGGTTTATTATGTGGAAGGAACTGTTTATCTGATCCCAAATAGACCCTTGTGCATTTCTTGTTCACGCAATTTTAACATTTCTTCTTGTTCTAGGGAATTGCTTTCAAGTGTTTGTCGTGGTAATCCAGTGTTCTCTTTGGTTTGCTCTTCCAATCTGTTAGCTGGTCTACCAAATGGTCTTCTTTTTTTCTTTTTTCAGAGAAGTGGGTTTTTGTCGGAACTACACACAAAGCTTTATTCTCCGCGTCTGATTGCATGGCAATATAAGCTTAGCATTCTTCTTCCAATCAGGGTAGTTCTGTCAGAGTTTACATTTAGCATTTTACTCATGGCAGTCACTGATTCTGTCTGTGATATATTTCCTGGCCATTGCACCAAGGCAGTTGCGCCCAGACCACAGCTTCTTTTAACGTCCTCTTTTCTCAGTGTCCAATAGCGGCTGGTAAGGAGTCATGATAAATTACTCCTTTCGCTTGTGAAATCAAGTGAGATGTTGCTAACCTGACTGAAGAAAACCAGGTTTAAATACGAATTGCCTACAATAGAAAAGAGGGAATTAAAGAAGACGCATCAAGATTGGACAGGGGCAGCATCTGTATCGCTTTGGTATCCTGTGATAGAAAGCCAGCTCATATTGTGAAGTGCCTTGATTTGGTGGTAATGACAATTAAATACCAGGATTGTAATCTGATGAAGGCACTGATGCACTTTCCGAAACAGCAGTTGAATGAAATGATTAATTACACAGATATTAGATGCAAATTATACAGGATTCGTGCAAATATAAAATTTGTCGCTTAGTTGATTGATATTATATTCAGAATTTCTAATCCAGAGTTTCGTAGACAAACCTTGGTTCAATCGTTCGGTCCACTCGTCAGGAGGTATCAGCAATTAGTTTAAATAATATAGATACATATATATGGTTTGCTTGCCGTCTGGTTCACACTTCTCCCAGATATTTTGAACAGGAGTAGAAGTTTATCCCTGTTTAGAGTCGGGTTTCCGGTTCCTTCTATATTCTATACTTCTAACGTCTCTGTGTGAACACTGAAATTTTATTTACTATTTTTTTTGTAATCTCTCCGCAACTGGAGTAAATATGTTTGCCTATCATCCGGTTCACACTCTTCCCTGATCTTTTGAACAGGAGTAGAGGTTTATCCCTTGTTCTCTGCTTAAGATCAGGCTTCTGGTTCCTTCTAAAATCTTTTCATTCTCTTTCACTCCTAGTAGCCCCTTGTGTCTTAGTGGCATTATTGCATTGATTGGGGCAAACTGATTAATATATTATTTTTTGTTTATTCACTATAAGTTTCCGTTCTTTCTTACCTTGTTAGCCGGCCTTCCCTGACGATCTGTTT
>OZ038479.1:124957233-125007233 GCA_964036315.1 Acanthosepion esculentum | reverse complement strand
CAAAAATCATACCAAAGAAAACATATCAATTTAGTTGGGGCCAACTCTAGAATGACATAATATATACAGGCAGCCCCAGTGGAAGATAAGAAAGAATGTTTGTATTTGAAGAGTAATACTAAAAAGACAAAACATGCAACTGTTCAGTGATCTACTGAAGTAAAAAGAAAAAAAAAAGAAAAAGAAAAGTGTAAATGTTTAAAACATTTTCTGTGTTTGCACATATCAAAGAAATCATATCAATTTATTGGGGGCCAACTCCAAAATGATAATATATATATGGGCAACCCCAGTGAAAAAAAAAAAATGTTTATATTTTAAGAGTAAAATCATAAAGATGAACCCATCTTTTATTTAGATGATCTACAGAAGAAAAGAAAAACCCTGAGGAATTGCTCCTTTGATACATATCACACATATCAACATGAAAGGTAAGTGTCACATTATTTATAGATAATTCTTGGCATCATCGATGTGCACATAGTATAGTGGTTATCAGCATGAAACGTGGATTCAGCATGCGAGGCTCAGTTTCTGGCTGAGGTTCACGTTTGCATAAATACTCTTGAGGACGGCATGACTCTCCTTTTTTTTCTTCCCAGCTATGGATTAAATAGCAGGACAGATTGAGCCCTCTAGCCTTATTTGACAGCCAGTCTAGAAGAAGGAAAACTCTGAATTTGAAACTAGCTGGCTATGGGGCTGGTAACTCCACCCTGTAAAAAGCAGTGTGTTGTGGCTTTGACATGGATTGAGAAAGAAATATATACATATATATAGCCTATATATATAATTTATATATATATATATATATATATATATATATAATAATAATAATAATGGACTCTCCCATCGGTGTCGATGTATGAGGATCTGACAGCTTAGTTGATTCAGTTATGAAATTTTGTGCGATAATCTTAAGTGCCACTTAAGACCTACTAGTGAGTTACAAAGGAGGCAACATATGGAGCAAGAGTGAGGACTGTGAGATGAGATCACTGTTAGATTGACTGACCTTTTAGTTCTTGCTCTCATTTCTTGAAGATGATTCAGACAAGCAGATTGAAAACCATTTATTTGCACTGACTGAGTGTATCAATAGTTTCGAAAAGTGTGGATGGTTCTGCACAAGCCTTCACCACTTTAATCAAATCACTTGTGGGGATTTTCTGGCGGTTTATATATATATATTATAAATTAACTGATTTAAAATATGGTTTCTTCATTATACAGGAATTACCATGTTTCAAAAATCGAAGCTAAAACTTCAAATTTAAATATATAATTAAATTAAAAGTATTAGTTCTGTTTCATCTTCAAGTGAATTTTGGAATATTTATGCTCTGTAAATTTACACTGAGCACTGTTTTGTAAAAATAAAAAAATCAATAAGAACACTATTATATATCTTACTGTTCTTTCTTTTTATAATAATAATAATAATAATAATAATAATATATATATTTTTTGTTTATACGTTCTTTTTATAGATACAAATATTTTTAAGTAAATGCTCTGTTTATAATAAACAGTATTAATGACATTTACCAGCCTGAATGTCCGAGAAATCGACCTTGCTAACTGAAATACTCCTCTGTGGCTCAATCGGTAAAAGCATGTCAGGCTATATGACGGTTCCGTACAGGATACACGTTCAATTCCTATTAGAGGACCCATATTTTCTATGAAAATTTCTCGGACATTCAGGCCAATAAATGTTGTTACTAATGTTTATTATAAACAGAGCATTTACTTAAATATTTGTATCTATAAATGAATGTGTAAACATAAAAATGTCATATATATATATATATATATATATATATGCAAAGAAGATATATATATATATATATATATATATATATATATATATATATATATATATGTAAAAAATATATATATATATGCAAAGTAGATATATATATATATATATATGTAAAATATATATATGCAAAGTATATATATATATATATATATATATATATATGTAAAATATATATATATATATATATATGTAAAATATATATATATATATATATATATGCAAAGTATATATATATATATATATATATATGCAAAGTATATATATATATATATATATATGCAAAGTATATATATATATATATATATATATATATATATATATATATATATATGCAACATATACTTAAATATTTGTATCTATTGAAAGAACATATAAACGTTTTAAAAATATATATATATATATATATATATATGTAAAGTATATATATATATATATGGAAAGTATATATATATGCAAAGTATATATATATATGCATAGTATATATATATATATATATATATATATATATATTTAAGTATATATATATGTATGTAAAGTATATATATATGTAAAGTGTATATATATATATATATATAATGTGTATATATATATATATGTAAAGTATATATATATATGTAAAGTGTATATATATATATGTATGTAAAGTATATATATATGTAAAGTGTATATATATATATATATATAATGTATATATATATGTATGTAAAGTATATATATATATGTAAAGTATATGTGTACATATATATATGTATATATATATATATATATATGTATGAAAAGTATGTATATATATATATATATGCAAAGTATGTGTATATATATATATATATATATATAATATATATATATATATATATATATATGAATAAATAAATATATCCTGTCTCTCACACACTCTCTTCAACCTTTTTTCCGATCAAAAATAATATGCTGGATATAAATTCTCATGTCGTTACTTAATCATCATTAGTTCCCCGACTGGCTGTGGTTTTGGGTTACTGCACTCCTGGGCAGTTCCTGCCACATATTTCGGTTGAAAGCCGAAGAAGTGTTCATTCCTGCGTATCATGTTTTCGGCAAGTGAACCTGGCTGAGTGCATCACTCACCAGCTTAAAGTACACCTGATGTCCTTCAATTTGAAGATTCACAGACCTTAACTCCAAAGCTGATTTCATTAACCGTATGTAATGCTCTATATAAGTTATGTTTTGATGATCCAACGTATTCTCAATGTACAGTGCTGTTTGATAAAAGTGACTGACCTGATTTTTTTTACTTAAAAATTTTTTCGCCTATTGTTTTTGGGGTCAAACTAATTTTTAATCTTACTAATATAAAGACCCCTTCCCGACCACCTAGTAAAAAAGTTCACTCACCCCTAAGGTATTATAATTATAATTAAAATTTTGGATATAAATGAGATTTAGGGAAAAACTCTGCAAAAAAAGTGACTTACTTATTTCCTGCAACTAGTAATCAATAGAAACATAACCGAACAGCTTTAAATAAAGAATAATAGAGGTATAATTTATTTATAATAGGTAATATAGTTCGAAATATTTAATAATCTATGGGTCCTCCTTTATTTTGAATAACCTTTTCAACCCTTTTTGGCATTGGCTTGATTAGGTTCTGGCAAATCTCATCTCCAAGCATTGAATTCCATTCAGATATGAAATTCACAATCAAATCCTCTTTGTTGCTCAACTGCTTTCTCGAGAGCCTGTACTTTATAATGCTCCATAAGTTTTCTATGGGGTTGAGGTCAGGAGATTGGGGCGGCCATGTCATAACACTCACCTGCTTCTCATCAAAGTATTCCTTCATTAATTTTGATTTGTGATAGGGAGCATTATCCTGCATAAAAATGAGCTTGGTGGGGTCAATTTGCACCCTTTCAGCAGAAGGGAGCAGACAAGCCTCTAAAATTCTCTTGTACTGCTCGCTCCGGAGGGTCTTTTCAATAGGTTTCAAGAAAGCAGTTCCATGAAAAGAAAAGCATCCCCAGAACATTATACTGAACGGATGCTTGACAGTACTTACTGCTAAATTCAAAGAGCTTTCAAAGCTTCTTCTTCTTCGGATTTTAGATCGCTTATCCTTTGAATTTAGTTCAACTTTCGTTTCATCGGAGAAGAAAACATTTAGTATAAAAAAAATCAGGTGAGTCACTTTTATCGAACAGCACTGTATATAGACGTTTATTTCAAAGCTAATTACATGAAGCAAATGTAATGTTTTACATGTAGTGTCTTTTCCTGATCGTAGCTCTTCTGAAGATTTATAGATCTTTACTGCAATGCTAATTACTTGAAGCGTTGTTTTAGTGCCATGCATGATACATGCTTAGCCGATCATGTATCTTTCGATACATGACTGACGAGGTAGATTATTTCCTGCAGTAGGTTGCCGTTTCTTTCTGCGGTAGACCAGTTGTTATCCAAGGCTATAGAACCCGGTCTGTCCTGTTATTTACCCATAGCTGGGGGGGAGAAGAAGAGGATTCATACCTTTCCCAAGGGTCTTAGCATATAAGTGAATGTAATGGATTCAACAGGAATTTAAACTCGGCAATGCTTTACATATGGTGTCTTTTCGTGATCCTAGAACTACTGAAAGTTTATAGACCTTTACTCCAAAACTAATCACATGAAGCCTACGTAATGCTCTAAATATTGTGTCTTTTGATACTCCTAGCTCTTCTGAAAGTTTGTAGATCTTTACTCCAAAGCTAATTACATGCAGGTTATGTAACACTCTATGTATACCATCTTTTATCATTCAAGGCTAGAGGGCCCAGTCTATCATACTATTTAACTCGTAGATGCAGGTGGGGATACATAGAAGAGATGAAGTCATGTTTTACCCAAGGTCATTTGAGCGAAAGGAAATGCAGCAGATTAGACTAGGATTTGAACTCTCTTTACCAATTCTCCTTCTCACACCATTAACGACTTGGTTTGGTTTGTTTTATGGCATATCAACCTCAATGTGTTATTTAATGCCGACAATTTTTTTTTTCCTGGTAATATTTTTTGTCAAAAATCTATTTCTGGTAATATTTTTTTCCTCAAAAATGTATAGCTGGTAATATAATTTTCAAAAACGTATTGCTGGTAATATTTTTTACAAAAATATATTGCTGGTAATAGTTTTTTCCTTCAAAAATTTATTACTGGTAATAATTTTTTTGCAAAGCATTTCTAGTATTAAAACCTATATTTTACACTTTTATACTGCTTTTAACCTCAGTTTTGGGGTTAACTATTTGCCCATAGCTGGGACCCTAACAGATGCTACGACCCCGGGTCAGGGTGGACCTGGGAACACCAGCAATTAAGAGGTGGTTCCACACTCCTCAAAACCTGATCAGAGGCCTTGCTGTTGGGCGTAGTTTATCGTCTTACCCAGGACGCTGATGTAGTTTATCGTCATACCTAGGATGCCATTAAAGACTTGGTTACATGCACATCCTCATATATAATAATAATAATATTAATAGTAATAATAATATTAATAATAATATAGTGGGGTCATTGAACATCTTTTTGGAGTAAAGGGTTGTAAAAAATGAAAATATTTTTGATACACACTTATATATAATAATAATAATAATAATATAATAATATGGTGGAGTCATAATTGTGTTTAAATGTGTTTAAATGTGTTCGTGAAATAGGCTTTGGGGTAAAGGGTTGTAAAAAATGAAAATATTTTTGATACACACTTATATATAATAATAATAATATGGTGGAGTCATAATTGTGTTTAAATGTGTTCGTGAAATAGGCTTTGGAGTAACGGGTTGTAAAAATAGCTATTTTTGATACACTAATATATACTAACAATATTAATGGAGTCATAGTCTTTAGATTTGTATATGAAATAAGCTTTGGAGTAAAGGGCTATGGCAAATACTTTTGATACATTCTAATACGTTATCCGATATGTACATGAAATAAACTTTGGAGTAAAAGGCTAAAAAAAAATATGAAAATATTAATAACAGACAGTGGCAAAGGGTGACTTGAATGCAGGGCATGAAGTCTAAATTAAAAAATTTATTTTTCAATGTTTAAATAAGTTTCTTATTGCTTGATGACAGGTGTCAGAAAATGGTGTCGATTAATGACTGGAAAAGTGAAAATTCAAAATTATGAATTTTAAAACAGTTGAAAACAGAAACTGTTAATTTGATGAATTCTGAACAAGATTAGACCAAAATTATTTACTTTCTTCCTTAAAAAGCAGTGGAAAACAACTTTTTTTTTTTTTGCGAGGGGGTCTCATTATCTTATGCAGCTGTTGAAGTAGCAAGTAGCTTGTAGAGTTGTTGATAGACAAACAGTAAATGACGAAATATTATGGTAGGCTGTTTATGACAAAATATTCATGACTGCATGCCCTGGATCTGAGTCACCCTTTGCCACTGATAACAGAGTAAGCTTTTGCAATAATTATCCTATTTCAGGATTGAAAATAAAAAATATCCTTACAAGTGTGTGTGTGTCTGCAAGAAGTTCAACGGAAGTGCTCAAGACCTGAAGACACTTGTTGTCACTTGATCCTCATTGAGAATATGCATATATTTTAATTTGAGACATTTTATGACAAAGTGGAAAAAGTTTATTGCTATGCATTTTGTCCTTCAGGACTTTATTGGACAAATTTTGTTATGCTGGTAGGATTACACATGCACATGGCAGCGGGGTGCTTGGAATTTTAGAATTTTTCTTATTATTATCAGTTGAATTCCTGAAAAACCCAAATGAATCAAAAAATATATTATCCTGCCTACTAATTCTATCACATCTACAATAGAAAAGAATCTATCAAAACTCAACAAAAGTTGTTACTATTACATCCAAAACAATGAAAGACTTTGTCAATACTAAACAATAAGCGAAAACCTGAAGGAGCAGTTTACTCTATCGTCTGTAATATTTGTCACAAAAATACATAGGAGAAACTTCAAGGAATATAAATAAAAGATTATATGAAGACAAAAGGGACATTTTACAAAATAATACATCAAATGTGTTGGTTGCCCACTGTAATGAGATCGACCACAACGTTGACATAAAAATGCATAAAAATGCTACTCTGATCAAAGGAGAAAATAATTTACTATGACATAAATTTCTAGAGAATGCCTTAATCTACAGTAAATTTGCGCCCTGCCGCTTATATCATTTCATCATCTGGCAGATTTAGAAGATCTGCCAGGAATCACAGTGTGGAATAGCTACTTACAAAAGTGATGGAAAGAAAAAGTAAAAGACCCTAAATGAATTTGACTGATAATAAAAAAAAAATTCTAAAATTCCCATCAGCCCTCTGCCGTGCACATGTGTAGTCCTACCAACATAACAAAATTTGTCTGATGAAGTCCTGAAGGACGAAAAGCATCAAAAGTAAACTTTTTCCACTTTGTCATAAAATTTCCCCCATACTGTTCTTGATATATAAAAATACATATCATTATCTCATATTCTTATTGTGTTTTCTTTTTCGTTAACGTGCCATCTTTTTGTATTGTTTTCTTGTTTTAGCCATCAATGGAGGTTTGTTCTCAGGGTTGCCGAGGTAATACCCTCCTCCACTATGCCGTCTGGCGGGGAAATCTAAAAATGTGTAAGTTCCTGCTTCGTCTGGGGATGGACCCCTACCTAAAGAATTCGGCTGACTTCGATGCCTTTACATATGCTGCCCACCACCGCCAGTACAAAATGCTGCTGTATCTGCTCACTGAGTGCAAGTACCCAAAGAACAAGCCGATTCAATTCTTCAGTCTTCAAACAGAAAAACTCCTTCGAGAGAAACTTCAAGAGTCGAATGGATATGACTATCTCGCCGAGTTCCATGCTCTCATGGCATCCGAACAATTGTTGGGTCCTCGCAAAGGGGAACGAGTACAGGCCCTTCGAGCAGCAGCTATGATAACCTGGCTTTCTTCGGATCTCTGCCAAGCCTGGGATGTTTATTGCCGCCTTCTTCAATGCTACTGCAGCCACCCTCACACAATGGACACCTATTTCGTCACTGGAATGGCTTGCCTTCTCTGTCGGATGTATGCCATACACGGGAAAATAAATGCCCCTTTCCGCGAGTTTATTGTTCCTTTGGAGGCGATGTTCCGCTATGTTATCCAGAAATGGCACTCTGTGCAAAGAACCGATGCGCGTTGGCCATTGTTTGGAGCTTTGTCTTCTAGCACATTGCAGGAGCTTTTTCTTCACCTTCTGAACCTTCTGGAACTGTTGCATGTGCTGCAGAGTGAGGACAATCCGAAGCTGCAATTGTGCTTACCTTTCGAGGTGAAACCCAGCGAAGCAGATACAGAAAACACCTTGTTGCATGGGGACCAAACAATTGTTTCTCTGCGCCTGCATGGCCGATGGGAGCTTTTTGATGTGGTCCTTCTCGAAGAGAATATAACTGAAGCTATTTCCCATAATTTCTATTACTCCTACCTCAGCGCCCGGCTGGATTCCCTTGAAACGGTCGGACTGAAAATGTATCGATATTTGCAGGACTCTGATCAACCTCTGCCTACAGGACAACCTCTTCCGTTACAATGCATCGTTGCTCAGCTCATTCAAGAACAACATATAGAGTTTGAGGACAAACTTCCGGCATATCTTTGCACGTTTGTCCAACGCCACAAGATTCTCAAATGAACAATGTTCTGCAGGTTGGTAAAATTGGCAAATGCATTTACAGTATTTCTTTGTGTTCTGCCATGCCGATTATTGGCAGCCTGACAAAAAAAAAAAAAACGTTCCAGGTGTTCAGTATATCAGTGGAACAGTAAATATCCATATTTTAACATATCTAAGCTATCTAAACATGTCTGTACTTAAACGGGTGAACTTGTTGCTAACACCGGGTATTGTAAATATTTTGGGAGTAAAGTCCAACAAAAAAAAAAAAAAAAATTCAAGCTTTGGAATGAGGGGAGGTGGTAAAAGATGGTGGGTGTGGGCAATGGCAGAGTGTTGTTTCAGATATCTTATATCTGCTCGCCAGACGAAAAATAATTGTCAACAGCAAGGAGATCTTTCTTCTTTTGTGTGCCGTGTCCCTTCAGGACGTAGGAGATCATGGCTCTCCACTTCCTCCTATCCCTTGTAGCTCTCAATATGTTTTGTCCTTTTGCCACTTCTCCCAGACCCTGTTCCGTCATCCATTTGCTTAAGCCCGCTAGGTATGTTATGCGTTGCTTTCCCTTGTCTCTCTTTTCCTCTATCCATCCTGTGAGTGTTAGATTCTCCAAGCCCTCCTTTCTCATTACGTATCCCAGAAATTTCAGCTTCCTCTTACTGATGTTAAGTGTAAGCTTCCTCCTTGTTTGCATCCTCTCCAAAACCTCATCGTTGCTCACACGCTTGATCCATGCATACATACGTTGTTGCCTCAAGTTTTTTCTTCATCTTTGAGGAGACCGTCCAACATTCTCTGCCGTAAAGGAGGATAGATATCACATACTCTTTTCTTTGTTACCAATGAAATCCTCCTGTCTCGTAATACTCTACCTAGCTTTTGGAATGAGACTTTGGCCATCCCAATACGTCTTCAGATCTCAGCATCACACTTACCGTCCTCTGTCAGAACACTTCTCAGATATTTAAATTTCCTCACCTGCAATTTATAGGTTGGGGACACTAAAATCAAGCAAGGAGATACCATCTTTAAGACACTGCAACATTTAATGAGAGTTGCGACTGCTAATTGAACCAAGTCACTTGGAAGGCAACTGAAAAACATAATATTCAGTGAAGGCTGATTTGAGGAGGAGGTGGAAAGTATATATTTTTCTTCTAAAATTCTTTTTTTTATTTTTTTCAGAGTGTAAAAACAAGTAACTCGCAATCTTTTCTTTGTATTCTATTAATCTGAACCAATACTGGTTTAAAATTAAATGTTTACCATAAGTTGACAGGTAAAAATGACCTGATAATAAATTTTAACTTAGATTAGAAAAAATAAGATTAAAATTTGGAATAATTTCATTTTTTTTTAAATCTCAGATCTGTTAGAATTTTCAGCCGCAAACCAAATGTCTCCCTGAAGAAGAAAAATACTTTCAAAATTCTGTTATTGCTTTCAAATACAATGCCAAAAGAAAAGCATACAAAATCTACAAAAAATCAAAAATAAAGCAGAAACTGTAATGCAAAAACTAGGCCCGTCATATTATGTACAAACCTGAGAGCAACTTAGCTAATTTCAGTATAAAAATTACCAGAAATGCTTCAAAAACATTTAAAAATTTATTCAATGTAAAACAAAGAACTAAAGCGGCACGGCGGAGTAATGGATAGCGGCTTGGATTGAGGAATTAAAGAGTTTTAATTCCAGTCAAACCCATTACATTCACTTATGTGCTAATACCCTTGGGAAAGGTACAAATCCCCTTCTTCTCCCAACCAGCTATGGGTAAATAGCAGGATAGACTGGGTTCTATAGCCTTGGGTGGCAACTGGTCTAGGAGAAGGACAACTCTGAATTCAAAACCTGATCCTCCTGGTTGGGGGTTGTGCAGTAGGCTAAGAACTTACTCACTTAAAAAACTGGCTTGTTATAGAAAATATTTAATTTAAAGAAAAACAGACCACTTTAAGGGTTCATTTGTAATAATTTATTTCACCAGAGAATTTTATTTTTCTCTGGATCTTCAGACTTCACTTTCAAAAAGGTGAAACGAAAAATGAATTTAAAATTTACACTTTTGACGGGCAGTATTAAGCTTATATAAGTTAACATAGAGGGTGGTGAGGAATGGTGTGAGAGACATGATCGAGTTTAGAGAGGGAAGGGAGAGTTTTAAAATTTATTTTTATATTTCTTTTTATTATAATACTTAATATTGAGGAAGGAGGGGGGTAAGGATCAGATATAGACCTATATATATATATATATATATATATATATATATATATATAACAAAGAACTACCTTTACATCAGAAGCAGAAGTCTAATAGATAAGATGTAAACAATGCCCCCCCCCCGCCAACTACCAAAATACGCCGTCAAAAGAGCATAAAATTTAAAGAAGATAATATGTGGTGATTACTCCGCCCGTCGTAGTGCTTCACATATTATCTACAAACTCCATAACTTGAAAAAAATTTAGCTAATGTTGGTATAAAAATTATCCAAAAACACTTCCAAAATTTAAAAAAACAGAAATTATCAAAGTCAAACAGTTAATTTGACACCAGATGCAGGAGTCTACCAAATAAAATGTAAATAATAGACAAAACGGCGCAAAATTTTAAGAAAAGGAAATATGAACATAAAAGGGACTTGAAATTAAACAAAAGCACTAAATGCCCTTGTGTGTCATTGAAACCTCTGTCATCTATAATTTTGACCTTGAAAATGCTGTTTTATTAAAAAAAAAAGATAATTTGCTCAGAGATGCATTGAAAATGCAATGATCTACAAATGCCTTTGCGATTAACATGCGATTTGGTTATTTCCATACATCACCTTTTCTTATCAAATTAGCACTGAAATAATCTGGGATACAAAAAGCATAAAAATAAATTGAAATGAGTTAAAATCAAATTTCTGCACCGAAAGAGTTAAAATTAAGCATTTGGCCAATTAACATGAATTATATTTAATCTCGTGAAAGTAGATTTAGTTCTTGTAGAATAAAATTCTTCTTCTGTTGCTGTTGGATCATTTTTTCCAAATTGTCTTGAATATTTCCTTGGAATTTCTAAGGAATTAATGTATTTTATTGCTCATCCGACATTATCTCTTATTACATTAAATGCTACATTTACTGCATACATGTGTGTGAATAAACATCCCTTTTTTTAGATTAATGATGATCAACTTGTATATATACTGACACGGAAGAAATTCTGGTTGTACAAAAAAAGAAATAAATAACAATGATTGTTGTCATTTAACCTCAACCGTGTTATATATATATATATATATATATATATATAAAAGTGAACATTGAAGTCAACACTCAGAGGCGACAGGCTATTTCATGCTGGGCGCAATCGTCAGGCCGCCTGTCCATCAATATATATAAAACAGAGGATGTCTGTGTGTCTGTCTGTCTGTTTGATATCTTTTCGATAGAGATCAATCCAACCGATTTTGACCAAACTTGACACATACATTGTACAATGTAAGAGATATGTTCTTAGCATAAAAAAAATCAATAATTGATAAAGTCGATCAAAAATCGATAAATTCAACTTTTTTCCTCTGATTTTGTTCAAACTCGGTATGTAGGTTACTTACATCATGACGAGCTCAATGATACCTCATTTTTATTTCTACACCACTGCATTTAGTGAAAAATGGTGAAAAAATCAATTTAAACACAAATTTTAAACTAAAATCTACCTCAATTTTCAAGCAATCTAATACAAACTTCACTCAATTGTAGCCAACAATAAGTTGATTGTTTAATAGTCATTTAACTTGATAATTGAGTCCTTCTATATAGTGAAAACCTGCGTAAATAGTGAAAAATAGTGATTTTTACTGGTTTCTTTCTTATTTTTTGTTGATCTTTCAACCAATTTTCATTAAACTTTACAATTGCTTTATAAATGTATCCTCTTTTACATCCCTGGTAGCACACTGACAAATTGAATTTCAAAAACTCCAAAATAGTTGTGGTCTGAAGTGGGTCTTCACGTTGCCTGTTTTACCCGTTCATGTCCTCGGTTAACTTCGATTGAATAAATACAGACTCCTTCTGTTATATCAGTAACTGAATTAATTCAGAATGATTTTTAATGAAAGTATTTTAAAGTAATTGAAGAAGAAAGACTCTGTTACATCTAAACATGATGCTGTTTTTGCTCCATTCTGTTTGAACGCTTTTTCTGATTGACCAGCTGGGTATGGCTGCTAGTAAGAGATAAGGAGGAATTTGGTTTTTGTTTACATTTAATTTTTCTTTTTCCTTTATTAGCCAACATTTACAGGGTATTGTAAAGGTAGGATGAAGTGGTTAGCTGTTGGGCTAAGGTCATTCTAATATAACCATCCGTAATCTACCCCAAATCATTTATCCTGCCGCCTATGGTTCCCAATGATACCAGATTAGTGATTGTCAACTTGTTGAAGACTAGCATATGAAAATAATCTTTACTGCACTCTTTTTCTAAGACTTGTAAAATCATAAAATTGATGTATAATTTTTTTTTTCTATCATTGATTTGAATAACAAATCATATTGTTATGGCTTTAAACAAAAGTATTTTTTAATTTTTTTCCGTTGTTTTTGGTGGATATTACTTGACTTTTTGTTTAAGTGCCTAAATCATATTTTTTTATGTGCCGTGTCCACTCAGGACGTATGCCTGTGGTTCCCAAACTAGTTTTTTTCTCTGGGTCACATTTTGGGAATGAAAATTTGCTTGTGATTCACCAAATCTTATGTGATAAAATGTACATTTAAAAAAAACAAAAAACGTAGAAAGGTTTAAAGGAAGATAACTATGGATTCAAAGTCAGAATATTGTCATTGATAACTCTCTCCTTCAATTTGCAGACCCCGGTTACTATATTCTGATTACTTGATACAATGTAAAAGTATCACAGTGATAAAATCGGTCAATAATTATTTATACTGGGACGCATGCATTCAATTACAAGTAATCCATAATAATGTGATGAAAAGTACATTTAAAGATAAAAAAAACAGAGTGAGTTAAAGGGAGATAACCAGGGATTCAAAGTCAGAGCATTATCATTGGTAACTCTCTCCTTCAATTTGCAGACCCTAGTTACTATATTCTTAATACTTGATATAATGCAAAAATATCACAATGATAAAATTGGTGAATAATTATTTATACTGGGACTCATGCATGCAATTACAAGTAATCTGTAATAATATCTGAAATTTTAAAGAACTGTTTCTTTGTCTTTCAATCATTCTGCCTCAACTGCTATCTTCTTCTGCCATACCTATGAGGCATGCCGCATCATTTGGAACCAATGACATAGGTGATCATGGCTCTCTACAATTTCCTGTTCTTTGTAGCTCTAAATAAATTTTGTCATTTCGTTATCTCTCCTAAACCCTGTTCTGCCAAACATTTACTTGAGCTTGTCAAGTATGTCATGCATTGTTTTCTCTTGTCTCTTTTGTCCCCAATCTGCCCTGTGAGTATCAGATTTTCCAAGCCCTCTTTTTGGGTCCCAGCTGTCTCTTCCTGAAGTTAAGTATAAGTTTCCTTTTTCTTTCTATTTTTTTCTGAAACCTTGTTGTTACTCGCATATTCGGTTCATGGTATCCTCAGCATCCTTCTGTAGAACCACATTTCTATTGCTTCAAGTCTCTTCTACATCTTTGAGGAAATTGTCTAGCATACCATCTTTGCTATGTCATGATGGCGTATTGTTTGGCAAAACAAGTTCCCCTTGTAATACCCCCCCCCAAAAAAAACAAGCAGACAATCAAGTCTCCCAAAGTGCCACAAGGACCAAAAGCTCCAATGCCTAAAATACCTCACCCCCTAAAAAACTACCTACCCAAAAAGAACCAGAATCTCCCATCTCCTAAAAAAATACCCCCGGAAAAGTTCCCCTTGTAATTAATAAAAAAAAAAAAAAATAAATGCATAACAAGAAAACAAGCCTTCCCAAAGCAAAAAATCTCCAAAAAAAGAACCACACCCACCTAACACTCTCCCCAACCCCCAAAGGTGACCTTGGTAACAAAAAACAAAAAATAAAAATAAGCTTCCCTGAATCCAAAAATCTCCCTAAAAGAACAAGACCCCCCCTCGCCCTCACCAAAATCACCCCCAGAAAAAGTGTCCCTTGCCATCAAAGGAAACAAAACAAGAATAAAAACATGCTTCTTTAAATTAAAAAAATCCTGAAAAAGAACCAGAACCCCAACCCAAATCCTTAAAAACCAAATCAAGCTCCCCCACCCACCAAAAAATAATGATGTAAAAGCTTTGCATATCAATTGATTTTAAAAAATATCCTTGCTCAAAACATATGATTTGACTAATATTTACCAGACACACTTATCAAATCTTTATCTGTTTTTTGAAATCTTGGTCTCTTGTTTTCTTCTCATTTTTCCTCATTCTCCTTTTCTCCCCTTCTTTGTTATTTGGTTTGGACACAGTTTTTAAACTTTCCAAGAATTTGAGGAAGGCAAACATGGGCCATTGTGCCTGCATAAAAACAGAGTGTCAAAAGGAGGGGGTTTCCCATTGACACTGCTATTATTTTAACTACCTTCACTCATCGGCTATGTTTATTCTTTATAAATTAATGATTAGAATTGTAATAAAACCTAAATATATGAAAGTGAATTTATACATTTTCTTTGTTCTTTAGAATTAAAAAAATAAAACAACACTATTTATTAGATTGTTTATTGAAATGTTTTTTTTTAATCAGAATCACCCAAGCAAGGCAGTAATGCCACTAAGACACAATGGATTACAGGGTATGGGAGATTTAGGAATAGAAACATTAATGATGAGCAGGAAGAGGAAAAAGTAATCAGGTGGACAGTAGATAGCGATTGACATTGCATTTAAATTTTTGCAGATTAAAGTTGGCTGGAAAGCATGGAGTTGGAAGGGAGTTCCACAAGTGAGAAGTGCAAGAGAAGAAACTGTTAGCATAGAATTTACGGCTACATCTAGCCGGCCCAACTGCAAATTGATGAGATCTTGATGCCAGTCTAGTGCTGTGCTTAAATTTAAAAAGTCTAGGTACCATAGTGAAGAGCTCATTTGAACAATTACCATGAAAGTATTTATAGAAAAGACACAGAGAGGCAACCTTACGGTGGTGGGAAAGTGACTGAAGCCGAGCCGACAGATCAGGACCTATAATATTGCTGATTCTACTTTGGATCTTATCAAGGAGCTCAAAGTAAATAACAAGGGCACTGGACCATATGTGGCAGCAATATTCTAAGCATGGAGGAATGGTAGACTTGTAGTGGACCGGTGGGTGAAGATGGAAAGAAAACATGTGCGTTTAAATTTCCTGCTAGAAAAAGGTCCAGCTACAAGAAAATGTCGGACTTAAATTAAGTCTGATGATAAAGAAGACAAACAAACAAGACCGATATATATATATATATATATATATATATATATATATATATATATATATATATAAACAGATATATGTATTAAACAACACACTTTTACAATGGACAATTAACATTGTGTTTATGTGTGAACATTTGTGTTCGTAGTTTGGTGAATGTTTGTACGTACGTGTATGTTTGTAATGTTCATAGCATCTTCCCAGAAATGGGAAACGCTGTCTTTTGAGAGAGCTCACATAGTAGCAGTGTTCGCTGAAGTGAAGAAAGAAGAGAAAGAATTACCTCACCTCCATGCGAGGTGGGATGCGGCAGGAGGCCTGAGGGGAAAAAAGGTCGAGGCAAGAAGTTGCCCAGTATTTATAGTATGGGGAGAGAGACCCCTGGTGAAGAATTTGGGAATTATGGAGGAGGTAACGCCGACAGACTTATAGATATGTAAGATAGATTCTGGAGGGAAAAATTGTCTTGCCCAACATAAATATATTAAAATATCAAGGATTTACTTATAGATAGTTCAGTTATTTTAATAATTTAGTAAATGTTTATAAATTTATGAATAAAAAATTGTTTTCATATTTATGATAAACTAGCAGCATGGCCTGGCGTTGCCCGTGTTTGATTAAAAAATCGTACGACTCATACAGCAATCGCTATCACTTGACTTAAAATATTTTTGCCCTTCCTTACCTTTAAAGGAGTGCCCTTTGCCGTGCTGATGTTGCTACATGCCTTACTTCTTGCCTATCTCACACTGCGAATTTTTTCTAAGCTCTATACTAAACATTAAATCTGTTACGAAAAAGAACTAAACAAAATGAACACAAAACGATCAGCTTTAAAAAAGGACTCGTAACTGGAAAAACCGAATGAAAAAAGAATGTTAACAACAAATACTTTTTCACACCCAACCCAGTTCTGCGGAATCAGAATCAACGTTGAGTTTAAGCAAACGAATGAGCCAATTGGAGTAAAGTGCCATGCAGATTTAAATTATTCCCACTTGTGAAGAATGCAGCTATTGATTTTTTTGCATGCTAGTTAACATTCGTGTCAGTCAGCTGTTGGCTCTCATGCTGGCCAATAGAATCTTCCTGCCTATTCATGGCAGCCAGTTATAGGCTCTCACTCTGGCCAGTAGAAAATGGCCGAAAACTACATGAAAACTGCCGTAGAAGCATGAAAAAATCGATTATTTCCACTATCGATGGGAGTTGGGAAATGCAAAGTCAGTCTTGGCCTTTCCGCTAACTTGGAGCATGTGCATGTAAATTTTGGTGCAAACCCGTCGAAAATTGTGGCCGCGCATTCGTTACACACACACACACGCACACACACATCCTGCCTTTTATAGATAGAGATGATAAATATTGCTTGGCATCAGTTCTAATTGTATTAGTTTCTGTTTTTAGAAAGTTGTAAAATAAAATTATTCTTGTAAATAAACAATAATAGAGTTTAATATTTTTGTTGTAAATTCTTAAGAACAAAAAAATAATGTATAAATACACTTTCATCATATGTTTAGATTTTATTACAATTCTAATCGTGGCTTTTTTAAAACAATAAACATTGCCAAAGAGTGGGGGTCGTTAAAATAAAAATGGCGTCAATGGAAAAAAAAACGTTCTTTTAAAACAATATCTTATATTGCGGGCATGTCCATATATTTGCCAGAAATTAATTCAATTTTTTTGTTTAAAATAAAAATAGTTATTTAGTCAGCAGATAATAGTTATTTAGTAAGCAGATAATAAATTGCAATTAACTATTTAAACCTATTGCTTTGCTAAGTGTGCTCGGTAAATTCGTAAAAATGTAAATTTTATTTTTTTGAGACTCAGCATGAAAAAAAATAAATTTAAGGACTTGGATTAAGAGATCGCAACATAACGGAGATGTGATTATACTTTAACCTTAAAAAAATTTACTCAGTATTATTATTGTTTAGGTAATAAGCATTAAGTTTAAACAGCACAAAGCAGCTAATGTGGAAATAGACATTTTCGACAATATAGCTTTTTTGCGTATTTATGCTCATTTTTTAAACTTTTGTCAAAAACGACATTTGTATATGTAATTATGGATAATGACTGAATTTAAAAAAGAGAGATGTGATTATTAAATATATACTTTAATGTTTTTTTGAAAAAATTATTCAGTATTATTATTGTTTAGTTAATAATAAGCATTAAAGATAATGGCCCTAGCCCCCCGACACCTCACGGTAGAGGAGATTATGTTGAAACAAACGGCAATACCATTGAGACTGGGCTTAGTTAATAATGTGTGTCCTTCAAACCCAAAAGGCCGATGGAAGTATTTTTTGTTGATATGATCTGTTTTTGAAGAACGAAAAATACATCTTCCAAATTGACCAATCAAATCTGAGATGAGAATTTACCTCCGATCCGCGGGATTAAGCAAAATTTGGGCCATTTATTTTCTTCGTTTAAGTTTTTTAAATCCGTGGAAAAATTAAAAATTTTTCATATATATATTATTATTATTATATATATATATATGTGTATTATATATATTCGTATTTTTTGCTATAATAAAGTTCAGTGATTTAAGTGAAAATATTAATAAAACAATACAATACAATTGTTTTAAAAATTCTTCCCGGAACTAAATTCCTAAAGAAGTTTTAGCATATAGCTATATTGTGGAAAAAGGAATTTTTAACAATATACGCATTTTTTACGTATTTATGGTTATTTTTTTTAACTTCTTGTACATGTAGTTATGGATAATATTATACATTAATTACTAATATTTTTAATTAATAACTATTTATGCCCTGTTGTTGAGATTTAATACCTATCTGCTGATGTGTTACATCTTGGAATAATGCAATAATAAAATATTTAAATTTCATCTCTGTCATAGATGTTGTGATCTGTTAGTAAAACATTTTTCTGCTCAATCTATAAATTATAATTATTATTGTTATCAATAATTAAGATTTATCAATTAGTCAATTAATATTGATGTTACATTTTATGTCTCCGTCAAAAAAAAAAAAAATCTGTGTGATATATTTATTTTTTAAATTTATTTTTTAAATTTGCTTTGATGACTGAAAAAATGATAACATTTTTAAAAAATTAAAAAAAAAACAAAAAATATAAATAGAAAAAAAAACAACAGAAATATCTGGAATCAAAATATGTGATTTAAAAAAATTATGCATGAAATATTACACATCTAGATAAAATATATATATATATATATATATATATATTTATTTATTATAATTTTATCCTATAGACAAAACCATTTTACTCACTACAAAGATGCAACTTGGTTTCAGTGCATTTCAACTGCACATCGACGGGTGAGGGTCGGAAATGGTTATGAACAATCCTGCTTGTAGGCAAGCCGGATGTGAAACGTCACTTCCTTTTTCCACTTTGTAGTGAGTAAAATGGTTTTGTCTATATGATAAAATTATAATAAATAAATAATTATCACTCTACTATCGGTATCGGGCTCTTTTTTGAATGAACGCTGCGAACGTTGGAATTTATATATTACTTTCGTTCTCATCGCATTATGTGACAAAAATTTAGTTTAATGTATGCTATATTTATAGGTTAAAGTGCTCAATATCAGGAACAGAACATGTAAATAGGCCTGACGATTGTATTTAAGCATGAAATAAACTGTAGCTGCTGGGTGTTGACTTCAATGTCCGCTTATATATATATATATATATATATATATATATATATATATATATATATATAGGTCCAAATTATGACTCTTTGGAGCCCTCACTAAGCAAATGAAATTATGCCCTTCCCATCTCTAAATTGCTACCTACCTCTAACTTGCCCACACTTGTCTTGAATATTTTTTTTTTACTTGTGATGTATTTTAGCACCATTTACGTACCTTGTGTAAATTCTGTTTAAGTTTAGGGTATTTGACTTGGAATATTGAAATAAAAAGCAAACAATAAAGTGAAAATAGAAAGACTAATTGATAACCTAAATAACTTTATTTCATAATACAAAACAAATGTTTATCTCCAAAGATCCTTCCAGATTTAAAAAAAAAAATATTGTTTCATGTTTTGCTCTTTTATGAGAATTTAAAATTTGTAAAATATTTTATTGCAAAAATGTTGTTTTTTTTATCACTGGATTCTGATTCACGACTAGAATAATTTGTCCATGTAGTTTTTCTTCTTCTTCTGTGACATGTCTCTTCAGGACGTGGGGGACCATGACTCTCCACAATTTCCTCTATTTTGGCCGTTGTACACTCTGGCCTTCTTCAGGATCTGTCTATATTTCTGAGATGAGGTATTGTAACTATTTACACTATTTATATTGTTCCGATTGTTGTCCTCATCTTTATTGTCACATTCACGACATTTCGGCCGTTGTACGCTCTGGCCTTCTTCATGATCTATCTATATTTCTCAGATGAGGTATTGTAACTATTTACACTATTTATATTGTTCCGACTGTTGTCCCCATCTTTACTGTCACATTCACTACATTTCGGCCGTTGTAAGCTCTGGCCTTCTTCAGGATCTGTCTATATTTCTCAGATGAGGTATTGTAACTATTTATATTGTTCTGACTGTTGTCCTCATCTTTACTGTCACATTCACGACATTTCGGCCGTTGTACGCTCTGGCCTTCTTCAGGATCTGTCTATATTTCTCAGATGAGGTATTGTAACTATTTACACTATTTATATTGTTCCGATTGTTGTCCTCATCTTTATTGTCACATTCACGACATTTCGGCCGTTGTACGCTCTGGCCTTCTTCAGGATCTGTCTATATTTCTCAGATGAGGTATTGTAACTATTTACACTATTTATATTGTTCTGACTGTTGTCCTCATCTTTACTCTCACATTCACGACATTTCGGCCGTTGTACGCTCTGGCCTTCTTCGAGATCTGTCTATATTTCTCAGATGAGGTATTGTAACTATTTACACTATTTATATTGTTCCGACTGTTGTCCTCATCTTTACTGTCACATTCACGACATTTCGGCCGTTGTACGCTCTGGCCTTCTTCAGGATCTGTCTATATTTCTCAGATGAGGTATTGTAACTATTTACACTATTTATATTGTTCCGACTGTTGTCCTCATCTATACTGTCACATTCACGACATTTCGGCCGTTGTACGCTCTGGCCTTCTTCAGGATCTGTCTATATTTCTCAGATGAGGTATTGTAACTATTTACACTATTTATATTGTTCTGACTGTTGTCCTCATCTTTACTGTCACAATCACGACATTTCGGCCGTTGTACGCTCTGGCCTTCTTCAGGATCTGTCTATATTTCTCAGATGAGGTATTGTAACTATTTACACTATTTATATTGTTCTGACTGTTGTCCTCATCTTTACTGTCACAATCACGACATTTCGGCCGTTGTACGCTCTGGCCTTCTTCAGGATCTGTCTATATTTCTCAGATGAGGTATTGTAACTATTTACACTATTTATATTGTTCCGACTGTTGTCCTCATCTTTACTGTCACATTCACGACATTTCGGCCGTTGTACGCTCTGGCCTTCTTCAGGATCTGTCTATATTTCTCAGATGAGGTATTGTAACTATTCACACTATTTATATTGTTCTGACAGTTGTCCTCATCTTTACTGTCACATTCACGACATTTCGGCCGTTGTACGCTCTGGCCTTCTTCAGGATCTGTCTATATTTCTCAGATGAGGTATTGTAACTATTTACACTATTTATATTGTTCCGACTGTTGTCCTCATCTTTACTGTCACAATCACAACATTTCGGCCGTTGTACGCTCTGGCCTTCTTCAGGATCTGTCTATATTTCTCAGATGAGGTATTGTAACTATTTACACTATTTATATTGTTCCGACTGTTGTCCTCATCTTTACTGTCACATTCACGACATTTCGGCCGTTGTACGCTCTGGCCTTCTTCAGGATCTGTCTATATTTCTCAGATGAGGTATTGTAACTATTTACACTTTATATTGTTCTGACTGTTGTCCTCATCTTTACTGTCACAATCACGACATTTCGGCCGTTGTACGCTCTGGCCTTCTTCAGGATCTGTCTATATTTCTCAGATGAGGTATTGTAACTATTTACACTATTTATATTGTTCCGACTGTTGTCCACATCTTTACTGTCACATTCATGATGTTTCGACTGTTGTACGCTCTGGCCTTCTTCAGGATCTGTCTATATTTCTGAAATGAGGTATTGTAA
This sequence comes from Acanthosepion esculentum, assembly GCA_964036315.1. Classification (NCBI taxonomy): domain Eukaryota; kingdom Metazoa; phylum Mollusca; class Cephalopoda; order Sepiida; family Sepiidae; genus Acanthosepion; species Acanthosepion esculentum. Next base: position 124,985,101 of record OZ038479.1, on the reverse strand, counting down.
CTAACACTATTTGCATTGTTTGGACTGTCGTTAATTAAAAACATTTTGATAAATGTGTTTTTGTCCAAAGATCCTTCTAGATTTAAAAAAAATTATATAATGTCTTTTTATTTTTCTCTTCTGCTATGAGAGTTTGATTTGTAAAAGATTTTATCGCACAAATGTTTTTTGTATCACTGAATTTTTGTTACAGGGTTTGAATAATTGTTTTTTCAACTTGGAATATTGGGATAAAAATCAACATGTAAATAAAAAAAGTTTTACTTTATTTCAAAATTCAAATAATTGAAATACTTTTTGATAAATGAGTTTTTTGTCCAAAGATCCTTGAAAATTTTTTTAATCAAAAATATTGTTTTGTATTTTCTGTGACATGTCGCTTCAGGATGTGGGGGATCATGACTCTCCACAATTTCCTCTCTTTTGTAGCTCTTAGTAAATTTTTTTTTTTTTTTGCTATCTCTCCTAATCCCTGTTCTGCCTACCATTTACATAAGCTCATTAGATAGATTATTTGTTGCTTTCCTTTAAGCCTCTTGCCTTCAATATCTCATGTGAGTGTCAAATTTTCTAAGCCCTCTTTCCTCATTAAGCCCTCTAGAAATTTCAACTATTTTCTGATGCTACATATAAAAAGACCAGTCCAAAATTAATAATGAAAATGAATTTATTCCAAAATTCAACTAATTAAAGACATTTTGATAAATGAATTTTTGTCCAAAGATCCTTCCAGATTAAAAAAAAAAAATTGTCTTCCGCTATGAGACTTTAGTTTGTAAAAGATTTTATCGCACAAATGAATTTTGGTTACATGACTTGAATAATTTTTTTAAAACGTTTTTTTTTGAATACTGGGATAAAAGAGATGAAAAAAAAATGGACAAGTCAGAAATTAAATGTGAAATGCTTCTTTTCAGAATTCAAATAATTTAAAAAAAAAACTTTTTGGTAAATTAATTTTACACAAAGTTCTTTAAAAATTTTTAAAAGATATTATTTATTTATTTCTGCTAAGACAGTTTAAAAATGTATCTTTTTTTATACCACTGAAATTTGGTCACATGACTTGATTAATTTGCTCAACCAATCATTTTGTGATAAAGTTGGTTGATTTTACAACATGTCAACCCTTGTTGGGTAGTTCAATGTCGAATTGTGTACGGGGTACCCAGTGAGGATTAAACACACTACTAATTCTGAGGCACCTTATTTAGGACTAAATTAGTCTTTGCCGTGTATATATATTTTTCAATCATTTCACCCGCAAGCAAGGCAATAAAGCCACTAAGATGCTGGGGATTACTGAGTGTAAAAGAACATAAGAAAAAGAAAAACATTATTAAGGAGCGAGAACAATAAAAGAACAGGAATTAAGAAGACAGAAGATAATGATTGACATTGCATTTAAATTTTTGAAGATCAAAATTGGCTGGGAAGCAACTGTTAAAGTTACATTGAACCGTTTCGATGGTAAAAGGATGAAATCTTGCCACCAATCTAGTACTGTGCCTAAATTCATAGAGTCGAGGTACCATAGAGGAAAGTTCATCCGAACAATTATCATGAAAGTATTTATAGAAATGTCCCAGTAAAGCTATGTTATGATGACAGGAAAGTGACTGAAGCCGAAATGCTAAGTCAAGACTAATAACATTGCAGATTCTTCTTTGGATTTTATGAAGGATGTATAAATATATATTAGGGGTGCCAGATCAGATCATATTCAATATGCTGTAAGACAATATATTTACAATATTACAGTTTATATCACATGTAGCAGGAGCCTCAGACTTTTTACTTTATGTCATTATGAAAAGCATAAACCTTTCCTGCAAGTCTGCCACCACTTACAATCTCTGCCCTTTTCTCTCTTCACTTAAATTGCAATGCTGTTTGTGAATTATAACTGCAAGATATATAGGGCGTGATTGATAAATTGTCGTCTAAATTACACAAAAATGAAAATGACACCGACATCTCGTTTTAGCAGATATATTTACCAAAATTACACAAAAATATCTTGAAATACTATAGAGTAAATTTATTCAATAAAATCGCCATTGGCTTCAAACATGGATTCCAGACAACTTCGGCATTTTCTGCATCTCTTCTAGACGGTCTCCTTGTTTGTTGGTGAATGCTGCCATAATCCTTGCCTTCATTTCATCTTTGGTGTTACAAGGAGTTTTGTTGGTCTCTCGCTCAACTGCAACCCAATCATAATAATCAAGGGGTTTGTAGTCTGGAGAGTTAGGTAGCCAGATGTAAGTGGTGATGTGGTTGCAGAAATTGTCTGACAGCCATGACTGGGTTCTCCTGCTTGCACAGTATGGTGCAGATTCATGTTGCCAGATGTAGGGTCTTCCAGCAGCCACCCTCTTGATACATGGCAGCACTACCTCCTCAAATCACTTGATGTAGGCCTCCTTGTTGAGTCTGAGACCCTGTGGGAATATGAATAGAGGCATAATGTCGCCATCACTAGTGGCCACTCCAAACACCTTCATAATCACCATTAGACTCCTCCAACTCTTTCTGAATCCTCTGCACTGTCCTCAGATAGACACCCAAACACTTTGAAATGTTCGTATTGGAGCTTCCTGAATAAATGGCAAACAATGCAGCATGCTGTTTCCAAATTTACGGTGGAGTGAATTGCGTCATGGTGCTCTTTTTCTCACAGAAGGTGCCCAACTGACCCTACTATATTGTGCAGTCGACAAACTCAAAAACAAACAATGTGCATGCATGGAATTAAAAATATAAAATGTTGACAATTTAAGCATCACACCCTGCATACGTGTTGTATAAATGTTCTTGATGGTAACTTTCTGTCGAAAAAGTTTTGCAGTGAAAGGTTTATTCATATCGGACTTATCTATTTAGTTCTGGATTGCGAAAGAGAAGAAATAAAAGTGGGGCTGATTTCGATATTGAATGACCGAGTAAGAGTAGAAATATTGTTTAATCAACTAACGAAACCATTGAATTTCACGTTTAACACCATTTTCACCACCACTGCCACGACTACCACTACTACCCCAGTACATGCTCTGCCCTTTCCTTTCTTTACTTCATCAATTACATGTCTATCATCACAAGGACTACTACTACTACTACTACAATAAACTACATCCACGTCCTGGGTAAGACGATAAACTACATCTGGCAGCAAGGCCTCTGATCAGAAGGTTTTGAGGAGCGTGGAACCACCTCCTAATTGCTGGTGCTCTCAGGTCCACCCTGACCCGGGGTGGTAGCCCCTGTCAGGGTCCCAGATATGGGAAAATAGTTACCCCCACCCAAAAAAAAACAGGTCAAAACACCATGGAAGTATAAAAATAGGTTTTAATACCAGTAATATATTACTAGCAATAAAAATCTTGTCAGCATTAAATAACCTATTGAAGGCTATATGCCATAAAACAAACCAAACTACTACTACTACTACAATATACTCTCTGCCCTTTTCCTCTCCTTACTTAATCGATTACACGTCTAATACTATTTTCATCATCATGACTACTACAACAGTACACACTCTGCACTTTTCTCTATTCACTTAATCAGTTACAAGTTTAACACTATTATCTCTACTACTACGTCCTGGGTATGACGATAAACTACATCTGGCAGCAAGGCCTCTGATCGGGAGGTTTTGAGGGGCATGGAACCACCACTTAATTGCTTTTGTTCTCTGATCTGAGGAGGTAGCACCTGTTAGGGTCCCAGTTATGGGCAAATAGTTAAACTCCAAACCCGAGTCAAAAAAGGATGAAAGTATAAAAATACATTTTTATAGTAAAAATGTAAAAATACCAGCAATACTTTTGTGAAAAAAAAAAATTACCTGTAATACATTTTTTTAAAAGAAATTACTAATGTTCCCAAGAAAATTAAATTTCTGCATTAAATGACCCATAAGGAGTTGATGTGCCACTAAACCATCTACTATTACTACTACTACTACTACAGTACATTATCTGCCCTTTTCTCTCATCACTTAATCAATTATAAATCTAATACTATTATTATTACTACTACTACAGTACGCTATCTGCCCTTTTCTCTCATCATTTAATCAATTATAAATCTAAGACTATTATTATTACTACTACTACTGCTACTACTACAGTACACTATCTTCCCTTTTCTCTCATCACTTAATTATAAATCTAAGACTATTATTATTACTACTACTACTACAGTACACTATCTTCCCTTTTCTCTCATCACTTAATTATAAATCTAAGACTATTATTATTACTACTACTACTACAGTACACTATCTTCCCTTTTCTCTCATCACTTAATTATAAATCTAAGACTATTATTATTACTACTACTACTACAGTACACTATCTTCCCTTTTCTCTCATCACTTAATTATAAATCTAAGACTATTATTATTATTACTACTACTACAGTACACTATCTTCCCTTTTCTCTCATCACTTAATTATAAATCTAAGACTATTATTATTACTACTACTACTGCTACTACTACAGTACACTATCTTCCCTTTTCTCTCATCACTTAATTATAAATCTAAGACTATTATTATTACTACTACTACTACAGTATGCTATTTGCCATTTTCTCTCATCACTTAATCAATTATAAATCTAAGACTATTACTACTACTACTCCAACAGTACAATCTCTGCCCTTTCCTCTCTTCATTTAAAAATAACACCACAATCTCTACTGCTATTACAGCCGAGTATGTAACAGTAGTAGTCATAGTAGTAATAATAATAATAATAATAGTCTTCATAATACTTTGAAATAATTGTTCTGGTTTCCCTCAATGGCATGACAAGCTATGGTTAACAAGTCAGCCTAGTTTGTGATTTGTCACTTGTTACCAATAAATGCTTGCAAATTCCCCTGCATGAAACGACAAAATGCACGTACGTACGATGAACTGTTCACATCGTCACAAAGTGATTCCTCTTCCACGGGATCAAAATTGTTTTAACTTTTTTTGTAGGAAATTCTGTTATGCAATATTTTGAAAAGATTTATGCAAATTGAAAAAAAATAAAAAAATTTTTAATCACTCTATGGATTACCATATGCTTTTTCTTCTTCTTTTTTTAACCACTACTTTGACCTTTGTGCCTGAAAAGAAAATAATGGTATTTCAAAAAGGACCCCCCCCATTGACATCTCCATTATTTTAACTACCTTCACTCCTCGGCAATGTTTATTACTTCAAAAAATTGACGTTTAGAATTGTAATAAAAATTAAACACCTGAAAGTGAATTTATAAATTTTTTTTGTTCTTGAGAACTGAAAACAAGAAAAACAAACATTATTTATTTCGTAGATTGTTTTTTGGAATGGTTGGCAAAACATTGGCTAATTGCAAATTGATTCAAACTTTATAAAATGATAAATAATAAGGATTTCCTTAGAGTTGGCTCAGATATTTTTACAATTTAGTAAATGTTTATAAATTTATGAATAAAAAATTGTCTTCACATTAATTGATTTCTAAATTTGTAAATGACAAATATTGCATTGCATTAGTTTTAATTGTATTAGTTTTTAGAATGTTGCAAATATAAAATTATTCTTGTCTATATTTCTGAAAAAATGAAGATCAGTCCAAAATTGATAATGGAAATAACTTCAAAATTCAACTAATTAAAGACAATTTACATTGTTCGAACTGTTGTCCTCATCTTTACTGTCACATTCACAACGTTTCAGCTGTTGTATGCTCTGGCCTTCTTCAGGAACTGTCTATATTTCTGTGATGAGGTATTATAACTATTTACACTATTCGAACTGTTGTCCTCATCTTTACTGTCACATTCACAATGCTTCGGCTGTTGTATGCTCTGGCATTCTTCAGGATCTGTCTATATTTCTGAGATGAAGTATTTACACTATTTACATTGTTCGAACTGTTGTCCTCATCTTTACTGTCACATTCACAACGTTTCGGCTGTTGTATGCTCTGGCCTTCTTCAGGATCTGTCTATATTTCTCAGATGAGGTATTGTAACTATTTACACTATTTACATTGTTCGAACTGTTGTCCTCATCTTTACTGTCACATTCACGACGTTTTGGCCATTGTACACTCTGACCTTGTTCAGGTGATTAGAATTTCAAACTGAATCCTTTATTTCGCCCACCGGGATAGATTGTTCTAGTTCCATGGAGCATGCCTCTTCCAGTTGTCTCAGTTATCTCCCTTTGTGTTAAAGGGAGATAACTGAGACTCCCGGAATAGCCATGAATATGGCCGAAAATGTGCGGACAACAGTCCAAAGAATGTATATAGTGTAAATAAAATTATTCTTGTAAATAAACAATCTAATAAATAAATAGTGTTTATTATTTTTGTTGTCAATTCTCAAGAATGAAGAAAATGCATAAATTCACTTTCATATAATTATGTTTTAATCTTCCAGATTGGGGGTTGTACAGTAGGCTAATAACCTACTCACTTAAAAACTGGCTTGTTACTGCAACGATATCTTGCGGGCCGATGTTCCCCAAGAAATTTAAAGGCATAATATATATATATGTCTATATATATATATATATATAATTCACTTATGTGCTAATACCCTTGGGAAAGGTATGAATCATTTTCTCCCCCTCCGCCCAGGTATGGGTAAATGGCAGGACAGACCGGGTTCTATAGCCTTAGGTGGCAACTGGTCTAGGAGAAGGACAACTCTGATTTCTAAACCTGATCCTCCAGGTTTGGGTTAAACAGTAGGCTAACAACCTACTTACTTAAAAACTGGCTTGTTATAGAACCTGCAATGTTATCTTGTGGCCCTATGTTCCTCAAAGAATTTAACGGCATTATATATATATATATATATATATATGGGTTTTATTAAAATTCTAATTGTTGTTTTTTAAAAGAATAAACATTGCTGAGGAGTGAAGGTAGTTAAAATAATAGCAGTGTCAAGAGAAAAACCGTCCATTTGACATTGTTTTTTTGCAGACACGAAGGTCCAAGTTTGCCAGACAATCAATAATTGATGACTAATGAATTAATAAATATCTTACCTCATGATGATTGTGTTGCTTTTGATTCGTTTTATCTGAGAACATGAATATTTTAAACAGAGCGTTCTATTTATTAGTGACGTTGTACGGCCGGTGAAGGGAATAGAATGGTTTGTGCAATGTTCTGCTGTGGAAGACCGAGCCCAATCATGTGCAAAAGAATTTGTCATGTATCATCTATGATAGTATTATCGAAGTCTAGGTACACCCAGGATTATGGTCACATCACATTGAAACACTGGTTCCTGCATGATCACTGAAGTTAAGCAACGTCAAGCCTGGTCATTACCTAGATGGATAACCGCTTGGGAATACCAGGTGGTGTAAACTTGGATGTGCGGGTTATATAATAAGTTTATGGTGACATCATAATGAAACCCTGATTCCTGCATGATCAATGAAGTTAAGCAATGAGGAGCCTGGTCAGTACCTAGATGGGTGACCGCTTGGGAATACCAGGTGGTGTAAGCTTGAATGTGCGGGTTATATAATAAGTTTATGGTGACATCATAATGAAACCCTGGTTCCTGCATGATCAATGAAGTTAAGCAATGAGGAGCCTGGTCAGTACCTGGATGAGTGACCGCTTGGGAATACCAGGTGGTGTAAGTTTGAATGTGCGGGTTATATAATAAGTTTATGGTGACATCGCGATGAAACCTCGGTTCCCGTATGATCATCAAAGTTAAGCAATGAGGAGCCTGGTCATTACCTAGATGGGTGACCGCTTGAAAATACCAAATACTATAAGCTTGGATGTGCGGGTTATATAATAGGTTTACAGTGACATCATGATGAAACCCCGGTTCCCGTATGATCAACAAAGTTAAGCAACGAGGAGCCTGGTCAATATTTTGATGGGTGACCACTTGGGAATACCAGGTGCTGTAAGCTTGGATGTGTGGGTGGTTTAATGGATAACTGCTCAGAAATTTTAATCAGAGAGCTGAGTTCCAATTCCAGTTGGGTTCGTTATATTTGCTTACGTGCAAAACAATGTATGAATCCATCTTTTCTCCCTCCAGCTATGGGTTAATTAGTAAGAATTGTATCACTAAAATCATTATTATTTAAAAAAAAAAAAAATTGTGTACAAAATAATTAGATTTCGGATTTATTAACACATAGAAGTTGATATGCCGCTAAATAAAAACAACCGACAACCGACCATTTCATGTCAACAAATCTTTTATGATGGAAGTGACATCTTTGGGAAGCTAATGTGCCTTAACACACTCCAGGAGATGCACTGAGATGGTTTCATGAGCGTAATGAAATCTTCACACTGCTATTCTGGCCACTGTAGACTCCTGGTTTCAGTCAACTGAGCCCTGATGAACCGACTGATTTGGTCTCCAGAATTGCCACCATGTGACTCGGAGCAGGGAAAATAACTTGGTCCTAACATCCTGGCATTGAATTCCAAGAAGAAACATTTACGGCTCTGTTACCATGGTTACTGCACCTCTATTGATTCATTATTCCCTTGTTTGTCCCCTTTTTGCTGGGACGACACCATCCGAGACCACAGTAGTCTCACACCAACTCACCTACCACCTCCGTACCTGTCCTGCTTCATGATATGTGGCTTGCAAATCCCTAACTGGTGGTCTGCATCCCACCAACGTGTTGCATCAGAACTGCTTTCAATTTCAGCTGTGACTATTAATATAAGCCTGCAAGTGGAACTTTCTAAATTGTTCCCAAAAATTTGCATTTATTTATTTTATTTCCTTTAGGATCAATGGTCAACCGCTGAGAAGATCATCAGAGATTTTACTACTGGTCGTAAAAGCACCAGACACTTCAGCCTCAGAAAAAATCGTTTTCCATCAAATTGAATTTTTTACTGCTGATCATAAGAATGCCAGACATTTTAGACTCAGATAAAGACATCTGCTGTCAAATTGACTTTTTTACTGCTGATCATAAGAATGCCAGACATTTTAGACTCAGATAAAGACATCTGCTGTCAAATTGACTTTTTACTTTTGGTCATAAATGTTATATCTGTTATTGTGTGACACCGAGGCTGTGAAGATCTAGGTAAATTGCTTGAAATCAATTGCTTGACAGTAAATTGCTCGAAGAATAATTTCTCGAAATATCAATTGCTTGAAAGGCAGATTGCCCGAAGTAATTTCGAAGCTCGAAGCACCACGTAAACTGTGCTGACTCACGACACGTCTACAGAGCTGGATATAAAAGGAGCTACAAGACTCAACTTTAGCAGTCCTGATTTTTCTTTTCCTATATTTGTTTTCTATTTCTATTTCAGTCATTTGGGGGATCTCGAACCCTAGTGATGGACATAACTTTTGTTGAGAGTGAAAAAGAAAAGAAGAAGTGTTTGGATGGATATCTATATATTAAGGACAAAACAGTGAACAATAAGATTTACTGGAAATGTGAAATGTTGAGAAATTAGAAAAAACACAAGTCATTGGCGAGAAGTGAGACAGACAGTATTATATTTTCATTGGCGAAAATGAATTGAGAAATGAAAATAGGGAATGATCCCACTGTCAGGGTTAGGATTATGAAAATCAATCCTGTCATAACAGGCAGGTGATCTGGTTTGTGTTTTCACTAAGATGGCTTTTGCTGTCCACTCCTACATGGTTATCTTGATCCAATCGTGTGGGGAACCTATTGTTCCATACTTGTAAAATCCATCCTTGATCAGGTAAATGCAGTTTATCAGACATATAGGAGATGAACAGGTTATGAGGCCATGACCATAATGTTTTGGCTCATCAGGATTTTATATATTAAAAAGAAGAGAGAAACTGCAAACGTTTTTGGTTGTAATGTGGATTTAAAAAAAAATATTATGCTTTATTTTTCATAAATATTTATTATATATATATATATATATATATATATATATATATATGATTTTGCTCATAATATGATTTCCACTGGGCAATACCTTACCTACAAAAACATGTCGGTGAGTAATTCCCATTTCTCAGTTTGTTCCTCAGATCGTTGATAAAAGACACAGGTGTGTCTGAAGTTTCCGAAGTTAAAACCTTTCTTTCCGTGCTTCATAAATGTCACATGGTTGATATTTAATAAATATCTATTGTTCTGACTATAGTGGTAACTTTGAATACAATAAGGGAACCAGTAATAAGGAGTGCCAGAGAAAAGCGATAATAACAACAAAAATTGCAATATGAGCTCTGGTAAAAAATGTAGGCTGGAGACATTAGGTTTATACTACCCAGAAATTCATACACAGATGTCTTCAAGGACACATGGTACAGGATAAAGATGTTAGTTAGATCCAGTGACAGGACCCAAAGAGTGTGAGTTCAATACCCAGTTAAGGGTATTGAACTCGGAGAAGATAACTGACAACTGATGTCCATTAAACATGGCACGTGGAACTAGAACAGTCTACCCCAGCGAGTGAAATAAAGGATTCAGTTCGACATTCCAACCAACTGAAGAAGGCCAGAGCATACACCAGCCGAAACGTTGTGATAAACATGGTGACAATGATGAGGACAAGAGTCCAAATAATGCAAATAATGTACATAATGCCTCATCTCAGGAATATAGACAGATACTGGTAACTTTTCGTTTATCCTTAATTTTATTAACCAACATACTATATCATCAATATAAGCAAAGGTTTGTCACTTAGCTAACTGATGTTACCTTCAGCATCCTAATTCTAAAGTTTCATAGATGGACCCATCTGTCCATTCTTCAGGGGGTAAGGGTTAGGGTCAGCAATTGAGTGTTTATATTACTCGAATTTTTTATGCACTTATCATTGGTGTAAGTTTTTTTCATACGATTTGTGTACAGCGCTGCATTTGCGTGTGTGTGACCGTCTGATTGATGTTCTCATAAACTGCCCTTTCCTGATATAATATATATATATATATATATATATATATATATATATATATATGTGAAAGGTGGTAAAGTGTCAACGAAAATATCCTTGGTTCAATTAAGACGTGCTAAAAGTGTGAAATTTACAGGAAAAGTTAAAAAAAAACAAAAATCGACCGTTTTCTAATGCGAGTTATCTCCCTTAGACAAATAAATTTCAAGGGGAATAAGTTGGTGATCACTTATGTCTTTTGTCAAAGTAATAGGTAGTTTGTATTTTTGTGGCCCCGTGCCAGATGGTTTAAGTTTCGTATATGCAAAAAAGTGCACCACAAAATAATAAAAAAAAAAAATTGCAAGAAGCTCGGTCAGATATTAAAAGGTTTTGTTTGTGTGCATGAGGGTTTGGGGTGGGGGCTAAATTAGATATTAAGTTTTACTTTTAACCCTGCAATAGTCACATGGGATTTTTAAAAAAATCAATTCACTCCAAGCCACTATAAATGTAGGTACCTCCATGAGATCGCTAAAAAAGAGCGTAGCATGACAAAAAAGATGCCAAACTTGAAGAAAACAAAACTTTGTCGTCTAAATGTTTATGTTATTATTAAGATGAAAGATCAAAGTATTTCTTTTACATTTTTTAGTCGTTCCTAGCAAGTCCAAAAATTTATTTTTAAATCTTCTTTGAGTCAACCAAATTGACAGATAATCAATCATGTCAACCATTTTTTCCCATTTTCTAAAAAAAAAATATGAAAATCTCAGTTTGAAATTCTTTTAAAAAATCAATTATCATTTTTTCAAAACTTATTTTAAGAAAATCAGAAATTATAATATTTAAAATATTTTGAAACAAGCATCAATTAGTTTCTGCTTTGAAAAGGTATTGTTTGAAAATAAAACAAAGCAGGTTATAACATTTTGCATCACTTGACAAGTGTTGAATGATGTATTGACAGATTATATGAGGATAATTTATTCTACAGAAGGGGAGAAGTGAAATTATTTACATTTAAGTGAACAAATTATTTACCTCATTATTTTTAAGGAAAACTTTCAGCGCTCTAATTTTCTTTTGTTTTTTGTACTTAGTTTTCACCTTTACGTTTACGATGCTTTATGGATAATATATTATAAAGAAATTAAAATAAGACTGTTGAGAGTGAGATTAAATTTCATAAGAAAGGTATCTAATTAATTTATAGGTAACTTTATGAAATTTTATCAGAAGTGTACATAAAATACTATAATTTTCTGTACATTTATTACATTTTACTGTGTTATTTGTATTTCCATTCATTTTATTATTAATTTTGATATTTCATTTATGGAAAAATGTCATAACTGAGATTAATATGAAAATAAGATCATATAAATTTCATAAGATGATACTGATACTTGTAGGCCCCCTTCTCAGTTGAAATTGAAAAATCAAATTAACTTCTCCATACGTGTTTTGCAAATATAAAGGCCTTAACAGCAGAGAACAATGATTAACTCAAATAACGCAATTATGTTCTTGTTGGTCTTCCGTACTTTATAATTACAGTCGTATTATAAACACAAAATTACATTTCTTAATTACTGCGGGTCTTCTGATTGGTTGAAATTATACAATTTATGATGCGCTAAAAACTGATCTTTATATATATATATATATATATATACATACATACATACACGTTACATTTTTAAATTTCTGCAATTTTATTTACGATTTATTTTTTTGTTTATTTTTTTTTCTCAACAGGGATAGGTTTGTCTATCGCCCGGTTCACACACCTCCCCAGTTTTTGGAACAGGAATAGATGTTTATCCCTTGTATCCACTTTAGGATTGGGTTTCAGGTTCCTTCTAAAGTCTACTTCAACTCTATGCTTCCAACGTCTCTGACTGAACCCTGAACTTTTATTCACTAATTATTTTTTCTTTTCTCCTAATAGATGTAGATAGGTTTGTCCCTTGCCCGGATCAAACTCCTCCTTGGTCTTTTGAACATGAGTAGAGGCTTATCCTTTGTTTCCTCTTTAAGATTGGGTTTCTGGTTCCTTCTAAAGTCTACTTTCACATCATACTTCTAACGTTTCTGCCTGAACACTGAAATTAAACTAATTAGATCTTGACTTCTTCAAGTCTAGGGTTAGCCGTCCTGCATAGCCCCCCCAAGAACTTCACTTCTTGCCTTTTCTTACACTAATACATCACTCAGTAACCCTCTGCCTTGACTGGCTCTTGGGCCTTGTGCAATCATCAGCAAAAAAAAATAGCAGATATATAAATACGAGGATCATTCAATAAATAAGTTGAATTTTTCAGTATAAGGACTTCTAATACAGATAGAAGCTTACTCTTTTATTATTATTTTTTGTTTTACTTCTTTTTCAAATGGATTTAATTTATTTTGCAGAGTAAAAAAAAAACTTTGAGAGTTTTGGCGATTAACAAAGATGGCCGACCAAGAAGCATGCTCCAGGATTGAACAGCGGTCAGTTATCAAGTTTTTGGTTGCTGAAGGGTGCAAACCAGTTGAAATTCATAGGAGAATGTCAACTGTGTATGGTGCCACATGTTTCAGCCAAAAAAATGTCTACAAGTGGGCTAAATTGTTTAAAGAAGGACGGAGCAGTGTTGAGGATGAAGACAGGCCTGGGAGGCCTACAGAAGTGGGGTCTCCTTAGGTGATCGAATCAGTCAATGACCTCATTCAGTCTGACAGAATGGTGACAGTGGATGACATTGCAAGGACCTTGAGCTTATCTGTTGGGACAGCACACAAAGGTCAGCTGCCGGTGGGTGCCAAAGATGCTTACTGCAGAGCACAAACAGCACAGCAGTCCAAACGCTGCAGACCATCAACGAGCTGGGCTGAGAACTGCTCCCTCATCCCCCTTACAGCCCAGACCTGCCCCCTTCAGACTTTCACCTGTTTGGTCCCTTGAAAGCGTTCACGAGAGGCACAAAGTTTAAAAGTGACGATGAAGTCAAAAGTGTTGTGAGCGACTGGCTGAGACATCAGTCCAAAGATTTTTACGTTGAGGGAATACGGAAGCTTGTGCACAGATGGGAAAAGTGTGTGACAGTGCTGGGAGAAAAAAAAAGTAAGGCTTCTATCTGTATTAGAAGTCCTTATACCGAAAAATTCACCTTATTTATTAAATGACCCTCGTACATATGCAGATCTATATTTTGACAAATGGCTGTATTTTGATACTCATGAAAATATTCAATTTTTTTTCATGAAGTTTTAAAGAAAATTTATCAACTGACATTTTGGAAATGAAGTCATTTGTAAAGGTCGACAAACAGTAAAAAAAAACAAATCTGTTTGTAAACAGATTTGTTTTTTTTTTACTGTTTGTCGACCGTTACAACTGACTTCATTTACAAAATGTCAGTTGATAAATTCTTTAATTTTTGCAAAAATAAAAGCTTTAAATTCGAGGTTTCAAGAAATTACTAGTTTCGTATTTCTTCATCAACTTCATTTTGCCAAAGAGATTGGGTGTCGCAGTATACTCTTCTTTTATGTGCCATGTCACCTTTGAATGTCGGCGACCATAGCTCTCCACAATTTCCTGTCCTTTGTAGCTCTTAATAAATATTGGCTTTTTGCCAAATTTCCTAAATTTTGATCTGCCATCCGTTCACTCAAGATTGCTTGGTAGGTTATGTGTTTTTCTGTCCTACTTGCCTTCCACCTGACCTGTGTGTATCAAATTCACTAAGCCCTCTTTCCTCATTATGTGCCCCAGAAATTTCAACTGTCTCTTCCTGGTATTCTTTTTGTATAAGTGCCCTGTTTGTTTCCATTTTCTCTAAAACTTTGTTGTTGCTTACATGTTTGGTCCATGGTATCTCTATCAAGTCCCTTCATGTCACGAAATTGTCCAGTATTCCCTGCCATCTAGGAGGATTGATATTACATAGTTCAACACTCTTTTCTTTGTTTATATTGCCTCAGGTCTCCACTTCATCTGTGAGAAAATTGTCCAGTATTCACAACCATATAGGAGAACTGATATTACATAGTTCAGCACTCTTGTCTTTGTTTCTATTGTGTCATGTCTCCTCTTCATCTGTGAGAAAATTGTCCAGTATTCACTGCCATCTAGGAGGATTGATATTACATAGTTCGGTACTCTTTTCTTTGTTTCTGTTGCCTCAAGTCTCCTCTTCACCTGTGAGGAAATTGTCCAGTATTCCCTGCCATATAGGAGAATTGATATTACATAGTTCGGTACTCTAGTCTTTGTTTCCCACTGCGCAGATTACATCAAAATATTACTTATTCATTCTTTTGTTAGTATACAAAAATAAAATCTATGCACACAATACAAAGAAAATTATAACAATTTGCACCCCCCCCCCAAGTGCAGTGGCAGCGGGAACGATTCTATAAAGTATTTAGCGTACTAAAGGTTAATCTATGGCAAGTCTTTGACATCTAGCCACACCATAATGCAGAAGTGGTTGAAGTTAAAATGCAGGTTGGGGGCAGGGACACACTGACTAGAGATTTCACAGAACAGAGACAACTGTGGTGATGAGGGACAACATTTAAAAATTCTGCAGTAGTATAGCATTGTCACTACGTCCTCTGCGGATTGCTAGTTTTTGGTGGGTGATGGTCATTGCTTCACAGTGGGATGCATCTGTCTTCAGACCAGTACTCCCAAAATTACACAGTCTTGAGTTCTCACTGAAAATCAAAAAGGGTCTGTTCACCAGGCGGAAGGTTTTCTTGGAATAATAAGTAGCACAATGTATGGCATCTGTCTTGGACAAATTTTATTGTCTCCAGCAGGGAAGTGTTGCTGGCCACAGAGAGCAAGAGAAATTACCTATTCCAACAATTTTTAGCCCATCCGCTTGCTACCAGGACAAAAACCTCACTAAAGAGTCTTGGATGGAGGAATAATTTTTTTTGTTTTTTTTACTTACTCTTCTTTAAATGTTACACTAGTAAAAGAAATTAAAAAAAATAAACAACAAACAAACAAACCAAAAAAAGAAGCAAGGAGTTCTGTAGATCAAAAGATCTTCATATCATAAAGCAGTAATTATAGAAAGAATTAATTAGCAATGTTAATGTGACTAATGTCGAAATCACTTTGCTAACGAGACTTAATGAGACATTAACTTAATATCAAATCCTTGATTGATAGTAAGTTAATGTTTCATTAAGTCTTGTTAGCGAAATGATTTCGGCATTAGTCACTTTAACATTGCTAATTCTTTGTATAATTACTTCTTTAAGATATATATACTGCACACACTAATATATATATATATATATTATGAAATGGACAAAGTTCGACAATTATTTTAAGACATTTTTATGTTTATTCATTCTTTTTATAGATACAAATATTTAAGTAAATACTCTGTTTATAATAAACACTATTAATAACATTTACCAGCATGAATGTCCGAGAAATTTTCATAGAAAACATGCGTCCTCCGACAGGAATCGAACCTGTATCCTATACGGAACCGTCATATAGCCTGACGTGCCTTAACCAATTGGGCCACAGAGGATTGTTCGGTTAGCAAGGTCGAATTTACTGCTTTTAAACTTCAATCTTCCATGATTTTCTCGTACATTCATATCTGCTCAATGCGTATCCAAATGTAAACAAATGACGTCACACATTATGAAATCGACAAAGTCTGACAATTACTTAAGACATTTTCCGTATAGGATACAGGTTCGATTCCTGTTGCGGGATGAATATTTTCTATGAAGATTTCTTGGATATTCAGACCGGTAAATGTTGTTAATACTGTTTATTATAAACAGAGCATTTACTTAAATATTTATATCTATAAAAAGAATGTATAAACATAAAAATGTCTTTATATATATATATATATATATATATATAATATATATTAGTTTTTCTGGCACTGGTCAGTCTTCTTTGAGGATCAAGACCTTTTGTGAACATTGTCATGAGGGAGACTTGTGCAGCTTCAACTTGTCGTAGCATAACAGTGGAAAGAAATAAAAAAAGAACATCAAGATGTTTGCCATTGGGACAGCATACAGGAAAGTTTGAGTTTATGCCTTCTTTGAAGACATAAGAATAAAATATACATGAACAATAATCAAATTCTGTGAGGTCCAGTCCATTGAGCTATTTCTTCTCTAATAAAATCCAAATATGAAGATTCTTGCCCATTGGAGATTGTACTGCAAGATGGACCGTCAGCCATAAATAGCAACCAAGTGTTCATATAAATTTTGATAAAATAGGTGCACCATAGGTGAAAAGTTTGGGGAGCCATCCTCTGGATTTAATAATTGGCAATTAGACTTCTTTGGTTTAATCAACTCTGACTAAGCTAGGATGCTGAATGTATTCAATCCATTAAGTGTATGGCATGCAATTGTTTAGATAATGTCATGAGTGTGACAAAAGAAATAAGATAAAGAGAAATAAAGGAAACGGCAAGAAGATTAACTCAATTTTATAGTAAACAAAAAAAAAAAGGTTTTTATTATAATTTTAATGATTTGGCTAAAAAAAAAAAGAAATTGTTTTATCATAATTTTAATTAAACAGAAAAGGTTTTATTATAATTTTAATGATTTGGCTAGTGGTTAAAATTTTTTTAATGATTTGGCTCGTGGTTAAAATTTTTTTTAATGATTTGGCTAGTGGTTAATTTTTTTTTAATGATTTGGCTAGTGGTTAAATTTTTTTTAATGGTTTGGGTAGTGGTTAAAAAAAACCCTCAAAAAACATAACAAAACAAACAAAGCCTTACTGACAAGAAGTTATAAATACTTAAAAAATAACTTCAATCAGGAGTTATTGGGTTTTCGTGGTATAGCTTACATGTCAGGTCAGAGTAAGCGAATGGTAGGAAAGGGACTGCTTTGAAGCAGATTTCTACAACAACTGACTTTGCCAGCCAACTCACTTAATTTTAGCACCAACCAATGAATACGACTACCTGGATGAAAGACTTCCACTTTGTAAGGTCATCTGGCTGCATCAAAGAGTTCTTTGAAGTCTTTGAGCTAAACGACCCAGAATTTGGAGACGTTTCATTCATAAAATTACATTCTCTAATGGTGGCTACCTAAATTTTAAAACCCGCCAGCCCAAAAATTTCCATTAGCCCGCAAGGTAGATTAGGCAAAAAGAGAGATGAAATTTTAAGGAAACTTTAAGAAGTAATGGGTTACTTTTATTATTATTATTTTGTTGTAACGTACATATGGAGAATAATGGGTGTGTCCCAATTCCTACAAATACAGTGGTATATACTGTATGTCGTCTTCCACTTGGGGTTCACCTTGATTCACTTCTAGCGCCCCACTAGCACTTGATTACTTACTACACGCTGCTGGCGAATCTTGTATGCTGTTTTTGTTATAAATATTATCGTTCCATTTCCAACCTCTGTCTTTGTTATTCTTATTCAGTAACCTTTTCTTAGTTTACAACATCATTGAATAAAACCCTTAAGGAAGATTGATTCATTTTTCTATGGCTTATCAACACTCTGCCGGTTATTCAAAGCCAGAAAATATTTTTAGATTCTAAGAGTTTTTTTTTTTTTTCTTTTGAGATAGTGATTTAGTGATAGAAGACTTACTACTTAACCCACAGCTGGAGGGAGAAGAAGTGGATTTATACCGTTCCCAGGAATATTTGCGTCTAAGTGAACATAGCAAAGCCAGAAAGTTGGCTTTCTGATTAACAATTCCGAGCGATTATCCATTACATCATGCATATCCAAGCTTACAGCACATGGTATTCGCAAATGGTCATCCATATATGTACTGACAGGCTCAACGTTGCTTAACTTTGGTGATTGTACAGAAGGTGGGTTTTCAGTGTGAGCCTATTATTATTGAATGAAACCCCTCAGGAAGAGAAAGTCCCTCTGTCTTGAAGCAAGCTGGTAAATTACAGTGTAACCCGGATATAAAAGAAACCTGGATATAAGAGAGATTTTCTCTGGTCCCAAATTAGAGTCATACTTACCTAAACAAAATAGACCAAACCCGGATATAAGAAACTTCTTATTCCGGTCCCGACAACTCTCTTATATCCGGGTTACACTGTAGTTTTGAAAAAAAAAACCTTGCAACCTTCAGTTCTTAGGCGACTCTATGACATCCAGAGGTTAGCTCCAAACTTTTTTCCTACAGTGTACTTAAAAAAAAAAAAAAAAAAAAAAAAAAACTTTTATAAAGTTCAATTTCCCATCAAAATCTGAAGAACTGAAGGTTCTCCAAGACAACGGATTTGTATTATGGTTGACTCAAAAGCACCAGGCTCGTTTAGGATGGCTTGCTGCAGATATGGATGGTCGCAGCTAGCACAACGGAGTTCTCTGCCCTTGTCGGGACAGTCAAGGTTTTTGAACACACTCTTGAGGCCCTTGCCGCAAGAGCAACACCGACGGCCGTCTTCGGTCATGTGCATGCGCAGATGGTACCTAAAGGGCCAGCCTTTGCGAAACACCTGGCTGCAAACAGGACACTGCAACTTTCTGCTGCTCTTTGCAGTTGTCACCCGCTTTTGTCCCTTGCACTTACCCGTATTTGTGTGCATCCGTTCGTGTTGGTTTAGGTGCTTCAGGTTGGAGAAGAAGAGCTTGCAGAATCGGCACTTGTGCAGCAGGTGCGTCTCTTGGTGTCGATCCAGCTCCTGCTCTGTCAGGAACGATTTCCGACAACTGCTGCACTTATGGGTGCGGAAACACACCTGTCGCCGTACGTGCAACTTGAGGGTGTCTTTACGGGTGAAGGACTTCAGGCAGCGGGCGCACGTGTAGTGAACCTGTCCCTCGTGCTCCGTCTCGTGGGATTTCAGGTTGCTTTCCTTCGCGAATGACTTCCCACAGAAAGAACACATGAAGTCCTGCTCTTTGCTTGCATCAGTTTTTTTGAGCGCCATAATGATGTTTGTAGTGTTAGCGGGGTTCGAAGGAAAAATGCAGACATTTATTAGCAGGGATGTAACCCCTGTATGCAAACAGTTAATATATAAACATCGTCACTTTCAGAGGTATTATGATCCTCATGCGTACGGGTCTTGGTCTCTTGCAGATTCAATACCAAAATTTTGGTTCAAAGATGGCAAGATCTCAGATAGACTCTTTTATGATGTTAATTTTTACAAAGCTTGTTTGTACAGCTCCGATCTTTTAAATCTGATAGCAATGTTGGATTCAAGCACTCATAATAGCAAGAATAACTGTCAAGTCTGTCTATTTACTTGATTAGAAAAATGAAAACGAGTTATGCCTTGTTGTAAATTAGAGAAGTCAAATCATAAAAAAAACAATTTCAGAATTCTAACAGAGTCTGCAATGTTACAGCAGAACTTATAAATTATTCAAGAAGAAGCTAAATTAATCTTTCTCAAACTGTCGTGCAGAAAGCAATGGTCGAACAATTACAGAATAAGTCCTAAAATAGGTGTGTTGTTTACATGTGGGTGTCGGATTCTAAAAACAGCAGAAGAGAAGGCAATTAGATTGAAAAGAATGAATTGTCCGTTTGTAGAGTTTTAAGCCAATGCAAAGTGTTTACAAATGAAACCAAGCCGAGTTGACAGTTGTATTCCAGTAATCGACGGGGGGCGTCTTTTCCGAGCGCATTCTGAAAGATGAGAAACAGAAAATAGAGAAAGAGTTAAACAGCAAATACAATAAGAATTACAAGAACAAGTGGAGACATGTTGGTTGTTTTTGTTTAGCGGCATATCAACACCTATAGGGGTCATTTAATGCTGAAATCTAAATTCTCAGTCATTATTCATTACACAACCCACACATCCAAGCTTACAGCACCTAGTATTCCCAAGCGGTCACCCATAAAGGTACTGACCAAGCTTGACATTGCTTAACGTCAGAAACATATTGGAAATTATTGTTCTTTTTTTTGGGGGAGAAAAAAAAATGGTTGGTTCAAATCCTCTTAAGCAGCCAGTTTTTCAATCAAACTGTATCGAAGTGCATCGTTTAAAATGCTTCATCTGAAACATAACTAGCCCTATCTCAAGCACCCTTTCAGTTTAAGCGAGAGAGGGATGGGCTCCGCCAGGTCGACTTGCCCAAGACATGCTGATTTGTATTTAGATACATTGTATTTATTTTCAATTTTTCACCTGTACCATCTGTTGGTCTATTTTTTTTACGGTGCGTCATTCACAAGTGTTTGAGTGTTCTTAATAAAGGAATTCCATCAATAAAAACTTCTTGTGTGGTCATTGCTACTGGAGATGAAATTGTTTCAATGTTTTATATATTCTGTAGATTTTCTATGGAAATTTACTGAATATATACGATTTGAAAGTTATTACAACTTTCAAATCGTATGGCATTGTTCACAAATCTAATAAAGAAAAACAAGGATGAAGCATTGCAGCGTGATTCAACTACAAGTGTAAACGCACAAACATCCCCCTCCTTGTTCGCATATAAAGCTGGGGGGGGGGATTAAGAAGTTCTTCAGGAATTTTTCTCTTTTAATGCTTCAATGATCCTTCCTTCTCAAAAAATCTTTGAACCGAGTTTGTTGCAGATTTCGTCCACTTAACTGAAATAATCTAAAACCAAACACTGACGCAAGACAATTTGTGTGTCATACATAATTTACATGGCAAATTTGGAAATTTTCGGATGAAAAACCAGGGAGATTTGGTAAAAAAAAATGGCCTTTTTGAACAGTTTTTTATGGTTTTTCGTTATACGCAGGGAAGCGAACAGGACTAAAATGACATCTTATTTCTTGAATGATAACAATTTTTTTGCAATATAATCAAATATAAAATGAGGAAGTTATTCATGTGTTTATTTTAAGTAGTATGAAAAACCTGATTTTTTCAGTTTTTTTTTTTGCAATTTTTTGTATGAAGGCAATGTCGCAGGAAAACTCTCAAGCACTTTCCACAAACCTCGTAACATGAGCTGATGTTTTGCATTAAGTGCAAAGAACATCAGCTCATCCAGTAAAAATTTTGTTTGAGTGTAACTTTGCCTTGGTTTTTGCAAAAAGTCATACCCATCTTCAGTTTTACCAATTTTTCTGCCCCCCTCTCTTGGGGGCGGAGGGAGGCGTTGGCTGGAGATTGAAAACTTGGTCTTGACCTATATTAGTAAATTTGCAACATGTGTGTATAATTTCATCAAAATCGGTCAAGAAATGTGGATGTACATAAATAGCACACACACACACACACACACACACACACACACAGACATGTTTTATAGATAGACTACCTTATGAAAATTGAGATAGAGTGGGTTGTCCCCATATCATAGATTGGTGGTTATGAGACCATTGCACTGGCCCTGGTAGATGGAACTGGTCATGTGATCAACTGCACAGGGAACTGTGCAGTTGTAATGTAATGTCTCAAATGAAAGACATCTATTCTTCCACTTTATGGAAATGATTATAACCTTTGCGTCACATGTGATGCACAGAGCGTAGTGTAAATAACTTACGATTTGCACATTCTGTGCATCACATGTGAAACACTATATATCAGCAGATTCTATTTGCCAAATACGCTGAGTTGCCTTGCAATAGTTATAAATCTGAAAACAAGCATGAACGTTTGGATAGGACACATGAAAATGCCCTGGACAGGCAAAGGGTTAATATGTATCAATATCTTGATATATATAGTTTGAACTACAGTAAAACACCGATTTAATGTTCCTTGATTTAAGGAATATCAGATATAAAGAAGCATCTATTAACAGTAAGTAAGTTTCTGTCTAATATAGTCCCTATATATGTAGGTCAATTTATTGCTAGTGGGTATTCTTCTGGATTGTCTTCTCCCCACCTCCAAATCATTTTTGAATGTCCAAACTGTGACGAAAGACATGACTTACCTCAGAATTCGAAACGAGCATGAACGTGTCTTGCCTGCAAAGTGTAGACAAAAAGAGATATGGCCGCTATTGAAGACAATTTATGCACGCCGATCTTGTCCAAAACGAGACGATATTTCCACACATGCAAATTTTGGCCGTATTGGAATAGCTTAAAAAGTATGGTGCCAGCAGCACGAGGAAACCAAAATCATTCGGCGGACTGCGTGCAATGGAGTACGGATTGACATACAGACAAAGAGGAAGTCGAAGCAGGCGTGGCCGAGTTGGTGTCTGTTTCACAACTGCCCAGTGTAACGGCCTGAGAAAGGGAGTCACGCAATCCATTTCCTTGAGGCGACCGAAGAAGAAGAAAAAATAGCTGGCCTGCTGGTGAGCACCGCATTGCACTTTTTGACCCCCACCTCATCACCATTTTTCTCGACACAAACAGTTGAAAATTCTATCATTTTTGAGGTTTCAGTTATATTTACGCATGTCACAAACACAGCTGCCATGAACTGGAAACGCATCGCCAGTGAAATTTGCCCTGGACTTTGATTGGTTTGGTTCTTCTGGAATTCAGTCAATGATAATTGGTCTGATATTTACTGACGTCTCTCTTTGGCAATTGAATATTGTTGAATGTAAACAATAAAAACACAATTACCAATATTAGCAATAAAAATCTATCTATCTTCATATATCATTGCATGAAAAAAAAAAAAAGCTGCAAGAGAGAAAGATAGATAGTAGGCCAACTTGTACTGGCTAATTTTAAGGTATAAAATTCTTTCAGACGGCTACTTGAAGAGGATTTACACCAGGGCTTCCTAAGTTAGGTGATATCGCCCACCAGCGGGCAATTTCAAATGTTGGGTGGGTGGGTGATGAGCAACTGGACAGAAAATAGTGGGCAATATAGGATGTTGAGTATTAAAAAGGTATTTCAACATATGTTACCTGGAAAAATAAAAATTCAAAAGGACATATGCATAGAATCCATATTTAAACAAAAAATAGGAGGTAAAACGGGAATAACAGGGTCAGATTCCTAGATAAAATATATATATCCCTGCAAATATTTTGCTATTTTCTATAGTTTTGAGATTTAACATATAAATAGTTCTTTAGTATTAGACATAAAATATTTGCTGAATTTTTATTAGTTTGCTAACTGCGTATATTCTTAATTTTATAATTGTGACCAAAAATTAATTCTTTGTCAACACTTGCAATGCTAAGCCTAACTATAAAACTAATTAAGCTCTTGAAAAATATATTTCAATTGAGCACTGTTGAGAGATAAGCTAATTCTATAAACAACAGCCACCTGTGCCAATGCAAAGCTCTTCAGCAAAATGAATTGGAGCCCTCTGACTGATTGTCGTTTGTTTAGATCCATAAAAACAATACGCTAGAATTAGGTGTTTCTCTCTGCTGAATGACGATAGCTCAGCAGTAGAAATTCTGACCGACACCAAATTTGTCAGGTTTCGGTCTCGGCTTGAAGCATTTGGATGTCTAGTTGCACTGTGGAGCTGTGATACAGCGAAACAGTACTGTCTGCAAATGGCATAATATATATTTTTTAATTTAAAGAAAAACAGACCACTTTTAGGCTCCATTTGTAATAATTTATTTCACCAAAGAATTTTATTTTTCTCTGGATCTTCAGACTTCACTTTCAAAAGGTGGAATGAAAAAACAAAAATAATATAAAAAAAATATAATAAAAATAATATAAAAATATATATAATAAAAATAATATATATATATATATATATAAAATAAAAATAATATAAAAATATATATTATATATATATTTTTTATATTATTTTTATTATATAAAAATAATATATATATATATATATAATAAAAATAATATCAAAAATATATATATTATATATATATATATATATATAATAAAAATAATATCAAAAATATACACACACACACACACACACACATGTGAGTGATACAGGGATGTGTACTTTCTTTCACCCACATTGTACAACGTATTTTTAGACAGAATCATGCAAGGAACCTTGAACGACCATGATCCTTCAATCTCTATCAGTGGCAGACCCATCTGTAACCTACGTTTTGCAGATGACATTGACCTTATAGCAGGGAGTAACAGGGACCTCCAGGACTTGACCAACAAACTTGTTGAAAGAGCAGGAGCATATGGAATGGAGGTCAGCTCTGAGAAATCCAAAGAAATGGTGAATAGCACAAACAGTAACTCCTGTGTCAACATTATCATGAACAGGAATTCCCTGGAGGAAGCATTCTGGAGCAATCTTATCTAAAGATGGTACCAGCAACTCAGAAATCTGCACACGGATTACCGGTGCCATGGCAAAATTGGGAAGAATACGGAGGAGCAAAATCAGCTTTCAAACGAAGTACAGACTGTACAAATCGCTGGTAGTCTCCATTCTCCTTAATGGATGTGAAACATGGACACTGTTGGCAGAAACAGAGAGAAGGATCCAAGCATTTGAGAACAAATGCACGAGAAAACTCCTTGGCATCATCTACTGGGAATATAAAACCAATGACTTTGCATGAAAAGGAGTTGAAAGTTTTGTGAGCCACCAGGAACCTCTTCTCGCCACTGTCAAATGGAGAAAAATGGCGTGGTTTTGACACATTACAAGACACGACGGCCTGATCAAGACCGTCATGCAAGGCACTGTTAAAGGTGGACACAGGAGACGATGTCAATGCAAAAACTGGTTGGACAATATCAAACAATGAACTATACCAGAATTGCTGATGGCTGCCATTGCTGGACTGCTGTGGAGGAGATTTAGTGTGGCTTCTGCATTCAGATCCCCCTTACGATTACAAAAGTCAAGGGGATGATGTTGACAACGACACACACACTTTTCAATAGTCAAATTTGCTTTCGTTGGTTCTCAAAAGCACTAGGCTCATTTAAGATGGCTTGTTTAACACATTGGAGGGTCACAGTTTGCAGAACAGAGTTCTCTGCCCATGACGCTGACTTTGAACACATTCTTGAGGCCCTTGCTGCAAGAACAACCCTGATGGCTGTCCTCGGTCAGGTGTATCTGTATGGTACCTAACAGGCCAGCACTTTGTGAAACACCGGGCTTCAAACAGGACGCTGCAACTTTCTGCAGTTGTCACCTGCTTTTATCCGTTGCAGTTATTCGTATTTGCAAGATGGAATAATTTCTGCACAGAAATTTGAGTATTATCATGACTTTATCATCTCGGGTCTTTCATTAGTCCAATTGTTTTGCATGGCCATTTTTCAGCTTCAGGCTGTTTATAAAGTGGTGTATCTTCTATTACATGGCACCTATGAAAATGCAACAACTTATTTTCCAATCCTCAAGCTTCACAGACACAACTGATAAAGGTACACTGCTAAACAGTATTAACTTCTTTATAAAATGAGGGTGTATAACCATTTTATATAGTTAGTCCAAAACTTGTATATGTGTGAATATATATATATATATATATATATATATATATATATGAGATGGATTAAGTCCGACAATTATTTAATATATTTTCTGTTTATAGACTATTTTTATAGATACAATTTATTTGAGTAAATGCTGATTTTAATTAAACAGTATTAATTATATTTAGCGTCTTGAATATTCGAGAAGTTTTATAGAAAATATGCATTCTCTGACAGGAATTGAACCTGTATTCCTATACAGAAATAATGAGCTATACCATTTAGCTACAGAGAAGCATCTGGTTAGCAAAGTCCATATTACTGTTTATAAACACAATTAGTAATTTTTCTCAATTGATTATATATATATCTTATAAATATAAGTAATTATACTCGTCTGGAAAATCCTTAGGTGTTTTGGCTTGTAAATGAACAAACCAGTACCCAAGGAAAAATAAGGGATAAAAAAAAGAAAGAACTAAGAACATGTAATTGAGGCGAAAACAATTGTCCAGAATCCAAGCTCAGAGTCCAAAGAAAAAAAACACCGTACCCTGACGATCCACGTAGGTGAAACCTACGTAGGTTTGTCTGGCTCTAGGTTCATAGTTATATATATATTAAGACATTTTTTATGCTTATATGTACTTTTTATAGATACAGATATTTAAGTAAATGCTCTGTTTATAATAAACATTATTAACATCATTTACTGGCCTGAATGTCCGAGAAATTTTCATAGAAAATATGCGACCTCCGACAGGAATTGAACCTGTATCCTATACAGAACTGTCATATAGTCTGATGTGCTTTTACTGATTGAGCCACAGAGGAGTGTTAGCAAGGTTGGTTTTACTGTTTTTAAACTACAATTCTCCATGATTTTCTCTTACATTCATATCTGCTCGATGCGTATCCAAATGTAAACAAATGACGTCACACATTATGAAATGGACAAAGTCCGTCAATTATTTTAAGACATTTTATGTTTATACGTTCTTTTTATAGATACAAATATTTAAGTAAATGTTCCGTTTATAATAAACAGTATTAACAACATTTACCGGCCTGAATGTCCAAGAAATTTTCATGTCTTAAATAATTATATATATATATATATATATATATATATATATATATATATATATATATATATTACACACAGTTTTGTCTTTTGTGGTATTCTAGTTTCCTTGGCAGTAAAAACACTTCCAGTAGTAGCAAACGTCTTTTGGATGGATTGAACACCATTTCTGGAAATTCCCAGTCATCTGGTTACCTTTCATCATCTTCCCTTTCAAAATCACAACCATCATCTTTGTTTCAACAGAAATTTTAGCCATGATTTTAGTGTTAAAAAAAAAAACATACAAAAGAAATCGAGCTAATGTTCAACTACAATGACTTGTCAAGGCACCTTACACTCATGTTACATGATTGATAAAGGCACACTTCTAAACAAATTTCTTAATGAAATAAAAGATGTTGAATCATTTAACAGCCCCAAACCTTTGCATGCCAGTGTATGAAAATTCTATAGCTATTTCCATGGAAGGTGCTTGGATGAAGTGTTGAAATGTGTCACGAAAAAAAAAAAAAAAAAATTTTG
Source organism: Acanthosepion esculentum (assembly GCA_964036315.1). Taxonomy (NCBI): domain Eukaryota; kingdom Metazoa; phylum Mollusca; class Cephalopoda; order Sepiida; family Sepiidae; genus Acanthosepion; species Acanthosepion esculentum. The sequence goes on along the minus strand of OZ038479.1, from coordinate 124,957,293 downwards.
TCCCTCTCCTACTGTCATAGCGATGGGCACAGTCTCCACTTCCGAGACGAACTGCCCTCC
>OZ038479.1:124924733-124954733 GCA_964036315.1 Acanthosepion esculentum | reverse complement strand
TGTGCTCACATCAAGTGTTTGGTCACTGTTAACATTCTTTAAGTGTCAGTGTGCATTGATGTGTTCAATTTTTTTTCTAGGATGGAGGTATTCAATAACACACCTCTACTTGGTATGTACTTTCAGGTGAGATGCTAGCTTTGTCAAATTCCAATCTGTAACAGGTATGGGTTACTGTCGCAAAGGTTTAACCTCTACTACCACATACCACCAACTTTTGCTTTTGAAGTCATGGACTAAAATATGGGAAATACGGTAAATTTTTATTATTACACCTGTCTCTCTTTTCAGAGGTGAAATTTATGCTTTTCATATGGTTTTAGATGTGTTTTCAACGAATCTGACCTCCAAAAACTGTCGCAAATTACACGTTTTTTTGTTACCCCCATCGGGAGTACTCGAGTGAGGGAAATACTGAATTGGGATGTCATGGTCGCCTTCTGAGCCCGATTTGGTGGTATTGAACGAGTGAGTAAACGGTTGGTTTGTTGTGGCATTAACAGGCTCTAATGCTGAGAAACGTTTTCTGAGAAATCTGTTCTTGTGTGTTGAACGAATCTGACTTGCAAAACCGTCGTAAATTAGTCTTTTTTTTTTCCTCCAGCCGAGAACTTCCGGTTTTCACCAGGGTCCCCACGCCACACCGATTACTGGAATTGGGAAGTGGGTAACTAAAAAACGAGTCATTTCCGACGATTTTTGAAGAATGAACATCAGATTCGTTCAATACAAAAAACAAAAACATAAATTTCACCTCTGAAGAGATACAGGTGTAAAAGTAAAAAAAACAAAAACGGAAATTAAAAAAAGTCAAATAAGCATCATTTTCGGAGCGACTTTCGTATTTATTCCCTTAATCAACTTAAAGAATATTTTGTTGCCTTCAACATGGTGCATAGCTAGCAACCGTGTCTCGCACTAAATTACGCCTGAAGTGAGTTCGATCCTCACTGGGTGCCCCCATAATTTCCGCCTTGTGCCACATGTAAGCTACACTTAGAAAATCACAATTCCTACTACCAAATTTTTTATTTTTAATATTGCTTGCGGAAGTTAAAACATTAAAATAAAGTAAAAAGGAAACAATGAAGAAAGTGAAAATGAAAACCAAAAAAAAAACGATACTCGTCAAATCGATTCTTACTTCAATAAAGATAAGTGAAAAAAAAAGTTATATAAAAAAATTAAGTTTAAAATTTACAAGCGAAAAAAAGGAAGTTTAAAAAGTTTTTAAATTTTTTAAACGCCTTTAGGCTTTCTTGCTTCACTTTTCCAAAGATTTAAGAAAATAATAGTAAAAAAATAAAAAATAAAATGAAGAAAAAAAACATTAAATTCAGAAATATAAAACAAAGTAAAAAAAAAATTCAATTTTGACAAAAAAATGCAAATAACTTTACAAATCGCAATTGAATAAAAAAATTATATTTTTTAAACAATTTCAAAAATTTATTTTATCATAGGTTAAAGGTCGTAAATGAAAAATTAGGGTCGTAAGAGAGAGATAAAGTAAAATAAATAAATAATGAAATAAAATAAACGACTGACAGACAAAATAAAAAAAAGGTGGGTTTTTTGTTGTTGTAAGAAACAGAAAAACAAAGGATTCTTCTTGTCACCATTATTACAGGAAGAAACGTAGAAGAATCTTATCACAGAGTTCGTTTTGTAGAGATAAAAAAAACATTATTGAATTAAATTTTAAAATAGGCAAAATTACATGAAAAAAGAAAAAGAAAGTTTCTTTTTTGTTTTTAGTGTAAATTCAGTTTTTTATTTTAATTTTTTTTCTATTTCATCCTTTGTTGAGTTGGAACTTTTTCGAGGTGATGAAATGGAAATCTTAGAATATTGTTTAAAAAAAAATGGTGGTTGGTAAAGCCAAAGATTCCTTCTTTTGGGTATGTTTTTTGTCTAAACCCAAATTAAATTAAAAGTGTATAAATAAAATCTTCCAGAAAGGTCTGATGACTGAAAGACAATTCAGTTTACGATATTCAGTTACTACCAGTAAATAAGAGGTGATGTTCAAGCTGAAGACTCTTAAATAAATCTAGGGAGAATTACATCAAGTTTAAAAAAAAAAATCTTTTAAATGTCGCATATCATTCTTAGACACACAATGGAAACATTAAAAAAAAGAAGAGCTGAAATTTGTCTTTCGAACATCACACTTCATTTCGCGTTTACAATTGAATTTACGTCAACAAAACTGATGAAGATCAGTTTAATCGAAACGTCGTAGACTTTTTAAAATAAACAGAAAAACCTAATATTCTTATAAAATGTTAAACAGAATTATTTTTATAAACTGTAAACATTTCAATAAATATAAATATTACACAAAGAAGCTAACAATAAAAAAATAAACAAGTAAGTCTAAAAAACCTTTTTTTTATTCTTCGTACGTAAACAGTGTTTTTAAATTCCACCTTGTTGTTTTGCTTAATATTGTATTATTGTTGTGCAGGAAGAATTCACAAATATGATATTATTTAACTGACAAAAATGATCAGACCTTGTAAAAAACAACAACTTACCTTCAATAACGATTCAGAAAAGAATAAAATAAGAAAAACAACGTGAAACTCTAAGCGCGAGTTTCCATTTTGATAACTGTCAATATGCAGTGACACAAGGTGACGAGGCGGTGTCAAGCGAAGCAGAAGCACCTGTGTAAAATTATTCCGGGCGGAACTTTTTTTTTTAAATGTATTGTGTGCCTTTCCAGGACGTGGGCGATCATGGCCCCTCGCAACTTCCAATACTGTGTAGCTCTTAGCAAGGCTTTTCTTCTCATTATTCTTCTCAATCTATCTTGTACATTTATATATTATAAGCATACCATTCGTCCGTGCATTGAATATCAAATCTAGTCTGATGCTTTACGAAATATCTCTTCTTAAGATTTTTGACAAAATTCAAAGACGAATCAGCAACGTTATCGTAACTCTCTAGCTGTGAAAGGGCAACCAGCTTAGAACAACTCTGAATCCAAAGCCGTGGAGAAGGTAAACACACTCGAGCGCACCCCCACACACACATTTTTTTACAGTGAGTTTTACCCTGTACAAGGCCCAGGAGCCACTCGTGGTAGAGGGTTACGTTAAAAGGCAGTTTGTACAGATAGGAGGGATAGATAAAGGTTAAATCTAGACTTGAACAAGTTAAGATTGTAGCGATTAAGGAACCATCCTCTTGGGAGTCAGTTCCACAGTGGTTCGCGGGAAGAAGCTGTTGGAGTGAAACTGAATTCTGACCGATGGAATACGTAGGGATTGTGGGCGGCATGCTACAATATAAGTAGCATGGCGGGTCCTAGCCGTGAAGGTTAGATCTGGCGGAACCAAGGAATGTTGTTCGTCCGAGCACTTTCCATGGTAGTAGCAGTAGAGCAGCTAGAGGCCCGCCACATCCCGCCGGTGAGAGAGAGGTTGGAAGGTGGAAAGTAATTCGTCACCCAAAAGGACTTGGAGACGCCTTTGGATTCTATCGAGACTAGAAAGTGAGTACTGGGCAGCTCTCGCCCAAATATGACAACAGTGCTCCATTTTTGGTCTGATCTGGCTCTTGTAAAGGTAGAGGATAGCATGAGGGGAGAGGTACTTGCTGGAGCGGTACAGAGAGCCGGCTATTTTTCCTGCATCGCTAAAGATGCAGGAAAAAATAATCTTTAACAAGAGTCCCATATGATGTCAGGTGTGAGATTAAGGCCCAAGAGTTTCTCGAGGCACCAAGCCACCCCGACGGCACATCCGTTTATTGTAACTGGAGGTAGTTCGACACACACACGCACGAGTGCGCGCGCACGCACGCACACACACACACACACACACACACTTTTTCAAAAAAACAATTATGACCGAGAAATTTATTGATATTGAAGAAAATACGGAAACTGTGGAGAGCCACGTCCTGAAAGACTAAAAAACAAACGGAACCATAAAACGCCAGTGTGGGATTGCCATTAAGTGATAGATAAATAAATATGTTGTAATGTTTTGTTCAAAATAGCCGAGAATCAGGAACGCCGTAGTTAGCAATTTTCCAAGCGTAGCTTAGATGTGGCACAAGGCCGGAAGTATGGGGCACCCAGTGAGGATCGAACTCACTACTCATTCGTAATTGTGTTAGCGAGACAAGCTTAATAACCATTACACCACCTCGGGGTGCCCAAAAGTGATTTTCCAAGCATAACTTAGATGTGGCACAAGGCCGAAAGTAGGGGGTACCCAGTGAGGATCGAACTCACTACTCAGTTGTAATTATTCTAGCGAGACAAGCTTGCTAACCATTACACCGCCTCGAGATGCCCAAGGAACGCTGTAGTTAGAGAAAGTATTGAAGGAACAGTAGGCTAGGTATGGGAAACAAAGAAGAGATTTATCAAATAGTCATACAGAGAACAGAAATACTTGAGTATTTAACTACTCCTCAACCAATATTTATTTGTATAATATATACAAAATGTGGCACAAGGCCAAAATAGGGAATGGGAAAAAGGACAGTCTTCTTCTGACTTAACATTAAACTTAGCCATAATCACGGACACAAACATACCCCAATATTTCTAACACCAAAGCAACACATTCTTACTTACCATTCTTACTACATTCACCATAATACCGCAATATCTCTATGGAGTCCTAACTAGTTCCCATGTGTACAATTCATTGTCTGTGGGGGAAAGGGGAAAAATAACAACAATTTCAAATCTAAACCCAATGTCTATTTACAATATGAATAAAACACTATTTAGAAGAAACTGAATAAAATAGTGTTAGTAATACCCCCACCACAATCCTTAAATGTGGCAGAAACATTAGTTAACTGGATGAAATCAATGCAGAACTTTAATAATATACAACATCCATTCGTCCAAACACTCATTCTAACACTAAAACAATTACGAAACACACACCTGAAAACGAAAGGCGTTCCGCATCCACCATGGAACTGACGTCTCTGGACACCTAACGCGGGAGGTGAGTGGAGGGGAGAGGCAATTAAACTAAAGAAAGTGGGGACAGAAATAAGAGGGGGGCCAACAGCATAGATCCACTAGCTAAGTTGACTTAAAGAAAGAAACTAAAAGACAAAAAACAAACCCTAAACTAAGCTAATTTCGAGCGGGGTTGTCAATGTTCAACACAGCGCAATCTCCTAATGATTAACCGGCATCAAAATGCCACTCTAAGTCGGCTCCTCTTACTCGACGCAAACGCGCAAGACTCACCTACCTTTTGTCAAATTCTGATGGCGGGGGCCGCCGCCTTTTCGTCCTAATCTCGACTTTAAGCTGATGCTTAAAGTACAAGCTCAGTTGGGAAGAAGTGAACTTTTCGCCCTCATAGAATCCCTTCTGACGTGTCGTCCATATCACGACTCTCATAACACCTAACAAGCAAAAGAACACATAGTGTTCATCCTTCGTCATTGGCGGTACCACGTTGCTACAGACTGGCATCGCGGACGAAAAACTTCCCGCACAGCATGCGTACCATGATGCCTTCAACAAACATGTACAACGGGACTACGACCTTGCAATGAAAGAAGGCTTAACCTAGGGTCTCCACTTCCCCATCACAGCGAACGCGGGCCTCCTGCTTTGAGAGAGAGAGAGAGAGAGAGAGAGAGAGAGAGAGAGAGAGAGAGAGAGAGAGAGAGAGAGAGAGAGAGAGATCCGCTTCGAAAATAGTGCCGCGTTCATTCACGGCTTTATATCCTTGTTGTGAAATCTTTCTGATTAGATGGTCGAAATATGGCTCTGTGGCCTGGCGATTCTGATTATAGATCTGTTTTTAGAGATGCTATTTTTTTTTGTTTCCTAATTATTATTTTGTTGCAGAGTAAATCTCAGCATACTTCCTTCTCTTCCCTACTACTGTGACGATAGACTACTTTTAAATATGGCAGGTAAACACATTAGAGTGGGATTAGAGGAGTAGTGGGAGTTAGCTTTTCATAGACCAGCTTGACCAGTGAATAGCGCCTGACCTTATTTTTGCTGCTCAAATCTTGGAATTTTTGGTTTGAACACTGAAGTTTACGTTAAGTTTTAAAAATTTAATTTTCTTGCGTTCTTTTGTTGATTATTTCTGACTAAAGTTTTGAATTTTACTTTTCAGTTTTTCTTTTCCCACCCTCTCTTAGTTCTTATTTTTATTTGTTTTGCGCCTATTTTTGTTAGGCCTCTTGATTTAACTTGGTAAGTTCGAGCTCGTCAATCAGATCATTTCGCACGATCCCCTGAGACATGATATAATGCCCTTCAAGGTAACGCCTGGACGTTGGAGAGGCCACCCGACGCCCGTAAGAGGTGTCTCAGAGCAATACAACATTGACGATAGAAGGATCACTCGCCTCGGGAAAACAGTGTGTCTCCTCCTCGCACGAGAGCACACTTATCAAGGATGGGAAATTCTTACAGGCGTCTTCCTTCCAGAATTCGCTCTCCTCATCCGAATCGCGACACATCCGATCTAGGAACACGACCCGAAGCGTATGTTGACGAATCTCAACGCTAGGCATACTCAGACCTCCAGGGTGGAGGTACAGATCTCTCGAGGTACCTTAGCGGATTTGCACCCCCCCACAAAGACGGAGAACAAAAGCCTTACTAATGCAATTAGTGTGGTAGACGGAAATGGAAGTACAGAGAGTCGGTAAAGGAGAATCGGGCAGATGTGCGAGGCACATACTTCCGCCCTCCCCTTTAAGAAAAGATTCTTCCGGGACCACAATCGCATTGTGACCTGGACTTTCTCCTGCACCTCCGACCAATTCATTTCCAGCAAGAAATCGGGACCGAACCAGACGCCGAGTATCCGTCCGTTCAAAGGAAAGGTCCGGGAAGAGAAACTCGCTTCTACGCACCCAACCGCAAGCCAGCAGGCATATCTTGGCCCCTGTCACCGTCTCGTACCCTCTGATTTCTTTGCTGACTTCGTCAATCTGAGCTCGGCTCGACACAGGAACCGAAACGTTGTCAGCTTAGGCGAAATAGCTGGCCGAAGTAGTAGCACCAAGTAGAGAAATTACGCGTAGGACCGGATTTTATCTTTAACTTGCGAAGGAAAGGTTCCAACGCAGAACATAAAGCAAAGGCGAAAGCGAACAACCTTGGCGAATGGAGCAAGACAATACGAAAGGCTCCGATCGAACCCCATGTGAATCCACCAGCACACCGGGAGACGCATACATAAGTCGGATCCAGGTGCGAAATTACGGCCCCAAACCGGCCGCCGAAGCGAAAGCCTCCAGAAATCGATGGTCCACCCTATCGAAAGCTTTGGACTTATCTAAATTGTTCAGCGCACCCTCATTGTCGACTTGCTTGATGATCAAGGGGACCATATAAAGGTTGTCCTGAATAATCCTGCCCTTCACAGCGCGTCTGTTCGGAGCCAGCAGAGCAGAGAGGACAGACTGCAAACGGTTGGCTAAGATCTTGGCTAAAATCTTTAACTCTATATTTAACATCGATACATGCCGAAAGTTACCTATCTCATCCCCACCGTTTTTGTTCTTGCGAAGCAAATTGATCACACCTTGGTATAGACCCCTGATTCAACTCTGCTTCAGCGTTTCCCAGATTTTCCGAATGGGACCCTCGCACCCAGCCGTTTCAGTTGCCTCGGGGCAGGGATAGTTGGCTAAATAGGCATCGAACTGAGCAGAGGCTCAGACCCGGCTCCCCGGGGAACAGATCCTGAAAGTAGTCACGAAATGCCTCGCATACGCCCGCGTTTGTAGTTCCTAAGTTCCTCTACATGCAATTCAGCGGCCATATTCGTTACCACGGAAGACATTCTTTTTAACCTAGTCCTATCTACCAGAGCTTGAGCCTTCTTGATAAGCAAAGAGGCCAACTTTGTCTTAGTTAAAGCTACGACCCCGCTATCACAGGATTTTACTGCCCGATCGAAGTTTTGCTCGCATGCCGTTTGCGGCGCTAATCTATCTAGATTGAGCCGACGACTATATTCAGCAGCAAACAACCTAATTCTGGACTTTAATTTATCCCACCACATATTCCCAACCACAACCGCCGTCAGTTCCCGGTGTAGCATTAGTAGCAGCTGGTTCTGGAAAACTTGTTCACCGAATAATAATGAGTTAAATTTCTAGTAGCTAACCATCTTAATCTTCGGCTTATCAACGTTTACACGTACCCGGACGAGCCTATGATCCGAGTAAACTATATAATGGAAACTTGGACACCCTAAGAGTCCTAAATCAACTCTCCTAACTAAGACTCGGGCGTAGTAGCTAGAACGCACCCCCGTAGCCAAGCCGCCGCTATTTGTCCAATTCCACTCTCGAGGGTGTTCATTACGATACTTATTGACAAGATCAGACTTATCGGTAAAGTCCCGAAATGGTTTCATGTCTCGGTTGTTAGTACCTGAACTTGGCCCTATACAATCTATATCGGGTCAAGGACGGCATAACAATCACTCGCTAAAACAAAACAAGATGTCAAAAACGGTTCGATCTGCCGAAACAAATCAGGCCGCTCGGAATGGTCATTGGGTGCATAAACTCCCCAATGAGACGAAGAGCCTTATCCTTTATAGTAACATCCATCATGCAAAGCCTGCCGTCCGGATCTGCGAAGGCAAGAGCACACACTGCGTTCAAAGACTAACTTACCAGCACTCTCGAGCGACCATGAAAACATGCTGAATAGAGAGAAAAGCCCCTAGATAGAATGTCCTCATAAACACAAGTTGAAAAACGAGTCTCCTGCACACAATAAACATTCACCCCGAAACGCTGAAGGTCACAAGAGAGCCTCGCCCTGTGAGTCATCGATCTCAAGTCCCTGGCATTAGTACATAAGCTAACCAGAGAACAATTATCAGACCGATAAGGGTTGCTCATCTGTATTGAACATGGCCGGGGTGAGGATATCGACGGCCTGTCCCATTGATCCTATTCCCATCTCAGTATTGATGGTACTATCATAAGACAGGCCACCAATGTCCCAGGGAGATGTTAATTTTAAGGCTCTATAAAAGGAGGGGTGAACAAAAAGCGGGACCCCCCTCCAGAACAATTTGTTTTAATTTTTTCGAATTGGATTCATTATAAAATGCTAATTGGGGGAAACATTCCAAAACATTGTTCACTTCATTCACCATGTCCCAAATCTGTTGGCCACCCCGACCAGATCTGTTGACCACCCTGACCAGATCTATTGATCACTCTGAACAGATCTTACAACGTCCGCCCTTGGGGAAATTTCTCGGGTTTTCCACGTCTAAACCGCTCAGCGATTTGAAATTAATTAAGAATTTCATGTCTTTAATTTTTCTACATTGAGATAATGGCATCTCTTCTTGATCTTTTGCAACCCAGCACACGTCTTCCCCTGTGTTATAAATGGATTTAGGCTTTTTAAAAATTTGTTGATTCAGTGAACTCATGTAATGGACTTCTTTGTCGTTTTGTGTTGTCGGAGTTTTTTGATGTGCCGGTGAGAGTTTGGACAGGTGATGGATTAATTGTATTGGTAGTGGTAGGTCTGTCCTTGGATAATGATTTGGGAATGGGTGTGACATAGAGAAAGAGCCCCCACCCAGAGGTGGATTTAGTAATCAACAGTGCTAAAGAATTAGGATGAAGGTGCTAATTACTTGGGTAGAAGGGATTCCGGAGTAATTCCAGAAATAATTTTTTTTTCTTGTTTTTTTTCTTTTTTTTTCTTAATAATTGTTTCTGGGGGTTGAGTTATTAGTTAATTAAATGTAATAATTCCAGAGTGATTAAGAGACGGGTTCGTTAAAGTAAAGTTTATGATAAATGGAGATTTGGACTTTTGGGTGGTCTAACACACGGACTTCAACCAGACGGGATAAGTGGTTTTGGCAAAACTCAAGTGGATGATATCTACGGAAAACCCGACAGGGAGCCCGAATTCATTTTTAGTACCATGTGAGAAGTGGTTTCCCGCGGAGTTTCGGAGACCAGAAATACTTGCATGGTGGTCAAGGCGATTTGCATATTAAAATTCGTGGGCGGTGCCTAGAAGTTGTTTAGCTCCGCCTCTCTCTAGATAAGCGGCCTGCACGCTTGAGTTAGACAGCGGGGATCAGAGACAGATCAGATCGGATCGAAGAACCGGGGAGAGAACAGAGTGGCTCTTAGGATGCAGCAGAACGCGGAAGAGACGGCTTGTTGGAATTTACTGGTCTGGTTGGTTGGTTGGTTGTCACATGCCAAAAAAAGGTCCGATCCGAACCCAGAAGTAGAAATAGACCCTGAAGGAAACCAGTTAATTTTCCCAACAAAGCTGAGAAAGAAAACTGCTATAATTACACGCTCCGACGAAGATCACCGAATTACTTCCTTTAGATCAGCCGAAATTATTTAGGCAGAATTTTTCCTACTCTCTCTCTCTCTCTCTCTGTCACGACATTTTGTACTCGTGTAAATTCTTCGGTAGTGACGTAAAAACAGTGGCCTTAAAAGGCTCTTTGTACTGGAACCGAAAGAGTTGCTTATTTTTTCTTTTTCATGTCTTTGCGGCTACGACAAGAACTTTTTCTGCATGAATAGTGATTTCCTTTCAGCGTAATACCCAGCCATTTCCTCCCCTTCCCACCGGACCGTTCTGAGGAGACCGGTACACTGCTGTTCGGATCAAGAATTCACAACGTGACAAATAGTGGTGGCTCCTTCAGTTCATCGGGGGAAGATCGGGTAAATTTCTTTTTCGGCCAGAACCATCGGGGAGACAGGACATAGCTGCAACAGGCAGGGTGTTTTACGTTAGATGTTTTAAACTTGTCATTTTAGAAGGAGTGAGAGATAGGGATCTCACCACTGGAGGAGGAGCCATAATGTGTTGTTTTGTGGATGGGGAAGACGATGCTGAGGAAGAAGGGCCAATTATTTTAGGGAGAGTTTTCTCCTTTAGTACCTTTTATGTGTTTTTGTAACTTTCTAAGTTGATCGGTGTAGCTGGTTGGGTAATCGCCCAAAGAACTGGTAGAGGGAGTGGAACTGTCTGTGTCATTACCTGTAGGAGCTTCTGTGTAACGAAGTCCCGCTGCCCCGACTTTCTCTCTAGCTCTGCCAATGATCTGCCATTCCTCCTTTTCCTTCTCCGCAACAGCACAAGCGACGGGCAAAAGCTTTTCGGGGGAACCGAGGCTGTGAGACGAACGAAACCGGGTGATTTACCACACCAGTCCCGGTAGCTGGCATATCCATTATAGGCGAGGCGGAAACAACAAACTCGACCAGAAGGGGATTCGTATCGGCGCAGGACAGAACTCCAGAGGCCTTCTTCTCTGGGCAGGAAACGGAGAGGTGACCAGCCTCTTCGCACTGGGCATTTTTGGCCTTCTACACCTAGGCAGTTGGGGATGGAGACGAAGGCCTTGTGATCTATCATCAACTTGAAGTTTCATTCCCCGGTCAGTTCGTCACAGGAAGCACTGAGTATCTGTCCGAATTGGCACAGACATACTGCCAAAGTGCTCCCCGACGATCTGAGGAGGGACCTCATATACCGATAACCGTCATATGCCTACCTTCATATTCCGTTCTCAGAATAAGGTCTCTGATTATTAAGTCTCGACTGGTTGCGACTTTGCATTTTCCTTTAATGACTCTATGGTTTAACCTCCAGGGATGTCAATGATTTTATAATGGTGACTTTTGCGGAGCAACAAATTTTGCGCGAACGCATGTCCACCACAATTCTTTTTTCAACTTTCTGTAGTTCCTCAGGATTTGTTAAGAGCCCATCTTCTGTGACAAGATGTGCGTAGCTCTTGGCTTTCTCCAGGAACTCCATGTTGATTATGCATTTCGGAGGGGACTTTCAGCAAGAGGGCGTCTCCCCAACCGCCACGTTGTCGTCTTTGCATTATGCTTCTGTAGTATTTCTTGTCTCTTCTGAATTTTAACTTTTCTTGGCCACCATACTTTTGGGATTTTTGGTCGTTTCTTTAGAATATAGGTCATTTTCGGCCACTATACATTCTTTGCCGTTGAGTTTGGTAATATCCATTTTTTTAAGCCACCATTCCTTTGCTTCTGCATTAGAATTTTTCGTTTCATCAGGAGAGTCTTTCTTTTTCTTTAATAATTTTCTTTTAATGACTTTGTAGAGGACCGTGTGTGTTTGCGTGTTGTTGTATTAGAAACACGTGTGTAACCCTTGGTAGAATATTAAAAGGTCCAACTACAAGAAAATTGCCGAGCTCAAGTTAAGTCCAACTGAAGATGTAAAGAAGACAAACAAAACCGATATATATACATATATATATATATATATATATATATATATATATATATGAAGAAATATAGTCTTAAAGTGTGCTATATTTATGGGATAAAGTGCTCAATATCAGAGATAGAGCGTGTGTAAATATAAAAGTGGATATGGAAGTCAGCACTTAGAGGCGACAGTCTGTTTCATGCTAGAGCAATCGTCAGGCAACTGGTGCTGTTATTTTACTCGGCTATTTATATAAGGGTCAGTGGTGCATTATGGGTAGTCTATTTTGGCGGTTACTTTTACCGGAAGTAGCTTATTTGTGTATTTATCAAATTATTTTGCTTGTTTTTTTGTTTGTTTTTTAAAATTTTATTTTTAATTTTTATCTTATATATTTATTTATTTATTTTTTTATTTCGATCGGTGTTTTTTTGTTAACGTACTAAAAATTTGTTTATATAGCTTATTGTTGGTAGTCTATTATGGCGGTCATTTACCGGAAGTCGGATGTTTGCTTATTTATTTGGGTCAAATTGTTTTGCTTGTTTTTATTTATTTTCATTTTTATTTTTTATCTTATATATATTGTTTATTTGTCATTGATTAAATCTATTTGTTGAATTTTGGGGTGGGATGTTGTGCTTTGTTCTTACTATTATTTTGGTCGGAACAGTTTTTAATTTATCTATTTGTGTTGATTATCTTTATTTGTTTTTTCTAAACGGCTAGTTTATCGTAATCGGTTGTTAGTTTATTTATATATTTGGATGTGTTTAGATCAATTTATTATACTTGTTATTTATTTGTTACACTATATATTTTTGGCTTTCGATTTTTAAGTAACGTAGTATATTATTTTTTATTAATTTATTTTTTTATTGTTATATAACAGTTATAACTTTCGTCCGTTCTTTTGTTTTGATTTTATTTCGCATATTCTAACAGGTGTGGTTTTGTAATTTGTTTGGAGTAATTTATTTTGCTTATTTTATTGTTGTTTTGTTTGTTTATATATTTATTTATTTTTCTATTTTAAGTTACGTAGTAAAAATTTGTTTTCATGTCTGCATTTTGAGATTAGCTCGGATCTTTTATTTAATAATTTATTTTGATCTGGGAAGGTAATGATAGCTATTTTTTCCTCCAAGCAAAGTTTGCAAGTTTTTGATAGGTTGTTGTAGGCTGATGATTTTTTCCTTATTTTCCAAGATATGTTTGGTGTGGTGTGTGTTTTGTTTTTTATTTCTCAGATATACTTAGAAAGCATTGTGCTGTTCGCATATTTACTATTTGTGAAAGACATTTTGTGTACATAATTTCTTTGTTTCCATGGTCCTTCGGTTACTCCTATGTATACTTTTTCTTCATTATCTGCTGATTTTATCGTGGCTTGGTAGATTACGTTGTTTTGTAAACAATTACCGTTTAAGGGACATTCGTTTTTTATTCTGCAGTTGCACGTGGGTTTAATTTGTTCGTGTGGTTTGTTAATAATTTTCCTGTTGTGCTTTTTTATTATTTGTGCCATGTTCTCGGTGCAACTGTAGCTGATTTTTACTGTGTTTTTGTTGAATATTTTGTGTAGGGTGCTTGATTCCGGGAAGTGTTTGTGTAAAAGTTTGAAGAATATTTTTCCTATGTTTGTTTTTACGTTTTTGCTGTACGGTGGGTTGAACCATATGATATTTCTTTTCCTGTTGGTCTTTTTTGTGTTCTGTGGTGAGTATGTGAGTGTTGCTGGGAATCCGCTATCTTTTAGGGCTGTTTCGTAGTCTTTCTTAGCTTTGTTAAATATAGATTCATCGGAAGAATTGTCGGAAAGCCTGCGGTTAATCGATTTTGGTATCTGTTTGATTATAGAAGGCGGGTGGTTGGAGTATATGTGTATGTACTGTGGTTTATCATTCGGTTTTCTGTATGGTTTGTGTGTGCCTTTTCTTAGGTTGAAGGTAACATCTAGAAAATCTACTTCATTTAGGTTAGTTTTTATATCTATCTCGAATCCGTTATTTTTGAAAATTTTAATTATTGCTTTTATATATATATATATATATATATATATATATATATATATATATATATATATATATATATATAAACAAATATATGTATTAGACAAAACAATTTTACAATGGTCAATAACATTTGTGTGTGTGTAAACATTGGTGTCTGTTCTTTGGTGAATGTTCGTACGTACGTGTATGTGCGTATAATGTTCATAGCGTCTCCCACAAATGGGAAGATGCGGACCGTCTAACAGAGCTTACATTGTAGTCGCTGAAATGAAGAAATGAAAAAGAGAACGAGGCGAGAAGTCGCCCAGTATTTATAGTATATGGAGAATGACCCCTAGTGACAATTTGGGAATTAAGGAGGAGCTAACTCCGACAACTTAATTCGGGTAACCATTCTTACTTATGATATAAAGTAGGACTTCTATGTTAAATAAATGAATAAACTTAAAAATATATATATATTTTTGAAAAACACAATTTTTTCCCAAAGCAAAACTATTTTTTAAAGAATAAAACAAAAATTAAAGATAGAAATTAAACAAACTTAAACAAGAGCAGAAAAGTTAAATACAGAAAAAAAATTAGACACAATAATCAAAACACAAAATTCCTTCTTCAAAATAAATAAAGTAATTTACAACTTATAAAAAAAAGACAAAAAACTAGGTTCAATTAAAAAAAAACAGTTGTACGTGTAAAAAAGTTTACTTAAAAGGAATAAAACGCAGACATAAAAATTACATAATATAATACTGAAAAAAAAGAAACAATAAACGTAATATATAAGCGTATAAAAAGATCTATTTTTAAAAAATGACAACCGCAAAAAACAGTGAAACAAAATACGAGAAAGGTCGAAGCACACAAAAAATAAAGTCATACGATTTAAACCAAAATGGCCGCAAGTGTTGTTAAGAAAAATAAAGGAACTACAAATAAAACAACGGAAAGATGGACGGGAAAATTAAACAAAGAATTTTAAACACATTAATGTATTAACTCTGAAAAACAGATAAACGAGGTAACACGTAAAAATATTAAACAGAAATTCTAAAAAAATATACAAGGAAAATTAAACACAGAATTTACGAGAACTATTTACTCTGAAAAACAAGTAAAAATATTAAACTGGAATTCTAAAAAAATATACAAGGAAAATTAAACACAGAATTTACGAGAACTATTTACTCTGAAAAACAGATAAACGAGGTAATACGTAAAAATATTAAACAGAAATTCTAAAAAAATATACAAGGAAAATTAAACACAGAATTTACGAGAACTATTTACTCTGAAAAACAGATAAACGAGGTAACACGTAAAAATATTAAACTGGAATTCTAAAAAAATATACAAGGAAAATTAAACACAGAATTTACGAGAACTATTTACTCTGAAAAACAGATAAACGAGGTAACACGTAAAAATATAAAACAGAAATTATAAAAAAAGTATAAACTAAAATTGATGTCAGACAGGGAATACAAAATAAACACAAAAAAATAAATTCACTATAATTGAAAAAGATTCTTGTAACCGAGAAAAGGTTACTGAATAAGAAATAACAAAAACGAAAGTTGGAAATGAAATGGTAATTTTTATAACATCAACAAAATACAATACTCGCCAGCGGCGTGAAGTAGGTAAACCACTGCTAGTGGTGGACTACTTAAACAGCATATTACCCCCACTTACAATAGTGTCCAACGTTTTTATGAGGATTGTGACATACCCATTAGTGTTCATAGGTAAGATATATAACAAAGATATATTAAATCAAGAGGCATAATAAAAATAGGCGCAAAACAAGTAAAAATAACTAAGAACTAAGAGTGGATGAGAAAAGAAAAACTGAAAAGGAAAATTCAAAACTTTAGTCAGAAATAATCAACAAAAGAACGCAAGAAAATTAAATTTTTAAAACTTAACGTAAACTTCAGTATTCAAACCAAAAATTCCAAGATTTGAGCAGCAAAAATAAGGTCAGGCGCTAATCACTGGTCAAGCTGGTCTATGAAAAGATAACTCCCACTACTCCTCAAATCCCACTCTAATGTGGTTACCTGCCATATTTCAAAGTCGGAGCAGTCCATCGTCACAGTAGTAGGGAAGAGAAGGAAGTATGCTGAGATTTACTCTACAACAAAATAATAATTAGGAAACAAAAAAAAAATAGCGTTTAAAAAACAGATGTATAATCAGAATCACCAGGCCACAAAGCCATATTTCGACCAAATAATCAGAAAGATTTCACAACTAGGATATAAAGCCGTGAATCAACGTGGCACTATTTTCGAAGGGGATCTCTCTCTCTCTCTCTCACTCTCTCTCTCTCTCTCACTCTCTCTCTCTCTCTCTCTATATATATATATATATATGACTAGATGAAAAATCAACCAAAAACAGAAAAAAAACAAACATCATAACCCCACCTTAGTCTTCCAGGAGACTTCTTACGCCTGCTCAGTGGCGTTGTATAAAGCAGTATAAAAGAAAATGACACGAACCTCCTCTCTTTCTTCTTTATCCTTGTACCCACATGATGCTACAGGGATAAGAAGTGTCTCATTTCTACCCTGGGGGCCTTGTTAGACTCCAACGCACCATGTGTCGCATATAGCACAATGCTATCTTTACACATTCAATCTCCTTTGGAAGGCCGAGAGGGGGAACTAGTCGTCTGGGCAGCCCTCGTTCTCCATATATCCCGCCCGGGCTCGTGGCGCACCGCGCTACTCCATCGTCTCTCGAGACGGACGGATGCCGACGACGATCATTTCGAAAGGAAAAATAAGTAAAAGAGATGCCATAAAATATTTTATTCGTGATCTTTCATTTAAAAAATTTCCAAATAGCCATTTGATTGTTATCATAGTCTTCAGCTTTTTTGCCTCACTCTGTTGTCATCAGCACTGTGATTTTTTTCTAAGCTATGTTTCAATGAAAAGAGTGGCATCCCAGAAATCTAAAGGGAGACCAATAAGATTGTCATCATGTTTGCTGCAGTTTCCACTGGCTTCTTTTATTTGAGTATATAATATTAATTCTTGAAAAAAAACTCTTTCTGCCTCGGAAGAACTGATAGCAACCATATTGATAATAGTTTTCGCTTTTTGTACACTTCGAAGAATTACAGAATTATGAAAGTTTTTCAGGACATTTTCCACATAGTCACGAAAATCATTAATGGGAATATTGTAATGAAAAATTTTTACTGAAGCCATTTAACTTTTCATTTGCGGCTTTCCAGGGAATAACTATTTCAGCGGTTAAAATTTATATTAACCTTTATTCGATCACCTGAATTTACATCCCCAAACGATTATCTGACTATAATGTGTAGATAATCTAAAATTAGCAGTTTCTTTTTTCGGGTTGCCGCTAGCAACGGGTTCACTGAACGTGCAAGAAAATCCCTGAAATAGAACAGGGTTCGGATTTTCATTTCTTGTCGTAGCGTTCATTTTAAGCTTTCATTTCCTTCTCAGTTTCTGTGTACACCGGCGCCAATGAGAATGTAGGTTTCATTGTAAAGCTGAGAGAGGGCCCCGTTGTATGGCATGGAAATGGAAGTAGGAATATTGTTATGCCAATTTACCGAGAGGGAAGGTCCTACTTATATTGAATCCTGATGTAACGGCAGCAGGTAATCAGTTTCTTACTGGAGTCATCAGTTTGTAGCGACGTTGACTCGTCTGTTAAAATGATATCAAATAACTGTTAATATAATCATGCGAATGGAAGTCTTCAACGTCCGGTTTATTTCTACATAATCCCAAACGTTTTTATTTATCTATTATTTTATGTTCAAGCAGTGGCACCAAACAATAACAATGTCTCTACATTGCCTCGATGGAATCTCGGCTTGAGGTTGTTTGGTAGATCAGATTTTCAGATTACATCTATTCTTTTCATCCTTAAAACCCTAGAGTCTAAGTTTGATGGAACCTAAACTCGGATGCTGAGAGCTATACTCAACATCCAACTAAATCACAGCTCTATGAACCCATCCCAGATATTTCTACAATCGTACGCGAACACAGAATGCGTTTTGCAGGACACTGCTGGCAAGCAAAACAAGGACTCGCGACTTATCTATTGCTCTGGACACCTAGCCAACGAGCAAGACGGCTTGGTCACATAGTAACCCCCACATTTACCAGCTATGTTATGAGACAGGATGTCACCCTATTGAGTTTCCGACCTTGATGCAGGACCGTGATAGTTGGCGTGATAGACTCATGAATGTCCGAGCGAGCTCGACCGAATATAATTATTTTCTTTTCTTATGGTCAAGTGGGTGGCTGCTTTTCAAGGCCTCATTTCACAGACTTTGTCGCTGGTCATAAAACCACGCACTATATTCCCCGAATTGGGTGCCCCAATCATCTATTTAATGTTCTGTTATATTAAGCTCAGCTTATATTTCAATATAGAACAAAACCGTAATTTTTGCGATTGATCCTGAAAAAAAAATTGTAGCGTTTTCTAGGTAAATTTTAAAGACAATATTTAGATATTTGCATATCGACTAATACAACCACATATCCGCGTTTTTGTTCCACTACCTTTGGCCATCTTTGAGGCAACTTCATGATTCCCTCCTCTAAGCGCTGGCTATTTTCTGTTCTCGGTAGTTTGTATAGATAACTGAAGTTCGCCCCGTTAAGATAATTTTGTAAAGATAGAAATAAGAGGTGATCTGAAGGTGCAAAGCCAGGTGTGTATAGGAGGGCATCCTTGCTATCTGTACCAATTTCTGTCGCGTTTGCAAATTGGTGTGGGGTCTGGTGTTGGCTTTCGATTGGCCAATTCCTAACGCTTTTCATTGATTGCGGCCTTTTAATAAATCAAATTAGGACAAGTCTTCTTCTTCTGTGTGCCGTGTTCCTTCAGGACGTTGACGATCATGGCTCTCCATAACTTCCTGTGCTTTGTAGCTCTTAATAAATTTAGACATTTTGTTATCTCACCTAAACTTTGCTCCGTTATCCATTTAGTCAAGCTTGCTAGGTAGGTTAAAAAACAAGAAAAACAAAACTCAAAAAATTAACATTATTTTATACCTTTTTCATAAATTCTACAAATTCCCTGTCTTTCATTTATTCCATGTTTTTCCAGAATATATTCTTGATCACTCTTCGTTCTATAACAGATGACCGTCTTTGGAAATCAGAATTCAGACCGCGACTTACCACCAGTCACGATGAATGGATGTCCCGTCGGGGAGACTCTGCGCCTTGAGAGACTCTTAGGCCTTAAACCCACACCCGACCTCAAGTGGAACTCATACATACGATCAATCGCTAAAGATACAGGTGGAATGCTTGGCTCTCTGTACCACTCCAGTAAGTACCTGACTCCTTGTGCTATTCTCTACCTTTACAAGAGCCAGATCAGGCCTGAAATGGAGTACTGCTGACATATTTGGGCAGGAGCTGACCTGTCCTCATTTTCCAGTCTCATTAGAGTTCAAAAGTGTCTCAACGTTTTAGATATTTTGAGGCCTTTGACCAGGCATGGCACAAAGGATTGTTGTTCATGCTCTCTAGCTATGGAATCACTGGAAGTGTCTTCTCAGTAATAAAGTCCTTCATAACTGTTAGGTCTCTGAAATTAGTTGTTAATGGCCAGTCCTCTGGGGTCCTCGCAATCAATGCAGACATCCCCCAGCTGTCACTTCTTGGATCAACCCTTTTTTACGTTACATAAATGATCTGTCTATGACTATACTTGGATCATTTGTGAATATCTATGCCAATAACATAACAATATATGCAAGCACCTCCAAAACTCATTATGACCAGTGATTGGCAGCTAATTTCTCATCTGATCTAGCTCTAACATCTCAGTGGGGGAAAACTGGGTGGTTACATTCAATGCCTTGAATGCCAAACTAGTTATATTCCATCCTCATCAATTGGACCCCGAACCACCACCAGGCACAATGAATGATGTTCTATTCAGGAGGCCTCATGCCTTGAGTAACTATTGGGATACGTCCCAATAGTCACTCAACTCTCTCCAGACCTCAAGTTGGACTCATACATACAATCCATCACTAAAGAAAAAATAGTCAGTTCCCTGTACCACTCCAGTAATTACCTGACTCCTTGTGCTATTCTCTACCTTTACAAGAGCCAGATCAGGCCTGAAATGGAGTACTGCTGACATATTTGGACAGGACCTGCCCAGTCCTAACTTTCCAGCCTCATTAGAGTCCAAAAGAGTCTCAGAGTCCTTTTGGGTGACGAATTATTTTCCACCTTCAAACCTCTCTCTCTCTCTCTCTCTCACAGGAGTGATGTGGTGAGCCCGTTGCTCTGTCGCTACTTTCATGGAAAGTGCTCAGACGAGCTGCAGTCTTTGATTCTACCAGTTTTAACCTTCACGGTCAGGACCCGCCATGCCATTCACATTGTAACAAACCCTCCGAGTTCCATTGGTGAGAAATAAATTTCACTCAAACAGCTTCTACCGACGAACAACTGCTCTGTGGACCCGGCTCATCAGAGGATGTTTTCTCGATCCCTAGTCTAAGATTAACCGTTATCTTCCCTTCTTACCAGCATGTAACCCCCCTGCCTCTAGTGGTCCTCGAGTCTTGTACAAGGTGAATGTCACTGAAAAAAAAAAAGATAAAAAATTAAAAGGGACATTTAGGGGACTAATAGTACTCTATTTACATTATTCGGACTATTCGATAGTGTGGACCGTCGATTTCTGGAGGCTGTCCCTTCGGGGTCCGGTTTTATGCCGTACTTTCGCACCTGGATCCGACTTATGCATATGTCTCCCGATGCACTGGTGGAAGTGAATGGAGTTCGATCGGAGCCTTTCTTATTGTTTCGCTCCATTCGTCAAGGTTGTTCGCTTTCGCCTTTGATTTATGTTCTTGCGTTGGAACCTTTCCTTCGCAAGTTAAAAATAAAATCCGGTCACTATTTACATTATTCGGACTATTGTTCTCATCTTTGTCGCCATGTTTATCACAACCTTTCGGCCGTTGTCCGCTCCGGCTTCCTTCAGGTGGTTGGAATGTTGGAACTGGACCCTTTAATTTGCTTACTGGGGTAGACCGTTCTAGTTCCACGTGCCATGTTTAATGGATGTCAGTTATCAGTTATCTCCTGTTAATCCCCCCCTCAAAGTTCTCCACTGCCTTAACCGGGTATTGAACTTCCCCAAACCTACCAAGTTGGCCCCGGGATAATATAACAATGATTAATGGCCTTCTAAAAATTCTCAAATTCCAAAGAAGAATTCTTACTATGTTTATAAAAAGTACTATTAATATCTGTTTATATTTCTGAGATGAGGTATTATGTACACTATTTACATTATTCGGGCTATTTTCCTCATCTTTGTTGCCATATTTATTACAACGTTTCGGCCATTCAGTATCTGTCTATATTTCTGAGATGAGGTATTATGTACACTATTTACATTATTCGGACTATTGTCCTCATCTTTGTCGCCATATTTATTACAACGTTTCGGCCCTTCAGTATCTGTTTATATTTCTGAGATGAGGTATTATGTACACTATTTACATTATTCGGACTATTGTCCTCATCTTTGTCGCCATATTTATTACAACGTTTTGGCCGCTGTACGCTCCAGCCTTCTTCAGGTGGTTGGAATGTCGAACTGAACCCTTTATTTCGCTCACTGAGGTAGACTGTTCTAGTTCTACGTGTCATATATAATGGATGTCATTTGTCAGTTATCTCCTGTTAATCCCCCCTCAAAGTTCTCCACTGCCTTAACCGGGTATTGAACTCCTTTATCCACTGTGCCATGTGTCCTTGAGGACACGTGGCACAATGGATAAAGGCGTTAGTTAGATCCAGTGACAGGACCAAAAGAATGTGAGTTCAGTACCCAAGGGTATTAGCACGTAAGTGAATGTAATGGATTCGACTGGAATTCGAACTCGACTCTCCGATTCCTCAACCCAAATTTCTCAATTTGTCTATGCGAAATCATATAACACTGGTGGTGTGAGGGGCTTCACGGTTGGCAGATTGAAAAATAAAATCAAATTCAAGCTCCAGCTGAGGTAGTTTGTGTCTTCTTTACTATAATGCTTTTGGTAAAGGCCTGAACCATTTTATCCTTGGATTTATGCGCACAGAAACAAGAGAGATTGGGCTCTTTAACCCTAGTGACAACCACTCCAGAAGGCTTAAACTAGGTACTAGGTACTAGTTTAAGCCTTCTGGAGTGGTTGTCACAGACTTGCGAAAAATAAAAAAAATCCCGAAAACAGATGTTAAATAATTGAAATGCCTTCTTTAAACTGAAGTTTCGGTTTTATTTGCAAAATAATAGCCTAAAGCTAATCTAAATTAAAAGAAAAATTAATTTCCTGATATAAATAAAGATTTCAGGCATTTTTAAAACATTGACGCGTTTTCTCGTCACTCGAGATTTATTACTCGAGAATACAGCAATTGTGGCACGTTGTCTCGTCACTCGAGATTTATTGTTCGAGAATACAGCAATTGGGGCACATTTGTAAATTATTTAGAAGTAAATAAAAACTATGTTTCACTACAGTTTATATACAAAAAAAGAAAGGAAAAGCCCCATGGTAGAAACACAAGTTTTTTTTAGTTTCTACCATAGGGCGTTTCCTTTCTTTTTCGTATATAAACTGTAGTGAAACAAAGTTCTCAAGTTCACTTGACCCGTTGGGTATACCCGTTTCTTTTCCTTTGTTCAGAAGTTAGGGTAAGTAAGTTTAAGCGTCGTTATAATGGCAGCGCTCAAGTCAGCCTTGCGCTGAGTTGGAACGACCAAAGATAAGGTTGATTTACTTCATGCGTGGAGATTTTTGAAGACACATGCAAATGCCATGCGTTAGAAAGTGGAAAGATAGTTCAGTCTTCAGGGGAAACGAGGCGTTTCCCAGCGGGAACGTAATTTTTATGTGGTTCTATATCCTGCGGCAAGGGGGAGAATGAGCGAAAAAGGAAAATGTCGAATTTTTTTAGATTTCAACAGGGACGTTTGACGAAGGCAAGTAGATTAATAAAATTTCTGGTTCCTTTACTACTTACACTATGTAAAAATGTTGTAGTAGTAGTAATATTCTTCATTATTATTATTATTATTATTATTATTATTATTATTATTATTATTATTATTATTATATTTCCTTTGATTTCTGGTGTGTACTCATTTCTTTCCGGGTCCCGCCCAAAACCTAGGGTTAGAAATGGCATCATGATATTTTCCACTGAAACCCAAAAACAACCCTCCAAAAAAACAAAAAACAAAAACAGAACAAAAAAAAAATTACATAGATAGTGCCCTTCGGAGGTACGGTGGAGTAATGGATAGCGGCTCGGATTGAGGAATCGGAGAGCCGAGTTCGAATTCCAGTCGAATCCATTAGATTCATTTACGTGATAATACCCTTGGGAAAGGTATGAATCCTTCTCTTCTCCCCACCAACTATGGGTAAATAGTCTTGGATGGCAACTGGTCTACCACAGAAAGAAACAGTAACCTACTGCGGGAAAAAGTGCCTCGTCAGTCATGTATCGAAAGATACATGATCGCATGGCACATAACTGACTGAAAGCCCTCGTAAGGTGTGGGCTGTACACGCGAGAACAATTTTTTGTATTTCTTTAAGGCATGGGAAGCAAATCTTTGTTCATGGAAGCAAATCTCGATTAGTTTTTAGTAGATAGCCGATGTTCTGTCTTTAGAGCCCAGTATGTAGATTTCTTCCTTGAAACAGGTTCCGAAGATGATTGGTTTTACTGTCGCCGACCTGATGTTATTACAGACGATGTCGAGAACTCACTGCCAAATAGGCGCATATTCTCCGTATTTATCGAGATTAGAAGGCTCAGAAATATTGGGATTTTTTCCTCCCAAAATTGCTATACACTTTTCCAGCCCTCTCATTCGTCATAAAATATATTCTTATCTCTGATCAGAATCAAAGTTTTAGGAGCTGCTTTTTGGGAGCAAGGGTCTGACAAGTTGTGAGCGTTATCCCCGACTTCAGGGTATCATTGTGGTAGTCTGCATGATACTGGAGTCGTGGTGTTACTTCATACTCTTTTTTTTCCCTTGAAAATTTGGCAAATCAAAAGAGCAATCCAAAACAGAAAAAAAACATGGAGTATGCACAAAAGTATAATTTACAGGAAAAAAGCAAAAAAAAAAAAAAAAAATCATCCTCTAAACGATACAATATTTGTTAAGAGGAGACAATAGAAATAATTACGTATAAAGAACAAGGTAAACTCCCAAACAAATTTCCAAATGCTGACACGAAAACGAATTCCTTCCGAGTTACCTAAAAACACATCATGTCAAAAAAAAAAAAAAAAAAAAAAAAATGAATACCCCATAAGCTAATTCTAATTCTAATAAAAGGAGGGTCCGTAATGTAATCGATCCTGACCTGGCATCTTGACTTCAGTCACTTTAGTAACGTGGCTTCCCTTTGTCCTTTCTACAAATATTTTCATGGCGGTTGTTCTGATGAGCTTTTCTCCTTGGTTCCTCGACTGCACTAGATTGGCAATTAGGCCTTACCGCCTTACTGTTGAACTACTTAGATACAACCATATGTTCTATTCTAATTTCTTCCGTTTCTCGCACTTCTCGCCTGTGGAACTATAGGATGACCTCAAAAAACGAGAAATTTTTAACAATCCAATAAAACCAAGAGTGATGGAAGAAAAATATTTAATTCATAGTAATTGAAACCTTAAAACATGCCATTTAAGAAACAATAATGGAATTTTCATTTTTTAAAAAATACATCCTGTAGATGGCGTCCTCCTGTATGAATGCGTTCTTGAAATCTGCTGTTGAGATTCCTCATTGACTGCTGCAACATCTCAGCTGGGATACTGTGAATTTCATTCTCGTTACTAAAATGGCGAAATGTTTACTTGCTCAAGGTCACTGTCTCGCAGTGTTGCCACTTGCTCATGTCTGGCAATACGCACTTAAAAAATTCCCGTTTTTTTTGGTCACCCTGTACCTTCCGATTTCTTGCTTTTCTGCTAACCTGCATTCTTCAAAAATTTTAAATGCAACGTCAATCGCCATCTTCTATCTTAATTCCTGATCTTTTATTGTCCTTTCACCCCACTGAACCTTTCTCGTTCTCTTTTACTCCCTGTAACCACTTGTGCCCTAGTGGCTTTATCGCCTTACTTAGGGTAAAATGATTAAACCCAGCAAAACAAAGAAATGCAAAATAGATCAGTAAATACACGAATTAAAATATACAATAAATAAATTGAATTAAATAAATAAAATAATAATTAATATAAAAATATGCAGTCAAGAAGTCATAGCCAAAAATAAAACGAACCTATTTACATACACACTTCCTCCAATCGCCCAACCAGCATAAACAAGCAATCCATACGTCATGACCATAATTAACCCCTATTCATCATCTAGTAAATTATATGCACAACCTGCTATGCTTTGATAAAGAAATTAGCAAACTTGGTCGGAAGATCACATTTAAAGCGTAAACCTGACAGTCACCATGCAGTGTTGATTCATCTATCTATCTATCTATCTATCTATCTATCTATCTATCTATCTATCTATCTATCTATCTATCTATCTATCACAACATCTCTCTTGCTTACTATCCTTCTGCCTATCACTTTATTTAGGACATTAATCTCTCTCTCTCTATCTATCTATCTATCTATCTATCAATATCTCTCATTCTATCTATCTATCTATCTATCTATCTATCTATCTATCTATCTCATTCTATCTATCTATCTATCTATCTATCTATCTATCACAACATCTCTCTTGCTTACTATCCTTCTGCCTATCACTTTATTTAGGACATTAATCTCTCTCTCTCTCTCTCTCTATCTATCTATCTATCAATATCTCTCATTCTATCTATCTATCTATCTATCTATCTATCTATCTATCTATCTATCTATCTCATTCTATCTATCTATCTATCTATCTATCTATCTATCTATCTATCACAACATCTCTCTTGCTTACTATCCTTCTGCCTATCACTTTATTTAGGACATTAATCTCTCTCTCTCTATCTATCTATCTATCTATCAATATCTCTCATTCTATCTATCTATCTATCTATCTATCTATCTATCTCATTCTATCTATCTATCTATCTATCTATCTATCTATCTATCTATCTATCTATCACAACATCTCTCTTGCTTACTATCCTTCTGCCTATCACTTTATTTAGGACATTAATCTCTCTCTCTCTATCTATCTATCTATCTATCTATCAATATCTCTCATTCTATCTATCTATCTATCTATCTATCTATCTATCTATCTGACAAAATCTCTCTAGTGTGTATGAGTGCGCGCGCGCGCACGCGCGTGTGTGTGTGGAATGATTACATGTTTCTGACTATACCAGCCTGCTAGTTTATCTAGTTAATCTCGATGGCAGACTCCTGCTGAGGCACATTTGTGTTTTTCAACACCTAGAGAGCTACAATATATATATATATATATATATATATATATATATATATATATATATATATATATATATATATATATATATATATGTAAAGAAAATCGAGAAGTATAAGCAGTCAATTGTTGATAGCCTCCTGACGAGTGGACGGTGTGATTTCCGACGTGTCCCCTGTCTACGAAACTCTGAAGTCGGAATTCTGAAGATGACATCAATCAGCTAAGTGACAAACGTAATAATTATATATATATATATATATATATATATATATATATATATATATATATATATATGTATCTATATATATATATATATATATATATATTACGATTTTAAATCAAACCATATTAAAAATCGTTACACAGTTGCGATCGTGTTTCGACACATACCAATGCGTCACCTAAGGCGATTGTAAATTACTGGCGAGTGATCGATTAATTTAATTTCAAAAGCAAAATGTAATGCTTACTATTTATATACTTTAGTTGATAAATAAGAGGTCTCTTTAAGAAACTAGTAAATAATTTAAAGCGACAACTCATCTGACAAAGATATGTTTGATAAATATTGCGGTGTTTATAATATTGTTTTAAAGAATAGTGGTTACAAGTACGTTGAAATCAAGTATAGAAAATATGATTATAGTGATCTAAAGAAAAGAAATAGAAATAGGAAGATCATTTGGTATACACACTCATTTTATCAATTCGTCAGTACTAAGTTTGGCCAGAAGTTCCCCCATTTAATTGATAAACATTTCCCTAAAAGTAACCCTCTTAGTAAAATATTTAACAGAAACACATTAAAACTAAGTTATAACTGCACCGATAATCTTGAGAAGAGTATAAAGTTACACTATCATAATATTTTAAACCAATTTAAAAATATGGATCATAATACACGTACCAAGATAAATACAATTGATAATACTAACCAGTGTAATTGTAGGAATTTTGACCAATGTCCATTACCAATCAAGTGTTTAACAAAATCTCTTGCCTATCTAAGTACTATTTCTGCAATTGAGAATACGACTGTTGAAAAAAATTCTATATTGGTAGTACTAAGAATTCTTTTAAGACTATGTGGTATCAACATATCCTTCACCAATAGTACTTATAGAAATAATACACCACTTTTTGGCGGGGGCGATATCACCCCTGAAATAATAATAATGATAATAAAGGAGAATATGCTGTAAAACAGGAAAAAGGCGTTTTCAAAAGATCCAAGATGTTAAAAATGCTGTAAAGACATTGTAATGTAAATGTTACAGAAAGTTAATTTAGAACACGAAATACAATCTTTTTGTAAGTGTACAAAGAATATCAGATTACTAATAGAAAATTACAGGAACAATGATAATTGGAACTTTTGACACTGTAAGAATCGAAATTATTTTAATGATGTTTTGATTTAGAATCTATTTTTGAAACAAGACTCTCTGTAGTTTGCAAAAAGCAGCAGAGTGGTTGATAGTGAGGTGATAAACAGTGGAGACCTGATGTGGACCTTGGAAACCAGTCGATGAAAAGTTAACTGTTTACTCTCAAAGGAATGAAATTGTACTTTGAAAGTATGTCAGTACGTTAACAATAGAAAAACAGATACGTCACCAGTTCTTTATATAAAGAGGCGATCCAACCGAAAGATATAGAGATTTTCTGTTTCGTCTGTCTTCGAGTACATGCATCTAGCATGAAACAGATTGTCGCCTCTAAGTGTTGACTTCTATGTTCACTTTTATATTTACACATTTACATCTCTGATATTGAGCACTTTATCCCATAAATATAGCACACTTTAAGACTATATTTCTTCATATATATATATATATATATATATATATATATATATATATATAATTTCGGTTTGATGAGACATATATTAAATACTTGGAAAAAAACGTTGAAATAAATTATAATTTATAATCGAGTTATTGTCTGATAAGCTTAATCACATTATCGTTGAAAGACGAAAGGAAAACACCATATTGACACATGTTTGAATCCAATCTAAGCTTTCGGCTTACATAAGCCATTATCAAAGATGACAATTTCAATAAATCAAACAACACACTGATGAAACTACAATAATATCCCGCCCTTGCTGCTTGAATAAGTTCAAGTAACGACAAACTCGTATTTACGAGAAAACGAAACGAAAATCGCGTCGCAGGTCGTGGCGTCACACATAACCACGTAAGAGTGAAAAACGAGAAGTAT
The DNA here is from genome assembly GCA_964036315.1 of Acanthosepion esculentum. Classification (NCBI taxonomy): domain Eukaryota; kingdom Metazoa; phylum Mollusca; class Cephalopoda; order Sepiida; family Sepiidae; genus Acanthosepion; species Acanthosepion esculentum. Next base: position 124,925,777 of record OZ038479.1, on the reverse strand, counting down.
TAAGTATTAGAAATCGTTGGTGGGGATTTGCTTAGGTCGCTTATTTAAGAGCTTGTTTCAGTCTGGGAAGGTGATTACAGCTATTTATTCGCCCAATGTTTAGATTGCTTGCCGTAGTCTTTCATAGCGTCGTTAAATATGGTTTTAAAACCATATTTAACGAAGCTAAGAAAAACTACGAAACAGGCCTAAAAGATAGTGCATTCGCGGCAACACTTACATACAAACCACAGAGCACAAGAAAGACCAACAGGAAGAGAAATATCATATGGTTCAATCCACCGTACTGCTAAAACGTAAAAACAAACGTAGGTAAAATATTCTTCAAACTCTTAAACAAACACTCCCCGGAATCAAGCACTCTACACGAAATATTCAATAAAAACATTGTAAAAATCATATATATAAAAAACATATATATAAATATTCGAGGAAAAATCCAACATTCGCGGCCTGACGATTGCGCCTAGCATCAAACAGCCTGTCACCTCTGAGTGTTGACTTCAGTGTTCACTTTTATATTTTTATTTACATACGCTCTATCTCTGATATTGAGCACTTTATCCCATAAATATAGCACACCTTAAAACTATATATATATATATATATATATATATATATATATATATATATATATATATATATATATATATATATATATATAACTATGAACCTAAAGATCCAGACAAACCTATCTAGGTTTCACCTACGCGGATAGTCAGGGTACGTTGACGATCCGCGTAGGTGAAACCTAGGTAGGTTTACCTGGCTCTTTAGGTTCATAGTTAGATTTGCTCTACTTATTGTATTGAGCACTTTGCTTAGTTACTTTTGCTTTACTCGTATTGGAGGTTTTTTTCTTTGGACTCTGAGCTTGGATTCTGGACGATTGTTTTCGCCTCAATTACATGTTCTTAGTTCTTTCTTTTTTTATCTCTTATTTTTCCTTGGGTATTGGTTTGTTCATTTACAAGCCAAATCACCTAAGGTTTTTCCAAATAAGTATAATTACTTATATTTATAATTTTATTATTATTATTATTA
>OZ038479.1:124861552-124924533 GCA_964036315.1 Acanthosepion esculentum | reverse complement strand
TTATTATTATTATTATTATTATATATATATATATATATATATATATATATACATACGAGGGTCATTCAATAAATAAGGTGAATTTTTCGGTATAAGGACTCCTAATACAGATATAAGCTTACTTTTTTTTTAACCTAGTCTCCCAGCACTGTCACACTTTTCCCATCTGTGCACAAGCTTCCGTATTCCCTTAGCGTAAAAATCTTTGGACTGATGTCTCAGCCAGTCGCTCACAACACTTTTGACTTCATCGTCACTTTTAAACTTCGTGCCTCTCGTGAACGATTTCAAGGGACCAAACAGGTGAAAGTCTGAAGGAGCAAGGTCTGGACTGTAAGGGAGATGAGGGAGCAGTTCCCAGCCCAGCTCGTTGATGGTCTGTTTGTGCTCTGCAGTAAGCATCTTTGGCACCCACCGGCAGCTGACCTTGTGTGCTGTCCCAACAGATAAGCTCAAAGTCCTTGCAATGTCATCCACTGTCACCCTTCTGTCAGACTGAATGAGGTCATTGACTGATTCGATCACCTCAGGAGACTTCACTTCTGTAGGCCTCTCAGGCATGTCTTCATCTTCAACGCTGCTCCGTCCTTCTTTAAACAATTTAGCCCACTTGTAGACATTTTCTTGGCACAGTTGACATTCTCCTATGAATTTCAACTGGTTTGCACCCTTCAGCAACCAAAAACTTGATAACTGACCGCTGTTCAATCCTGGAGCATGCTTCTTGGTCGGCCATCTTTGTTATTCGCCAAACTCTCAAAGTTTTTTTTTTTAATCTGCAAAAGAAATTAAATCCATGTGAAAAAGAAGTAAAACAACAAAAAAAGAAAAGAAAAAGTAAGCTTCTATCTCATACCGAAAAGTTCACCTTATTTATTGAATGACCCGCGTATATATATATATATATATATATATATATATATATACATATATATATATATATATGGCAGATTTACGAGGCTGGCATGATAGCCACCTCACACACAATAAACACCCGACAAGGTTTCTTTCATATATCAAGTTTTCTAGCAAGATTAATGCTTGACAAACGTACCGATAAGCTATAGTTTTAAATAAGTCCTCCCACCTTCCACTTAGGATGCAATCTTTTCCCTGTGAGCAGGTTTTCGTAGCGCCGCCCACGCGACGCCAGCGTACCCGACTCCAAGAAAGAATACTCTGACTTTAGAATTTCAGACTTTCTGTTTCTGACCAGTCCTGTATATATCGTCTCTTCATCTAACTTAAATCTAATATAAATATGTCTCCATTAACCATGTCCTGAAGAAGGTCTATTTGACCGAAACGTCTGACGTCGACAGAATAACAAAAACAAAATAAAAAACAGAATGTTTTACCGCACTAATCGAGTATTATGCATGCAATAAATCGAATTTTGATATAAAAATCGAAAACGCATTAATCGAGGAATGCCTGTATATACAATAAAAGTGAAAACAATAACAACCAGTATAATTTCATTATATATATATATACATATATATTATGAAATGGACAAAGTCCGACAATTATCTTAAGAATTTTTTATGTTTATACATTCTTTTTACAGATACAAATATTTAAGTAAATGCTCTGTTTATAATAAACAGTGTTAAACAACCTGAATGTCCGAGAAATTCTCATAGAAAATATTCGCCCTCCGCCAGGAATCGAACCTGTATCCTGTACGGAACCGTCATATAGCCTGACGTGCCTTTAACCGATTGGGCCACAGAGGAGCGTTCGGTTAGCAAGGTCGAATTTACTGCCTTTAAACTTCAGTCTTCCATGATTCTCTCATGTACATTCATATCTGCTCAAAGCCTATCCAAATGTAAACAAATGACGTCACACATTATGAAAGGGACAAAGTCCGACAATTTTTTAAGACATTTTTATGTTTATACATTCTTGTTATAGATACAAATATTTAAGTAATGCTCTGTTTTATAGTAAACAGTGTTAATAACATTTACCGGCCTGAATGTCCGAGAAATATAAACATATATATGAATGTCCGAGAAATATAAACATATATATGTATATATGAAATGGGTAAAAAATAATCGGAATCCGATGGAATGATAGGATTAAGGAACAAATAGAGAGAATTAGACATTAAAAAAATTTGCTATTTTTATGTTTGATTTTCATTAGGTAAGCAGACTTGACGTGCATTTGACTTGTTAATCCGCGTTCGTTTGTATAATTTATACGCGTAAAAATGTATCGTAATACTGTGGGGTTCGGATGATAATGTATCTTCGTTTGTGTGTTTGTATTTATTTGTGTTTGGAAGTTCTCGGCATGTTGATTTTATATTTTTTAGAACTCATCTATTTGATAAAAAGACTTTCCTTGTTGCCTACGCATATAAACCTGTGTAAATTTTAAGATAATTTGAGGAATATCGAATGTTAAAAAAATAAAAAATATCAATTAACGACATATAAAAAAAAAATTCTTCAAGGGAAATAACTCTAATTTTATTTGAGTTATGTTATTTCCCTTAAGACAAACTTTCACAATGACATAAAAACTTTTGTAATTCACACCGTCTTTTCACGAATCGCTAGCAACTTTATTTTTTTTTTATCTGTCAAGAAGCAAAAATAATGGCTCATTTAATAAGGATAAAGATGAATATTAATTTACCTTAAATGCAAAATGGAAAGATACAGCCGATTCTAGGAGTTACTAAAATGTTGCAATAATCGATTTGTTCCCTGGAATTGATAAAGTCGAGGAGGTCAGGTAAAGATTATGAAAACGCTGGGTATTAGCCTGATTTGAGTAGAAATAAGATTTGCAGTTGGGTAGCGAGGACATTATTTTTAAAATAATGCCCTCTTTACTCAAACTATGGTTCTTAGTCTTAAATCATATTGATAAATCTTAAAAAGATGTTAAATTTTATTCTTAACATAAATGTTAATCATATTGTTTAAAAATCTTAAAACATGTTATATCTTAACATATTGCTAAAAGTTAAATGTTAATCATATTGTTAAATTTTAAATCTTAAAACATGTGTGCGGACCTATTACGCACGAACATACATACATACAAACATACGAATCACATTTAAAATGCCAAGCATTCATTGGTTAATAAATCACCACTGCATTTCTACAGGCAATTTACAAATCGCAGTAATGTGGTAAAGTCCGCCACACATGTTAGATCTTAAAACATTGTTAAATCTTTAAAAAATGAAGTCGTAAAAACCTGCCCTGGGTATGACGATAAACTACATCTGCGTCCAGGGTAAGACGATAAGCTACGTCCAGCAGCAAGGCCTCTGATCAGGATGCTTTGAGGAGCGTGGAACCACCTCTTAATTGCTGGTGTTCCCAGGTCCACCCTGACCCGGGGCGGTAGCACCTGTTAGGGTCCCAACTATGGGGAAATAGATAACCCTCACCCGATACTGAGGTAAAAAGCATTATGAAAGTGTAAAAATAGGTTTTAATACCAGAAATACTTTGTAAAAAAAATTATTACCTGAAATAAATTTTTGAAGAAAAAAAACAAACTATTACCAGCAATACGTTTTTGAAAAAAAAAATATTACCAGCAATACATTTTTGAAAATAATATTACTAGCTGTATATTTTTGAGGAAAAAAAATATTACCCGAAATAGATTTTTGACAAAACAAAAATATTACCAGGAAAAATAAAAGTTGTCGGCATTAATAATAACCCATTGGGGTTGATATACCGTAAAATAAAATAAACCGAACCAAACCTTAAAAACCTACTGCGAGTAATCGACAGCTGACGCATAAAAAACCCCAACTTGAACTTGTGTAAAAACGAATTTTATTGTCAAACCTTCGTACCGTTTGTGAGAAAGAAAGTACGGATATAAGAGTTGTCGGGACCGGAGAAGAAGACTCTTATATCCGGGTTTCTCTTATTTCCGGGTTTGGTCTATTTTGTTTTATTAACACAGGCTCTAATTTGCGACTAGAGAAAATTTCTCTTATACCTGGGTTTCTCTTATATCCGGGTCTCTTATATCCGGGTCTCTTATATCCGGGTTACACTGTATTATTTGCGCACGTTCATTAAAAAAAGATGATATTTAACCAAATTTGGTACAAAGCGACTCGCAAGCTCGGATTCGTATGGCCTCAGACTAGCGGCTTTCGTTCTCAAAAACCTTGAGGCTTTATTTGTCAAAAAACATTTTTATTGTATTATTGCTAATTCATTCTTAATTTATATCTGAATGTCTAGGATGAGAAAATACGCAGCCAATTACTGAAACCTAATGACGAGTGGACCGAACGATTAAAAAGGTTTCGTCTACGTAACTCTGGAGTTCATATATATATATATATATATATATATATATATATATATATATCAAAATTCGCTTGACGAGGAAATGGAACTAATGTCTTTGGTTTAATTCGAAGGCTTTAGCTTCCATTTCTGAAACATGGTTATCACTGTGTAGCGAAAAACCCATATTTTAAATCAATTAAATTTTAAATCTGTAAATTTACATTGAGCACTATTGTGTAAAAATAAAAATATCTATAAGAACACCGGATTTTATATCTTACTGTTCTTTCTTTTTATTTATATATACATAATAATAATAATAATTGCCCACTCGATATCAAGGACACCCGTTGCAATGCACAGCTAGCTAGCGCATATTGCAACATTTGCACAGGCATTTTTGCAATTTCCCAACTGGGAAATGCCCACAGAGCCCACCTGCAGTTTATACTGTTATTGGCGTGTGCAGAGCCATTAACAGTTTTAGAGCGTTGGTGCGAACCCAGCGTCATCATAAATGAACAAGGCTGGCCACCTCAACTCGCAATCAGGGTGTTTTGTGATATCGTGCTAGCTTTGGCCAACGAGGTCTTCCACACAGTTTCCTCTCCCAAAATCACTCACATGGTTTTGGTGGACCCGTGGCTATGGAACAGACACTTGCCAAAGGTGCCCTGTGCTTGGAGTCCGATAGCTGCTGAAATTAATTCCAGCCAGGATTCGAACTCGGTGCCTCGTGATTCTAAAGCAACGCCTTAGACCACTCAGCCACACTGCTTACATTGTACCAGGTGTTCCCAAGCGGTCCCCCATCTAAGTACTAACCTGGGTCTACGATGCTTAACTGAACCGGTGTGTTCAGCGTGATTTGATCGTAATACATACACACACACACACACACACACACACACACACACACACACACACACACACACACACACACACATATATATATATATATATATATATATATATATATATATATATATATATATATATATATATATATTCCTTTAATTTACAACTTTTCAGTTGTTTTATTTATATATATATATATATATATATATATAAATAAAACAACTGAAAAGTTGTAAATTAAAGGAAAAAATTGGGTGTTTTTTGTGGGAGTATTTATTTATATGTTTTTATATATTTGATATTTCAGACCGCCTCGGTCCTTCCTCAGAAATTAATTGAATAACTGTGTTCGGAAGTTTGTTTACAAGTAGCGTCCGTCGCGAGATGCGGACGTCACGTGATGTGGAATGCAACTGTGTTTGAATATTTCTAACGTAAATCTAACGATAGTATTTTAGATGTTGTTTAAAAAGTTTTTTTTAACTATAAAGAAATTTTTTACCTATTGAAATATTTATACAGATTTAAAATACTTTCACAAAAAAACACCAATTTTTTCTTTTAATTTGCAACTTTTCAGTTGTTTTATCCATATTATATACATATCAAGAAAGTATACGTGGCATCTCATTATGCTATATATATATATATATATATATATATATATATATATATATATATATACCCAGTGACAGCAAAATTGTCCACATCTTGTAACAGCATGGGATAATTGTCCATCCCACAAAATTTTAAATGTTTAAAAAAACACTAAACTAATTGAGTTTCTTTTTCCTTTCTTTTTTTTTTACAGAATTTTAGATAAGACGTTTAGCCATCTTGACGCCATTTGTCGTAAGAATCTCTGAAAAACTGTTTGAATTATTCAGCTACAATAGAACTGGTTAAAATCGTTTTGTATCAGCTCCACGCTGTCTTGCCAATAGCAAGAGGAAAAAGGTCATTCAGGCATTTAGTCATGATACCAGAATTCCTAATCTGGCTTCCATCTTCAAAGTCCATTCAAAAACCATCAAGAGATCGACGAAAAAGTTTTAAAAAAAGGGAACAGTAGAGAGGAAAACTGGATCAGGTGGTCACAACCACAAGTGGGATAATAATTTCAACTGAAATTCAGCTAAATACATTCTTATTATTCAAAGTAGAGTCCAATAGTGTTATAAAAACCTCGGAGAATTCCATTAAGGTATCTTTAATAATTTCTAAGATACAACGGTTCAAAGCTTAATCGGACGATTGGACAATTTTGCTGTTACACCATTTCGACAATTTTGCTGTTATATATATATAATTTTGTTCTTATATATAATTTTGTTCTTATCATTATATATATATATATATATATATATATATATATATATATATATATATATATATATATATATATATAATGATAAGAACAAATATATGATAAGAACAAATAGGAAATGTTTATCAATCTAACATATTTTACTTTTATTAAACATAATGATCCTGTCGGATTCCGATCCATATTGATCCACAATTGATCTTTAAGCCATATATATATATATATATATATATATATATATATATATATATATATATATATATATATATATATATATATATAATGATAATATTAGGTAATCCGTAGGATAATTACAAAAGGATTTAGATCCAGGGAGAGCTGAATGTACAAAAACAGACCTATAATAATTATCATTATCAAGGAAACGAACTCTTAAAAGACCATGGTGATATTTATAAGATGAATCAAATGACATTAGTGTAAAATTCCTAGTAAACTAGAGAGTTGAAATCACAGAAGCGAAAAACCACATCATTCAGATAATCAGCAAAGTAACTCGCACAAATATATCAGAAAGAGAGAGGCTTCCAAAAATTCATATGACAAAGTTCATTAAACATACTGTGTAAACATATAAAACTATAGTGCAAACATTGTTAACGAACTGGCCACTGAAAAAAACATCACAGAAGAAGTAAATAATATATATGCAACAGCTTTAGCAGCTCATGACAAACTTAATGTCAAGACAAATAAAAGATTAGGCAATATACAAAATGAGTCTACTTTGAAGGCAAAATTAAAACGAGAAATTGAGGAAATCACATGTGAATTATCGATACTAGATGAGATCTCAAGAAACTCAAATGTTTCAACATGGAAAAGCAAGAAGAACAAGGAGAACTATGAAATTAAAATCACTAAATAAAATTCTACCAATCAGGGAAATATTGAAACAGAAACTGCAATTAAAGGCACAGCGAACAAGACGATATGAAAAGCGTTGTAGGTTCTATCGACAAAATAAGATATTCCAAACGGACCTTAAGAAATTTTACAAGGAAATTGGAAAAAATAGTTGTAGAAGTCAAAAAGCCATCATCTATTGAAGAAGTGCAAAAATTTGAGAGACTATTTGGAGCAACTCAAAGGAATATGATTCCAGTGCAGAATGGATCAAACAAGAACAAGAAAGAATGAAAGACAAACCTGAGACAAGAATAGAAAAATATAACCAAGAATAATGTTAGAAAATCTCTAACAAAATCCCTAAACTGGAAATCACCAGGAAATGACAAAGTACCCAACTTTTGGTTCTATCATCTGACATTAATCTATAAAACACTTTCTTTTCTTCTTTTTTAAAGCTTTTCACCCCAGGCAAGGCTGGAAGCCACTAGCACGCAAGGGGTTACAGAGGATTTGGAACGAGAGCAGATAGGAGTGTTAGAGGAAAGGATGTGGAAAAGGATAGAGGATAGATCAAGACAACTAGAGATGTCGATTGACGTTACACTTGAATAGTTGGAGATCATAGTCATCAGGGAAACAGGAATGAGGAAAGGAGTTCCATAGGCGTGAGGTGCGAGATATGATGCTATTGGAGTAGAAGAGACGTCTACATTTAACAGTTTCAACAGTGAACGGGTGGGAACGGGATGCCAGCCTCGTAGGACGCTTGAATTCATGGAGCCTGGGAACCAACGATAGCAGCTCATCGGAGCAATTACCATGGAAGTATTTATAAAAGAGACAGAGAGAGGCAACGGTGCGTCTGTGTGTGTGTGTGTGTGTGTGTGTGAGAGAGAGAGAGAGAGAGAGAGAGAGAGAGAGAGAGAGAGAGAGAGAGAGAGAGAGAGAGAGAGAGACTGCAGACGAGAAGCCAGATGAACTTGTGCAAATTTTATCAGTACTAATTATAACCCAATGAAAACACAGAATGGATCACTGAAGGTATTACATATCTACTACCAAAAACGGGTGAAATATATAATCTAAAAAATTATAGACCAATAACATGTTTGCCCACCACACATAAATTCATCACGTCTGTTCTGACAAGCTCTACTTACGCTTTTCTCGATGAAGACAACGTTCTTCCTTTGGAGCAGAAACGATGTAGAAGAGGTTCATATGTACTTATAAATAAAATGATGCTGGAGGATTGCAGAAAAAAGTTGAAATCTCAGCACAGCTTGGATAGATTATCATAAAGCCTTTTACAGTGTGCCACACTCTTGGATCCTAAAGGCTTTGGAAACGTCTCCTCAGTGATAGCACTTTTCCTTAAATATAGCATGGGACTTTGTAAAACCACATTATAACTAAATTAACCAAAGGTACTGCCATTTCCGATTCTTTGAATATCCGATGAGGAATCTTTCAAGGAGACCCCCTTTCGCCCCTTCTCTTCTGTCTGTGCTTAACCCAACTTTCGAATGAACTAGACAGTATTAACTATGGATACAAAATAAAAAAAGAAAGTGTTTAATCATCTATTCTACATGGATGATAGAAAACTCTTTGCTTAAGACGACAATGAGTTGAAGGGTCTCCTCAGTATTGTAAAATGTTTTCAGTGATGCCATCGTTATGGACTTCGGATTAGATAAATGTGCAAGAGTTTAAAGAAAGGGAGAATAACAGAAAACACCGTCAATAGATCTCGATTTTGTCAAAAAGATTAGGGAATTGGAATAAGAAGCTTATAAATACCTAGGAGTCAGCGAAGATGGACTACAGCATACCCAAATTAAGACGAGAGAAAAAAAACAAAAGAATACTACAGGCGTGTGTGCCTGTTGTTAAATACCAACTTGAATTCACAAAACAGAATATCAGCCATAAACACTTTGGCTGTCCCTGTGGTGCAATACAGCTTCGACATCTTTAATTGGACCATAGCTGACATTAAGCGAATGGATGTGAAAACGAGAAAGCTTCTCACATGTCATCGCATGCATCATTATAAAGCTGATGTCGATCGTCTGTATGTGTCCAGATCCGAACGAGACAGAGGATTAGTTCAACTAGAACTACCTTACAAAAATCGGTCTTCAAAGATGTCTGAAAGCTACAGAAGACTGGATGATGATCTGTGTCAAACTTTATGAAAGGAACTTTATTCAGTAATAAAGGAAGCCAACAAATTCAAAATTCATGTACTGTTAATATAAGTACCGATGTTTCTGCTATCACGAAGATTACTACTACTGATACTACTGCCGAGGAGGAACGCAACTATAAACTTTAAGCCGCGCACAGAAATCTTTATCTCTCCATCGCAAGAGTCGTATATCGTTCTGAGACGATTTCACAACAAGCTAATCACAATCAACTCTCTGTCTGTCTAAAATCCAGTGTATGAAGCAGCCATCATAAACCTTTCTTCCATACAAAATTTCATAGCCATCATAAAGCATTGATGTACAATTTTGTGACTAAATGAATGAATGATTTTTTCATTCAAAATACTAAGGGTTTTTTTTTAGTCAAAATACTGTGACTAAAAAAAAAAAATACTAAGCGACACTCAAAATACTGATTTCTTATTTAGTACTAAATTTAATTGAATTATTTTTTAAAATTATCAGGTACTTCAATTATTTACCACCGACTATATAATTTTTTGCCCCCTAGGGGTAAATTTACCCCTGGTTGAGAACCTCTGGTTTTTACGTCAATTACTTTCTTTTCTGTAACCCGTTTCTTTTCTATACTATTCTTTTCTGCTATATAAAAGACATTAACAATTCAACCATTGAATAGTTGTTTGTCCGGTTTTCTGCATATATATATATATATATATATATATATATATATATATATTTTTTTTTTTTTTTATGGTGCATTCTAAATTTCTTACCACAGACTCTCCAGCTGTGTCTACATCATCAGTCGACCGTGAATGGATGAACATCACTTCTGCTTTCTGGATTAAACCAAACACAACGTGGGCAGGAAGCAGGATTAAACCAGTGGACCGGTCGAATGATCTACGGATGCCCAGGGGACGTACGGCTACTCCCTTAAATTCGTTTAGACCGAGTAGACACCTCAACCCAGAGAGTAAGACGTCGGAGGTTGAGGGGCTGGTGCGAAAGTGTGACAGAAGACTGGATGATGATCTGTGTCAAAGAACATGAAAGAAACTTTATTCTATAATAAAGGAAGCCAACAAATTCAAAAGTTAATTTCAAGTCGGTGAAGAAGTTCAAATAAACCATTATACACTTACTGCAGCAGCAAAGAACCTAAAAAAAGCAAAAGTAAATGCAATGTACCAAGTGAAAAATCGATGGCAAGATAAGCCTCTTCATGGTCAATACTCTGCTGTAGCAAACGAGCTGATCTAGACAAAACCCCTTCCCACCAGTGGTTACGTAGAGCAGGGTTAAAAGCTGACACCGAAGGTTTGTTCTTACTGCACAGGATCAATGTTTGCTAACTAGAAATTATCAAGCACACATACTGAAAAATTCTGTTAGCTCGAAATAACGAATACATTGAGTCAATAGCTTCGTCCATTTGCCATTGCATGGAGTATTGCTGCCATATATGGTCTGGATCCCCTTCTAATTGTCTCAAGGTCCTTGATAAAATCCAAAGACGGATATGCAATGTAATTGGCCCTGATCTGGCATCTCGCCTGCAGACGCTCTCTCACAGACGTGCCGTCATCCCTCCTTCTGTCTTTTTTTTACAAATACTTTCACGGTAACTGCTCCAATGAGCTGCTTTCGCTGGTTCCCGGACTTCATGAATTTAAGCGTTCAACTAGGCTGGCATCTCGCTCTCATCCTGTCACTGTCGAAACTGTTAAATGTAGCCGTCTCTTCTACTCCAATAGCTTCATGTCTCGCACTTCTCGCCTGTGGTACTCCCTCCCCATTTCTTGTTTTCCTGATAGCTATAATCTCCAACTATTCAAATGTAATGTCAGTCGACATTTCCAGATGCCCTGATCTATCCCCTAACTGTCTCTTCATCCTTTCCTCTATCACTCCTCTTAGTTCTCGCTCCAACAGTCTGTAACCAATTGCGTGAGAGTGGCTTCCCGCCTTGCTTGGGGTTGAATGCTAAAAATAAAAAAATAAAAAAATGCAGATTCTGTGATAAATTTCCAGAAACAATTGACGATCTTGTGTCAGGTTGCACGGTGTTAGCATCCAGTGAATATAAAACTCGGCATGACAGAGTGGTCCAATATCTGCTTTGGAAAATCTGCAACTCTTACGGAAGAAAACTGTAAGAAACTGTTATGGACATCCCCTGGATCAGGTTACAGAGATAGGACCCATAACAATTGTACGGGACTTTGCAATACATTATTTACATTATTCGGACTATTGTCCTCATCTTTGTCGCCATATTTATTACAACGTTTCGGCCCTTCGGTATCTGTCTATATTTCTGAGATGAGGTATTATGTACACTATTTACATTATTCGGACTATTGTCCTCATCTTTAGGTTCTGGCAAATTTCATCTCCAAGCATCGAATTCCATTCGGATATAAAATTTACAATCAAATCCTCTTTGTTGCTCAACTGCTTTCTCGAGAGCCTGTACTTTATAATGCTCCATAAGTTTTCTATGGGGATGAGGTCAGAAGATTGGGGCGGCCATGTCATAACACTCACCTACTTCTCATCAAAGTATTCCTTCATCAATTTTGATTTGTGACAGGGAGCATTATCCTGCATGAAAATGAGCTTTGTGGGGTCGATTTGCACCCTTACAGCAGAAGGGAGCAGAAGACTCTAAAATTCTCTTGTACTGCTCGCTCCTGAGGGTCTTTTCAATAGGTTTCAAGAAACCAGTTCCATGAAAAGAAAAGCATCCCCAGAACATTATACTGAACGGATGCTTGACAGTGCTTACTGCTAAATTCAAAGAGCTTTCAAAGCTTCTTCTTCTTCGGATTTTAGATCGCTTATCCTTTGAATTTAGTTCAACTTTCGTTTCATCAGAGAAGAGAACATTTAGTAAAAAAAAAAAAAAATCAGGTGCGTCACTTTTATTGAACATCACTGTACATTCTTATTAGACAGGGTATGAAACTGGGTATATTGGATTTCGTTTATTTATACCCAAGTACCACTATCTCACTGACTTACTCACTCGAACTATAATAATAATAATAATAATAATACTAATAAGTAAAGCACAATACACCGGCTGAAGCTGCAAAATACTTAAAAAAGAAAGCAAAGACAAATGCAACCGACCAGATACAGAAACAATGGCAAAATAAACCGCTTCATGGCCAATACTCTATCCGTACCAAACAAGCTGACGTAGACAAAACCGTACCCGTAGTGCAGGTTTGAAAGCTGAAACTGAATGTTTTATCCTTGCTGCACAGGACCAATGCTTGTTAACTTTTTTTTTTTTTTTTTTTTTTAAGCATATCACCCCAAGCAAGGCTGGAAGCCACTATCACGCATGGGGTTACAGAAGGATTGGAGGAAGAGCAGATAGGAGTGGTAAAGGAGAGGATGTGGAGAAAGAGAAGGACGGAGGGTCGATCAAGGCAAGGGGATTACAGAAGAATTGGAGCGAGAGCAGATAGGAATGAAAGATGAAAGGATGTGGAGAAGGGAAGTGGATAGATCAAGGCAAGTGGAGATGATGATTGACGCTACACTTAAACCGTTGGAGATTGTATTTGTCAGGGAAACAGTAATAGGGAAAGGAGTTCCATAGGCGAGATGTGCGAGACATGAAGCTATTGGAGTAGAAGAGACGTCTACATCTAACAGTTTCAACGGTGAAGGGGTGGGAACGGGATGCCAGCCTCGTAGGACGTTTAAATTCATGAGGCCTAGGGACAAGCGAAAGCAACTCCTCGGAGCAATTACCATGAAAGTACTTGTAGAAAAGGCTGAGCGATGCAACATCGCGTCTGTGAGAGAGCGACTGCAGACGAGATGACAGATCAGGGCCAATCACATTGCATATCCGTCTCTGGATCTTATCAGGAACCCTGAGGCAACCAGCAGGGGCCCCAGACCATAAATGGCAGCAATACTCCATGCAAGGGCGAATGGTCGATTTATAGATTTGGAGGATCGATTCCGGGGAGAAAAATTTCCTGGCTCGGCACAGGGAACCAACTTTTCTTGCGGTAGATAATGCAACTGACTCGATGTATTTGTTCCATCTCAGATCAGCGGACAGCGTGAGACCGAGCAGCCGCAGAGAGGAGCTCTCGAGAAGTTGGTCCTCAGACATTCTAATGGGATGCAGGGATTGGTCCTTGTGGTCGTTAATGGAGAGCAGTTTTGTTTTAGAGGCGTTAAAGTTGACTATCCATTTCTCTCCCCAGTCCACAACCGATTGGAGGTCCTTTTCAATTTGAGCTGCCAGGTTAATTTTGTCCGCCTCACTAGATTTGTGTTTGAGGCAGGAGTAAATAGTGGTGTCGTCAGCGTAGATACCGACTTGGGAGTCTATGGCGTCAGGAAGGTCGTTTATAAATATGAGGAACAGAGTAGGGCCAAGGATGGAGCCTTGGGGAACACCTGCGTTAGTGGGATAGGAGTTGGAGATGAATCCACTGAGAACAACCTTCAAATCCCGGTTTGACAGAAACGATTGTATTAGGTCAAACAATCGACCTGTGATACCATAACCCTGGAGCTTGCGAAGGAGGCCAGCATGCCAAACGCTATCGAATGCTTTGGAGATGTCAAGGGCCACGGCACGAGCTTCGCCGTTATTATGGATAGCTTGGTAGACAAATTCAGTGATGGCCGTAAGCACATCGGCAGTAGATCGGGCAAAGCGGAAACCATACTGCTTGTCTGAGAGCAGATCGTGGGATATCAGGTGAGTAATCACTTCGGCGTTGATAATGGCCTCGAAGACTTTGCCGAAGAGGGGCAGGAGACTGATAGGACGGTAATTGGAAGGGTTGGAGGGGTCGCCAGAGTTCTTAAAGACAAAACTAGGAATTATCAAGCACATATACTAAAATACTGGAAAATTTGCAACTTCTACGGGAAAGAAACTGGTACGAACACCACCCAGACCCGGTTACGGGGATAGGACCGGTTACAATTCTATGGAACTACACAATACACACAATCAAAGCCAACCGCCCAGACATTGTCATTAAAGACCACAAACAAAAAAAGTGCCTCCTTATTGATATGGCAGTCCCTGTAGACTGCGATGTATCTTTGAAGATATTCAAAAAGCTGTCAACATACAAGGACCTTGAAATAGAAATCTCAAAAATGTGGCACATGGGAACATCAACAATCCCTGTTGTAGTTGGAGCTCTTGGACTGGTTGGAAAAGATTCCAGTAGACTAATTGAAGGGATCCCTGGAAGTCCATGCCTCAAAGAGATACAAAAAAATGTTCTGACAAGTACAGCCCACAGTTTACGAAGGGCTTTATTTATGTAATTTTTTTTTTGTCAGTGGAAAGTGTCATGATGCCATTTCTAACCTTAGGTTCCTGGGCGGGACCCGGAAAGAACTGTGTAATCGCCAGATATCAAAGGAAATAAATAATAATAATAATGATAAAAATAATAATAATAATAAAGAGAAACTGGAAGAGTATCAAGATCTATCTTAAGATATTAAAATATGGAAAATGAACGTGGGAGCTATCTACTTCATAACTGGGGAACCATGGAACGGTCTTGAAGAGGCTTGCCTAGTGGTGAGAAGAAGATGGCAAAAACTGAAAAAAGCATTGGTAAAAAAACAGAATACTCCGAAGAGGGTTGGTACAATGTGGATACTTGCTGTCCCTTGATTTTCCCTGAAAGACACTTGATACTACTGGCATAGGAATACAG
The DNA here is from genome assembly GCA_964036315.1 of Acanthosepion esculentum. Taxonomy (NCBI): domain Eukaryota; kingdom Metazoa; phylum Mollusca; class Cephalopoda; order Sepiida; family Sepiidae; genus Acanthosepion; species Acanthosepion esculentum. The sequence goes on along the minus strand of OZ038479.1, from coordinate 124,909,274 downwards.
CGAGTACATATATAGTAATAGTGGTACGATTTAATAATAATAATAATAATAATAATAATAATAATAATAATAATAAAAAGAGCGGGAGGAGAAATGTAAGGGCGGAAGCAAGAAAAAAGTAAATATATATAAAAAAAAAACGAAGAAAGTTGAACAAACAAATGCAAGTCAAAATGGCGTCGGCCGGTGTCTGTCGGTACGCAAGGAAATAAAGATGTCGGCGATTAGCCGAACGCTGCCTTTTAGCCCTCGAACAAGTCAAGCGCTTAAAGTTGTGTCGGCCATGTTTAATTTCAAGATGCAGTGAATTGGGATAAAAAAAAAAAAAGAAAAAAAGAAAGGTAAGGAGAAAATGTGGAAAGCAGAGACGGGGGAACTACGTAAAGAGGGAGGGAGGCGGAGAAGCCGAAGAAATCATTGTCAGCGTCCGCGTCGCCGTCTTCATCGAGAGCGGCAACATTGGTCCCTTTTAAAATTACTTTTCGGTCTTTGCCGTACTTTTCATCTGGGGAAACCCTGTCAGTTTCTTTTTCATTTTTTAAATTTTATGTCTTTTTTTCCTTTATATATTTGTATATATATATATATATATATATATATATATATATATATATATATATATATATATATATATATATATAATCATTTTTTGATTCCACTGATTGCATTCCTTTGTACTTTAAACGTTTTTTTCTTTGTATGTTCTTTAATTTTCGTTTCTAAAAAACAAAAACAAAAAATAAAATAATGATTCTACCGAGAAGGTATGTGGTTTATTTTAGTTGTCGCTTTCTTTATTATAAATTATGTATTCATCATCTTTGTTTTCCATCTTTCATCCTTCGACTAGCAAAGATTTATTCAGCATTTTATGTTATGGTTTCTTTCTTTCTTTCTTTCTTTCATTCTTTCTTTCTTTCTTTCTTTCTTTCTTTCTTTCTTCTCCAATTTAGGTCTTTTGCAATTTGTATCGCTCTATCCTTCCTTCCTTCCTTCCTTCCTTCCTTCTTTTTTTCTTTCTTTCGTTTTTCAACATGTCTACTATGTATTCAGTTTCTGTCTTTCTTTCTTACTTTATACCTACTGCATTTGGGCACCTCGAGGCGGTGTAATGGTTAACAAGCGGGCCTCGCTAGAACAACTGCGACTGAGTGGTGAGTTCGATCCTCACTACGTGCCCCTTACTTTCGGCCTTGTGCCACATCTAAGCTACGCTTGGAAAATCACTATACCTAATTATTTACATTTCTATCTTTCTTTTCAACATGCCTTCAATTTCACGTTTCTTTCTTTCCTCCTTTCTTTCAGCATAGCTACTTTTTCTTTCTTTCTTTCTTTCTTTCTTTCTTTCTTCCACTCGATGTAACTCTAATTACTTCATCGACATTTTTGTTTTTAAATTCATAAAAAAAGCCCACTACCGTCGCTGTTACCGTTGTGTTTTCCCCACCTCCTTTCTTCTTTCATTTAATATCTCCTGCTGCCCCAGCGATTCTCTTCCCTAAGGCCATTCCTTTTCCTTGCACCCACATGAAACCCGACCCAAAATTTCACTTGACCTTACTGACTCTTTTGCTTTTATATTTTTATTTTTTTCTCATTCAGTTTGTTTATTCTTTATAATTCCACAAATATTTTCCAATTTGACATTCTTCTTCTTCTTTTATGTGCCATGTCCCCTCAGGAGGGAGAAGATCAAGGCCCTCCACGTCTTCCTGCTCCTTGTTGCTTTTAAGAAGTTTTCTCTTTTTGTTAATTTACCCAATTACTGTTCTACCATCCATTTCTTCAAGCTCATCAAGTAAGTTACACGCTGCTTTCCTTTGTCCATCTTTCCTTCTCTCTTTCATGTGAGGACCAAATTTTCCAAGCCCTCCTTCCTCATTACATGTCCCGGAAATTTCAACTGTCTCTTCCTGGTGTTAAGTGTAAGTTTACTCTTCGTTTCCATTCCTTCCAAAACCTCGTCGTTGCTCAAATGTTCTGTCCATGGTATCCTCAGTATCTTTCTGTAAAGGCACATTTCTCTTGCTTCAAGTCTTTTATTCATCTTTGAGGAGATTGTCCAGCATTCGCTGCCATGACCGATTCGTCACTTGTTGATGTCATCTGGGGACGCGATCCTGATTTTAAATATAAGTTTCTTTTTTGTTTCCATTTTCTGTAAAACCTCGTCGTTGCTCAAATGTTCGGCCCATGATACCCTCGGCATCTTTCTGTAGAGGCACATTTCTTTTGCTTCAAGTCTCTTCTTCATCTTTGAGGAGGTTGTCCAGCATTCGCTGCCATACAGGAGGACTGATATCATGTAACAGTTTAGTGATATTTTCTTTGTTTCTAACCTGTTTCTAGCATTGTTTGTAATTTGAGATTACTAGTAGCATTTAAGATGCGGAAAGCTGTTGTTAAGTTTGTAGCACTGGATTGAAGACCACAGATATAGAGTGACCCCACAAACCGGGAATTTTTGAAGTGCGTATTGCCAGACATGAGCAAGTGGCAACAATTTACCTCATTTGAATAGCTATTTCAACCAACAAGGAGACCTATATTGTCAATTTCAAATCAGAGGTGTGAACCAATATATATATATATATATATATATATATATATATATATATATATATGGGTGAGCCAAAAAACGGGAATTTTTTAAGTGCGTATTGCCAGACATGAGACAGCGATCTTGAGCAAGTAAACATTTTACCATTTTAGTAACGAGAATGAAATTCACAGTATCCCAGCTGAGATGTTGCAGCAGTCAATGAGGAATCTCAAAAGCAGATTTCAAAAATGCATTCGTACCGGAGGACGCCATCTACAGGACGTAATTTAAAAAAAATGAAAATTCCATCATTCCATCATTGTTTCTTAAATGGCATGTTTTATGGTTTCAATTACTATGAATTAAATATTTTTCTTCCATCACTCTTGGTTTTATTGGATTGTTAAAAAGTTCCCGTTTTTTGGGGGGTCACCCTATATTAATATTTGATGGTTAGATCAGTGGAATGGAAACCACAAGGTCATCAAAGCAAAACCTACTAATCATAGAAACCTGCTGGGAATACAAAATCATCAGACAGAAACGCTTAATGAACAGTGGATTGAAGCCCAGACAAACGTAGAGGGTGTCTGGCCAGAGATTAATGTGTCAGTGGAAAAGGATAAGGAAATTTCAAAGGAAAAAAAAACACCATTAGAGTCCTCGGTTAGCTTTGGTTCATTCAACGACTCACGAACACTTTGTTAGCTTATTTGATGCTGAATGTGGAAAAAAAAAATTGCGGGGTCGGCACGTACTACTCTCGAACCCACCGACCTGAGTGGGGCCCGGGCCTGATTGGGCGCCCCGGGCAGTGCTTTGGTCACACTCCTTATCTTCTCAACATTTGCTTTTTTTACCTACATTTATATATGTTACAACTTATATATAAGCATATTATTATATACGTTACAACTTATATATAAGCATATCATTATATACGTTATAAATTATATATAAGCATATTAGTATATACGTTACAACTTAAATGTAAGCATATTATTATATACGTTACAACTTATATATAAGTATATTATTATATACGTTACATTACACGTCAGCATATTATTTACGTTACGATTTATATATTAGAATATTATTTTATACGTTACAACTTATATATAAGCATATTATTATATACATTACAAATTATATATAAGCATATTATATACGTTACAAATTATATAGGACCATATTATTATATACGTTACAAATTATATAGCACCATATTATTATATACGTTACAAATTATATAGAACCATATTATTATATACGTTAGAAATTATATATAAGCATATTATTATATTCGTTACAAATTATATATAAGCATATTATTTACGTTACAAATTATATACATAAGGATATGATATACGTTAAAATTATATATAAGCATATTATTATTTACGTTACAATTTATATATAAGCATATTATTTACGTTACAAATTATATATATATAAGGATATGATATATGTTACAAATTATATATAAACATATTATTATATACGTTACAAATTATGTATAAGCATATTATTATATACGTTGCAAATTATATATAAGCATACTATTATTTACGTTACAAATTATATATAAGCATATTATTTACGTTACAAATTATATATATAAGGATATGATATACGTTACAAATTATATATAAGCATATTATTATTTACGTTACAATTTATATATAAGCATATTATTTTCGTTACATATTATATATATATAAGGATATTATATACGTTACAAATTATATATAAACATATTATATACGTTATAAATTCCAATCCCCGCTGACGGGACAGTTAGAGGATTTGTCTGGAGGCTTGTGATCCGGATTTGAATATTGGAAATTGGAATCAGTTGGAACGAAGAATCAAAAGCATGACGACATCGATATCCTTAGTTCAACGACGAAGACTGCTCTGCCATTGCCTTGGATAAGTAATAGACCATTCCGCTTTGACAGCGAGGAAAGTAAAGATACCGGGTGAAACAACAAAATTATCCAAATCGTGTAACAGCATAATTATCCATCGCACAAAATGTTTAATATCTAAGAAAAAAAAAAAAAGAAACTCAATTAATTGAGTTTCTTTTTTTCCAGGTTTTCAGATAATCCGTTTAGCTATCTTGACACCATTTTTCGTAAGAATCATTGAAAACCCCTTTGAGTTATTCAGCTAGAAAGAGAACAGGTTAAAAATGCTCTGCCTCAGACCTAATGGCTTCCCAAATGAGCAATGGTGAGAGGAAAAATATCATTCAGGCCTTCAGTGATGGTAGCAACATTCATACATTGACTTCCATCTTCAAAACCTATTCAAGAATCATCAAGAGAACGGTGAATAAGTTTTAAAAAGAGGGAACAGTAGAGAGGAAAACTGGATCAGGGGGTCACAACAGGAAGAGGGATCATCATTTAAACTTAGAGCTTAAAGAGATCAAGTAGAAAAGATCCAACTCAATCCATAACACGTTTGGCACGTAAAAGAGGAGTTTCAGCTAGGAAAGTCCAAAGAGCAGTGAAAAAAGACCTGAAAATGAAATTGTATGTAAAACCTGTGAAGCACTTTATTACTCCAGGACAGAAAGTTAGAAGGTTAGAGAAGGCGAAGATCATCTTGAATAAGTTGGAAAATGATCCTGTATATAATATATATATATATATATATATATATATATATATATATATATATATATATATATATATATATTACAGAAATAAAAGTGTGTAGCTTAAGATTGCAAGCCATTTTAAAAGCGAAGCAACCGGTTTCGCTCGCGCTCTTCAGGCCTCCACGGGAGATTTAACTTAAATTAAAAAACAACAGAAAATGTGTAATGAGAAGGAGAAGGGGAAAAATATGAACACAAGGAGCTAAAGACAAATGACAGCGAGCCCCATCAAACACTCACGCTGTTTACACAGGGAAGGCTTGCGGGACCCGATATAAAGTACCTCCAGCACCTTGAGATGAAATAACGAGTGTGACCTGGATAGAACAGTGAACCAGTAAGCACTAAAATTAGCAGCATACCCTCTGTTATTTAAGAGGTGTTTACATGTGGCGGAACCATAGGTATTTGGGACACGTCCATTCAAAGATAAGGTGTGATTCCTGATCTTGGTGGGAATATGTTGTTTAATTCTCATGTCCAGGCGTTGACAAGTTCTCCCTATGTAGTCAGCACCGCAACTACAAATATATTTGTAAACAATATAATTAATATGATGGGGAGGGAGAACATCCTTACACCCAGAACGAAACATAGGCCGGGTTTGGAAAACTATACGGACCTCAGCCGAGAAAAAACTATATATATATATATATATATATATATATATATATATATTTGAACTTTTTTCAATCCTCCATTAGATTTCGATCCTTAGCTATGATTAATTAATGATGAACATGTCATTTTCGTTTATGATCGATTTCATCACGATTCTTCTGTTAAACTTGGAGAGTAATTATACATTTTTATTGTCCAAAGTAGAGTCCAATAGGCTTATAAAAACCTCGGAGAATTCCAGTAAGATATCTTTAATCATTTCTAAGATGCAATGGTTCAGAGCTTAATCTAACAATTGGACAATTTTGCTGTTACACGATTTGGACAATTTTGCTGTTACACTTGGTATATATATATATATATATATATATATATATATATATATATATATATATATATATATATATATATTTCAAAATCATTTCATCACAAGCAAGGCGATAATGTCACTCCGACGCTGGGGGGGGGGGTTAAAGAGAGTGAAAGACAATTAGACGACTCTAGTGAGGCGAAGTGAGGTAAAGGACAATAAAGGAACAGGATTTGGAAACACAAGATGGCGACTGTCGTTGCATTTAAACTTTTGAAGATTGTAGGTGGCAGGAAAACGAGAAATCGAAAGCGAGTTCTGCAAGCGAGAAAATAAACAATTAGACTCCAATAGTTGTAGATAGGTTCGCCTATCGCCCGGTTCACACCCCTCCATGATCTTTTGAACAGGAGTAGAGGTTTATCCCTTGTTTCCTGGTTGGGTTTCCGGTGCTTTCTAACGTCTACTTCAGCTCTGTACTGCTAACGCTTGTCCTTTCATACGCTAATATAACACCACACAGTAACCCTATATCTTGAGTAGCTCTTGGGCCTTTTATTGGGTGAATATTACTAAAAAAAAAAAAAGAACTGATGGTTCCATCTAGCTATTTCAACAGTAAAACGGTGGGACCTAGTTGCCAATCTAGTAGCACCCTTGAATTCCTGTAGTCGGGGTACCAGAAAGAAAAAAAACTTGTTCAAACAGTTACCATGAAAATATTTACAGAAAAGACAGACGGAAGCCACGTCACGTCGCTGGCAGAGTGACTGAATGAGAAGATTGAAAATGGAAAGTTTTGAGGAAAAAGGGAACAGGCTTCAAGAAGATGGCGATTGACAGTGTATTTACATTTTTGAAGATTGTAGTTATCGGGGAAACAAGAAAACAGAAGGGAGTTCCACAGGTGGGAAGTGCAAGAAAAAAATTGTTAGAGTACAAATGACAGATTCATCTAACTAGTACAACAGTAAAACGGTGAGACCTAATTGCCAATCAAGTAGCACGCTTAAATTCATGTAGTCGGGCACTAGAAAAAAAAAAGAAACTCGTTCAAGCAGTTACCATGAAAATATTTACAGAAAAGACAGACGGAAGCCACGTTACGTCGCTGGGAGAGTGAACCAAGTCGAGGTGCCAGGTCAGGGTCGATTACATGACAAACCTTTGTTTGAATTTTGTCAAGAACCTCGAGATACATAGTAGGGTCACCAGACCAGATATGTGGTAGCAGGATTCAATGCACCGACAAATGGTAGGTTTATAAATCTATAAATCTATCTATCTATCTATCTATCTATCTATCTATCTGTCACAGTCTGTTCATATCTATCTATTTATCTATCTATCTATCTATCGCAGTCTGTTCATATCTATCTATCTATCTATCTATCTATCTATCTATCTATCTATCTATCGCAGTCTGTTCATATCTATCTATCTATCTATCTATCTATCTGTGTACCAATTTATATACAGATGTATTTATACTGACATATGTATAAATTGCATATATGTAAGTGATTGGAGCGTGTAAAATTACATGCATAATTGTGGATGTGTCTATTATACAGTTATGAATATATATATATATGTATGTATGTATGTGTGTGTGTGTGTGTGTGTGTGTGTGTGTGTGTGTGTGTTATGGCTTGCTTGATAACAGACTATGTTTTTGTGTAACAAATTTTAATAGAAATCATTTTTCTATTTTAATAAAAATTTTAATATTTGTTTTTCTCTTTCCATGCGTCTCACTCTCTCTCTCTCTCTGTCACTTGTTCTTGCTGTTTCTTCTTCTTTTTCTTCTTCTTCTTCTTCCGTTTCTTTTCTTTTTTATTCTTCCTTCTTCATTTTTTCTTTTTCTTTTTCATTTCTTTTCTATGATATTTTTCTTCATTTCTTTGTCTCTTTCCTCATAGTATTTCCTTCTTTTTATTTCACTTCCTCTATTTCATTTGTCTATTTTTCACTTCATCTTTTTTTTTTGTTTTTGTCTCTTTCATTAATTCTTTTATCCGCTTCGTTTTTTTATTTTGCTCCTTGCTTTTTCTTCCGTGTTTATTTACTTTTTAAAATTTTTTATTTAGTTTTCACTTCCGCCATTTTAAATTTTACATCTCTGCTTTTTTTTTGACACTTTCTTCTTCATTCTTTCTTTTGTCACTTTTTTTTTCATGTTTTCTTTCCTTATTCTCCATTTCTTCTTCTTCTTCGTCTCTCTCTCTCTCTCTTCTTCAATTTCATTCTTCTTAATTTCTTCATTTATATCTTTCTTCTTCATTTTTTTCTTTGTTTTTTTTCTTTTACCGCTTTCTCTTTAATTTCTTCATTTCTTTCTTTCGTCTTCATTTCTTCTTTTTTTTTTACAGTTTTTTTCTTAATTTTTCTTTTGCCTGTTTATTCTTTTACTTGTGTTTCTTCTTTTACATCTTTCTACTTTATTCTTTCATTTGTCACCTTCTTTTTTTATTTCTTCTTTTATCGCTTTCTTCTTAAATTTTTCTTTTGTCTAATTTTCATTTTTTTTCATTTACCTGAATTTTCTTCTTCTTCTTCTTCTTCTTCTTCTTCTTCTTCTTCTTCTTCTTCTTCTTCTTCTACCATTTACTTCTTCATTTTCTTCTGTTACCTCTTTCTTCTTCATTGCTTATCTCTTTCTTTTTCATTTATTCGTGTTAAATCTTTTCTTTTTTTTTCATCCCACTGGCTCCTTGGTTTTTAACCACTCCCCCCCACTTCCCAGCCCCTGTTTCTATCCAGATGAATTGTTTGACAATCCGACCGGCAATGAACTCCCTGCCATATACAGACACACGCTCGACTTGTTTGTCTTGACGATTAACGTGCATCAATTAATCACTATTTTATTAATTAAAACCCGCTTCGTTTCCTGCTGAAGTTGAGCAACGTGCTGGTGGCGAGGGAACGGCTCAAGGAAGCCATTAAATAATTTTTGTTTTTGTTTATTACTACACTGTGTAGAGGTGGGCGCCAGGTACCTCAATTATGTCACCGCTGTTTTTTTTTCTGTTCGCCTCCTTCATTTATTTGCTTGTTTAATTAACCTCTTATATTTGTGCTTGTTGCTTTTGGCTCTTCTTTCTTTTTTAACTTATGAACGTACCACTGCGCCGCCTGCTTTGGATTTTCAGCTTATCGTTACAAGAGTTAGGCCCGCGGCCATCTTTAATAGCTACCTTACTTCTTTCCCGCCATTCACCTGTCCTTCCATTAAGTTATATATATATATATATATATATATATATATATATATACATATATCAGTAGTCTTTAGTGAAACTGGTATATATATATATAATATATATATATATCAGTAGTTTTTAGTGAAACAGGTATATATATATATATATATATATATAAATATATATATATATATCAGTAGTCTTTAGTGAAACTGGTATATATATATATATATCAGTAGTCTTTAGTGAAACTGGTATATATATATATATATATATATATATATATATATATATATATATATATATATATATGCCGTACTTCTCCATGTATAACACGTATTTTTTCTAAAAAATAACAAGCAAAATTAGGGGTGCGTATTATGCACAGATACAAAAATATCTTCAAAAAATTGCAGTTTCATAGGTCGATTTCAGTTGCGAAATGATTACTCACCACAAACATACGACAATTTGACACTAAGATTCGGCGAATGCGACCCCATGATGATGTCAAATGCAATCATCTGTACCTAACAATACTTACAAATGTAAAATAAAATAAGAATTATCATAAAACTAAATTAGAATAATATTATTCTACGTTTAAAACCATTTTTTTTGTGAAAAACTACATACAGATCCGGTAGAATGCACATCTTATCGAACAAAAGCAGGTTAATGAGTCTGCGCAGTAGGCACACTATAGGTATTTCCGTTTCCTTTTAGAATCATGATGATCAAAAATTTTGACAAATATTTTCAATTACAGCTTGAAGAAGAGCAGAAAACGCTGGCCGTAATGAAATTGGAGAGGTACAATTTATAGGGTTTGATTACAAAACAAGGGGTGTGTATTATGCGTGAGTAGAAGCATTTTCCAACACATTCAGCACAATTTTAGAGGTGCGTATTATGGACGAAGGTGTATTATACATGAGGAATTACGATATATACTTGCGATTAAGATTTTTATTCAGTTTTTTTTTCACGTTATGTCTTTTTGACCATAGCTCAATTAGGAGCCATTTAAACATTCGCAAAAAGATACCAAACTTCGCCCGCAACATACCCGTAGAAAATGCGACTATAAATAACCTCATCCCCATGTAAAGAAAAAAAAGGTTAGAAAAAATGGAAGGATTAATAGTAAAACAGAAAAAGCCAACGCTTAGTAATATCAACTATGAACACGGCCACAACGTGCTGACCGTGTTTGAAAAAACCCCAAAAAACATTCCCATCACTACAGATGCAGATATATAACAATCTAGATATTCAATTTTCTTTGATTTTTTAATAATTTAATTCCAAGAAAGGCAATAAAGCCACTAAGATGCAAATATTTACTGAGTGTCAAAGAATATGAGAAACAAAAACACTATTAAGGAGAGAGTACAATAAAAGAAAATGAATTTATATATATATATATATATATATATATATATATCTATATATATATATATATATATATATATCTATATATATATATATATATATATAAGTGAACATAGAAGTCAACACTTAGAGGCGACAGTCTGTTTCATGCTAGACGCAATCGTCAGGCCTTTTATATTTACAAACGCTCTATCCCTCATATGGAGCACTTTATCCCATAAATATAGCACACCCTAAGACTATATTTCTTTATATTTCTTCATATATACATAATATAATTTACAGAAAAAGACTATATATATATATATATATATATATATATATATATATATATATATATATATGTATATATATAATGCCAAATCTGATCTGGTGGTCCAGCTATATATATTTAGAAATTATATATATATATATATATACAGTGGAAAAAGACTATATATATATATATATATATATATATATATATATATATATATATATATATATATATATATATATATATATATAAAGACATTTATATAATATGTTTAACGTTTTTTTATAGATACAAATTTATATCTATAAAAAGAACGTTAAACATATTATATAAATGTCTTTAAATAAATTGTCGGACTATGTCCAATTCAAATATATATATATATATATATATATATATATATATATATATATATATATATATATATATATATATATTTAAAGACATTTATATAATATGTTTAACGTTTTTTTATAGATACAAATTTATATCTATAAAAAGAACGTTAAACATATTATATAAATGTCTTTAAATAAATTGTCGGACTATGTCCAATTCAAATATATATATATATATATATATATATATATATATATATATATATATATATATATCGTCTTTTTCCACACGCCAGTCCTGGGTTTGACGATAAACTACATCCGGCAGCAAGTCCTCTTCTCGGGAGGTTTTGAGGAGCGTGGAACCACCTCTTAATTGCTGTTGTTCCCACGTCCAGCTGTTAGGGTCCCAGCTATGGGCGAATAGTGACCCCACCCCAAATAAAATAAAAAACAATAGTATATTTTTATAATAAAATGAGCAACGATGGATTTTTGTATCAAAATGACAATCAATGCAACACTAAAAAAATATAAAAATACATTTTTATAGCAAAATTACCAACAATACATGTTTATAATAAAATGACCAACAATACATTTTTATAATAAAATTACCAACAATACATTTTTATAATGAAATGACCAACAATACATTTTTATAGTAAAATTACCAACAATACATTTTTATAATAAAATGACCAACAATACATTTTTATAGTAAAATTACCAACAATACATTTTTATAATAAAATGACCAACAATACATTTTTATAATAAAATTACCAACAATACATTTTTATAGTAAAATTACCAACAATACATTTTATCATTTATAAACTATAAAAAAAAACAGCCTTACACTGAAAGTATAAACTTACCTTCAAAATATTTAGATTTCGGCATTAAATGACCTATAAAGCTTGATGTGCGCCTCTAAATAAACTCAACCAACCAATAGTACCTACTTATACATACTTACCAATATTACTTATTCTTATATCTACTTACCAATAATACATTTTCCCTGTAGTTGAAGGAATACAATTGCGTCCAAAATATATTTTGTTGAAGCCATAAAAGAAATTACATTTCGGCATTAAATAACCCATAGAGGTGTTGATATTCCGCTAAACAAAACAACCAACCAACCAACCAGTTATGAGTTAAATCATTTGCTTTGGTTTGTTTTACGGCATATCAACACCTCAATGGGTTATTTAATGCCGACAAGTCTTTTATTGCTTGTAAGATTTTTCCAAAAATGTATTGCTGGTAATATTTTTACAAAAATTCTATTGCTGCTAAAACTTTTTTTCAAAAATGTATTGCCTGTATTAAAACCTATTTTTACACTTTCATACTGTTTTAACCCCAGTTTGGTGTTAATTGCCCATAGTTAGGACCCTAACAGGTGCTACCGCCCCGGGTCAGGGTGGACCTGTGAACACCAGCATTTAAAAGGGGGTTCCACGATCCCCAGAGCCTCTTGATCAGAGGCCTTGCTTTTGGATGCCGTTGATCGTCTTACCCAGGACGAGGATGTAGTTTATCGTCTTATCCAGGACGTGGATGTCGTTTATAATCTTACTCAGGATGCGGATGTAGTTTATCGTCATACCCAGGACAGGAGTTAAATCGTAGGGCAGACTTAGTTCTGCTTCGTATTGGTTGGCAGCCAGCATATGGGAACGACAGCTTTATATGTTAGCGTGTCTTGAAAATATCTTGTGGTAATAACCCTGTTATAATCATAGACAAAAATGAATAGACTTTATTGATTTAATATATAAATAAGAATTAGTGACGTAAAATATTATCTAGACATTCTAAACCGTTTTCACGTTACCTTTTAATTGTAATGTTCAAACGAATATCGAAAGACTTTTCATAATTCATAAGCACTTTAATCATTCAACAACACTAAAATGATTTTTAACAAAATTAATGCGTTAATAACATCGATAAATCTATAATCTCCAACATAATATTATATTAAATAAATATATTTCAAACAAAGACACAGTTTTTTTTTAAAAAATAAATGCAACTTCCGAAAGAATATGATCTGTCCTTTAAACGGTCAATGTATGACTGATAATATTGTATATCGAGCCAGTATACATTTCGGTAAGGATGTTAAATTTTATTTTGGTTCCGCTGAAAATCCTTGAAAATTTCATTTCTATCATCATCGAATGAATTTAGGCAATATAAAATACAAAAACAGCACTGCCATCTCTGAATACTTCTGGTAATTAAAGAATGGTGATAATACACCTTTTATCACCTGGGATATTGTAGCAAGAGCCAAATCTTACAATGGGAAATGAAACAGATGTAATTTATGTCTTCTTGAAAAATTAGTTATCTTTAAACACTTAAATAGCCCTAGCTTAGTAAACAAAAGAAACGAATTGATAGTTATATGTAGGCATAAAATAAATATCTGCTTAAATGCGTTGATCCAGATTAATTTTGAATATAAATTGTTTTTTTAAACAAACAAGTAATCTCCCTTTATGCTTAATATAAAAATATTATTGGCAACTCTGAAATATATATTTTGAAATATGTAAACAAAACCCATTTGTTTTAAATGTCAAATATATTTTATTAAAATTAGAAAACTGTAACCCAGTAAAATATATAACTGCACCAACATTCCTATAACCAGATATTTTTTTTTATTAAAGTTTAAATTACATAACGGTCAGTCTATACTCAGCACCTGAAGATTGCGTTGTGCATGAAACTCCGGCTATTTGTGAGGGATTATATATATTTATATATATATATATATATATATATATATATATATATATATATCACTTAAACGTTATATATATATATATATATATATATATATATATATATATATATATATATATATATATACATACAGGTACAATGGGAACAAATGGAGCATAATTTCACTGTCCGTAACATTTAATTTAAAAGAGGGCTCAATACAGAGTAGAAGTATTATTTATTTTACGATATTAAAACGAAAACATGTTAAAAATCGCTACACAATTACAATTTTTCACCACTACAAATGTGTCTCCTGGGGTAGGTTCACATCGCGCGAGAAGATACATTTGTAGTGTTGAAACATTCTAACGTAAAACACCCTGCCTGTTGCAGCTATGTCCTGTCTTCCCGATGGTTCTGGCCGAAAAAGAAATCCACCCGATCTTCCCCCGGTGAACTGAAGGAGCCACCACTATTCGCCACGTTGTGAATTCTTGATCCGAACAGCAGTGTATCGGTCTCCCCAGAACGGTCCGGTGGGAAGGGGAGGAAATAGCTGGGTATTACGCTGAAAGGAAATCACTATTCATGCAGAAAATGTTCCTATCGTAGCCGCAAAGACATGAAAAAGAAAAAATAAGCAACTCTTTCGGTTCCTGTACAAAGAGCCTTTTATGGCCACCGTTTTTATGTCACTACCAAAGAATTCACACGAGTACAAAATGTCGTAACGAGGTTCACTCGCTTGGGGTCGGAAGTGACAGAGAGAGAGAGAGTAGGAAAAATTCTGCCTAATTAATTTCAGCTGATCTAAGGGAAGTAATTCGGGGATCTTCGCCGGAGCGTGTAATTATAGCAGTTTGCTTTCTGAGCTTTGTTGGCAAAATTAACTGGTTTCCTTCAGGGTCTATTTCTACTTCTGGGTTCGGATCGGACCGTTTTGGCACATGACAACCAACCAACCAGACCAGAATATTCCCACAAGCCGTCTCTTTCACGTTCTTCGATCCGATCTGATCTGGTCTCTGATCCCCGCTCTCTAACTCAAGCGTGCAGGCCGCTTATATATAGAGAGGCGGAGCTAAACAACTTCTAGGCACCACCCACGAATTTTAATATGCAAATCACATTGACCACCATGCAAGTTTTTCTGGTCTCCGAAATGCCGCGGTAAACCACTTCTCAAATGGTACTAAAAATGAATTCGGGCCCCCTGCCGGGTTTTCCGTAGACATCATCCACTTGAGTTTTGCCAAAACCACTTATCCCGTCTGGTTGAAGTCCGTGTGTTAAACCACCCAAAAGTCCTATTCGCCATTTATCATAAACTTTACTTTACCGAACCCGTCTCTTAATCACCTTCATCCTAATTCTTTAGCACTGTTGATTACTAAATCCACCTTGGGGGTGTCTCTCTCTCTATGTCGCAACATAATTGTAATTATGTAGCGATTTTAGACATGCTTTTGTTTTAATATCCTATATATATATATATATATATATATATATATATATATATATATATGAAGAATAAATAAGTAAGCGCTCCGAAGATAAGTACTTAGTGGCTGACGGAAGCAGTTAAGGGACGGTTTGAAATAGTCTATTCCGATGTTGAGGTAATTTTATAAATTTATGTACAACCCTGTTTCGCTGTATCACAGTTCTTCACTCTGGCTAGACATCCGATTACTTCAAGTCGGGATCGAAACTCGGCCGATTTGGCGTCAGTCAGAGACAGTGCCCCTAAGCTATCGGAGAAAGGGAATCTTTTAACGTATTATATACGTGATGTATATAAACGTCAAATAAGCAGTCAGAGCGCTCAATTCCTAACTGAAGAGCGATGCTTTATAAGCAGCAGCCACTGTTTTAAAAATTCCCATTTCCCCATACTGCTCAATCGGCGAACGAGAGGAAGTTATCCACATACAAACTTGTTTCGCTGTATCACAGCTCATCATTGTGGCTAGACATCCGATTGCTCCTAGCCGGGTATATATTTTAAAGAAATCCCGTAAATAATATGGATTGCTCCACTATTACTATATTCAGGTATAAGTTACTGTTTAAAACAAAACGGATCGTCTACTCAAATCTGGGTATCCACTAAAAATAACGTTTAACAACTTTCAACACAATGGTAGACCCTGTCTTTTGAAAAGACATAGGGGTTCATCCCTTGTTTTCGGTTTGGGATTGGGCTACCGGTTGCTTCTAAAGTCTTTTGATTTTTTCCCCCTCTGAGTAGCGCCTTGAGTGTTAGTGGCATTATCGCCTTGCTTGGGTTGAATTAATAAAAAAAAACTCTGCTGAACGGGCCTTAGTTACAGTTTCTGTGAGAGAGCGCACATTTTGCCATGATCAGCAGTTTGAACCAAGCCAGTACACTCAAGCTCTCGGTCACGATGACTAGCACAACCATTGTCGGCTTTCGAAATAGTTATGCCTAACCAATGTCATTCGCAAGGCTTGGGTCAACCCGTGGTATGGTTTTCGGGCAATTTCCAACTGTGCTTCACACACACACGCGCACGCACGCACGCACGCACGCGCGCGCACACACACACACACACACACACACACACACACACACATATATAGATAAATAGATATTTATATATTTATTAAGGAGTAATGGAGAGTGGCTCGGATTGAGGAATTGGAGGGCCGAGTTCGAATTCCAGTCGAATCAATTACATTTTCATACGTGCTAATACACTTGGGAAAGGTATGAATCATCTTTTCCTTTCCTCGGGTATGGGTAAATAGCAGGACAGACTGGGTTCTGTAGCCTTGGGTGGCAACTGGTCTAGGAGAAGGACAACTCTGAATTCAAAACCTGACCTCCAGGTTAATAGGCTAACAACCTACTCACTTAAAAACTGGCTTGTTATAGAAACCACAACGATATCTTGCGGCCCTATGTTCCTCAAAGAATTTAAAGGCATTATATATATATATATATATATATATATATATATATATATATATATATATATATATATATATATATATATATATATATATATATATATATATAGTTTTAAAAATATGATTCCTTCGCTACATAAGAGTTCTCATGTTTCAAAAGCGAGAGCCGAGACCCCTAATATAATTTTTGAAATTATGTTGAATTAAGGTGTCTCCGCTCTCGCTTTTGAAACATGAGAACTCTTATATAGCGAAGGAATCATATTTTTAAAACAAAAAAATATTATAATATAAGCTCTACTTCTGTATGGAGCACTGTCTTTTTGAAAATAAAAGCAAAAATACTAAGGAACTCCGGATTATTTACCTAACGTGTGCTTTCCTATTTTTCTGCATACCTGCACACACACACACACACACACACACACATATATATATATATATATATACATATATATATATATATATAAGTATAAAAATGAACATTGAAGTCAAATATATATATATATTTGTGTATTTAGGCAGCAATTCTTCTTTCATGCATATTTCATTAAGAAAAAGGCTAAAATAATGGAACCCTTATTAATAAAAACAAAAAAATACAACACTTAATAATATTAACTTTGAACATGGACACAATATTTTGACCGCGTTTTGAAAAATGAAAACATTTTATAAAACATACATACAAGCTTTTTGAATTTGTATATATATATATATATATATATATATATATATATATATAGTGTAACCCGGATATAAGAGAGTTGTCGGGACCGGAGAAGAAGTCTCTTTTATCCTGGTTTCTCTTATATCAAGGTTTGGTCTATTTTGTTTCATTAACACAGGCTCTAATTTGGGACCAGATAAAATCTCTCTTATATGAGGGTTTTTCTTATATCAGGGTCTCTTATATCCGGGTTACACTGTACATATATATATATATATATATATATATATATATATATATTTTCGTTACGAAAAACTAGGTAATCCGTATGGGAAGACCCAATGAGGATAGAATCCAGAGAGCTCAATGTAAATCAGAGCTAATAATTTAAATAAAAACAGATTACTTTAAGGTTCCATATAATAAATTATTTCACCACAGCCCTTTCAAAGGACAGTGGATCATCAGATTTATTTCCAAATGTTGAAATCTGACGATCCACTGTCCTTTGAAAGGGCTGTGGTGAAATAATTTATTATATGGAACCTTAAAGTAATCTATTTATATATATATATATATATATATATATATTAACCTTAGACGTTACTTTTTTTTTAGTGGATACCTATGTTTAAGTAGGCGCTCCATTTACTAATTAATTATTCACTAATCACCGGCCTAAATAACTCGAGAAATCTTAACGAAAACATGAACAGGATTCGAACCTGTGTTTTCCTTTGCAGGAGAAACCGTCGTTAGATCCGATGTGCTTTTAACTGACTCGTCCACGAAAACGTCGTCGATTAAGCAAGTTTGTATACTGTCTTTGAAGCACGTTCCCCTTGCTTCGATCCAGGAAAGCTCATAGCTGCCTAGTTTCGTATCCGAAACGCGTACAAATCAATTTCTAAAGAAATAACACACTTTCGGCAAAGCTTCGATATTCATAACTACTCCTTTTTTTTGTTTGTTTTGATGGGGAAGTAGCTAAAGTTAAAAGCTGTTACACTCATTGTCAAACTTGACAGTTAAATATGAAGTTTATGTTTCTATTGATCATTTCTCTGCCGACGAGTCTACAACCCCACAGTCCCCTCCATCAAGCACTTAGGTGCTTAATTTTCGATTCGTTTCGCCTCAGCATCACTTCCACCTTCCACCCACACCGTCAAAATCCAGCCACTCATTTATTTTTAATTTTAAAAAATTTTTATGGATTAAGTTTTTTGTTTTTGTGTACTTATCGTCAGTTGAAAAGCGAGTTCGTCCATTTTTTTTTTTCACCCTCTCCGTTTTTAGCGCTGATTCGTGAAACTGACTCGGTCTTTTCTGTTAACATACAAGTTTATTTTTCTTTTCGATTTTTTTTTTATTTTAGTTTGGGTCCCACATTTCACAGGATATTTAACACCTAATTCCCATCGCAGTCTCTCTCGCTCTCTCTCGCTTTCACACACACACACACACACACACACACACACACACACACACACACACACACACACACACACGCGCGCGCATGCGTTCACGCGACTCCCTCAGTCTTCACCCGCCCGACACCGATGTGTGAACAACGCTAAAACGTTGTGGGGGAGCCGTTACCGATAAGCGATGAGTGATTTTGCGCGTTCCACAGTCTATTTTCTTTTGAATTTGTCTGTTCGTCACAATTAAAACAAACAGTTGGTCGGCACAATTAAAAAACACAAACAAACGAACGAACAAACACACACAATCTTTACGTTTAAACTAGAATACAGTTTCCCTCCTCCTCCTCTCACTCTCTCTCTCTCTCTCTCTCTCTCTCTCTCTCTCTCTCTCTCTCCTTTTACCATTGTTCACCCAATACAAGCCCCAAGAACCAATCAAGGAAGACGGCTACAAAATGAGATATCACCCGAATGGGCTCTTCAGGGCTCCGGCGGGCCATCCTTTGCAACGAGCTCATACTTACCTTGTGTAGGGCTTCGTCTCTACACTGGTGGTATCACGGCTACGACTAGCTTGGACCGGCTCTGACCAGCCTGGACCAGCTATGACAAGCCAAGACCAGCTATGACTAGCTTAGACCACCTCTGACCAGCTTGGACAAGCTATGACCAGCTAAGACCAGCTTGGACCAGCGGCCCGAATGAAAACACTCGAGTCCCCACGTTAAAAACTGACCTGAGTCAGTGGGGAGGGGGGTCAAGTAAATATCCTTACCTGGCCCAGGGATCCGTCCCTGTGCTGGTGGTATCACGGCTACGACTAGCTTGGACCGGCTCTAACCAGATTGGACCAGCTATGACAAGCCAAGACCAGCTATGACTAGCTTAGACCAGCTTGGACAAGCTATGACCAGCTAAGACCAGCTTGGACCAGCGGCCAGAGTGAAAACACTCGGGTCGCCACGTTAAAAAATGACCTTGGGCCACAACCTGACTCAGTGGTGTGGGGGGGGGTCAAGTAAATATACCTTTACAACCAGCTCGTAACCGGCGAACGACATTGCGGGGACCCAAAACGCAGATTCAAAGACCAACTGAGGTCTTTCCTCCTCGAATTTAAGAAAATTGGTTAACGGAAGATTCGGTAACGGAAAATTCGGCAATTTTTACAAGGTAGAAAAATTCGGTAACTGTGAAGTAAAACTCGATTGGAAATTGATTTTAGGAACATTCTGAATTGTGGATTTGGGGTCTAACCCCCCTACGTTTTTAAATCATTGAAAATCGTGGGTTCCAGATAAAAAATCCCACTACGACAACACCAGGGCTGTATATGCACAAGTGGGTCTTAGAAGGTGGCTAGGTCTCCTTCCTCAATATTTTAAAAAAGTATTATTAATTATGGGGTCTAGATAAAACCATACTACAATACCAAGGACGTACATTCAAGAGGGTGCTAGCCCACCCATGCGTTTAAATAAGTATTAAGTAAAAAAGTAATGGTTTCCAGTCCAGATTAAACTTCACTGCAACTATACCAGGGCCGTACTTTCTGGATGGTGGGGGTGGTGGTGGTAGGGGGGCTAACCCGCCACCCCAATATTTTTAAATAAATATTTTTTTAAAATAAGTATTTATTTCATTTAGTTTATTGTTTTCAAGCAAATAAAATCGGTTTATTTAAGTTGAAGTTCTTGTATCTTCTTTTCAAATTATTATTTTAATAAGAAAGTAGTAAATAAATTAAGTTTTAGATAGTGGTTTCTTTTTAAGGAATCTAAACATATATAACCTATTTTACTCCAGAACGGCTCTAAAATCAATTTTCACTCGACTTTTATTTTATAGTTACCGAATTTTCCGTTACCGAATTTTCCGGGCCCCGCCAGAATCAGCCCCAACCGTCCTGGCGCGGAGCTATTCATTTTGGTTGTTCCGCTTTTGAGGAGAGGAGAAAGGAACGTAACACAGGGCCCGGCGGTTCCAGCCAAGACCATCACCCGCCCTACTATACGACCACTACCAGACACTATTCCATTCTCGACCTCCTGAGCCATATCGGGTTCAAGCATCTTGGAAGCACCGTGATGAACCAAACTCAGACACGAATGGTGCCGACAACGACGACAGTTCCTCTTCTCTCTCTTTACTCGTGTTTTCCCAATACACGACCCAAGAGCCACTCAAGGAAGAGGGCTACTAAATGAGGTTGTTGCAAGAGTGTATACAGGGAGGAAGCAAGAGGTATATATTATAAAGATATGTAGGATAGACAGTATAAACGGTTGACTCTCGACTTGACGTGGTTAAGATCGTATAGGGTGAATGAAAAGTAACTCCCTATTTTATGTGTGAGTCGCCGGCCAGGAGTCCTGACATGACACACCGTGACTTTTTTCTTTTAGGGTGGTTAAAAGAGCAAGTCTACCCTACCAAACCAAGACTTTGGAAGATCTTGAAGGGCGAATACAAGAAGTTATGTCTTCCATCCCACAAGAGTTTTTGGTGAAATCAGTTGACGCGATTCCTGGGCGTCTCGAGAAGCTGGTAGCACAATCTGGTGCCCATATCGAATTAAAAAAAAAAACCATGCTGACCGCTTTCCTCTCATATCCATTTCTTGGAAAAATTATAGTTAATAAATAAATTATAAGCATTTTAAAATGGGGAGTTACTTTTCGGTCGAGGAAGCGTCCTTTCAGGAGTCTGTTCGGAAATGTAACAGGTCTGGGGAAGAAGTTGTTTGAGTGGAACTTGCTCCTTACAAATGGAATATGAAGGGAATGAGGATGAGTTGACTCGGTGTATGTGGCCTGGCGGGTCCTAGCAGCTGCGAATGTCTGGTCTGGTGGAACCAGGGAATATAGTCCGTCCGAGCATGTGACATGAAAATAACGTTAGAGCCGCGAGAGGCTAGCAACATTGCATTTGTGGGAAAGTGGTTGTAGGCAGGAAAACAATTCATCACCCATAAGGCTGTGAAAACGTTTTCGAGGCTGGAAAATTGGGATCGGGACGTAGAACTGCATTTTTATCCACACACACACACACACACACACACACACACACACACACACACACACACACACATACATATGGACACACACACACACATGGACACAGGCACACACACATAGAGACAAACACACACACATGGACACACACATGCACACACATACATACATGGACACAGACACATACACACATGGACACAGACACACACATGGACACAGACACACACACACGCATGGACACACACACACAAACACACACACACATGGACACACACACAAACACACACACACATGGACACAGACAAGGTTGATGCAAGATTCACCAACGTTACCTTATGATCAATATTTGCGAAATCTTAGAAAAGTCTTCGAAGTTAATCCAGCTCTTTGCTACTTGGGAACGAATCACTTGTATGTCGTTTAGAAAAAACTGCTAAGAAAACGTTAACCTGTATCCGGGAACTAGGCTATTGCTCGAAACGCTTCAACAGTAACAATAAAGATGAGGATGTTAGTCCGACTAGGAATACTGTAAATAAAAATAGATGAGGATGTTAGTCCGACTAGGAATACTGTAAATAAAAATAAATCTCCATCCCAGGAATTCAGGCTGTCAACTGTTACGCTGATAACATAGTTGGAACTGTCATGGCACCTGTCTTTGATATGGGCAGCGGAGAAATAGACTTAAGTATGTTTTAATAGCGATGTGAATAATAATAATAAAAAAAAAACAAAATTAGCATTTGTTTAGAGATTCATGAATAGAGACAACTTTTCGTTACTGATGCGTTTCGTCCACTGATGGATATCCTCCTCCTCCTACTCATCCCCTTGACTTTTGTAATTGTAGGGGGAGATCCGAATGCAGGAGCCATATTGAATCTCCTCCACAACGGACTATCAACGGCAGCCATCAGCAAATTTGGTAGTCATACCTGTCCATTGTTTGCTATTGTCCAACCAGATTCAACGGTGCATTGCATGATGGTCTTGCAGGGGCTGTCGTGCCTTGTAACGTGTCCAAACCACGCCATTTTCCTTCATTTGGCAGTGGCAGGAAAAAGTTCCTGGTGACCCACAAAACTTTCAACTCTTTTCCACACAAACTCATTGTTTTGGTGTAGAAGATGCCAAAGAGATTTTCGTGTATTTGTCGTCAAACGCTTGGATCTTTCTCTCTGTTTCTGTCAACAGTGTCCATGTTTCACATCCACGTGATGTTAACCATCCAGCCTTCTCTCTCTGGGTGAATATACATACATACATACATACATACATATATATATATATATATATATATATATATATATATATATATATATATATATATATATATATATATATATATATATATACATATAGATGATTAATTTATATTTATTTTTAATTAAAATAAAGCCCGTAAATAATATGAACTGCACCACCATTGTTATAGTCCGGAATAAATTAATGTTTAAAATAAAAGAGATCGTCTACTCATATATGGGTAGCCACTAAAAATAACGTTTACGTGACATATATATATATATATATATATATATATATATATATATATATATATATATATATACAGGTACAATGAGAACAAATGGAGTATAATTCCACTGCCTGTAACATTTAATTTGAAAGAGAGCTCAATTCAGAGTAGAGCTAAATATTATTTATTTTACGATATTAAAACAAAAACATATTAAATATCAATTAAAATCAGTTACAATCATATTTCAACACTACAAAAGTGTCTCCTCGCGTAGTTTCACACCACTGAGGAGCCACATTTGTAGTGTTGAAACATAATTGTAATTGTGTAGCGATTTTTAACATACTTTTGTTTTAATACTCTAATATATATATATATATATATATATATATATATATATATATATATATATTAACATATTAAAACAAAGCATGTTAAAAATCGCTACACAATTAAAATTATGTTTCAACACTACAAATGTGGCTCCTCAGTGGTGTGAAACTACTTCGATAGAAGCTGTCATATTGTATATATATATATATATATATATATATATATATATATTGTCATATTGTATATATATATATATATATATATACATATATATATATATATATATATGTATACACATATATATATATATATATATATATATATATGTATACATATATATATATATATATATATATATATATATATATATATATATACATATATATATATATATATATATATATATATATATATATATATATATATATATATATATATATATACAATATGACAGCTTCTATCGAAATAAAAGCTACTTTTTTTGTACAATGGAGAGATTCCCAGGAGAGGGGAGTTCGTTCAACAACTTTCAACATTAAAAACATCGCCACCGAACGGTGGTGTCAGTAAAGGGTAAGTGAAAATTGATTCAAATTAAGGAGTGGTTAAAAACTGTTTTGGAATTAAAGATGCCAAAAGCCATCGCGTCAGATGAAAAGTAACCAATCAATTAATCAACATTTTTTGTTTATTTTCTTTCACTTAAAAAAAAAAATTCTACCCCCACTTTATTTTTATTCTCCATATCTACTTCCACACCCAGTTTTCCGTCTTTCTTTTTCTTGGATTTTCTTTTTGCCTTGTATCTTTCTTTTTCTGGCTTGTTCTCTTCATTTTCTTGTATTTTTTTCCCTCCATTTTCTTGTCGTTACTGGCATCACCATTCATACCATGACCGGCAGCCATTATCATGGTGGCGTTCCGTCATTTCTTTTTTTTTTCTTCCCATGATCCTCTGTTTTGACTTCGTACCCAAACACCATAAATCTAACAGTAACACAAAGATAAAATTACACAATCGACACCAAAACACAACCAGCTCACCAGCTCCAATTCAAGGTACCTATTTCAATTTAAATGTTTGTTTTTTTAATTTAATTTTTCAAAAAAGAAAGAAAAAAATCCCCCCTCCAAAAAAAAAAAAAAAAAAAGGAAAAGAAAACTTATATAATTTATCATTTTTGCTGCGTGCAACCTGTAGCGTGAAGAGGTGTCTACTAAATGGGAGAGGGGACGTTTATTCTTTTCTAACCCATTTTCCGACCCACCGAGGTTATTACTCCTTCCCCCGGCGTAATAACTGAGCACTTTTTGGCTCTTTAAATTATTTTCTGATGCCCTTTTATTAAGGTAATCAATCCCGTTTATTCTAGATTGAGAGAAATTCTGGTTTGCCCGATTATTAAGACCCCTTTCTATTAGACACCTAAGAGTACGGATTTAAATGTTTCTACGTGTATATATATATATATATATATATATATATATATATATATATATATATATATATATATATGAATCATTCATACAAAAAGTAGATTAGTAAAGTTAATGATATGAAATGGCGAAATCACTTCGCGAACAAAATTTTAAAGTTTCATTAACCTATAAATCACTTGAATGTTATGATCCAAGTTTTTATTAATTATAAACTGTATAAGGCCTTTTTTTTATTCTGCTAGTACTTTCAACTGTACATACAGTCATCCTCAGGCATGGAAATTGTTTTGTTTTTAGCAAATCCAGGTAGTAACAGAGACGAAAGATCAAATGCGAATCGAAATATGTTTTTTTAGAAATGTGTTATAGTTAACGGATAAAAACTTATCAAGCGTGCAGTCGCAACGCTAAGGTTGAATTTTTTTTTAAATTTAAGAGAGTGCGTTCTTTTTACTAATATGGTAATTTGAGAATTTTTTTTGTAGGAGTTTATCAGTCAATGTGGCATGAACTAAATTGTTCAATAAATAGAGTAATGTCTCAGTTGTTATCCCGAAAATTTTCACGTCGGATCAGTTCTTTTAAATCAAATATGTGGTGAAGTTCAATTTATATTACAATGAATCATTCATACACAAAGTAGATTAGTAAAGTTAATGATATAAAATGGCGAAATCACTCCGCGAACAAAATGTTAAAGTTTCATTAACCTATAGATCACTCGATGAATGTTATGATTCTTGTTTTTAATAATTATGAGCTGTATAAAGTCTTTTTCTTAATATGCAAGTACTTTCAACTGTACATTCACTCATCCTCAGGGATGGAAATTATTTTGTTTTTAGTAGAATGCAGGTAGCATCAGAGACGAAAAAATTAAATGCGAATCGAAATATGTTTTTTTTAAATGTGTTATTGTTAACGGATAAAAACTTTTGGAGCGTGCAGTCGCAACGCTAAGGTTGAATATTTTTGAACACTATGGAGTAAAAGGAATTTTTAATGGCTGAGGCTACTTTCTTGGATCGCTCTTTGTAAGAATTGGGCGCTATGGCGGCAGGTATGCAGTTTTTATAGCACGTATATAATACATTATTTACATTATTCGGACTATTGTCCTCATCTTTGTCGCCATATTTATTACAACGTTGTACGCTCCGGCCTAAGGTGGTTGGAATGTCGAACAGAACCTTTTATTTCGCTCACTGGGGTAGACTGTTCTCAAGGACACATGGCACAGTGGATAAAGGCGTTGGTTACATCCAGTGACAGGACCCAAAGAGTGTGAGTTCAATACCCGGTTAAGGCAGTGGAGAACTTTCAGAGAGAAAAATTAACAGGAGATAACTGATAACTGACATCCATTAAACATGGCACGTGGAACTAGAACAGTCTACCCCAGTGAGCGAAATAAAGGGTTCAGTTCTAAGCTAGTCGTAGCTGGTCTTGGCTTGTCGTAGTTGGTCCAAGCTGGTCAGAGCCGGTCCAAGGTAGTCGTAGCCATGATACCACCAGCACAGGGACAGAGCCCTGTGCCAGTTAAGTAGATATTTACTTGACCCCCCACTGAGTCAGGTTGTGACACAAGGTCAGTTTATAACGTGGGGACCCGAGTGTTTTCATTCGCGCTGCTCGTCATGGCTGGTCTAAGCTAGTCATAGCTGGTCTTGGCTTTTCATAGCCGTGGTAGTTGTAGCCATGGTACCACCAGCACAGGGACGGATCCCTGGGCCAGGTAAGTGTATTTACTTGACCCCCCCACTGAGTCAGGTTGTGACACAAGGTCGGTTTAAAACGTGGGGACCCGAGTGTTTTCACTCGAGCCGCTGGTCTAAGCTGGTCTTAGCTGGTTATAGATTGTCCAAACTGGTCAGAGCTGGTCTAAGCTAGTCATAGCTGGTCTTGGCTTGTTAAAGCTGGTCCAGGCCAGAGTCGGTCCAAGCTAGTCGTAGTCGTGATACTACCAGCGCAGGGACGAATCCCTGTGCCAGGTAAGTATGCGTTATATGCTTTAGTATAAACCTATTTTTTTAAAGGATATTATATTGTCAATTTCAGTTAATTTCACTAGTTTTCTCATGATGGTTTTTTTTTTCAGTATTTGTATCTTACAGAGGCTAATGGACGACATTCATTCACCATTAGTGCAACTTGGCATTTTCCACATGTTGGTTGCTTTTCTTCAGCAAGTACGAATGGGGGAGGGGTATGTATCGCCTATGTGTCATAAGAAAGAAAGAAAGAAAACAAGTCTAGTGAAAGAAAAGAAGAATCAACGAACAAAATAGAAATTAAGAAAGAAGTACTGAAAAGAAGGAAGAAGAAAAAATGAACGTAAGATAGACATCTACTGAAATAGCAATTAAGGATTAAGTGAATAGATTTGGGATTTGACGTTGACGGGTTATTAAACCTTATAAATGAATAGGAAAAGAGAAAGAAAGAAAGAAAGAAGGAAGGAAGGAAAGAAAGAAGGAAAAAAAAAGAAAGAAAGAAACAATATAGATTAATAGTAAGATTACGACTTAGCAACTTTAATAAATAAATATACAGAAAGAAAAAAAGAAAGAAAGAGAGAAAGAATGAGAAAGAGAGAGAGAAAGAAAGAATCAATGTTAGATTAATAGTTAATAAGAATACGGTTCATCAACCTTTATAAATGAATAGGAAAAGAGAAAGAAAGAAAGAAAGAAAGAGAGGAAAGAAAGAAGGAACGAAAGAAAAAGAAAGAAAGAAACAATATAGATTAATAGTGAATAAGCAACTTTTATAAATAAATAGAAAGAAAGAGAGAAAGAAAGAATCAATGTCAGATTAATAGTGAATAAGATAACTGTTTATCAACCCTTATAAATGAATAGAAAGTAAGATAAAGAGGGGACATTTGAAAGAAAGAAAGAAAGAAAGATAGAAAGAAAGAAAAAAAGAAAGAGAAAGAAAGAAATAATTAAGGAGAAAGAAAGAAAGAATCAATGTCATTGCTTGTGAATGAGATTACGGTTTATCAGCCCTTGTAAATGTATAGAAAGAAAGAAAAAAAGAAGGAAAGAAAGAAGGAAGGAAAGAAAGACAGAAGGAAAGAAAGAAAGAAGGAAAGAAAGATAGAAAGAAATTGCGAAAGAATCTGAGCGTTAATTAATAATAGCAAATAAAATTATTAAGAGTAAAGAAAGAAATTATATAGTAATAAAAAAAGAAACAAAAAATGACGGAATAAGAAAAACGAATGAAATTAGGAAAGATGAAAAAAGAAAAAAAAACAAATTGCAAGTTAGAATGAAAAAGAAATGTAGAACCCCGCCCCCCCCCAAAAAAAACGGACGTATAAATATAGCCTTGAAGAAAGAGAACGATTTACGAAAAAAATAAGGGCAAAGATAACAACAAAAAAAAAAAGAAAAAAAAACCGATTGAAAAGAGAAATCAAGAAAATTCCTCGAATGAAAAATTAGGCAAGAAATAAAAACAAAAGAAAGAAAAAAAAATCAGCCCACAAGGCGATGAAGAATTGTGTCACGTGATCATGATTTGCTTTTCTGAATGTTTACAAACTGCGATATTTGCTTTTCCTAAATTTATATTTACTGACGACGTTCCGTTTATTTATTTTTATTGTTCGTTGGTCCTTATTTTTGTTCTAAGAATCTTTCTTAATCTCCCGTCGATTGTTTGTTTCTTTCCTTCTTTGGACATTTCCCAACCCCTCTCGTCTATTTGCTGTCTTCGCAAACGTTTTTCTATTTTGTTACCCACCCCCTCCGCTCTTTGTTTACACATTCAGAGTTTCTTCGTAATCTATTTAAATTTTATTTCCTTCTATGGACTTTTCACGCATTTGTTTATCTTTTGCCTTTTATTTATTTATTTATTTTATTTCAGTCATTTTTCTCTCTCTTTTTTTTATTATCTTTTCGCATGCCAATTCCATCGTCCATTTCCGCTTCAACTTTTCCAGCCTGTTCTTTAACTGTCCTCCTTTCTTTCTTTCTTTCTTTCTTTCTTTCTTTCTTTCTTTCTTTCTTTCTTTCTGTTTTATTTGTTGTTTCTTCCTATTGGTCATTATGCCTTTTCTTTCTTTCTTTCTTTCTTCTATTCTTTCTTTCTTTCTTTCTTCTAGATCATTATGCTCTTTCTTTCTTTCTTTCTTTCTTTCGTCATATATATATATATATATATATATATATATATATATATATATATATATATATATGTGTATACTTACGATCGTCTGAAGAAGTACAATCATAGTATTGAAACATGAAAGCATTTTGTGTAGTGATTTAAACATGTTTTTATTACAATCTCTTATAATAATAATAATAATAATAAAAATAAAATACTACTACTAATACTACTACTAATAACAATAATATATAGTGATTTGCTAAGCGAAGCTTGGTGTGACAAAAGGCTGATACACACACGCAAACACATATATATATATAATGATGTACTAAGCGAAGCTTAGATGTAGCACGAGGCCGACACACACACACACACACACACACACACACACACACACACACACACACACACATATATATATATATATATATATATATATATATATACATACCCAAGTATAGGCTTGGTGCAGACGGAATAAAGTTCCAATAACCAAAAACACTATTCTTAAAAGAGTGCTCAATACAGAGTAGAGCAAATATTATTTATTCAAAAATTATAACATAAACATGTTATAATATCACTAAAATATAGCCATGTTGTTTTAACACCATCAATTGAGAAGACACCAGAAGTGTTGAAACAAAATGACTATTTTTGTAGTGATGTTATACCATGTTTATGTTTATAAATTTTTGGATAAATTATATATATATATATATATATATATATATATATATGTGTGTGTGTGTGTGTGTGTGTGTGTGTGTGTGTGTGTGTGTAATTTGGCAGCAACTTTTCTTTTAAACATGTTGTGTTGAATGTTAAAGACAACATCGTCCTGCATATTTTCTTTTGAATTTTTCTCATATTTTCTAATGAGACTTTTTATTTGAAAATGATATCGAAATAAATATTGTCCGTACGATAACCTAATTTTTTTAGTCAAAATTTTTTAAAAACATTTGCCAATTGTCTTGTAGCGGAATCATGTTGCTACATTTTTTTACAA
The DNA here is from genome assembly GCA_964036315.1 of Acanthosepion esculentum. Taxonomy (NCBI): domain Eukaryota; kingdom Metazoa; phylum Mollusca; class Cephalopoda; order Sepiida; family Sepiidae; genus Acanthosepion; species Acanthosepion esculentum. The sequence goes on along the minus strand of OZ038479.1, from coordinate 124,878,734 downwards.
GCTAAATAAACGTTAAAATCCTTTTAATTTCAAAAGACGCGATGATGTTATCACGTGCATGGCGAAGATTTTTAATCATGTGACGGCGTGAAAAATATATATATATATATATATTGTGTATTTAGGCAGTAATCCTTCTCTCATGCACATTTCATTGAAAACGACAAAGTGCTTTTATTTAGTTTTTTATACAGTTTCTCATGCCATCAAATAATTTTGCTGTTTTCGGATGATAAATTATATAAAAACTGCCCGAATGTCCTTTTTATCCGAGCGCTTTCGGCTATACATTTAGCCATTTCCAAGGATTAAATATCTTAACTGTTAAATAAGTAATAGTTTGTTGTATGTATGTTTTATAAAATGTTTTCATTTTTCGAAACACCTTCAAGATATAATGTCCATGTTCAAAGTTAATTTTATTAAGTGTTGGTTTGTTTTTATTAATAAGGCTTCCATTATTTTTTTTTGCATGTGGATGATGCTATTATATTAGTGTTGTCAACAAGTATGTTACGAATAGTGTCCAGTATGTCTCCATGAATATTTAAATGAGATCTAATTGAGCTATTGTCAGAAAGGTGTAGAGTTAGTCTGCGTGTTAAACATGCTGTAGTGTGGCCTATATAATTATTTACGAAAGTTGATTCTTGAAGAATACAATTCCTTAATGGGCATTTAAATTCGTAAATAATATTTGCCCTATTTAATTTTCTTCTAGGAGGTGAATTATTATTTTTAACTATAAGGTTAGAGGTTTTAAATTTTTTATAATAAATAATTAATCTAATTTTTTGCTTTTGTCAACTGGTGTTATGCATTTTTTTATAATGTTATTAATTCTGCATTCATCCTGTTTATAATTTTCGTTCATTGAATTTTTATAAAAAATATTAATATTATTGTTTATGTTTCTATTCTCGCCGTTGCTATTAGCTACCTTAGACAAGAAACGCCTGATGTGGAAATCCAACAATTGATTAGGAAATCCGTTGTTAATAAGCGTTTGCTTTATATTGTTTAATTCTTTAAAGAAAAGCGTGCGAGAGGATGAGTTCTCGTGCGCTCTCGTGAGGAAATTCTTAATAACACCTATTTTATATCTAAGAGGACAATCACTAGAGAAATTAAGATGGCAAGAGTCTTTACTAGTTGTTTTTTTTTTAATAAACAGAAGTTTTAAAAGTATTATTACTAAAATCAACGAGAACATCTAAGAAAGGAACTTTATTTTTTTCACTAAGTTCATAAGTAAAATTTAGGACGGAATTTTGTTGAAATGTAGCTTTCAGATTTTCTATTTCGTTCTTGTTTTCAGCCAAAATAAAAATATCGTCAACATAACGAACATATATTTCAGGTTTAATAACTTTAGTAAAAACCTTGTTTTCAATATAGGACATATAATAATTGGAGAAGCACGGCCCGAGTGGGTTTCCCATACTTACTCCATCAGTTTGTGTGCAAATAGTACCATTTTGGCTATAAAAAGAAACTCTAGTGGTGCAAGCAAGCAATAGTTTTCTTAAAATATTGGGTTGGATTGATGGAGGTGGAATTAAATTATTTTTAAACACCGAATTAATGATAATATCAATAGTTTCGGAGACGGGAACGTTAGTAAATAAATTCTCTACGTCAAGTGACGCAAGAATGCCGTGGTTTGTTTTTACTTCTGTGGTTTTAAGTATTTGGAGGAATTCATGGGTAGATTTAATGCTATAGTTAGTAGGGAGATATGGGGTAATAATATCATTGAGAACTTTTGATAGTTGGTATATGCATGTTGGAATCTGAGAAATAATAGGTCGTAAAGGGTATCCCGGTTTGTGCATTTTAACATTACAGTATAAGTAGCCAGGTTGGTAATCTCCAATAATTTTGTTTATTTTTAAGGATCCTGCAACAGCATGGTTGGATGTTATAAGTTTATTAACATATTTCTTTAGAGGTTCAGTGGTGTTCTTATTCAATTTAGTAAATTTAGTGCGATCAGCAATAAGATGCTGAAGTTTTTTGTGATAATCCAATTTATCCAAAATTACGTAAATATTGGATTTATCAGCTTTTCTGATGATTATATTAGGTTTGTTTTTTTTAATTCTGTAGCAGCAATTTTGAGTTTTGTTGGAATGTTCTTGTTTCTATTACGTGGAATATAATCTTTTAGACCTTCTACCTTGAGAAGATCTTTGAGGTTTGGATGGAGTATTATCAATTTGTCCTTTTCCAGTTGACATAATGATTGATGTAAGATTTCAATTTCAGTATTCTTTTTTAGAAGGTTCAATTCACGTTGGAGATGGCAATTTGGTCCCAGATTTAAAAATTCCTTTTGATCATCCGTTAATATGTGAGTTGATAGGTCTATGTATTTATCATGGTTGTTGGGAAGTAGAATATTTCCTTGGTATAAGTTGCACAGATGTTTTGTAATTATTTGTCTATGACCAAGTTCATCATTATTAATACTTATATTCAGTTTCGATTAAAGTGTGACCGAGGGAGAGTCTGGGGAACACACACACACACACGTATATTTTTTTGTGAAATTAGAGTAGATTTGAATAGCGAAATTAAATCAGAGCATTTTGATTACTGATGGGGAAATCTGATCTAGGGCAGAAGTTGTAGCCATTGAATCTGGGTCATCAGAAGACAATGTAAAATGGTCGAAATAATTTTTATCTATTAAAAATTGAAATAGAGCTGAGTAAGCTAGAAGGAACTTTGGAATTCACATGATTTTGGTTGAAGCAGCCAGAACCCCGTGATAATCGCGTGCGAAGTAGTAGGGCCGAGGGTCAGTTATAACCAGCCGGGTTTTTCTATATAAACGCGTAGTTATGCTGAAAAAGGCAGACTGCAGAAAGTTATTGAAGAGAGAAGAGAGAATTGGCCCGGGCGAACGTTGGGAGGAGGAATGCCACTATAATTTTAAGCCCCGCACAGAAATCTTTATCCCTCCATCGCAAGAGTCATATATCGTTCTGAGACGATTTAACAAGTTAATCCCATACACTCTCTCTGTGTGTCTAGAATCCAGTGTATGAGTTTTTACGTTAAATACTTTTCTTCTCTATAACCCGTTTCTTTTCTCTACTATTCTTTTCTATCTATCTATCTATCTATCTATCTATCTATCTATCTATCTATCTATCAAATTAACAAAATATGAGATTTTAATAGATAATATGGTACAACTTTTTAAAAGAAAAATTACATATGATTGTATATACAACGGAGTCGTACATATCGATGTACTTTATACCCTGTTTTGAGCTTCAGAAACGCGAGGTCGTATTATACTCATGTATTATGCGCAAATCATGCAGTAGTTCTTTCAATTGCCTATCTGAGTCGATTCTATAAGATACACACCTGTGTAGTTTACATTAAGATTGTGGCTATCAGTAATAAATCCTAACAGGTCTTCTAGTTTTCTTCGGGTCGTTTCGCTGTTATGGTTAAAGAGTAGTACTTTCGCCATATTTGATGTGACCACTCTTGCATCGTTTTTATTACATATTTTAAACTTTTATTTTCAAGGGCCGGTCTTACGACAAGAAATTACCCATGAAAACTTTTCGTTGAAGAAACCAAATAATCGCCGATAGCCACCTCACGTATGCATAAGTAGTTTCCAAACAAAAATATTTGATTTTTCGAAAGTGTCTCCGCCGAGTAAATAAGGATTTTTAATTTTGTGCACGGCAACCGTTAAGATGACGTTTGTTCGTTTACGCGTGCGCAGTGGACAGCGGGTATTTAGATGATGCGAGAAAGCAAGTAGAGAAGAAAGCGTGCGTGATGAACTGATTTCAGCTGGGATCGATTTGGATTAAAATATTTCTGACATTCCATTACGTCTAAGACTGGAATATCTTCGGGAGATTGGCAAATGGAATTGAAAAATGGGAACTGAACGAGCGTGCGCGCGCACAAACAAAAGCTCTCTATGTTTCATTACACACACACACACACACACACACACACACACACATATATATATATAAATTTATATATATATATTCTTTAGTGAGAATGGTACACTTAAATATAGTAATATATACAAACGTATATTTATATAACATTAGCAAATCTACCGACATATATATATATATATATATATATATATATATGATGAAAAGAAAGAACAGTAAGATATATAATCTGGTGTTCTTATTGATTTTTTTTTTACAAAAGAGTGCTCAATGTAAATTTACAGAGCATAAATATTATAAATTAACTGATTTAAAATATGGTTTCTTCGCTACACGGTAATAACCATGTTTCAAAAACGGAAGCTAAAAACTTCTAATTTAATTATATAATTAAATTAAACGCATTAGTTCCGTTTCATCTTCAAGCGAATTTTGGAATAACTTATTTTTAAAATTACTGAGTTTTAAACGCACGTACAATTGATATTTTTTGTTTCCAAGGATACAGAGAAATCCAATCATTTAGACAGGGGCGGTAGCGTGTTCATTTTTATTAACTATTATTGTGTCAATTATGAGTTACGTTCGAAAAAGAGGTTAAGTTGAAGGAGGGTAATTGATAATATCAGTTATCAGTTATCTCCTGTTAATTTCCCTCTGAAAGTTCTCCACTGCCTTAATCGGGTATTGAACTCATACTCTTTGGGTCCTATCACTGGATCTAACTAATGCCTTTATCCACTGAGCCATGTGTCCTTAAGGACACATGGCTCAGTGGATAAAGGCGTTAGTTCATTAAAAACATGGCACGTGGAACTAGAACAGTCTACCCCAGTGAGAGAAATTAAGGGTTCAGTTCGACATTCCAACCACCTGAAGTAGGCCGGAGCGTACAACGACCGAAACGTTGTAATAAATATGGCGACAAAGATGAGGACAATAGTCCGAATAATGTAAATAGTGTACATAATACCTCATCTCAGAAATATAGACAGATACTGAAGGGCCGAAACGTTGTAATAAATATGGCGACAAAGGTGAGTACAATAGTCCAAATAATGTAAATATTGTACATAATACCTTATCTCAGAAATATAGACAGATATATATAACTATAAGATATATATATATATATATATATATATATATATATATAACTTAATGGAAGGAGAGATGAATTGCGGGAAAGAAGTAAAGTAGATATTAAAGATGACCGCGGGCCTAACTCTTCTAACGATTAGCTGAAAATGCAAAGCAGGCGGCGCAGCGGTACGTTCATAAGTTAAAAAAGATATATATATATATATATATATATATATATATATATATATATATATATATATATATATATATATATTAATTTAAAGAAAAAGAGACCACTTTAAGGCTCCATTTGTAATAATTTATTTCACCAGAGAATTTTCTTTTTCTTTGGATCTTCAGTGAAGTCTGAAGAACCCGAGAAAAATAAAATCCAGAGAAAAATAGAATTTCTTTAAATTAAATTATTTGCTCTGAATTAACACTGAGCTCTCAGGATTTCATCCTCCTTGGGATTATCCATACGGATTACCTAGATTTTCGTTATTTAATTATATATATATATATATATATATATATATATATATATATATATATATATATATATATATGGAGATGGGGAGAGAGATAGATAGCGAGAGAAAGAGTCAGAGAGAGACAGAGAGAGAGAGGGAAAAAATACTGAGGTAGTGGTTTGAATATATACTTCTTAATTTTAATAATAATAATAATAATAATAATAATAATAATAATAACAACAGATTACTTAAATGGGCCTAACGACGTTTCAAACCATGTTGAGTTATTCAATGTCGATCAACAATAACAACAACAATAACAGCAACAACAACAATAATAATATTAATATATAAGAGACGAGTAAAAGCTCCAGGCGCCATCTTTTTTAAAAAACTAGACTCTGAATAAACAAGGAAAACCATAAAAAAACGATGGAAACACACACGCGTGTGCGCACGCAAACTCACACACACATACATAACTCACTCACTCACTCACACACACACACAAAATAAATAAACGAATACTCATAGCTTATACATGTGGAAAGACCTTTCAAACTTAGAGTCCTTGGCCGGATAATCCGGTAAAAAAGTGGTAAGCATATATATATATATATATATATATATATATATATATATATATATATATATATATGCTGGGGAAAGAGATTTTAACGAAAATATATTAGACAAATCGGAGAATAGATAGGGAAAAAGAAAATAAAGTATATCTATCGCTATTTATTTGCGGAGTGAGATAAAATAGTCTAATCACTTTCCTAATGAAAACAGACTGACCGATTGGCAAATAAAAACGAAAAAAGTTTTATAAATACGAACGAAAGATATTAATCATTCATACAATTAGGTAATCTATCAATCTATTGATTTGTCTATCTCGATCTGTTCATTATCTATCTATCTATCTATCTATCTATCTATCTATCTATCTATCTATCTGTTGTGGATTCCGGGAATGGAATCCTGCACAAATAAATAAACAACGCCAGTAATTGAGATAGAAAAATAAGTGTATTAAACGTAAGAATACAGACTTGAAGTGAAGATTAGTAGTCCAGGAATGCGGGTTAGTAGAAAGTATATGTACAAGTCTCTGTAAGTGAAGCCGTAATTATCTCTCTCGCTGGACTCTCGTATAAATCTCTGTGAACACCCTGTGTACTGTCTCCGTATCTCTCACCCTGACTCAATGTATCTCAACCTGCAGGTATTCTCTATGTCAGTATAAGTATACTTTGGACGAGTCCATCTTGTGTAAAAGGGTCTGCCCCACAACACTATCTATCTCAGTCCGTCCATTTCTATCTATCTATCTATCTATCTATCTATCTATCTATCTATCTATCTTTCTATCTTGTCTCGAGACTTTTTGTTTTACCGAGTTTACCGCAAGCTGTACAAGACATTTTCGTTGGATATTCTTCGGAGTAAGTGTAATTTTTGTTTGCCCCCCACCATCATCTTGCGTATCTATTTTTGTCTTTTCTTTGTCGTCTTATTCGTCTGAATTGCGTGTATTGTTTCGAGTTGTGCTTGTGTGACGAGGGTAGGCATGGGCAAGGGATAGGCCCCCACAAAAAGGGCCGGAATATTTAAAAAATTTAAAAGAGAAGTTTGATTCATATGTTAATGGAAATGAGTTATTACCGGTGCCGTCTGTATTGGACACGGTGAATACAAGGACAATCTCGTTAGTAACAACGGACCCCAAGACCCGGAAGCTAAATATCGTGACTAGGGAAGTGATAGAGGAGGCCCTGAAATGTCTTCAAATTCCCAAATTCTAGCAAAAAGAAGTAAGTCAATGTGGGACATCTTATTGCCGACAGAAGTGAAAGCCAGAACACTGGCAGGCTGTATTCTAACTACTTCGACAGCCAGGCTTCAGACTGAATATATGGAGACAAGAAAGGCAAAGGTGACTCTACATAGGGTGCCACTCTACATATGTGAAGACCATATTGGTTTTTTCTTTTCTAAATATGGGGACGTCTCCGACGTCTGCCCTATTAAAAGTAAGGCCGGAATTGCCACAGGCAATATTGAAATCTCAATTACATTAAATCGAAAGCAATTTACGGAAATACCTAACACGTTAATATGTGAGGGTAGACTTATCTATGTCATTGTGGAGGATCGTCGGCCACTTTGTTGGGCTTGTGGAGCTGCGGGGCATTTGTCGAAGGCTTGCCCGGGACAAAATCCTGCCCCACAACTCAAAAAGAAAAATGAAGCAGCAACATTACAGGCAACTTCACAGGCAACAGCACAAACCAAGAAAACTGGAGAGTGAACGGAGGTCGTCAAGAAGAGACCCAATAGTACCACCACTTCCCTTCAGCAGCAGAATGAGAGTCCCTAACCAGAGCCAGAGGACCAGCAAGTAAGGGAAGTAGAAATGCAGGAGATGCCCCCACCTCGCTCGTCTTCACTGAAAAGAGGGAGAGGGGAAACAGAAGAAGAAGAAGAAGAAGAAGAAGAAGAAAAGGGGGAAAATAAAGAAAAAAGTCAAGCGAGCTGAAGCCAACAAAGGCTCTGCCAAAACCAAAGCTCAATCAGCCCCGGCTTCGCCAGTCAAGAAGCCTGAAGAAGGTACCACAAGAAGTCTTCCGCTTTCCTCTCTGAAAGCACCACTGTCCCCCATTCGCAATACACCTCCTCATCAAACACTCCCCCCCAATACCACTTTCCAAATCCCCAAAGCCCAGCACCTCCCAGCAGAGTTCTTCTTCTCGTAAGAAGAAATTCCGAATGGGGTAATGTCTTGCTGTGTGGACAAGCAGTCAATAGAAGCGGGCATGTCGAAGCAAATAAGAGCTTTGTTGAAGCCTTTGTTAAAGATGGCGTCAGTAGACTGACTTGTTACAGATGATCCCCGAAATTTCCCCAAGGCCGCTGGCGTAATAACATGGATAAAGAGCACAGGCTGAAATCACCTTCACGAGGCGAAGGATGCCTTTCCGGAGATCCGTATGGCGGAAATAGGAACCCCGGAACTGAGAAAGCTACAGAAATATTGTGCAGGTAGGGTCTCAGTAATCCTCCATCTTTCATTATACAGGACATTAAAACTAACGTACCCCTCGAACGTTGGCGGTATTGTCCGAGATGGTCGTATGACGACAGAGATGGGGACAGGGGTCCTTTCATCTGCAGATTTCAATCGAGTCTGTGAGTAGAGGAATCAACTAGAAAAATGTCTCTCAAGATAGCTAGTTTGAATGCGAGGGGCTTGAGGGATCGGAGTAAGGCCGCCTGCCTGCTTCGTGATCTCTTGTCGTTCGGCGTAGATGTAGCTGCGATCCAGGAGACGCACTTTGCTTGCGAGGTTGATGCGCGTGTGCTGTCTAGCGACTATGTTGTCTATTCAGCATACGTGGACCAGCCGGCCAGAGGTGTTTCCTTGCTGGTTAAACGTATCCTGGATGCGAGGGTGGACCTTGTCCACGTCAGTGCGGTGGGGAGAGGTTTATCGTGGCTGATATTGCCGTGAACAGTAGTTCGTTTCGGATCGTTGCGGTTTATGCGCCCAACGATCAGGGGGAGCGTGTGTCGTTTTTTCGGCAGTGGGGGGCCGTTCCTGGTCGATTCTTCGCGCTTAGTCTTAGTGGGGGACTGGATGCCATCCTGGACCCCAAGATAGACAGGGGTCAGGGAGCTAGCGGGAGGTCATTGGGTGAACGTAGCCTGGTTGATCTGATCGACGAGTTCGGTCTCGTCGATAGATACCAAGTCGATCATCCCAGGCGGGAGATGTGGACATGGACTCGTAAGTGACCGTCTACCCAGGTGGCCAGCTACCTGGATAGAATGATAGTGAGAAGGGCCGATGTAGACCTTCTAGATTGTCCAACGTTCCACTGGTTAGGCTATTTGAACCATAGACTTGTCTGCGTCCGGATAACGTTAGATTCTAGTACTAGAATGGCTGGAGACTGGAAGTTCAATCTGTCTTTACTGGACAGGCGGGACTTCCAGCAAGAGCTAATTAGACTAGTACAGCGGGAACTAGTGGGGGCGGTTATTGGGAATAGGTGGTGGGAGAGGCTTAAGGATAGGATTAGGTCCTTCACCACCAAATATAGCCAGAGGCTCGCACTAGATTTGGCTAAAAAGGTGAAGACACTGAAAGATAGTCTGTCCCGGAGACAAGTTTAGCGAGTGCTACCAGGGTCAGGTAGTTAGACATATATTAAACATATGTTAGACATATATTGAACATGTTCTCTAACGAAGCCGTGAACATGAGCGAACAATTGCGCAAGGAAGAGATCCGTCGAGGTTCCGATCGTTACATTCGTGAAGTGAAAACCCCGGAGGGGCGTAATCTGAGGTCGACTGACGATATGTGCGAGGCGTTTCGGCGGCATTTCGAGAGCCGATTTACCAAGGAGCCTGGTCTCAGTGGCGATGAGCTTCGCAGCTATTTGGATGACTTTCCTCGGCTTTCGACGACTGAAGCGGCTAGCTTCTAGGGTGAGATCACAGAGGGCGAAGTCTTCTTGGCATTGAAGAGGGCCGGCATTGGCAAGTCTCCGGGACTTGATGGTTTACCCTATGAATTGTACTTGAGGCTGTCGCACATCTTTGTGCCGATTTTGACTGTGGTGTTCAACAACTGGTTCCGGCAGGGGTCCATCCCCAGTCGGATCACCAGGGGTGTGATCACGCTGTTGAAAAAGGGCAAGGATGGTGGGCGGGATTTAGACGATTACAGGCCCATAACTCTGCTGAACACAAAGTTAAAGATTTTGGCCAAGATCCTGACGGAGCGTTTGCAGTCAGTTGCCGAGAGTCTGTTAGGACCCGATCAGACTTGTGCTGTAAAGAGCCGAACAATTCAGAGCAACCTGCATCTGATCCCCACGATCCTAGAGGGTGTAAAAGACGACGGGGAAGTCGCGCTGATCAATTTAGATCAGTCGAAGGAATTTGATAGGGTCGACCATCTGTATCTGGCTGTTGTCCTGTAGGCCGCCGGATTCCAACCCGATTACTGCAAGTGGATTAGCCTCCTGTATCGCTCCCCCAGTGCTGTGGTACAGGTGAACGGAAAGCGGTCGCGCGCTTTTGTGCTGTCTCGGTCGGTAGGTCAGGGTTGCCCACTGTCACCCCTACCTTACGCTTTGGCGTTGGAGCCTCTCCTTCGCCGGCTGAGTGACGGGACGTTCAGTCCTGCCTTATGTGGAATCGTTGTCCCTGGTGGGGCTCGAACCAGGGTTTCCGCGTACGCCGATGACGTATCCATTTTCGTGTCGTGCCGCAGCGACATTGATGTGGTACAGAAGGCGCTTGAACGGTACGAAAATGTCACAGGGGCCAAGATTAACCGTAACAAGTCTTCCGGCTTGCGGTTAGGTGCCTGGAAGGGAGTCTCTCTTCCTGGACCCTTCAGTTGGACGGACGGTCCTGTCCGCATTCTCGGAGTGTTATTTGGACCCGACCTCCAGCTGGAGAAAAAATGGTCAGAAGTACAGGCAAAGGTCGGAGCGTCGGCCCGGACTTGGATCCGAAGGAGGTTGTCCTTGAAGGGTAGAGCTGAGTCTTTCCTCTCGTCCTTTACCGCTTGTCTGTACTTCCTCTTTGCAAGGACCATAGGAAGGAGATCAAGCGCTTGTTGTCCACCCTCTTGTGGGGTGGGCGCAAGCAGAAAGTCCGTAAAGAAGCTTGTGTCCAACGTCTGTGTCATGGGGGGGATGGGATTGCCGCACTTGGTGATTCATCGACACGCCTCGAGGTTGGCTTTCCTACGCCGCGTTTCGACAGAGGATTCGATTTTGGTGGGGAGTGTTAGGGACGCCTTCCCTAGCCTTACTATAACTCCTCCCATTTCCTGGGCTAAGCGCCGTCGAAGGTCCGGGAAATTGTCGACTTTCCTCAACGAGTGTCGAGCGGCCTTGAGGGCTTTTCCTCGGTCCAGTCACCTTTCACGGCCTCGAAAGGTCTTGTATCGTGAATTAGTGGAGGAGTTCGTGAAGAACCCTCTTTGTGAGCAGCTCGGCTTGTCTGTGGATCAGTTGCGCTCTTTCTGGTCTTGGGCGCCAGCGGCTAATTACCTCAGTAACACTGAGTTTTCGCTTACCTGGCGATTGATCCGTAACGTGCTATCTCTCAACGACATGGCCTTCAGATGGGGCTGGGCGGATTTGCCCGATTGTTAGCAGTGTAACCTGGTTTAGAGGAAACGGCTTCGAACTCCTTCTACCATTATCCTCAGGTACGCCATTTCTGGGACTATGTCGGTGGGCTGACGGCTTGTATCGATCCCGATCAGCTTGTGCTCATCGATCTCGCATACGCGTGCGACAATGTGCTGCCCCCGTATTCTTGGGTGTTTCTAACGTAGCCGTGGCAAGAATGGTGATCTGGATGACGCGAAAGGAGGGGATCTTGCGACGGGAACGCTATTCTCATCAGGTTCTGAAAGTAAAGATCAGAACTGATAGAAAGCGTTTGGTGTCGACAGATTTCAACGAAAGGTGAGTAAAAGTAGCGAGCTTGGTTTGCGTGCGTGAAAGGGGCTATCCATGAGTTCCTTTTTTGATTCCTCTCTCGTTACAACGGGGCGGTTTCCTCCGAACTCTCCCCCTGGTTAAGGTAGACCCCTTTTGTGTACCTAGTTAATGTGAGTGAGTGTCGTTCCTGGCCTGTTCCCGTCTCCTTACTTCGGTTATGAGCCAAGTTGAGATTCCCAACCTCCCCAGTTTGTTTTGACCCCCTTTTTCATATCGACTGGTTCAGTCTTTGATTTCCCCACGCCCTACATTTATTTTTCACCTCCCCCATTCCGTTAAAGAGTTAGCCTCTTTATTCTGTCTGATGACAGAATACAGCGGCAACTCTGATTTTTTTTGTTGGGTGGACGGGTCCTACTAACATCAATTATTTTTTGTTAGTTTCTGTTTTATATATAATTTTTGTATTGTGATTTAGAACCCTCCCCATCATCATCAGATTTATATATATATATATATATATATATATATATATATATATATATATATATATGTTATGAAAGTTTTTACATAAGATATTTTAAACCATGGGTTTAATTTTTAGGTTCCCTTTGTGGATGAGGTATTGTGTTATATGCAGGAGTCAAAGGTGAAGGGTGAATTCTTTCGGTGAATTGTTTATTTGTATTGAATGAATGGGTCGTGAATCGTGTTAGCTAAGTATAGGATAGGTAAGGATGACCAACCTCAACCCCACTCTCCAGTTTTTAGGCCATGTGCCACAATTATTGTATTTTACATTAATAAATATAATCTATCTATCTATCTATCTATCTATCTATCTATCTATCTATCTATCTATCTATCGAAGTCTTTTCATTATCTATCTATCTATCTATCTATCTATCTATCTATCTATCTATCTATCTATCTATTTATCGAAGTCTTTTCATTATCTATCTATCTATCTATCTATCTATCGAAGTCTTTTCATTATCTATCTATCTATCCACATTAAAAACTTCTGTACATATATATGCAGGAATGCTGACACATTTGATATTTTTAAAGATGGAATAATTTTGGCGGTAATTGATCGAGAAATAACAAATATATAAACAAAGCCGACACACTGAATTATAAGTGGACCCACTGGAGCGTATACACATTTACGGTGGGCTTGTCACTTGCATTCAGTAGCAGAATTGCTTGGCTGATAACCAAGAGACCTGATTTTCTATTAAAACTATGGAGGCATTTTTGGCAGCTGAAATTTAAAGAAATAAAAGAATTAACTTTGGACAATGAACTCATACACAAGAGCGACATATTTAATTCTTTAGTGACGCCATTTTTAATTAAGTGCGGAGTTAAGATGGAGATATAAATAAATTAGACGTAATTTATTGATCTCTCTATCTTACTATTTGCCACACAACAGCATCTCTTTCGAAAAGATTGACGTACCGTTTCCCCGAAGAAACTAAAGTTTTTCTCGTCTGAGTCAATCGTTCAAATTTATAAATCAACCATTCGTCTTTGCATGGAATATGGCTGTCATATATGGACGGGTGCTCCCGCTGTACGTCTCGTGGTCCTTGACAAAATCCAGAGACGAATATGCAATGTGATAGGTCCTGATCTGGCATCTAGTCTATAGTCACTTTCTTTCTGTGGCTTCCCTCTGTCTCTTCTACAAGTATTTCCACGGCATCTGTTCCGACGAGCTACTTTCGCTGGTTCCCATTCCATTGACGAGATGTAAATTCCACTCGAGCAGCTTCTTCCCACGAACCGCCACATTGTAGAACTGACTCCCAAGAGGATGCTTCCCACCGATCACTATAATCTTAACCTGTTCAAGTCTTGGCTTAACCGTTATCTTCCCGACATATCCGTATAAATCGCGTCTCTTGTTCTGTGACCCTCTACCCCTTTAAAAATTTATAACTTTATTTCTATTTGCGATAAAAATAATTTGTAAAAAGGATTAGAAAGAAGTAAATCTGTATTTTTTAAGGTTTCCACATGTCCTCCATCATTAGCAATACAAAGGGTAATACGATTTTGCAGTTCACGGAAAACATTTGCCAACTGATTTACAGTAATGCCTGAAATCACATTAGTTATTTCAGCTATACTTAAAACTAGGTCATTAAACTTTATAACATTTTTTACAGATTATTTCTATCGCAAATACGAATAAAGTTATAAATTTTTTAAAGTGAACACGAACTTTATGGACACCCTGTATATATATATATATATATATATATATATATATATATATATATGTGTGTGTGTGTGTGTCACTCACAGGCAGTACTGTTTCGCTGTATCACAGCTCCTCAGTGCGACTAGACTTCCGAATGCCTCAAGCCAGGATTGAAATACAACTAATGGTGTCAGCCAGAGCTATCTTCACTCGGTAGAGTTACACAACTAAATCTAGCGTATTGTTTTTACAAATGTAAACAAATGCCAATCAGCCAAAGTGCTCCATTCATTTTACTGAAGAGCTTTGCATATATATATATATATATATATTGTGCCATATGTGATATAAAATGGGATGACAGGGTCAAGAATAGTGCAATACTGAAGAAATGTAACAACATCATAGGTATTGAAACCATTTTAGCAAAGATACAACTTAAGTGGGCTGGTCATGTAACAATGGATGAGCATAGGCTTCCAAAAAAGGTGCTGTATGGACAACTACCAAACTCCAAGCATTCAGTTGGACCTCCACTCTTACACTACAAAGACAAATTGAAAGACGACTTGAAACGTCTCAGCTTTGATCTGAAAACCTGGGAAGCCCAAGCATCAAACCGAAAGGAGTGGCCTAAGACATGTTTCATTAGGTTAAATGATTTTGAAGACAGTAGACTGAAGCATCGTGATCAGCTTTGTCAAGTTCTGAAGCAGAGACGTCGTCAAAATCCTGCTTTAACAAATTTTATCTGTCAGTGTGGCTTTGTCGCCCGCAGCAAGGTTGGGCTAGTATCACACTAAAGAAAACACAAATGAAATGTGTTTTTCCCTTACCTGATTTTCTCCAAAATAGCTCCTGCTAGCATTCATAAGTGTAAAACGAAAGGCACCATCTAATGCTGCCACTCGTTTATCGTTAACGATAGGTCCACCATATATATATATATATATATATATATATATATATATATATATATATATATATATATATATATATAATATAAACCTAAAGAGCCAGGTAAATCTACCTAGGTTTCACCTAAACGGATTGTCAGGGTAAAACTGGCCAAAGAGGTAAAAATGGAACAGAATATATAGCTTAAACCAAAAACGACCATAACCACGTGACAAAAAAAAAAACATAGTAAAAACTAAAAAACATGCAGGGGGGAGGGGTTATATTCTTTATACAACAACGGAAAAAAACGATTCTAATAATCAGCGTTTCCTATGTCTACACCTACTAAGAATTTCCGATTTTAGGTTTAATAAATTATTGGGTTCTTTATAGCTAGCAATAGCTAAATTTTCCTCCGTGTATAGGGAACAAAACTTATCACCTGCTTTATACCTGTGACATTTTTTAAAATATTTCCCATTTCAAAACTCTGGACGATTGTTTTCGCTCCATGTCCTTAAGAACCATAGAAGATTGTAGTTTAAACGCAGTAAAATCGACCTTGCTAACCGAACGATCCTCTGTGGCCCAATCGGTTAAGGCACGTCAGGCTATATGACGGTTCCGTATAGAATACAGGTTCGATTCCTGTCGGATGACGAATATTTTCTATGAAAATTTCTCAGACATTCAGGTCGGTAAATGTTGTTTAATACTGTTTATTACAAAACAGAGCATTTACTTAAATATTTGTATCTATAAAAAGAATGTATAAATATAAAAATGTCTTAAAATAATTGTCGGACTCTGTCCATTTCATAATATATATATATATATATATATATATATATATATATATATATATATATATATATATATATATATATATATACCTTAGTTGAATAGTTGTGTACTAATTATTTGCTCTGTTATGACAAATGGAGGTACGGTGGAGAAATGGATTTGATTGAGGAATCGGAGAGCCGAGTTCGAATTACAGTCAAATCATGCAACGTGCTAATAGGGAAAATTATGAATACTCTACTTCTTAGGGAAAGGTATGACTCCTCTACTTGTCCCCCAGCTATGGGAAAATAGCAGGACAGACCGGGTTCTATAGCCTTGGATGGTAACTGGTCTATAGCAGAAAGAAATGGTAACCTACTGCGGGTAAAAAACTGCCTCGTCAGTAATATATCGAAAGATACATGATCGCCTATGCGTGTATCACGCATGGCACATAACTGAATAATAAATATATATTCACTTCTTTTTGTGGATCAGTTTTAATATTTTTATATTACTAGGATTTTTATATTACTAAGTCAACACTTAGAGGCGACAGGCTGTTTCATGCTAGATGCAATCGTCAGGCCACGATGATTGCGTCTAGCATGAAACAGACTGTCTTTTCTAAGTGTTGACTTCAATGTTCACTTTTATATTTACACACGCTCTATCTCTGATATTGAGCACTTCATCCCATAAATATAGCACACCTTAAGACTATATTTCTTCATATATATATATATATATATATATATATATAATGAAATTGACAAAGTGCGACAATTATTTTTAAGACATTCATATGTTTATAGATTCTTTTTATAGATACAAATGTTTAAATAAATGCTCTGTTTTTATAATAAACAGTATTTATAACATTTACCGGCCTGAATGTCCGAGAAATTTTCATAGAAAATACTCGTCTTCTGACAGGATTCGAACCTGCATCCTATACGGAACCGTCATTTAGCCTGACGTGCTCTTAACCGATCGAGCCACGGACAAGTCCGGTAAGTGTTTGTTATAAAAACAGAGCATTTACTTAAATATTTGTATCTATAAAAAGAATGTATAAACATAAAAATGTCTTAAAAATAATTGTCTGACTATATATATATATATATATATATATATATATATATATATATATATATATATATATATATATATATATATATATATATATATATATATATATATATATATATATATATATATATATATATATATATATATATATATATATAACTTCACCCGATGCAAGGTAATAAAACCACTAAGACAGTTTAGTTTAAG
>OZ038479.1:124846552-124859052 GCA_964036315.1 Acanthosepion esculentum | reverse complement strand
GCGTATTTGCCAGTAAGTGACTTTAACTAACCCAACTAGAATTAGAACTTGGTACTCCGATTTTCCATTACGCCACCCGCACATCCACGTTTACACCACCAGGTATTTTCACACAGCCACCAGTTTAGGTACTGACAAGGCTCGACGTTGCTTAACTTCAGTGGTCATACAAGAACAATTTTAGCGATTCAAGGTTTACTAATTAACCCATAGCTTGGGGGAAAAAGTGGATTCGTACCTAATCAAAATTTAATGAATACACAAAAATTTATAATGTGGATATAAAGTGGGGGATCAATTCTATATTAAAATCAGTACATAAACTGATCCCTCCATTTGTGGCCACATCAGTTTCTACAGATTTATATTCCAGACTGTGATTGATTCGTTTTATGCAGGTTATTTAAAGACAGAAAATATTTTTAGATTATAAGAATTTTTTTTTTGTGGGAGATAATAATAATTTAGGGATACATAGCTTATTAATTAACCCATAGCTGGGAGTGAAGAGATGGACTCATGCCATTCCCCGAGGGTATTTGCGCGTAAGTGAATATAACAAACCCAATTGGAATTTGAACTCTGCTCTCCGATTAACAATTTCGAGCCATTATCCAATACACCACCCGCACATGAAAGCTTACAGCAACTGGTATTCCCAACTGTTCACCCATCTGGGCACCGATCAGGGACGACGTAGTCTAACTTCGGGTGAGCGTACGGGAACCGGTAGTCTCAGCATGATATGGCCGTATGCTCTACGCTTGTCTTTTGAACAGGAGTAGAGGTTTATCTCTTGTTTAAACAGGAATAAATATTTGCCTTGATAAAGTCTGTTAGAGGACGAAAAGCGTTGGCTAAGATAAGTTTTCCTTTTGTCTTTATTCATATCTATCTATCTATCTATCTATCTATCTATCTATATATATATATATATATATATATATATATATATATATATATATATATAGATTGAGAGAATAGAAAAGTCCAGAGCAGATGACATTAGAAAGATTTTAGAGTTCCATGAAAATAAGTGGATACAACGTTTAAAAACGCACTATCCAGCCGGGCTTAACCATAAAATTAACAATATAGATAGTATTAATATATAACCCTACAAATCAATACCTACCTACATGTCTCACTCACACAAGACAGACATGCTTACGGAAGTGTTGAAGCCTCACACTTATACACACACCCACACGAATATACACACTTACACACATCATACTCACTCACTCCCTAAGAACCAAATAACACACACACACACACTTAACAGAGACACATCCCCTCTCCAGGAACCAATAAAACTCTCAAAATGACCAAGGGAATTCAAAGCAGCATGAATCCATCCAGCTCTTATCTCAAATAACAACTTAAAAGAGACTGTTTGACCAACACACAGACTGACCAAAACTCATGTTGAAAAAACAAAAAAACAAATGAAAACTACAGACAAAAGTTTATTTTCTTCACCAAGACATTCATTTCTGTAGTTCACTGCTACCAGCAAGCAGAAAATTATTTTTCTCCTGAGGATGGCCATGTTGGCCGAAACTAGTCGAGGAATCTAAATGAAATAATAATAAAAACGAAGGAATATTAATATACAACCCAGTGTGTCTGAAGATTTTAATTTTTTAATATTTTTTATTGTTCAATATATATATATATATATATATATATATATATATATATATATATATATATATATATATAGCATAATGAGAAGCCACGTATACTTTCTTGATATGTATATAATATGGAGAAAACAACTGAAAAGTTGCAAATTAAAAAGAATTGAATGTTTTTTGTGAAAGTATTTATTTATATTTATATATATATATATATATATATATATATTTGATATTTCAGATCTGCCGCGATCTTTCGTCAGAAATAAATAAAATAACTACTTGAAAACAAACTTCTGAATACAGTTATTTAATTGATTTCTGACGAAAGATCGGGGCAGATCTGAAATATCAAATATATATATATATATATAAATATAAATAAATACTTTCACAAAAAACATTCAATTTTTTTAAAATTTGCAACTTTTCAGTTGTTTTCTCCATATTATATATATATATATATATATATATATGTGTGTGTGTGTGTGTGTGTGTGTGTGTGTGTGTGTGTGTATATATATACTAAAATACAAACATTCTGATACTCTTAGCAATCCGTGACCAGGAGTCGGTGTTCGTGCATTTGCTGAGAGAGACGCCATTTTTTCGAATTTGTAAGATCAACAGAACTTTCCAACCCGGCCCTGCACTAAAAATATCTCTTCTTGTACACAATATTTGTACAGTGGCAAAAAGTGATTTCTCAATTGATACGAATATACGAGGGGACACTGAAAAGTTATCAGCCTGACCAAGAAGGCATTTAAAAAAAATATATTTTGATGTTTGGTCATTTGTGGAGGTTTTGGGAAGTGGGTCGAGTCTTCGTCTCTTTGGAATCACCCTCGTTATATTTCGTTATATTTCGTTATATTTCGTCATGCGTTAGACACAAAAATAACGAAGTTAAAATAATCTCTTTAATAAGATTTATTCTCTTATTTGTAACCACGTTCACACGTACGTCTGTCACAAAATATTAACGCAGTGTCTATCTTGTTTTTTTCTTCTTCATTTCCGCTAATTTTCTTCCCATCATTCCCTGTGAGAATGTGTGTGAGTATTTTTTTCTGAACTACAAGCCCATCATTATTACACGCATGGTCTCTTCTCTCTTAAAAAAAGGAAAATAAAGAAAGAAGCAAAAATGACTTAAAAATGTTTAAAAAAATGTAAATAAAACAAACAAACAAATAAAACCCAGAAAATCTACAGAATATCATTCCGAATAAAAAAAACAAAAAAAATATTTCTCTAAATGTCGTCTGATTTATATATTTACCGCTAATATTTTTCTTACAATTGTATTGTTTTATTTTAGCTTATTCATTTATTTCCCCACTTTTTTTAAGGGTGTGAAAAAAAACAAAGCAAAAAAACAAAAAAACAAAAACTAAAAAAACAAAGACTAAAAAAACAAAAAACAAAACAAAAAAAAACAAAACATTTTGCTCTCTCTCCCTGGGGCTTCCATTATCACCATTTTTTGGAGATGCGTTCATTAATAATTTTTTGTGTCGTTACAAACGGGTCTTTAGATATATATATATATATATATATATATATATATATATATATATATATATATATATATATATGTATAATATTTTCTTTTGACTTGTTTTGTCTCAGTTCGAACAAGAAACTTGTATTGTATGTATGATTTTCTACACATGCAGGAAAATAGTTGTACGCGTCCATCATTAAGCGTGTTAACCCGTTAACGAGTGTCCATTTTGGAGTTGGAGGGGGACAATGTCAACGAATATACGTTTATGGTTGCCTTTTGAAACGCGTATGTATAAGGAGAGGACAAACGTTATTGTGTGAGTCATTATGGTCGCGTTTCTATAGACGTGTGTGTGTGTGTGTGTGTGTGTTCCCACACACGTGCGTGTGTGTGGGTGTTTGTGCATGTGCGGGCGCAGATGGGGGATGCTGAAAAGTTCTCGGTCCGACTAAGAAGAAATGCAAAAGAAATTCTAATGTTTAGTCCTTTGATAAATTTTCAGTTCACTCATATCTATCTATCTATCTATCTATCTATCTATCTCAGTGCTCAGTGTGTTCATATCTATCTATCTATCTATCTATCTATCTATATCTCAGTGTGTTCATATCTATCTCAGTGTGTTCATATCTATCTATCTATCTATCTCAGTGTGTCCATATCTATCTATCTATCTATCTATCTATCTATCTATCTATCTATCTATCTATCTATCTTAGTGTGTCCATATCTATCTATCTCAGTGTGTTCATATCTATCTATCTATCTATCTATCTATCTATCTATCTATCTATCTATCTATCTCATTGTGTCCATATCTATCTATCTATCTATCTATCTATCTATCTATCTATCTATCTATCTATCTATCTGTGCTTGTGTCTGCAAGTTTACGTATACGAGATGTGCTGAAAAATTCTGTGTGAGACTCACATCTCGAAATTTGACCAAATAACCCAGCCTTTGATAACATATTTTTGAATTTGCTTCGGAGTTTGAGCCGAGATCATTTGCAATACCCTTTCGTTTCTATTTCCTTTAGGAAGAAATATATCAAGTTGAAAATATTATATCGGCTGCCATTGAGCGGGAAGTTCTTTAGTGATCTTCGTTAAATCATTGTTTTCTTTTTGTTTTTCTGTTGTAGAATGTAATTTAATCGATGTCGTGTATCGTTCATACAGTTCTTGGGTTTCTGAAGGCCAGAAATATGGCTCTTGTGTCAGGAAAAGAAACAATGTTCCGCTTTTGCATCGCAAAGAAAGACAAGAGAAAAGGTTTGACCAAAATCTACAAAATGATTTTTATTTGGTCAGGTTTTTCATTCATTTTTTTCGTTACTTCATCGCTTTTTATCTCATTTCTTTCCTTGTACTCTTCTTGCTTTTCTTAGCATTCACTATTTTCTTTCTTTCTTCCTTTTTCTTTCTTTCTTTCATTCTTTCCTTCTTTCTTTCTTTGTTTGTTTGTTTGTTTCTTTCTTTTGGAATGCTTCATTTCTTTTTTCTTTCTTTTTACTTTCTTTCTTTTATTCTTTCTTTCATTCATTCTTTCTTTCTTTCTTTCAGAATATTCTTTTTCTTTCTTTTTTTCTTTCTTTCTTTCTTTCAGAATATTCTATTTCTTTCTTTCTTTCTTTCTTTCGTCTTTATTTCTTTCGTCTTTCTTTCTTTCTTTCTTTTAGAATGTTCTATTTCTTTCTTTCTTTCTTTCTTTCTTTCAGAATATTCAGTTTCTTTCTTTCTTTCTTTCTTTTAGAATGTTTTTTTTCTTCTTTCCTTTTCCTTTTCTTTCTTTCTTCTTTCCTTTTCCTTTTCTTTCTTTCTTTCTTTCTTTCTTTCTTTCTAAATGTTTTCTGTCTTTTACCTTCTTTATTTCTGCCTTTCTTTTGGCATAACGCATTTACTTAACTTTTTAAAAATCAATAAACCCCTTTTTGCTTTTTTTATCATTTGGATTGAAATCGGCTAGACTATATAACCAAACATTTTAAAAAACAGAAAAACAAAAAAAAAATTTCCGCGTCCCCTCTCCTTCATGTGCATGTAGAAACATATCAACGTAAACATCACTTTAGTACGATGAAGTCCCAAAGGATGAAACGTGTCACAGGTCGGTAGATAAAATAAACTCTGTTTAAAAAACGGCATTTTACTCAAAACAGGTATTCACTAAAAATAACGTTTGAAGTCATATATATATATATATATATATATATATATATATATATATATATATATATATATACCCAAATATAGGATTTGTGTATACGGAATAACCAACAAATACTATTCTTAAAAGAGTGCTCAATACAGAGTAGAGCAAATATAATTATTTATTCGAAAATTATATCATAAACATGTTATCAAGTGATGGTGTTGAATTAAGAAAAAAGGTTTATAAAGGTTCAAATCAATTAAACACCTCTCGCTAAGTGAAACGCTGTTACCTAAGCTGCAACGACCTGACAAAATCCAAGTATACGAGAATTCAAAAAACTTGACAACGAACTAAGGTTATAATAATTATTTAATGCTTATATATATATATATATATATATATATATATATATATATATATATATATATATATAATTATTTATTCGAAAATTATAACATAAGTATGTGATAAAATTGCGACAAAAATAGGCATTTTGTTTCAACACTTCTGGTGTCTTATCAAGTGATGGTGTTGAATAAAGGGTTTTAAAAGGTTCAAATCAATCAATCTCCCCTTGCTAGGGGAAACGCCGTTACATAAGTTACATTCAACACCATCACTTGATAAGACACCAGAAGTGTTGAAACAGAACGGGTATTTTTGTAGTGATTTTATAACATATTTATATTATAATTTTCTAATAAATAATTATATATATATATATATATATATATATATATATATATATATATTACTTCAATATATATATATTTATATATATATATATATTACTTCAATATATATATATATATATATATATATATATATATATATATATATATATATATATATATATATATATTACTTTAATATATATACATATATATATATATCAAGTATGTGGTTCAGTTTAATTCATTCATACAAAAAGCAGATAGTGAAGTTAATGATATAAATGGCGAGAATACATCTTCGCAAACAATGTTATTAAGATACATTAACCCACGAACCTGTAGATGAATGTTATGATCCCTGTTTTTAATAAATTCCAGTTGCATAAGGTCTTTTTATACTAGTACTTTCATCTGTTCATACAGGCATCGTCAGGTATGGAAATAGATTTGTTTTTTACATTCAAGTAATAACGGGACAACGAAAGATTAGATGTGATCCGAAATATATCCCGTTATTACATGGATGTAAAAACAAATCTATTTCCATACCTGATGATGTCTGTATGACATCTACAGGTTCGTGGGTTAATGTATCTTAATAAAATTGTTTGCGAAGGTGTATTCTCGCCATTTATATCATTAACTTCATTATCTGCTTTTTGTATTGTATTTTTGCACACAAACGAGGGGTGCTGGGAATTATAGAATTTTTTTTTGAGAATTTCTTTTTGTTTCTTATATCCAGCTGACTTCATTCAGAGTCTTTTTCTTTCCATCACTTTTGTTAATAGGTATCCCACACCGTGATAATAGAAGTTCTATCAGGAATGGCGAAATGTTGTAAGAGCCAGGGCGCAAATTTACTGTAGATGACCTTGCGATAAAAGCACTCTCGAGACATTTACGTCGTAGCGAATTATTTCTCCTTTGATCAGAGTAGCATTTTTTATGTCAAAATTGTGGTCAGTCTCGTTGACGTGGGCAACCAATGCATTTTGATGTATTGGTTTGTAAAATGCCCCTTTTGCGTTCATATAATCTTTTATTTAGATTCCTTGAGGTTTCTCCTATGTAGTTGTTCTGATAATTATTACAGGACAGGTGATGGAGTACATTCCTCCTTAGTTTGTTAATACTACGTCAACGCAATAAATGGCTTAGTCAATACTAAACAAAACAATAATCCAAAGCCTGAAGGAGGAATTTTACCAAGATAAATCCGATGTGCTTGATATATATCGTTAGCTCACACACACACACACACACACACACACACACACACACACACACACACACACACACACACACACACATATACACACACACATATATATATATGTATTCCGGATGTAACAGCAAAATTGTTCAAATCGTGTAACACCAAAATTGCCCAATTGTTAGATTAAGTTTCGAACAGTTGTATATTAGAAATGATTAAAGATATCTTACGGGAATTCTCCGAGCTTTTTCTAACACTATTGGACTTTACTTTGAACAAGAATGTATTTAGCTTTAAGATGATCCCACTTCCTGTTGGGACCTTTTTTTTTAGACATATTGACCATTCTCTTGATGGTTCTTTAATGGACTTTGAAGATGGAAGCCAGAGTATGAATGTTGGTACCATTACTGAAGGCCTGGATGATCTGTTTCCTCTCACCATTGCTTAGTTAGGAACACATAGTGAGGCTAACACAAGACGATTTTAACCTGTTCTCTTTCTAGCTGAATAAATGATAGGGTTTTATCCAGTGATTCTTACGACAAATGGTGTCAAGATGGCTAAACGTCTTATCTGGGAAAAAAACTCAATTAGTTTAGTGTTTTTTTAGATATTAAACATTAAGTGCGATGGACAATTATGCTGTTACACGATTTGGACAATGTTGGTGTTACACCTGCTATATATATATATATATATATATATATATATATATATATATATTAGCTGAAATAGACGCCACATTTTTGTTTATTAAACTTTGCTTATTTGAGAAATCTTAATAAAGAAAAGATGTTCTCAATTCAATAAATTTAATAAACTGTTTAATAAATAAAAATGGGGCTTCCATTTTAAAAGCAATAAAATGTTGGATTAAACATAAATCAGCTCATTCTTTCATATATATA
This sequence comes from Acanthosepion esculentum, assembly GCA_964036315.1. Taxonomy (NCBI): domain Eukaryota; kingdom Metazoa; phylum Mollusca; class Cephalopoda; order Sepiida; family Sepiidae; genus Acanthosepion; species Acanthosepion esculentum. The sequence goes on along the minus strand of OZ038479.1, from coordinate 124,850,935 downwards.
TATATATATATATATATATATATATATATATATATATTGGACACACCACAAACTCGCTTTCACTTGACTCTACATTTGAATGATAACTCTAACATTGTTAGGCATTGGCTGGTTAATTTTAACGCATCCAAAACAAAACTGCTCTCCAATAATCACCATAGGGAATCTTCCCTGCATCCCATTAGAATGTCTGAAGCTCAACTTCTCGAGAGCTCCTCTCTGCGGTTGCTCGGTCTCACGCTGTCTGCTGACCTGAGATGGAACAACTAAATTCAGTCGATTGCTTTATCCACCGCAAGGAAAGTTAGCTCCCTGTGCCGGGCCAGGAAATTCTTCTCCCCTGAATCGATCCTCCAAATTTACAAATCACCCATACGCCCTTGCATGGAGTATTGCTGCCATATATGGTCTGGAGCCCCTTCTGTTTGCCTCAAGGTTCTTGATAAGATCCAGAGGCGGGTATGCAATGTAATTGGCCCTGATCTGGCTTCTCGTCTGCAGTCTCTCTCTCACAGACGTACCGTCGCCTCTCTCTGTCTCTTTTATAAATACTTCCATGGTAATTGCTCCGATGAGCTGCTATCGCTGGTTCCCAGGCTCGATGAATTCAAGCGTCCTACGAGGCTGGCATCCCGTTCCCACCCGTTCACTGTTGAAACTGTTAAATGTAGACGTCTCTTCTACTCCAATAGCTTCATATCTCGCACCTCACGCCTATGGAACTCCCTTCCTCATTCCTGTTTCCCTGATGACTATGATCTCCAACTATTCAAGTGTAACGTCAATCGACATCTCCAGTTGCCTTGATCTATCCTCTATCCTTCCCCACATCCTTTCCTCTAACATTCCTATCTGCTCTCGCTCCAAATCCTCTGTAACTCCTTGCGTGCTAGTAGCTTCCAGCCTTGCCTGGGGTGAAAAGCTTAAAAAAAAGAAAATTAAAACAACATGCCTGGCCGCGTACACAATTCCGGAAAATCCTTGTTGAAAACACAACTATACTTAAACATGAAAAAAAAAACAAAAACTAAACATTCTTGAAGCTATATACATAAAACAGTTGAAACCTAACCTGAACAAAATAAACTATGAAATCTCCACAAATATACTTAAATGCCTATAATTGACAACAGAAGCCATTGGTTTATACTAACGGCCTCCCATACTTAATACTTCTCGTTTTCACTCTCGCGTGGTCATGTGTGATGTCATGAGCTGCGGTGCGATTTTCGTTTCCAGCGTCTCGTATGCACAAGTTTGTCGTTGCTTAGATATCTTCCATGTAAACATAAACAGACTATCATCATTGTTTTGTCCGTGTATTGCTTAATATATTGTAATGTAATTGTCATCTTTGATAATGGCTTATGTAAGCCGAAAGCTTAGATAGGATTAAAAAATATGTATCAATATTGTGATTTTCTTTCTTCTTTTAACGATAATGTTATTAAGCTTATCAGACGATATGAAAAGAATTTAGATAAAATAAATAGACAAAACTTGTCTATATTATTTAATATATATATATGTGTGTGTATGTGTGTGTGTGTGTGTGTGTGTGTGTGTGTGTGTGTGTGTGTGTGTGTGTGTGTGTGTGTGTATGTGTGTGTGTATTATACAAGGTTGGACCTTACATTGGACTTTCACGAAGTTTGGATAAATTAACAAATTTGTTGCAGATGAAATATGGATCGGAATCCGACAGGATGATAAGATAATGAACAAATAGAAAACATTCATTTTCTTTTTGTCTTTCTCTTCTTTCTTTCTTTCTTTTTTTGTTTTTAAATGCTTTCTTTCTTTCTTTCTTTAGTTTTCAAATGCTTTCTTTCTTTCTTTCTTTCTTTCTTTTCAGTTTTCCTTTCCCTTTTTTTGTTTTCTTTGATGTTAGACCCAGACAGATGAATACCCTAATTGCCTGACTGAAAATGAGGAGTCATGGGACAAAGAGATAGATCGATACAGGCCGACAAGCTTGAATTGTTAAATCTCTCATATATATATATATATATATATATCTCATATATATATATATATATATATATATATATCTCATATATATATATATATATATATATATATATATATATATATATATATATATATATATATATATATATATGTATCCGATGCGATGAGAACGAAAGTAATATATAAATTCCAACGTTCGCAGCGTTTATTCAAAAAAGAGCTCGATACAGGTAGTAGAGCGATAATTATTTATTTATTACAATTTTATCATATAGACAAAACCATTTTACTCACAACAAAGATGCAACTTGGTTTCAGTGCATTTTAACTGCACATCTACGGGTGAGGGTCGGAAATGGTTATGTACGATCCTGCTTGTAGGCAAGCCCGGATGTAAAACGTCACTTCCTTTTTCCATTTTTTGAGAAGAAAAATGTACTTACAAAATATACATAGAGTATCTAAGTGAAACAATAGTGGTTGTTGACAGCAGTTAGGTATTGGGTGAACTGAAACCAAGTTGCATCTTTGTTGTGAGTAAAATTGTTTGTCTGTATGATAAAATTATAATATATATATATATATATATATATATATATATATATATATATATATATATATATATATATATATATATATATGAGTTAAAGATCAAATATGGATCGGAATCTGACAGGATGATATAATTAAAGAACAAATAGGAAACGTATGTCAATGTAACACGTTTCAATTTTATAAAAGCTTCTTCAGAGATTGCGCGAAAACAAACAAAAAGACAGAAAACACTGATGTTTAATTTTGATTGAGTCGATTGAAAAATACCAAAGTTCTGTCTTTTTATTGGTTTCCGCTCAACCGCTGACGAAAGAGCTTTAATAAAAGTTTCATATCTTTCTTTTACACACACACACACACACACACACACACACGCATATATATATATATATATATATATATATATATATATATATATATATATATATATATATATATATATATATATATATATAAGGCATTTTATGTTTATACATTCTTTTTATAGATACAAATATTTAAGTAAATGCTCTGTTTATAATAAACAGTATTAAACAACATTTACCGGCCTGAATATACGAGCAATTTTCATAGAAAATATTCGTTCCCGGACAGGATTCGTACCTGTATCCACTACATATATATATATATATATATATATATATATATATATATATATATATATATATATATCAATTATGAGGTGCGTGTTCAATTTATATTACGTGAATCATTCATACGAAAAGCAGATAATGAAGTTAATGATATGGCAAGAATCACTCTCGCAAACAATATTTAATAATAAAATACATTAACCTCGAATTAGTACAAGAACGCACAATTTTAAAATATAAAAAAAATTCAACCTCAGCGTCGTGACTGCACGCTCCAAAAGTATTCTTACAGTTAACAATATCACATTTCTAAAAAACACTTCTTTCGGATTACACTATCTTTCGATGTCCTGTTATTACATGGATGTAAAAATCTTAACTATTTCCCTACATGAAGATGATCGTATGAAACGATTGAAAGCTAAGCTAGTAGCAAAAATAAGACCTGATAAAACCGGAATTTATAAACAAGGATCATACCATTCATTAACGGATTCGAGGTTAATGTATTTTATTATTAAATATTGTTTGCGAGAATGATTCTTGCCATATCATTAACTTCATTATCTCCTTTTCGTATGAATGATTCACGTAATATATATATATATATATATATATATATATATATATATATATATATATATATATATATATATATATATATATGAGAGAGAGAGATTGAACATATCTCGAATATCAAAATAGTGGGCACTCTTCTTCTATAAATATAGCAATTTTTAACTATATATACTCTCACTTGAGCATGTCTACACATGTTGAATGACATTGCAAAGAGTGCAATTTCAATTGTGCGTTTCATTTTCAGGGGAAGTAACTGCTCATAAAATCTGTGCCAATAAAAAAAAACGCTCCAGATCACCTGCATAGATACACTGTAATAATCCTTTCAATGATGATTTATTTAGCTGGATTCTTTCTTTTCTTTTCTCTTTCTTTCTTTTCAAGTTTTGACTTCGTCTTTCTTTCTTTTGATTTAGTTTCTTCGTTTGTCGTCCTATTTTCTTTTCTGTGACGTTTTTCATTCTTTTTAACATAGTCTCGAACTTTCTTTCTTTCTTTTCTAGTTTTAACTTCTTCGACTTTCTTTTAATTAAAGAAGAAGAAAAAAGAAAGAAATATTTCATGAAATTTTTCTTTCTTTCTTTCTTTATTTGTTTTTTTCTTTTTTGTTGACATTTCTTTTTGCTTATGTTTTTCTTTTATTATTTCAACGTGTTCTCTTCCATTTTCTTTCTTTCTTGCT
>OZ038479.1:124801552-124841552 GCA_964036315.1 Acanthosepion esculentum | reverse complement strand
ATATATATATATATATATATATATATATATATATGTAGCCAAATATTATTTATTTATTTTAGAATATTAAAACAAAAACATATTAAAAATCGTTACACGATTACAATCATGTTTCAACACTACAAATGTGTCTTATTTCGCTCACCAGTGATTTGAAATCGCCCGAGGAGACACATTTGTAGTGTTGAAACATGATTGTAATCGTGTAACGATTTTTAACATGTTTTTTTTTAATATTCTAAAATAAATAAATCATATTTGACTCGACATTCATTCGCGTCTGGACCTCCAGTAAATATATATATATATATATATTACAAAATTTAATAAATATAAAAATTAATAAATTAATTAATTAATAAATTAATAAAATAATAAATTAATTAATATTCTAAAAGAAATAAATAATATTTGGCTATATATACATATATATACATACATATACATACATACATGGCACGGTGGTGTAATGGATAGCGGGCTGAGAAATCGGAGAGCCGAGTTCGAATTCTAGTCGAATCTATTCACTTATACCCTTGGGAAAAGTGTGAATCCTCTTCTTCTCCCTCCAGGACAGACTGGGTTCTATAGCCTGGTCTAGCAGAAGGACAACTCTGAATTCAAAACTGCGGAGGGTCGTTTAGGGACCTTGTGGCACTCGGTGCACCAGGTCTCTGTATTCGGCCCTTCCAAAAGCGTGGCTGGTCCTGCACGCATCATTCACCACTATAAGCAAATCTTATGTGCTGTTGTCGGGCTATCAGTTTCCTAGGAACAGATCAGCTCGAATTTGACGGGAGAGTCGAGTATATATATATATATATATATATATATATATATATATATATAAGATCTGAAGATTGCATTGAAGATGAGACTCCGAGTCGTACTACCGGTGAATGATTATATATATTTATTTTAGGATAATGTTAATTCTACTCTTTTAAATTAAATGTTACGTACAGTGGAATTATACACCATGTGTTCTCATTTTACCTGGATATATATATATATATATATATATATATATATATATATATATATATATATAATTACATATCAAGCCTCGCCCGATTATTCAATGTCTAATATTGTAATGCTAATGGTAATATAAGGAAACATTCGGCTAAATCTGACAGAGCAGCCAGTTCTACCCGCGCTTTTCTTCACTCTCTGGCCATCAGGGATTGGATCAAAATGTAGCATATATTCTCCTCATCTGTAATGGTAATGTCTAATATTAGCCGTCTCCTTATAAGGAAACATTTGGTGTTCACTGACCGAGCATCCAGTGCTACTTTCGGGTAACATTCGTAAAATCTTTATATGCGTTTCAAGTTATCGCTTTTTTTTTCTTCATTATTGATGGGGATTTCCTTCCTACTCTTTTGTTTGAAGCCGTGTGGAACGTCAACTGTTTGACTGTCATTATTTTTCTCTTTGAGACGTGCCAAAATTGTTATACTTTATAACACTAAATAATAATTTCTTACTGGAACATGCGTTAACCATTAGCCAATAAGGGCTGACTGAGGCGTGGTTAACGCTTCCCGGTACTGTAAGTGGAGCTATAGTTCTCATTTTAAATGGGAGAAGTTGCTCAGCTCCGGGGATTCCAACTCTGCGACAGCATCTTCCTCGCTAAAGAGGTTGGGTCGGTGTAATACCGATGCTAGCGTGTCAGTGGTCGCGTGGGTTTGGGCTTGGCAAAAAAAAACAACAACAATTTTTGTCATTGGCCCATATACATAAATATACGTATTTTGCTCCCCCACAATAAAACGACCTTGTGTCATACAGACTTGATGAGGTGGCCGAGTAAATATTCCTTATTTGATTGGAATTAATAATCTGAGTAAGAAAAATTAATCTTACAATCCAAAATATATTTTGGCTTTAAATAAACCACAATGGGTTGATAAGCCGTAAAAAAACGCTTTTAAATAAGATGGGTGAAACCTTTTGTTCTCTCCACAAAATTTGAGATGTTTGGAGGTGGGATTGTCATCCTCAGTCTCTTTCTCTCCTTTGGTAGCGGTGACGGATATAGATGTGAAGGCCCTGTCTACTCCTGAAGAGTCTTGAACAGGAGTCACAGAGGAGTGTTGGTGGCGGACGCAGCCGAGCGAGTCGGGCCCTCCTGACAGCACGTCGCAGATCCTCTTTATGTTGACGGTGGCACCCGAAAGTCTCGGTCGCCGCCCTCGGGTCGTACCTACGCCAGGAAGGCCGATTTGAAGCAACGGTCTCCAGAGTCCTAGAATCTATGTTGGCCTGTGTCAGGGATGTTTTCAGCTGAACCTTGAAGCGTCGTTTTGGGCCTCCGCGTAGCCCTCTTGAGAGTGTTTGACGAGGCCATTCGCGTGAATTCGATTTTGGTGAACAACTCTGCGCGACGGAGAAGCCCACACACTCAGTCAGAAGGGCTTCTCTCGAGGTTAAATGGGTATTTAGACAGGCGAGACCTGGCAAACGTGGTTGCATCAAGCTGTCGGGTACTTTGTCTGGATTTCCGTGTAGACGGCGATTAGCTTGCAATTGTCCTTTGTTCATTGTTATTCTTTGCTTCTTTCTATTTGTTTATTTTCCCGTTTTTTCGGGTTTTCGTTTCTTTTATTTCGGTTTTGGCTAAACCCTTTATTTGAAGAGTTAATTAGTACAGGGTGGAAAGATGCCGGACCACTCTCTGCAGTATTTGGCTCAGAAAACACGCGTTATCCTTTATGGTAACCTTACGGATAAAAAAAAACTCCTGCCCACGGGATCCGCGAACAACAACAACAATAACAACAAACGTGTGTCACGCGTCGCTTTCAAAGCAAAGAACGGCTTATCAGCCAAGAAACAACCGCTTGAACGACCATCAAAATAAGCTGATAAAAAAAAAGAAAAGCCAAACCTATCTTGACAGTCTATCTTCATGCTCGCTCTTCAATAATACTGGCCTCTCTCTCTCTCTCTCTCTCTCTCTCTCTCTCTCTCTCTCTATATATATATATATATATATATATATATATATATATATATGTAAGCAAATGTGTGGATGTAGATCCGACGATATGATGAAGATGTGGAAAAGACAAAGCAAAATCCGAATATGTGAGTTTACTGTTTTTATTTTGTTTTTGTTTTTGTTATTCTGTCGACGTCAGACGTTTCGGTCAAATAGACCTTCTTCAGGACATGGTTAATGGAGACATATTTATATTAGATTTAAGTTAGATGAAGAGACGATATATACAGGACTGGTCAGAAACAGAAAAACTGAATTTCTAAAGTCAGAGTATTCTTTCTTGGGGTCGGATACGCTGGCGTCGCGTGGGCGGCGCTACGAAAACCTGCTCACAGGGAAAAGATTGTATCCTAAGTGGAAGGTGGGGGGGGACTTATTTAAAACTATAGCTTATCGGTACGTTTGTCAAGCATTAATCTTGCTAGAAAACTTGATATATGAAAGAAACCTTGTCGGGTGTTTATTGTGTGTGAGGTGGCTATCATGCCAGCCTCGTAAATCTGTCAGTTGGTATCGTCTATCAGTTCTTCTGCAGCAATCAAGCCTAAAGGAGGATATTTTGACGAGAGCAAAATTTAATCATAAAATGCTTCTTTCTTTTTGTCATAATAACATTTCTAATAAAAAAAACATGTTTCACTTATTTTTAACCATGACTAATAATTTACTCTTATTTAAAGTACGAAACGACTACTTTAGGGGCCAATGTAAAAAAAATCACCAGGCTGGCCTCAAGCTTTATATATGAGTAAAAGATCAAATATAGATTGAGTCTGGATAGGAATCCAACAAAATGATAGGATAAAGAACAAGTAGGAAACATGTCTCAATCTAACGTGTTTCACTTTATTAAAGTTTCATCAGAGAACAAGATTGAAATGATAAAAAATGATAAAATGGCAGAGAGACGCAGATTAATGGTATATTGTGACTGGCTATTTCTTATTGGTTAGATAAGTGTCACGTGTAATGACGTAACAGATAATATTCAAATGCGTGTGGTAAACATTCTCAGTGCTAAAGTGTGTAAAAGTTTGGCAGATGCAGTAGGGTGTTTTGATTGGATACGTGTCACGTGTAATGGAGTAACAGATAATATTCAAATATTATGTCTCTCACACATATTTGAATATTATCTGTTATGTCTTTACACGTGACACAAATCTAACCAATAAGAAATAACCTAACAACAGACCATTAATCTGCGCCTCTTTGTTTTTTTAGCATGTCTTCTTATTTCTATCTTGATCTCTGACGAAGTTCTAATAAAGGGAAACATGTTAGATTAAGATCGGCTTCCTACTTATATATATATACAAGCCTTTACCACTATAATCAGATCATTTGTGTGGGTAGTCTCACGTTTCAGTTCTAAAAATAAACAAGCTGGGTCCTCATACACCGAAATCGACTTCAGGGATCACTTTTATACACACATACATACATACGGTGGAGTAATGGATAGCGGTTTGGATTGAGGAATCGGAGAGCCGAGTTCGAATTCCAATCGAATCCATTATATTCACTTACGTGCTAATACCCTTGGGAAAGGTATGAATCCTCTTCTTCTCCCCCCAGCTATGGGTAAATAGCAGGACAGAATGGGTTCTATAGCCTTGGAGAAGGATAACTCTGAATTCAAACCCGGAGTGGAGCCCCGAAGGCGGATGGACGGCACTTTGTGCTACCTTCCGGCAACTCCTGCAGCCGCGTTGGTACCAAACTGTATTGGTTTATCCTCTCCTTTGGACTCTACTAGCAAGGCCGAGAGGGGGAACTAGACGTCTGGGCAGCCCTAGTTCTCCATATATCCCGCCCAGGCTCGTAGTGCACCGTGCTACTCCATCGTCTCTCGAGACGGATGGATGCCGACGACGACGACGACATATATACATCTTCCAGTCAAATCTTCAGATATTTAAATGCAATGTCAATCGCTATCTGCTGTCCTCCTGATTCTTCTTCTTCTTTTGTTCTTGCTCCTTAGTAATGTTTCTGTTTTCTAATTCTTCCACAATCAGTGGCCCCTTGTGTCTTAGTGGCTTTATTGCCTTGCATGGGGTGAACTCAATTAAAAAACAACACCATTCATACATATATACAGCAAGGTGGCGTAAAGGATATTGACTCGGATTGAGGAATCGGAGAGCCGAGTTCGAATTCCAGTCGGAGTCACTTGGGAAAGTGAATGGGTAAATAGGAGGGCAGATGGGTTTCTATATAGCTTTGATTGGTAACTGGTCTAGGAGAAGAAAAAAAACATTAAATTCAAAACCAGACTGCAGAGAGTTGGGCCCCGTCAAACTATCTTACCCAGGAAACATCACAGCGACTGCAGCAGGACATGTAGTGGCCCTGCAAACTTAGAGGGTTACGGGTATTAAAGAAAAAAATTTACGTACATACGTAGTAGAAGACCACCCTCAGGACCCATAATTCTCGAAATGACAATTGAGGAGTGATTTCTATGTCGTTGAAGTAACATTCTAAAGAGTCCAAGAGTTTCCGGGGCATGATAGAATGATGGGATAAAGAACAAATGGGAAACATTTATCAGTCTAACATGTCACACTTTTTTCTACTTTACTCCTAGAAGCCGTAGCCCAATATATCATACCATTTTGGAATCAGACCGACTCCGTGAGCAAATAAAAAATATTCCGGGCTGCATCCTGACTCGCGATCCTAAAATTTTAGATTCCCAAGTTTTCATTACTGTGATTGCTTTTGGCGATTTTTTTATGTGATTTTTTGAGATTAATTTTTTTTCTACGATAACAATTTTTAAAACTTAGAAATAAATTTTGTGTATAATCGAAATTAATTGCGAAATCAAGCGAAACTCACACATGAAATAAAACCAATTCTTTGTACGGAAAATAAAGACCAACGTACATCAAACTGCCTTTAAATTAAGTGGCACCAGAAGAAATATCCGTGAACTTTTAAAAAGTAAGCTTAAATATTAAGACAATACTTAAATAAAACGAGAGAAGCTCGATAACCATTACACAACGTCGAAGTGGTCAGATAGACAGATATGAGTAGACTTAGATAGATAGATAGATAGATAGATATGAGTAGACTTAGATAGATAGATAGATAGATAGATATGAGTAGGCTTAGATAGATAGATAGATAGATAGATAGATAGATAGATAGATATGAGTAGGCTTAGATAGATAGATAGATAGATAGATAAATATGAGTAGGCTTATATAGATAGATAGAGAGATAGATAGATAGGAGTAGACTTAGATAGATAAATAGATAGATATGAGTAGACTTAGGTAGATAGATAGATATGAGTAGACTTAGATAGATAGATAGATAGATATGAGTAGACTTAGATAGATAGATAGATAGATAGATAGATATGAGTAGACGTAGATAGATAGATAGATAGATAGACAGATATGAGTCGACTTAGAGAGATATGAGTAGACTTAGACAGATATGTAGATAGATAGATAGATATGAGTAAACTTATATAAATAATAGATAGATAGATATGAGTAGACTTATATAAATAATAGATAGATAGATATGAGTAGACTTAGATTGATAGATAGATAGATAGATATGAGTAGACTTAGATGGATAGATATGAGTAGACTTACATAGATATGAGTAGACTTAGATAGATAGAAAGATAGATAGATAGATATGAGTAGACTTAGAGAGTTTGATTTGGTTTGCTTTGTTTTCTTTTACGGCATATCAACCTCAATGGGTCATTTAATGCCGACAAATTTTTTGTTTCCTGGTAATATTTTTGTTTTGTCAAATCTATATCTGGTAATATTTTTTCCTCGAAAATGTATAGCTGCTAATATTATTTTAAAAAATGTATTGCTGGTAATAGTTGTTTTTCAGTCAAAAATTTATTTCTCGTAATAATGTTTTTACAAAGTATTTCTGTTATTAAAACCTATTTTTACACTTTTATAATGCTTTTTACCTCAGTCTCAGGGTTAACTATTTGCCCATAGCTGGGATCCTAACAGGTGCTACAACCCCGGGTCAGGGTGGACCTGGGAGCACCAGGAATTAAGAGGTGGTTACACGCTCCTCAAAACCTCCTGATCAGAGGCCTTGCTGTTGGACGTAGTTTATCGTCTTACCCAGGACGCGGATGTAGTTTATCGTCATACCCAGGACGGTATAGATAGATAGATAGATAGATAGATAGATGTGTATGGATGGTGATAAAGAGAGAGACAGAGTAAGAAAAAATGAACAAATTAAAATACATTTGAACAGACATAGATAGTCACCGATACATAGATAGATATTAAATTCAAATTAATGGACGTTGCTGGCGACCTGAATCAAATTCTCGCTGAAGAAGCCATCTATCTATCTATCTATCTATCTATCTATCTATCTATCTATCTATCTATCTATCTATCTATCTATCTATCTATCTCGATCTGTTTATTATCTATCTATCTATCGTAACCAACATTACGAATTTATGTAAATGAATGGTAGGGACATTTAGGAGATAAACATTTCTTAGAGCAGTAATGGATAGGAAGTTGTGGAGATCCATGATCGCCCACGTCGAGAAGTGAAACGGCTCATAAAAGAAGCAGCATTATTATTAAAAGTAATGAAATAGCTGTATCGTTATTATAGATAAAGATGCACTTTTGCAGAAGAATTATGCGTAAAAGCATGAAACAGTAAAGAAAAAAAATACGTGAAAGAAAAAAATGGTGTATTACTCAGAATATTGTCTTTTAGGACTTATCTCAGTTACATTGGCTGGAAAAAAAGTTTCTTTTTTCAGTTTGGCTTCTTCGGCGAGAATTTCATTTATGTCGCCTGCAACGTTCACTTCTGCGCATGCTCTGTTTCGTACGATTCTCTGATCCTGGGTGCAGATTAATAAAATGGAGCATAAAAGAAGGTGCTTACATCGTGCAACCGTGTTTTGTTTTCATTGCTTGGCGTAATTAACATGCGTTATATAAAAAAATGCCTTTCTTCTCTTTATCCCTCTGACTTTGTCGCAACTCCTATTTCCCTAACTAGACCCCCTATCTATCTATCTATCTATCTATCTATGAGTTTATTATATCTATATATCTATTCATATCTAAGTTTATTCTCTCTCTCTCTCTCTCTCTCTCTCTATCTATCTATCGATTCATCTATCTATCTATCTATCTATCTATCTATCTATGAGTTTATTCTATCTATATATATCTATTCATATCTAAATTTATTCTCTCTTTCTCTCTCTCTCTCTATCTATCTATGAGTTTATTATATCTATATATCTATTCATATCTAAGTTTATTCTCTCTTTCTCTCTCTCTCTCTCTGTCTCTTTCTATCTATCTATCTATCTATCTATCTATCTATCTATCTATCTATGAGTTTATTCTATCTACCAATATATCTATTCATATCTAAGTTTATTCTCTCTTTCTCTGTCTATCTATCGATTCATCTCTCTCTCCCCCCTCTCTCTCTATCTATCTGTCTATCTGGGTGTTGAATATATCGGTAGAATTATTTCTTTTGAATATATTCCACTAAATATTTCATGACAAATGTTCAGATAAGCTCCATTCTTCAGTTTCAACAGTTCAAACATTCACATGCAGAGCAAATCAAGCGACAACAATGACATTGAGTCACCTTCATTTGTATTGTATTCCATTTGTAAAGAGGAAGTTTCACTCAGACAGCTTTTCTCCCCCAACAAGATCTGCTATTTTGTGGAAAAGACTCCCACGTGGATGCTTTCCAGAGCACTACAATATTAGCCCTTTCAAGTCAAGGGTTAATTGTTATCTGTCGTCCTCATCCTCGTAATTTGTACTTGCTATCATCTTACACATCTAATTTAGAAACCATTTACATTGAGTGCCCCTTGAAACTTGAATATATATATATATATATATATATATATATATATATATATATTAAAGCTATTTATTCAATTTTTGGGTTTATTGCTGTGGTTTATTCAAACTGTTATTTTGGCGGGAGCAGTTTTTCATTTGTTTATTACTCCATGTATTTTGTTTTTTCTAACGGTTAATTTATCAGGATCGGTTTGTTAGTTTGTTTATTTGGATTAATTTAGATTAATTTATTTTACTTTTTTATTATTTATTTATTATACTGTATATTTTTTTTACTCCATTTGGTTTTCGATTTTTAAGTAAGGTAGTATTTTATTATTATTATTGTTATATAACAGTTATAGCTATATTTTTCGTCCGATTTTTGGTTTGATTTTTATAGTCTAGCTAATATTTTGGTCATAATGGTTTCTTAATTTGTTTATTATTTACTTTATTTATTTGGATTCATTGATTTTGTTTCTTTATTTTTATATTCTATTTCGTCTATTCTAACGGGTGTGATTTCGTAATTTGTTTGGGTTAATTTATTTTGCTTATTTTAGTGTCATTTAGTTTATATATATATATATATATATATATATATATATATATATATATATATATATATATATATATGAATTTATATCAATAACTTTACTAATGTACTTTTTGTATGAATGATTCATTGTAATATAAATTGAACTGCATCACATATTTGATTTAAAAGAACTGATCCGACGTGCAAATTTTCGGGATAACAGCTGAGACATTACTCTATTTATTGAACTATTTAGTTCATGCCACATTGACTGATAAACTCCTACAACAAAATATTCTCAAATTGCCATATTAGTAAAAAACGCACTCTCTTCAATTAAAAAAAGGCAACCTTTGCGTTGCGATTGCATGCTTGTTATAGCAATAATTGATTAAAATTGTTGATCTAAAAATATTTAACGATCGCAATAGGCGCTTGGTTGTCAACGGGTGATTTGTACTCGTGGAATTCGCCAGGAGCGAATTCAATCATGAAATGAAGCATTGAGATCCATCAGAAAATTCGAACTTTCCCGGCTACTAATAGGTAAAGGATTATTTGGGAAAATATACTTTGTCTTTGTGACATGGAATAATGAGGTACCAGTCTTCAATTCGCATATCTGATGTCACTTAACAACGAATTTAAAACTGACAACCCCGCAGAAAAATACGTTTGTGTAGTGAATAGAATATATGGTGATCAGATAGATAGATTATTAAAGGGCTAGCATATATATATATATATATATATATATATAATATATATATATATATATATATATATATAATTTTCAAAGAGAATGGAATCCAGATAGAACTCAGAGTAAGAATATAATATAAAAGGTTCAAACATTAATATTCCATGGTTATAATTTATTACATTGGAATCGTAATCACGATCCAATTCATCAGACCTACTGATGAATTGGATCGTGATTACGATTCCAATGTAATAAATTATAACCATGGAATATTAGTGTTTGAGCCTTTTATATATATATATATATATATATATATATATATTTGTGTGTGTGTGTGTGTGTGAGTGTGTGTGTGTGTGTGTGTGTGTAGATAAATAGATAAATAGACACATACGAAGGGAATGAGATCGATATAAAGAGAGGTAGATAGATATGAAGCGAATTACATAGATATGAAGAGAATGGGATAGATATATAGATTAATAGATATGAAGAGAATGAGATAGATATGACAGATTGATATATATATATATATATATATATATATATATATATATATATATATAATAGCTGGCCACTCGTATTCGAGGATACCCGTCTAATAGGGCGGCTAGCTAATCCCTATTGCAGACTCTCGCTCAGGCACATTTGTGTTTGTTCAACACCCACAGAGCCCACCTGTGGTTTATACTGCAACTATGCTGAGCAAACCTTAGTTACTGTTTCTGGGAGAGACCGTGTTATCTAAAATGATCAACAATCTGAAGAACACCAGCAGACTCAAACCCTCGGTCATGATGACTTGCGACTTCGTGCTAGCACAGCTATCGATGGCCCCAAATGTTCCGTCTGCACAATTTCACTCATAAAGCTTGGGTCAACCCGTGCTATGGTGCTTCAGGCAATTTCAAAAAATCACATTATTCGACATATCTTACCGTATGAGTTTCATAAAGATGTCAATGCAAGTGCAGCAGCAAAATCTATTCAGAGCGCTTGTGGAGATGCGGGTGTAATATCGTCATCATAGCCAGGACGCGGATGCAGTTTATCATCATAGCCAGGATGCGGATGCAGTTTATCATCATACCCAGGACGCGGATGTAGTATATCATCATACCCAGGATGCGGATGCAATTTATCGTCATACCCAGGACGCGGATGCAATTTATCGTCATACCCAGGACGCGGATGCAATTTATCGTCATACCCAGGACGCGGATGCAATTTATCGTCATACCAAGGACGCGGATGCAGTTTATCGTCATACCCAGGACGAATCAAAAATGTAATATTGTAAATGTAAAAGTTCTTTTGTAAATCATTGCATACATTGCAAGCCTATTTCTAATCTATTCCAATTGCAAATATTTAGATGAGCCCTATTCCTTAATTGTATTGGTTATGACGATAAACTACACCCAACAGCAAGGCCTCTGATTGTAGTTTTGAGGAGCGTAGACCCACCTCCTAATTGCTGGTGTTGCCAGTTTCACCCTGGACCGGAATGGTAGCACCTGTTAGAGTAACAGCTATGGACAAATTGTCGACCCCCAAACAAGAGTCAAAACGCCGTGGAGGTGTAAAAATAGGTATTAATACATTTTTGATGGAAAAATTATTATCAGAAAGACATTTTGGTGAAAAAAATCTTTTTACCAGTAATACTTTTATGAAGGAAAAAATTATTAACAGCAATACATTGTTGTGGAAAAAATTATTAACTGTAATACAGTGTTGAAGGAAAAGTTATTACCATAATTATAATTTTGAAGAAAGAATTATTATCAGCAAAATATTTTTGAAAGAAAAATTATTATCAGTAATACATTTTTGTAGGAAAAATTATTACTGTCGATGCTTTTGTGAAGGGAAGATTATGGCCAGCAATACATTTTAAAAGGAAAATTATTACAAACAAAATATTACCAGCAATACCTTTTTGGATAAAAATATTACCAGCAATACATTTCTTTGGAAAATATTATCAGCAATACATTTTTTGAAAAATATTACCTGCAATAGATTTTTAGGGAAAAAAATATGACCTGCAATACATTTTTGAAGGAAAAATATTACCAGAAATAGATTTTTGAAAAAAAACAAAAACATTACGAGCAATATTTTTTTGGAAAAAAATATTACCAGTGATAAAAATGTTGTCGGCATTAAATAACATATAGAGGTTGATATGCCGTAAAACAAAACAAACCAAACCAATCTAAACCAAAGAATACATATTCTATTCATACGAATCTATCCTAAAAATGTTGTCGGCATTAAATAACCCATTGAGGGTGATATGCCGTAAAACAAAATAAACCAAACCAATCTAAACCAAAGAATACATATTCTGTTCATACGAATCTATCCTAAAAATGTTGTTGGCATTAAATAACATATAGAGGTTGATATGACGTAAAACAAAATAAAACAAACCAATCTAAACCAAATAATACATATTCTATTCATATGAATCTATCCTAAAAATGTTGTCGGCATTAAATAACCTGTTGAGGTTGATATGCCGTAAAACAAAACAGAGCAAACTAACCTATTCCTTAACCCAACCAGTTATATAGCTGGACCACTCTATGCTACTTCCTACCACCTCCTGTTTCATTCATATCACACACATCATTCATAATTACCATTTTAACAGTAATCTTCTACTTTGAGTGGCTGCCAAGCCTTCTGTTGGATAAATTTAATTTATTTTTAAATCGTTTTCTACGGCTTATCAACACTTTTCAGGTTTATTTAGATTTCGGCATTAAATAACCCATAGAGGTTGCCACCAAACAAAAGCTATCCAAAGGACCAAGTTTAACTGGATGGAAATATCAGCATGTACTTGCTATGTCTTGATACGTTAAAATGGGCTATAGCGAAGACCCCATTCAGTACCACAGATTTCCTTGGCAGTTATATGATCCGAACCACTTGGGCATGTCCCCTAGGGGCTGGCGTGCGCTGAATATCTGTTCATGAGCGTGAGTAGTAACGCAGCATTATGTGTGGGTGTCAAAATGGTTGATTTTTTTAGTTTGAAGCATATGGTAGACAAGACGACTTGGGAGTCAGGTCTATATTCGGGTTTCCACTAAATCTGGGATCTATCTATCTATCTATCTATCTGAAGAGAACGAGAGAGAGAGAGAGAGAGAGAGAGAGAGAAAGAGAGAGATAAAGAAAGAAAAGATGAACAGAGGCCCAGAAGAGGTCTTTTTGTCATTATTTCTGGCCCTAACAAGGTCACAACATCTATCTATCTATCGATCTATCCATCTATCTAAAGAGTGAGAGAGAGAGAGAGAGAGAGAGAGAGAAAGAGAGAGAGAGAGAGAGAGAGAGAGAGAGAGAGAGAGAGAGAGAGAGAGTGGTCATCTTTGAGAAAGATGAAAGCGGCATATACAGCGTCTTTTGATAAAAACGTTGTATACAATTACTGACTTAAAATAAACACAGACCCCAGAGCAAACACGAGAGGCGGGTGATCTGCAGCCAAAAAGAAAGAAAGAAAGAAAAATAGAAAGAAAGAAAGGCAGACAGGACTTACACAGCTGGCAGGTTTCGACTCTAATGCTTTCTTGATTGGCAGGTGAGTCTCGTTACCAAGAAACTTCACAGGAAGGTTTTTTTGTGTTTTTTTTTTTGTTTTTCACTCGAATTTAAACCCAGACACAAGGATCTCTTTGAATTAAACTGGATAATCCTAGAAATAAACAAATAGACACGAAGTAAAAATCGGTCTCCACTCGACGCCAAATGACCCCACCCTCCCAGCTGGTTCAAGTGGTTCAAGCAAAGGGCGCGAGATCCATCCATAATGAGCAAGTTAGACTGTTACCACTAACTTCCGGTTCGCACTCTCTTTTCTAGGTGGGGAAAAAAGGGAGAGAGAAACTGAGAAAGAGCGGGAAGGAAACAAAAAGAGAGAGAGAGATAGAGATAGATAGATAGATAGATAGAGAGAGAGAGAGAGAGAGAGAGAGAGAGAGAGAGAGAGAGAGAGAGAGAGAGAGAGAGAACGTGTTTTTAATCAATGAACGCCGCTAATAATAAATCAATATTTTCGGAATAAAAGTTAAAAATACGTTGTTTAAAAAGATCACAAACGCAAACACAGACATATATTTAGGCAGCATATCTTCATACAATCATGTGCCATTGAATAATATATATATATATATATATATATATATATATATATATATATATATATATATATATTATAAATTAACTGATTTAAAATATGTTTTTTTTTCGCTACACAGTAATAACCATGTTTCAAAAATGGAAGCTAAAAACTTCAAATCTAATTTTTGTAATTAAATTAAAAACATTAGTTCCATTTCATCCTCAAGCGAATTTTGAAATGGAACCCTTGTTTTTAATATGAAAGAAAAAAATCATTAGACGCTTAAACTTAATTCACATTTAAAATCAGTCCAAGTTATTGGAACACCTTTATACGTGTGTTAAAGTTTCAAGAGTCCAGTTGGAAAAATTGTTCTTAAATTCAAACAAACCGGGTCGGTAGCAGATGTGGAAACACCCTTGCTTGCTCGTTTACGCCGTTCATCTGAAAACATTGCTGCAGTGCACAAGAATGTGGCCGAAAATCCAGACCCACTCTATTCGTCATCGCGCGCAGGAATTGAACCTCTCCACAACAACGTTGCATCGTTTCCAATTGCACTTTCGGTTGGTCGATTATGTTCACCCAAAAAATGCATTTCTCTTTGAACGTGCACTTTCGTAATAGGCTTCGATAATTTTAACACGTTGTTTGATTGTTAATCTTTCCATGGAGTTGTTAAATCTGAAAGAAAAAGAAAAAGAATCATTAGACGCTTAAACTTAATTCACATGTAAAATCGGTCCAAATTATTGGAACACTTTATATATATATATATATATATATATATATATATATATATATATATATATATATATATATATATATATATATATATATATTAATCTTATAAATATTAGTAGCTATGCTCGTCCAGAAAACCTTAGGTGTTTTGGCTTGTAAATGAACAAACAAATACCCTTTTAGGTTTCTTATTTATAAATATACATACATACATACATATATATATATATATATATACATATATATATATATATATATACATATATATATATATATATATATATATATATATATATATATATAAATATATATATTATATATATAATATATATATATAATATATATATATATATAATATATATATAATATATATATATACATATATATATTATATATATATATAAATATATATACATATAATATGTATAATATATATATAATATATATATATAAATATATATATAATATATATATACATATATATATTATATATATATATATAAATATATATATAAATATATATATATGTATAAATATATATATAAATATATATATATATAAATATATATATAAATATATATATATATATGGAAAGAAGTGATAAATAAGGAGAGAGTGTTGGTGGAAGAGAGAGAGAGAGACGTAGAGAAAACACATACACACATCTCTCTCTATATATATATAGAGATAGATAGATAGATAGATAGATATGAAGTGGTACATAATAAGAGAGAGAGAGAGTGAGAGAGAGAGATTGAGAGAGAGATAGAGAGAGAGAGTACATAAGACTAGTCGATGCCCGCAAAGAATAAACGGAAGATATGCTTCCTTTGGGAAACATTGATGTATATAATTAGGGCCAAGGCGGAACGGACCTGAGTCATGCACATTCTTGGCTTTGGGCCGGCCTAATGGCATCTGTACTCTTGGACTTTAAGATTTAAGAGGCTCGAATTCTCCACCATGTTTCCAGTTTATACGCATGCGCAGCTCAAGAAAAATTGAACATCAGCGATTATTTACTATTTCATGTGTACGTTTCTTTTTTCATTGATCCAACTTTTCATATTTTTCTTTATTTTGATGCAAGTTGACTTTCATTTTTCCTTTCCTTTTCTTTCTTTCTTTCTTTTTTTGTTTTAATCTTTAACTTTCCTTCTTTGCTTCTTTCATTCTTTCCATTCTTTTATTCTTTTTTTGTTTGTTTGTTTCTTTCATTATTTCTTTCTTAAAGTTATCTCTATCATTCTTTTCTGTTATTTTCATTTTATTTCTTCACCATCATTTTCTTTCTTATTTTACTTGTTATTCTTTTTTTTCCTTATAATTAACTATTACGACTTTTTCTTCTTCCTTTTTCTATCTTTCTTTCTTCATTATAATTAACGTTTTCTATACTGTTACTTGCTTTTTCTTTCCTTCTTTCGCTTTATTATACTTAACTTCTTTAAGTTTTATGAATTTTTTCTTTCTTTCTTTTTTCTTTCTATCTTTCTTTCTTTCTTTCTTTTGTTCGCCTTTCCCTTTTTATTATAGTTAACTTTTTCTTTAAATTTTATTCATCCCTTCTTTTTCTTTCTTTCTTTCTTTCTTTCTTTCTTTCTTTGTCTTTATTTTAAAAAATAATTAACATTATCTTTAAATTTTATTAAACTTTTCTTTCTTTCTTTTTTTCTTTTTTCTTTCTTTCTTTGTCCGTCTGTTTTTATTTTTTTTATTAAATTTAACATTATCTTTAAATTTTATTAAACTTTTCTCTCTTTCTTTTTTTGTCAGTCTCTCTTTATTTTTTATTAAATTTAACATTATCTTTAAATTTTATTAAACTTTTCTTTCTTTCTTTCTTTCTTTCTTTCTTTTGTTTTTTCTTTCTTTCTATCATTTCTTTGTATATCAAGCAAGATTAAATCCCAATATATGCAGTTGTAAAAAATACAAATTGTATGCTAATAAAATCGCCACTGCTCCCCCGTTTCTTTTTACCACTTCTCGAATCATTAAGTGGCGAAACCAAATAAAACCCAATTAAAACACCACCCAACCAAGCAAATCAACCAATCTTACTAGCCTCTTCCCGACAGTTGAACAGTCAACAACTTTGTCTGTTGAATGACGTCATAGTCAGCGTCATTGACATTGGTGTCGTAAAATAATGCTCTACTGCCGAAAACGGGCACAGTTGTTTGAAGAAGAATAGAAGTTCTTTGTAATTCTGTTGTGTCTCAGTAAAATGCCCTGGAGTAAAACGGGCTATAACTGCCTGTCAGCGCGTCCACCTGTCAGCCTATGTGTCAATTTGTCTATGAATGTGACAGTTGTTTTGGTTTTATGACGTATTATGAAAATGACACGGACTTGTTCATCGACCACGACACTGGAACAACATAAATCGCCATCTTGGAAAATCGGTGGATGCAATTTTTGTTCTTTTTTTTTTCGTGTGTAATATTTCGTTCTTTTTTTTTTTAAATTATTTTTCGTTCTTTTTTCTTTCTTTACTTCTCCTGGTTTTGTTTACATTGATCTATTTATTTTTTTCTTCCATTATTTGTTTTCACAGAAATTTATCGGAATTAATGACAATTTCTTTTTTCATTTATCGCACTTTTTCATATTTTTCTTCCTTTTGTTGTAAGTCTTGTTTCCATTTTTCTTTTCTTTCTTTTGATCCATTCTTCTTTTATTCTTTTTTCATTTTAAGCTTTAACTTTCCTTCATGGCTTCTTTCATTCCTCCCTTTCTTGTTTTATTCTTTTTGTTTGTTTCATTTTACGCATTAATTCTCCTTCCTGGCTTCTTTTATTCCTTCCTTTCTTGTTTTATTCTTCGTTGTTTGTTTGTTTCTCTTTTTTTCTATCTTTTCACCCTTTCCTGTTTGATACTTTCTTCGTTTTAAGCTTTAACTTTTCTTCCTTGTTTCTTTCATTCATTTTTTCTTTTTCTTTCTTTCTTTTTTCTTTGTTTCTTAGTTTCTTTCTTTTAAGCTTTAACTTCCCTTCCTTGCTTCATTCATTGCTTTATTCTTTCTTTCTTTCTTTTAAGCTTTAATTTCCCTTCCTTGCTTCTTTCTTTCTTTCTTTCTTTTAAGCTTTAACTTCCCTTCCTTGCTTCTTTCTTTCTTTCTTTCTTTCAAGCTTTAACTTCCCTTCCTTGCTTCTTTCTTTCTTTCTTTCTTTCTTTAAGCTTTAACTCCCCTTCCTTGCTTCTTTCTTTCTTTCTTTCTTTCTTTCTTTCTTTTAAGCTTTAACTTCCCTTCCTTGCTTCTTTCTTTCTTTCTTTCTTTCTTTCTTTCTTTCTTTCTTTTAAGCTTTAACTCCCCTTCCTTGCTTCTTTCTTTCTTTCTTTCTTTCTTTCAAGCTTTAACTTCCCTTCCTTGCTTCTTTCTTTCTTTTAAGCTTTAATTTCCCTTCCTTGCTTCTTTCTTTCTTTCTTTCTTTCTTTTAAGCTTTAACTCCCCTTCCTTGCTTCTTTCTTTCTTTCTTTCTTTCTTTCTTTCTTTCTTTCTTTCTTTCTTTTAAGCTTTAACTCCCCTTCCTTGCTTCTTTCTTTCTTTCTTTCTTTCTTTTAAGCTTTAACTCCCCTTCCTTGCTTCTTTCTTTCTTTCTTTCTTTTAAGCTTTAACTTCCCTTCCTTGCTTCTTTCTTTCTTTCTTTCTTTCTTTCTTTCTTTCTTTCTTTCTTTCTTTCTTTCTTTTAAGCTTTAACTCCCCTTCCTTGCTTCTTTCTTTCTTTCTTTCTTTCTTTCTTTCTTTCTTTCTTTCTTTCTTTCTTTCTTTCTTTCAAGCTTTAACTCCCCTTCCTTGCTTCTTTCTTTCTTTCTTTCTTTCTTTTAAGCTTTAACTCCCCTTCCTTGCTTCTTTCTTTCTTTCTTTCTTTCTTTTAAGCTTTAACTCCCCTTCCTTGCTTCTTTCTTTCTTTCTTTCTTTCTTTCTTTCTTTTAAGCTTTAACTCCCCTTCCTTGCTTCTTTCTTTCTTTCTTTCTTTCTTTCTTTCTTTCTTTCTTTCTTTCTTTCTTTCTTTCTTTTAAGCTTTAACTCCCCTTCCTTGCTTCTTTCTTTCTTTCTTTCTTTCTTTTAAGCTTTAACTCCCCTTCCTTGCTTCTTTCTTTCTTTCTTTCTTTCTTTCAAGCTTTAACTTCCCTTCCTTGCTTCTTTCTTTCTTTTAAGCTTTAATTTCCCTTCCTTGCTTCTTTCTTTCTTTCTTTCTTTTAAGCTTTAACTTCCCTTCCTTGCTTCTTTCTTTCTTTCTTTCTTTTAAGCTTTAACTTCCCTTCCTTGCTTCTTTCTTTCTTTCTTTCTTTCTTTCTTTCTTTCTTTCTTTCTTTCTTTCTTTCTTTTAAGCTTTAACTCCCCTTCCTTGCTTCTTTCTTTCTTTCTTTCTTTCTTTCAAGCTTTAACTCCCCTTCCTTGCTTCTTTCTTTCTTTCTTTCTTTCTTTCTTTCTTTCTTTCTTTCTTTCTTTTAAGCTTTAACTCCCCTTCCTTGCTTCTTTCTTTCTTTCTTTCTTTCTTTTAAGCTTTAACTCCCCTTCCTTGCTTCTTTCTTTCTTTCTTTCTTTCTTTCTTTCTTTCTTTCTTTCTTTCTTTTAAGCTTTAACTCCCCTTCCTTGCTTCTTTCTTTCTTTCTTTCTTTCTTTTAAGCTTTAACTCCCCTTCCTTGCTTCTTTCTTTCTTTCTTTCTTTCTTTCTTTCTTTCTTTCTTTCTTTCTTTTAAGCTTTAACTCCCCTTCCTTGCTTCTTTCTTTCTTTCTTTCTTTCTTTCTTTCTTTCTTTCTTTCTTTCTTTCTTTCTTTCAAGCTTTAACTTCTCTTCCTTGCTTCTTTCTTTCTTTCTTTCTTTCTTTTAAGCTTTAACTCCCCTTCCTTGCTTCTTTCTTTCTTTCTTTCTTTCTTTCTTTCTTTCTTTCTTTCTTTCTTTTAAGCTTTAACTTCCCTTCCTTGCTTCTTTCTTTCTTTCTTTCTTTCTTTCTTTCTTTCTTTCTTTCTTTCTTTCTTTTAAGCTTTAACTCCCCTTCCTTGCTTCTTTCTTTCTTTCTTTCTTTCTTTCTTTCTTTCTTTCTTTCTTTCTTTCTTTCTTTCAAGCTTTAACTTCCCTTCCTTGCTTCTTTCTTTCTTTCTTTCTTTCTTTTAAGCTTTAACTCCCCTTCCTTGCTTCTTTCTTTCTTTCTTTCTTTCTTTCTTTCTTTCTTTCTTTCTTTTAAGCTTTAACTTCCTTTCCTTGCTTCTTTCTTTCTTTCTTTTTTGTTTTGTTCCTTTTTTCGTTTGTGTCTTTCTCCTTGTTTTCTTTCTAACCTTCTTGGAAATTTGGGGGATGCATTTTTTCTTTTCATTTTTTTTGTAACTTTTCTTTCTTTTTTCATTATTTTTCATTCTTTCTTTAATCTCTCTTGTTTTCTTTACATTAATTTATTACATTTTCTCTTGCATTATTTGTTTTCGCCGAAATTTATTGCAACTTCTGACAATTTCCTTGTGTACGTGTGTGTTTGTGCAAACTTACTAAGACATGTAGGGCTTACGTCATGTCTGCCAAAAAAATAAAAATGAAATGTTACGATGGTTTTAACAAAAGTATAAGATTTTCTTTTTTTGTTTTACTCTTTGTGTATATCTTCAGTGGCGGGGTACATCGAGAATCTGGTTTCAATTATTCATATCTTTGTAGCACAAGCTACTTCTGTCTGGATGATTGTGGACAATACACTTTTTAAAGTGTGTAAGACAAGGATGGGCCTTCTCGCCGGACATATTTAACCTAAACAGTGAAGCGATTCTGAGAGAATTGGAAGTCCCACCAGGACTCGTTACTAGCGGCCACAATCTTAACAGCATCAGATATGTAGATAACGCAGTGTTGATAACACACACAGAAAGGAAACTACGAGAACTCCTACAGTAGGTAGTGAAGGAAAGCGAGAAGAAAGGACTAAACTACGTTAGGTATGTTAAAACGTACAATCTTAACAACATAAGATATGCAGATGACACAGTGTTGATAACAAACAGAAAGGAAACTACAAGAACTCATACAGTAGTTAGTGAAGGAAAGCGAGAAGAAAGGACTAAACCTCAATTGCAAGGAGACAGAATGTATATTTGTCAGCGAAATGAACAGTCTAACATGCAAAATTCAAATTAGGTTATACCAAAATCAAGCAAGTACAATAATTTAAATACCTGGGTAGTGTTTTAACGGAGGACACAAAGTGCGTCACTGAAATTCGAAGGCGCATTGGGATAGCGAAAGATGCCTTCCAAAAGCGAAGCAAAGTATTAAGAAACAGGAAAATATTGTTAGAAACAAAGAAAAAAGTGCTGAAATATTGTTATGCAATATCGAATCCCTTTACCAGAAAATAACTGAATGCAACTGTTATGTAATATCAGTTCTCCTATATGGCAGTGAATGCTGGACAATCTCCACACAGATGAAGAAAAGCAACGGAAATGTGGTTCTACAGAAGGATGCTGAGAATACCATGGACTGAACATGCGAGTAACGACGAAGCTTTAAGAAAATGGAAACAAAAAGGACATTTATACTTAACATCAGAAAGAAAGTGTTGAAATTTCCATGGCACATAATGAGGAGAGAGGGTTTGGAAATCTAACACTCACAAGGCACACTGAAGTAAGGTAAGTGGTGGGGGGAAAGGAAAACAACGCATAAAATACCTAAGACGGTTGTTTTAAATGGTGTTCAGAACAGTGTATGGGAGAGATAGCAAAAAGAGAAAATTAAGAGCTACAAAGGACAGGAAATTGTACAGAGCCATGATCGCCAACGTCCCGAAGGGACACGTTACTTAGAAGAAGAAGAAAAAGAAGAAGCTTCTGTATATGGATAACAGAACAGGGTTTAGGGGAGAAAACGAAAATACACAATTCATTAGGAGCTACAAAAGACAGGAAGCTGTAGAGAGCCATGATCGCCAACACCCTGAAGAGACACGGCACATAGAAGAAGAAGAAGAAGAAGAAGGAAAGGAACTTGGGTTGACAAAAAAGGGTTTAGGAGAAATAGCAAAAACACAAAATTCATTAAGAGCTACAAAAGAGTGGAAACTGTGGAGAGCCATGATCAACAACGCCCTGAAGGGACACGACACATAGAAAAGCAAGAAGAAGGAACGACTTGTGTAAATGGATGAGAGAACAGGGTTTAGGAGAGATAGCAAAAACACGAAATTCATTAAGAGCTACAAAGGAGAAGAAACTGTGGAGAGCCATGATTACCAACGCACTGAAGGGACACTACATATAGAAAAAGAAGAAACAGAAGAAGGAAAGGAACTTGTGTAAATGGATGACAAAACAGGGTTTAGGAGAGATAGCAAAAACACAAATTTCATTAAGAGGTACAAAAGAGAGGAAACTGTGGAGAGCCATGATCACCAACACCCTGAAGGGACACTGCACATAGAAAAAGAAGATGAAATGACCTGTGTAAATGAATGGCAGAACAGGGTTTAGAAGAGATAGCAAAAACACAAATTTCATTAAGAGCTAAAAAGGAGAGGAAGCTGTGGAGAGCCATGATCACCAACGCCCTGACGAGACACTACACATATAAAAAGGGTTTAGGAGAGAAGGCGAAAACATAAAATTCATTAAGAGCGACAAAGGAGAAGAAAGTGTGGAGAGCCATGATCGCCAACGCTCTGAAGGCAAACGACACATAGAAGAAGAATTAAGATTAAAACCCTATAATGTTGACTGTAGTGCAAATGGGACATATATATGTCTTTTCAAGTCGAGTGTAAACTGGACACATGTCTACCTTTCTTTTTTACTCAAGCGCAGTGGTTCCAACCGTTTTTGATCATGACCCACCTAAGCATATCTAAAATCCTGATACCCCCTGCTGTCACATATAATTATATTATTTAAAAAAAAGTTCCTATTCCCGTGGAGGAAACGTAAAATAGGCCATTAACTTGACTTTCCTTAAGAACTTGAAACTGTATATATGCGATAGTATTATTTTTTAATATTTTACAATGTTTATAAAAATATCGTGTTACTGATATGGTGGACTCTCCCGTCGTAATCAACGTATGAGGGTCAAGCAGCTCAGTTTCTAGGAACCGACAGCCCAGACACCAGCACATATGATTTGATTATAGTGGTGAAGGCTTTGTGCAGAACCAACCACACTTATTGAAGGGCCGAATACCGAGATCAGGTGCACTACGTGCCACAAGGTCCCAAAACGACCCTCCGCAGGTTTTGAATTCAGAGTTGTCCTTCTCCAGGACCAGTTGCCATTCAAAGCTATAGCACCCAGTCTGTCCTGCTATTTACCGAGAGCTGGAGGGAGAAGAAGAGGATTAATACCTTTCCCAAGGGAATTAGCACGTAAGTTAATGTAATGGATTCGACTGGAATATATATATATATATATATATATATATATATGACAAAAATATTAGCTCCTGAAAAATTAATTTCAGTTGAGCCCTCTGGTTTGAGGTGTGAATTTGTAAACAGTGACTATTTAAGCTAATATTGCACGACTCTTCGGCAGAATTGAGTCACTGTCAGTCACTGTGTATTTATCTAAATCTAAAAATAAACACGCTAAACTTCACCTTCATCCCGTACCGTGCGTTGACGGCTTAGTGGGAGAAGTTCCAACTGACGCAAATTCAGTCGGCTTTCGAACCGGACGTCTAACCACACTGATGAGCTGTGAAACAGCGAAACAGTCAGTCTGTGGATGACATATATATATATATATATATATATATATATATATATATATATGATGAAAAATGTGGAAAAGACAAAACAAAATCCGAATATGCAAGTTTACTGTTTTAATGTTGTTTTACTGTCGACGTCAGACGTTACGGTCTAGTAGACCATCTTCAGTCGTCGACAGTAAAACAACATTAAATCAGTAAACTTGCATATTCAGATTTTGTTTTGTCTTTTGCATATTTTTCATCATACCGTCGGATCTACATCTACATATTTGCTGACATATATATATATATATATATATATATATATATATATATATATGTATGAAGAAATATAGTCTTAAGGTGTGCTATATTCATGGGATAAATTACTCAATATCAGAGATAGAGCTTGTGTAAATATAAAATATGGCCTGACGATTGCGTCTAGCATGAAGCCTGTCGTCTCTAAGTGTTGACTTCAATGTTCACTTGTATATATATATATATGTATATATATATATATATATATATATATATATATATATATATATATATATATATATATATATATATATATATTAAAAAAGAGAGAAACCGAAAACGTTTTTGGTTATAATATGGATTTGTTTTAAGTGTATATATTATATTTTATTCTTCATATTTTTGCTACACACGTTCCGGTCTCGTGACCTTCTTCAGGCAAATTAAAGGAATCAATTTTTGAAGTAATCAATTTCTTAATGTTTTTTTTTTTTTTAATGTTTCATTGTTTACCGAACGGACAATCTCGAGATATGTTTAAATGTTTGATTGTTGTGCAAGGGTTACCTTAAAGTTTAGGGAAATTTGTTGGCGCATTCTAACAAGATTTGAGCAGGGCCCAAAATTAACCTTACAGATAGTGGCAAAAGAACGCGAAAGAATTCTAAATTTATGACATAATACTGCAAAAAAATGAAGAAAGGGATATAGTACAGGTGCAGACAGTTCGACTAAAGGGCAAAAAAAGAAGAAAAAAAAAGTGATGACTGCAACGAATCCATGTTACGATTGCGGAGGGCTTTATTTTAAAGCGAATTACACGTCGAAAATTAAAAAAAAGTGTTTCCAATTTGAAAGACTGGGTTATATACAAAAGTCATTGTAAATAAAACCAAAGCAAAAATGTATAAGTCGTTTTGATACAGTATTGTTTGGTTTGGTTTGTTTTGTTTTACGGCACATCAACCTCAATGGCTCATTTAATGCCGACAACTTTTTTTTTCCTGGTAATATTTTTGTTTTGTCAAAAATCTATTTCTGTTAATATTTTTTTCTCAAAAATGTATAGCTGGTAATACCATTTTTCCAAAACGTACAGCTGGTAATATTATTTTTTCAAAAACTTATAGCTGGTAATATTATTTTTTCAAAAACGTATAGCGAGTAATATTATTTTTTTTAAAAACGTATAGCCACTATTCTTAAAAAAAAAACGTATAGCTGGTAATATTTTTTCAAAAACGTACAGCTGGCGTATTATCAGAGGCCTTGCTGTTGGACGTAGTTTATCGTCTTACCCAGGGCACGGATTTAGTTTATCGTGTTACCCAGGACGCGGATGTAGTTCATCGTCTTACGCAGGACGCGGATGTAGTTTATCGTCATACCCAGGACGCAGATGAAGTTTATCGTCATACCCAGGACGCGGATATAGTCTGGGTGTTAACTATTTGCCCATAGCTGGGACCCTAACAGGTGCTACCACCCCGGGTCAAGGTGGACCTGGGAACCAGGTGGTTCCACGCCCCTCAAAACCTCCTGATCAGAGGCTTTGCTGTTGGATGCAGTTTAACGTCATACCCAGGACTCGTATGTAGTTTATCGTCTTACCCTGGACGCGGATGTAGTTTATCGTCTTACCCTGGACGCGAATCCAGTTTATCGTCTTACCCAGGACGCGGATGCAGTTTATCATCATACCCAGGACGGTACAGTATTGTACTGACAATTTAAAAATATCTGAATAAGGTCCAGAACAGAAAATCTGAGAAGGTTAAGAAGAATAACGCGGAAGAAAAACTTCATCTGGACACAGGCAGCGACATTGCTATAGTTAATAAAAAAAACTTGGAAAAATCTTGGTGAAAATACGTGGCATCTCGGGGGGAAAATGTTTTCGAGGAAAAAAATTACATGTAATGTTTTGTGTGCCGGTAAAACTTTAAAAACTAAAAGGCGTTCGTTTAAAAAAAAAAAATAATGCGTTGAACTTATTGAGCGCGGATTGGATAGAACTGTTCGATTTGTGGTGTCTGCCCGTAAATTCGTTCTGTAAAAAAAGTGAATTGCCCCTTCTCCAAAACAAGTATGGTGACTGAAAGTTTTTTTTAAACGAGTTAAAAAAAGGGTTTTACTATAGTATTCTCCGAAGGTCTTGGAAAAAGTATTAAGGCGAAGGCAATTTTTTCACTTAAAGGAAAATGTAGTTCATGTTTTTAAACCTAAACGTAGGGTACCTTGGGAACGGTGATATAGACCGTTCATTACTGTCAAACTCTCTGCTTCGTCAAAGAGGAAACCGGACGAGGCTTTTCTAGTTCCACGTGCCATGTTTAATGGATGTCAGTTATCAGTTATCTCCTGTTAATTCCCCTCCTTGAGGACACATGGCACAGTGGATAAAGGCGTTAGTTAGATCCAGTGACAGGACCTAAAGAGTGTGAGTTCAATACCCGGTTAAGGCAGTGGAGAACTTGGAGAGGGGAATTAACAGGAGATAACTGATAACTGACATCCATTAGACATGACACGTGGAACTAGAACAGTCTACCCCATTGAGCGAAATAAAGGGTTCAGTTCGATATTCCAACCACCTGTAGAAGGTCGGAGTTGTACAACGGCCGAAACGTTGGGATAAATATGGCGACAAAGATGACGACAATAGTCCGAATAATATAAATAGTGTACATAATACCTCATCTCAGAAATATAGACAGATACTGAAGGGCCGAAATGTTGTAATAAATATGGCAACAAAGATGAGGACAATAGTCCGTATAATGTAAATAATGTACATAATACCTCATCTCAGAAATATAGTCAGATACTGAAAGGCCGAAACGTTGTAATAAATATGGCGACAAAGATGCGGACAATTGTCCGAATAATGTAAATAGTGTACATAACACCTCATCTCAGAAATTTTGACAGAAACTGAAGCATACTTCAATAAACTAAAAGAGTTCAATACAATGCCAGGGTATTGGAATTCAATAAATAAAAACCTCAATAAAAGGTCAGAGTATTTAAATCAATTTTATTCGGATGTAGCTTACAGTCAATGATAGCCTTGTGAAAAAAAAAGGTAAAAAATTTTTCATTCCCTATATCTGAAACCCCTGAAATTCCCCACCACCCGCTCTTGAAAGAATCAAAGATGGAGAAATCCTGGTCTAGACGTACAGCTAAGCCTATTTCATTCAGCTTCCTAATGTTTTTGTTAATTTTTTATCGCTGTTGTTTTTATAAACATTTCTCACATTGTGATAGAAGTAGAATTTGTTAAGAAAGGCGAAATATGGTATGAAATTTTACCGCGTAAAACTCAGTAATGAATGCACTTTCTATATATTCTCACCTTAATCTACGATGCTTATATATATATCTATCTACTATCTATATTTCTCATGTTGTCTGTCTGTGTGTCTGTAGTGGGCGTTGTTACCTCGCCCAGGCCGCATTTCTCACCCGATTTCGATGCGGTTTTCACCACAAGTTTGCAAATGGCTGCCGTAAGGACATGGCGGAGCCCGATTTTTGAGTTTGGATTCAGGTTCCGAAAAAATCGATAATCGAAAAAAATCTGCTTGCAGAAGGAATGATTGCATTTCAACCAAATTTGACACCCTCTTAGAGTCTACCATTAGAAGTGTTGTCCAGAAGTTTCATAACCACGGATCCCTAAACAGCGCGGAAAATCCCCCCCCAAAAAATCCGATACGCTCAGATTTCACCTGAACCGCATGTCGGTTTTTAGCGAAAACCGACCGGATTTATGAGGAGGCCATTGGGAATCACCATGTGAAGTTTCAACTCTGAGCGCCCCCACCCCCTTACAGAGTGAAAATCGACAATCGGTCAACTCTTAAAAATGTTTTTCCGGTTGGGTATTTCCTAAATGCAGATTAATTTAAGGTCACGCTATGCGCGGGAAGAAACAGGTCAGTGCGTGCTCCACAGTGGAAGAAAACATTTGACCTCAAATTCTGGAATGGGTGCAGGGCCATTGAAATTCAGCTTTTTTATCCCTGCTATCAGGTTTGACTTTGAGCCACAGATGACATATTTGACTTTGTCAACACTTTTGCTTTAATCGTCACATCTTACCAAAATAAGCACTTCCTTTATTCGCGTCTTTACTGAACCCCCCCCCCCCCAAAAAAAACAACCCGCATACGTGCTGCGTGAAAATGGTTCCGCCCTCAGCAGTCCATTTTCCAATTCTTTAAACCTTTTCCCCTAGCCCAGGCCGCATCCCAGACCTGACGTGGAGTTTTTGCGCTAAAGCAGCAGGGCTTCCTCCCAATCCATTTCAAAGCTAATGCCGGCAAACGGTTAGCGGCTTTTCGTTGTCGCACAAACCAAACGAGCAAACGCTTCATTGCAGCTCCTTGCATTCTCATCGCCGGCATCACGTGCGTTAGAGCCAAGCTGCATATGCAGCAGGCAGCTTGACCCCGTTTACGGCCAAGCCTTGCGCTTGCCAAATCATGCGCGCGTGCGTGAATGCGCGTTAGCATCTTCCATTTTGCGTGAGCTCATTCATTGGTCTAAGTCATGGCCATTATCCAGGCTACACCAATCAATAACAAGTCACGCTCCCTTTAAATACCTTCATCGCAGCTGCATCCGCACTCACGTCTTGATTTGATCGCCATTAACGCATCTATCCTTGGATTAATTGATAGCTTCCTGCTACCGCAAGTTACCTATTTGCTTAAACGTTTGCATTATCCATTTTATCTCCGCGTGCTGCCTCTACTGCGCAGCCCAGTTCATCTTAGCGTTCCATACCTATTTCTACCTTTTCGTTGTTCAGTTTTGCTATTAGACAGTTAACTGCTGTCGCAAGTTACTTATTTACTCAATCGTTTGCCCAACCTATTTTACCTCCACGTTACAGTGTACTGCCTTTACTACGCAGCCCAGTACACCTCAGTACTTCACTGCCTATTTCACGTGTAACCCAAAATTCTTGCCTATCTCACATTGCGAATTTTTTCTAAGCTTCTGTACTAAACATTAACATTGTTATTTTAAGTCAAGTCATAGCGATTGCTGTATGAGTCGTACGATTTTTTAATCAAGCACGGGCAACGCCGGGCCATGCTGCTAGTACACACACACACACACACACACACACACACACACACACACACACACACATATATATATATATATATATATATATATATATATATCAAATTCTAGAATACATTTTATGAAAATTTCCAAAGAACGTAAGAGGGTGATATTTGCTTCGATAACTGTATTTCTGAATAAAAGTTTTTAGTAACATCATGATTCCCCACATGATGAGACGTTTAAAAAAGGTTTTCCCTTTTTTTGACGTTGAAACAAAAATGTACAATTTTGTAGTGTATATGTGCATTTTCTAATGGAACATTGCGTAAGATACACACACACACACACACACACACACACACACACACACACACATATATATATATATATAGGTAAAAATCCGTGGGTAAGTAATCCAAGTGAATCCTAATAATATAAAATATTAAAACTGATCCACAAAGAAAGCTCAGTGTATTCATTGCAGAGCATATATAAATAAATTACATATAAAATGAAACTCAAGATACCTCATCTGTATAGCCATTTCATCCCGTGTGGTGAAATGGCCATTCAGATGAGGTATTTTGAGTTTCATTTATATATATATATATATATATATATATATATATATATATATATATATATATATATATATATATCATAACGATTTATGAATTTTTACATATCAAGACCAATATTGGGAGAAAAATGTGTGACGTCTTTCGTTCTTTAGGACTTCATCGGACTATGAACACAAAAGGGACATTTTACAAAACAATACGTGAAAAACAATACTTGCTGACCGTAACAAGACCGACTAAAATTTTGACATAAAAAATTACTATTCTGGTCAAAGAAGTAAACAATTCGAAAATGCTCTGAGAGTGCCTTGGTTGCAAGGCCATTGACAGTAAATTTGCGCCAGGGCTCTTGCAACATTTCCCTATTCCTGGCAGAAATATTATCGCACATTGGGGGATATATTATAATGAGAGTGATAGTAAAAAAAAAATCCCAGCATCTCTCGTTCGTGCGCATGTGTAGTCACACGAACGAAACAAATTTCGTCCAATGATGTCTTAAAAGACGAAACGCACCAGACGAAAACTTTTTTTGCACTTGATGGAAGGTAGAAAAGCTTCTCTAAGACGACTGATAGAGAGCAGTTTCGTTTTGGAGGCGCTAATATTAACAAGCCAATGCTGGCCCCAGTTAAAAATAGAATGTAGGTCGCTTTATTGAACCTATTAGTTAAGCTTAATTCGCTTCTATGAACTTGTAACTTAGAACAGATTACTGAATGAGTAATAACCAAAACGGAGGTTGGAAATGAAATGGTAATCTTTATAGCATCAACAAACTACAATACTCGCCAGCGGCGTGGAGTAGGTAAACCACAGCCAGTGGTGGACTACTTAGCCAGCATATTAACCCCACTTACGTGTCCAACGTATTGATGAGGATTGGGTCATAGCTATTACTGTTCAGAGGTACGGTATATAACAGAATTAATAGTAGGTACAATTATCGTCTGGTTCACACTCCTCCCGTGTCTTTTGAAGGGCAGTAGAGGTTTATCCCTTGTTTCCTGTTTAGGATTGGGTTTGCGGTTCTTTCAAAAGTCTTCTCATTCTCTTTCACTCTCAGTAATCCCTAGCGTCTTAGTAGCATTATTGCCTTGCTTGAATTAAAAACAAAGCCAACCAACACTACTACGGAACTGCATCTAGAATTCGTATATCATTTCTTCTATTCGACAGTGAGTCACTTATAGTGCATTTCAAAGTTTAATTGGGAGCACTTGCAAAGAGCGAATTTTGTTTCTCTGTGAACTTTGGCGTAAGAGTCGAACATAAAGTCTTCTTTACCAGGAATTCTAACTTTTCATTTTCGCATCTCTTTGTTAGAGGTGATGATAAATGGGTTTTGCAAGCCAACAGAAAAGTAAAAAAAGTTAGTGGCTATCACAAAACGCTCTGACCCAAAGACTATTTAAACAGGTTTTACAAGTTAAAAAAAAGAACTCTCTTGCACGCTTGAAAGGAAAACATAATATAATATAATAAAAACTTAATCGCTGTACCTTGTCAGTTATTTTCAATGAAACCTGTATAAAAGATGATTGCTGCCCAAATACCCACGTACATGTATACATACATCTTCAGTAATGGATAGCTACACATAGTTTTTGCCTTACTAGTTGCGCCCCTGATGATGATCTGAGAAAGAGATGGAAAGTACTTGGGAAATAAAAGTGATTCTCACTGTTACAATTCAATTATAATGTACGGAAAAATATTCGCGAATATGAAAGGATTATGATAAAAATAAGCAGTCATAATGTTTATAATTTATTCAATCAGACATGCCTAAAAGAGAATTTGCTGCCTAAATACAAATTATATATATATATATATATATATATATATATATATATATATCTTATCTCTTTATATATATATATTATATCTTTATATATATATATATATATATATATATATATATATATATATATATCTTATCTCTTTATATATATGTATATGTATATATATGTATATATATATATATATATATATATACCTTATATCGTTATATGTTATCTTTTTATATATATATAAATATAAAAGTGAACATATATATATATATATATATATATATATATATATATATACCTTATCTCTTTCCATTGAGTTGACCGATTAAATAGGTCAATGTCTGATCCTTACCCCCTCCTTCCTCAATATTAAGTAATATAATAAACAGAAATATGAAAATAAATTTTTAAATTCTCCCTCCCCTCTCTAAACTCAACCATGTCTCTCATACCATTCTTCGCCACCCTCTATGTCAACTTATATAAGCTTAATACTGCCCGTCAAAAGTGTCAATTTTAAATTCATTTTTCGTTTCACCTTTTGAAAGTGAAGTCTGAAGATCCAGAGAAAAATAAAATTCTCTGGTGAAATAAATTATTACAAATGGAGCCTTAAAGTGGTCTGTTTTTCTTTAAATTAATATATATATATATATATATATATATATATATATATATATATATATATATATATATATATATATATATATATATATATATTAATGCTTCTTTCATTAAATAATACAGACAAGTTTTGTCTATTTATTTTAAGTAAGTTCTTTTCATATTGTTTGATAAGCTTAATAACATTATCATTGAAAGACGAAAAGAAGCATCCATTAATGAAAAATTGCTGCCTAAATATACACAATATATATATATATATATATATATATATATATATATATATATATATATATATATATGTTGAATTACCTTATGTAATTTTTCATTATTGAAACGAGGTATTAATATTTTAAAATAAAGGTCGAGGTTATTTGAAATGGTGTCTAATTTCCAGCTATTCATACCACCATGGAACTGTGTATAAGCTTTGTCTAGACGAGTTGCTCTGTTTCTAGTTATGTTATCCTTTCTCCTCTTTTTTCTCTTACTTCTCATCTTTCCCTGCCTCTTCCTTTCTGTTTCTTTAAAGTTTAAAAATCTTTAAATTACCTTTTTATTTTATCTCCAAATTCCTTGCTGTTGACAAACCTTGCAAGGTAAAGTCTTGCGGGCAGAAATAGCTATTCATATGAGGTATCTTTGAATTTCAATTATATGCAATTCATTTATTTATATATGTAATTTAGTTATTTATATTTATATATTGATTTTAACTATAATAATTTATATATATTTATATATTTATTTTATCTGTAATAAATACTTTGTGGGTCAGTTTTAGTACTTTATATTATTTGGATCCACTTGGATTATTTAACCACCGATTTTTACTATATATATATATATATTGCATGTGCATATGTGTGTGTGTGTGTGTGAGAGAGAGAGAGAGAGAGAGAGAGAGAGAGAGAGAGATTGTGTGTGCGTGTATTGTTTCCAGGTTCACCCTGACCCAGGGTGGTAGCACCGGCTAGGGTCCCAGCGATGGGTAAATAGTGAATTCCCAAACAAAACAAAAAAAAATCTATGAAAGTTTAAAAAGACATTTTTTTTTAAAATAGTAATTCATTTTTATAAAACAATGCTTTTTCATAAGTAGTTGACGGCATAAAATTGTGTTCCAAATAGTAAGATTCTACGGGATATTAAATTACCCAGAGAGGTTGATATGTCGCTAAACAAAATCAACTTAACAATCAACATGTAACAATAAAAATGTATTCCAAAATATAACTTCAACAAAACTACAACATAAAACACATATATCACTGCCTCTAGTAATCATGTCCACACAAACATGTATGCGCACAAAAGCTGAGTATCATCTACCATGTATTCAATTGAGATAACAAGCAGTTACCCCCGCCCAACCTGGGGTCAGAACTGTATGAAGGTATAAAAATACATTTTTATAGTACAGTGTAACCCGGATATAAGAGCGTTGTCGGGACTGGAGAAGAAGTCTCTTATATCCGGGTTTATCTTATATCCGGGTATGGTCTATTATATATACATTAACACAAGCTCTAATATGGGACCAGAGAAAATATCTCTTATATCCGTGTTTCTCTTATATCCGGGTCTCTTATATCCGGATTACACTGTAATACATATTTTTATACATAATGCATTTTATCTGTAGTCGAAGGCATACAATTGCGTTCAAAATAT
The DNA here is from genome assembly GCA_964036315.1 of Acanthosepion esculentum. Classification (NCBI taxonomy): domain Eukaryota; kingdom Metazoa; phylum Mollusca; class Cephalopoda; order Sepiida; family Sepiidae; genus Acanthosepion; species Acanthosepion esculentum. Next base: position 124,807,849 of record OZ038479.1, on the reverse strand, counting down.
CCTTAGTTGAAACTATAAAAATTTGTCCAAAATAGATTTCGGCATAAAATAACTCGTAGATGTTGAGATGCTTCTAAACAAAATCACCCTACCAAACAACCAACATGAAAGAATTCTTCCATGAACTTAATCCATATATCTTACAATTTCTAAATTCAACCTGTAAATAAGACTTCAACAAACTACAACATAAAACAGGCATCACTGTCCACACAAACATATTTATGCCCGAAAGATGTGCATCACCTACCATGTATTCAATTGTGAAAGCAGAATACCATCATATTTTTATTACTTCAAAGCTCCAAAGAAAATTAAATTCCGACATTAAATAATCCATGAGGAGATGGTGTGCCGTTAAACAAACAAATCAATCCAACGGGATTTTTCTGAAGAATTAATGGATTTATTTTTAATCCGATCTTCTTATTACTTCAAAAGTCAATTAAAAAACGGGTCGTCTATTACAAACACGTGTATCCGTCAAAAATAACGGATATACAATTAAGCTAAATTTTGACTCGAGGAATTGTGTGTGGGTGGGCACCCAATTTCAGTGTTGGTGTGTGTAAGGATCGAACTCAATAAATAAGTAATGGTCTGACCAATTGACTCGCTAACCACTGCATTACGGTGTGTTACTATTTCTCATATTTCAGCTAGGACTGGCACAGGGCCACTAGTGTAGACTATTGATGGGTTAAGAATTACATTACGAGACATATTGTCTTTCCTAATTTACTTTGATTCTGCCTTAAACTCTTCATATCTATCTATCTATCTATCTATCTATCTATCTATCTATCTATCTATCTATCTATCTATCTATCTATCTTTCCCAGTCTGTTCATATCTATCTATCTATCTATCTTTCCCAGTCTATTCATATCTATCTATCTATCTATCTATCTATCTATCTATCTATCTATCTATCTATCTATCTTTCCCAGTCTATTCATATCTATCTATCTATCTATCTATCTATCTATCTATCTATCTATCTATCTATCTATCTATCTATCTATCTTTCCCAGTCTATTCATATCTATCTATCTTTCCCAGTCTATTCATATCTATCTATCTTTCCCAGTCTATTCATATCTATCTATCTATCTATCTATCTATCTATCTATCTATCTATCTATCTATCTATCTATCTATCTATCCCAGTCTGTTCATATCTATCTATCTATCTATCTATCTATCTATCTATCTATCTATCTATCTTTTCCAGTCTGTTCATATCTATCTATCTATCTATCTATCTATCTATCTATCTATCTATCTATCTATCTATCTATCTATCTATCTATCTTTTCCAGTCTGTTCATATCTATCTATCTATCTATCTATCTATCTATCTATCTATCTATCTATCTATCTATCCCAGTCTGTTCATATCTATCTATCTATCTATCTATCTATCTATCTATCTATCTATCTATCTATCTATCTATCTATCTATCTTTTCCAGTCTGTTCATATCTATCTATCTATCTATCTATCTATCTATCTATCTATCTATCTATCTATCTATCTATCTTTTCCAGTCTGTTCATATCTATCTATCTATCTATCTATCTATCTATCTATCTATCTATCTATCTATCTATCTATCTATCTATCCCAGTCTGTTCATATCTATCTATCTATCTATCTATCGATCTATCTATCTATCTATCTATCTATCTATCTATCTATCTATCTATCTATCTATCTCTGAATGTTTCACAGCTTGGAAAATGAAGTCGGTCGACGAACACATATGTACTCAGACACAGACGTAGACCCGCACTTACACGCATTGAGACACGCATTCATACCCATATATGCAGACACACACACACATAAACACACACACACATACACGCACATGCACACACATATGCATTCACATCCACTTATACGTACTCCTGATGTGCCTTGACTTGCACCCGCCCGTACAGCCAAACGAGTGGAAAAAAATGCACTAAATGTCCTTCCGAATCCGAAAAATAATTTTATGGGCTCATGTCCGCAATAACCAAACACTTGTAAACAGAAAGAAGCCCCAGGATCGGGCAAAGAATAAACAGAGGTAATAGAATTCTCCCCCACGCCAACCACACTTTTTTTTCTTTGCAAGACCTTCCTCGGTTTACTTGAGTCACGGAAAGATTTTTGGGAGTTGAGTTGAATACTGAATGATAATGGTTTTGTTCGCAGGGGAGCGGGGAGCGCCCTGTGTACACATTCACTCGCCGTCTGTGTACACATTTGCATAGATGTGTAAAAGAGAGTTTGGCGACTCTAGAGAATGGCATATGGAATGAATGGTGCGTGAAGTGAGAATGTTTTGTGGGCCATTGAGTTTGTCAAAATAAAGAGAAACTGGAGAATTACTTGCTATTTTTTTTTTCAAATCCGGAATTAATATACACGATGTCAAGATGGCGACTGTGACATAGTATGAAGGGCAATTCTATCAAAACCGTTAAAAGATACTGTCAACTAATCAATTTGTCTGTTTGTATTAGTCTATTTGTATATACAGTTGTGGACAGAATTATTCGCCCTTACTGAATATTTGAATATTTTCTAAGGAAATATTTATAGGTTTCTGAATTTACCATAAATAGTTGATTCCATATTTAGTTTTCAATAATTAGTGAAATTTTTAGAAGTTTCGATCTATTATATATATAGTTATACATTTTTCTAAAAATTGGTGCAGACCAAAATTATTCGCCCCTCTTATGAAAATTATGAATTACTATTGCTCTATGGCAGTTGTAATGTGTTTATTTTTCTTAATTTGACATTTAATACACCCTTTGAAAATGAAATATGTATGCCATTTTTATTTTAATGTCAAAATTTAAAACAAAAAAAAATAAAAAATAACATAGGACAAAATTATTGGCCCTCTCGAATCAATAATCGATTGTCTAACCATTAATCTTGATTATTACCTTTACTCATTTTTTATAGTTCCTTACAAGATCACTACATTCATTGGCAGGTATTTAGTTCCATTCTTCATCTGCAATTGCTTTTAGCTCCTCTAAATTAGAAGGACTATTTCAAATATACCCATAGATTTTCAATGGGATTTAGGTCAGGACTTTGAGCAGGGTACGCCAATACCTTAATTTTGGTGTCATCTAAGTATTTTGCGATTAACAAAATTTGGCCGACCAAGAAGCGTGCTCCAGGATTGAACAGCGGTCAGTTATCAAGTTTTGGGTTGCTGAAGGGTGCAAACCAGTTGAAATTCATAGGAGAATGTCAACTGTGTATGGTGCCACATGTTTCAGCCAAAAAATGTCTACAAATGGGTTAAATTGTTTAAAGAAGGACGGAGCAGTGTTGAGGATGAAGACAGGCCTGGGAGGCCTACAGAAGTGAGGTCTCCTGAGGTGATCGAATCAGTCAATGACCTCATTCAGTCTGACAGAAGGGTGACAGTGGATGACATTGCAAGAAATTTGAGCTTATCTGTTGGGACAAATGCAGGGGTCATCAGTCAGAAGGAGTCATCTTGCATCATGACAACGCAAGGCCTCACACAGCAGCCCAAACGGTGCAGACCATCAACGAGCTGGGCTGGGAACTGCTCCCTCGTCCCCCTTACAGCCCAGACCTTGCCCCTTCAGACTTTCACCTGTTTGGTCCCTTGAAAGCGTTCACGAGAGGCACGAAGTTTAAAAGTGACGATGAAGTCAAAAGTGTTGTGAGCGACTGGCTGAGACATCAGCCCAAAGATTTTTACGCTGAGGGAATACGGAAAAGTGTGTGACAGTGCTGGGAGACTACGTTGAAAAATTAAAAAAAATGTAAGCTTGTATCTGTATTAGAAGTACTTATACCGAAAAATTCACCTTATTTATTGAATGACCCTCGTATATATATATATATATATATATATATATATATATATATATATATATATATATATATATATATATATATATATATATATATATATAAAATGATAATTCCTTATCTAAAAAATTACGAAATAATGACAGAGCGATGGAGAGTCAGCTATGTGCCATGCGTGATACAGGCTTATGCGATTTTTCTCGTAGGTTGCCATTTCTTTCTTTCATTGCCATCCAAGGCTATAGAACCCAGTCTGTCCTACTATTTACCCATATCTGGGGGAGAAGAAGAGGATTCATACCTTTCCCAAGGGTATTAGTACGTAAGTGCATGTAATGGATTCGACTGGAATTCGAACTCAGCTCTCCGATCCCCTCAGTCCGAGCTGTTATCCATTACTCTCGTACGCTGTTCAAAACATTGTGACTGTAACAATCAAGATGAGCATGCTGATCCGAAGAGCGAAACATATAATAATTATAATAATTCCTCATCGAAAAAAAATTCTTATATAAATAATGAAAGAAGGCTGGAGAATACAACGGTCGGAATGTTGCGAGTGTAACAACCAAGATAATGATGCTGGTTAGAATAGCAAAGCAATAATCCTCAGGTTAAAAATTTCGCCAAGAATTCCTTGATACTTCATTAACACCCTAACATTGTCCATTGACAAAAATGCGACATTAATTTCCGAGCAAGCTAAAAGCAATTACCATGAGATGAAAAAAAAAAAAGAAAAAAAAATGACAAGAAAACAAACGTCATTATAACAGTAAAATGATATCTGGTAAAAGCAACCAGTGAGACAATGTCCCAATTGAGTGTCTCCGCTTCTCTGGCGTCTCGTCATTTTTATTTAAGTCGTCATATTGGTGACGAGTCGGGTGCCACACGCTGGTGTAAAGTGAAATGGGTGGATACCAAGGGGCAAAATACATACTGAAGTGTTCGGGTAGGGATAATGTGTCAAATGACACACGGCTGGACACCCAAATCGTCGAATTCTGTTGTTAAATGTGTGACAGGTCCAAATTCCAAGATGGCGCGGAAGAAGTAGAGGAATTATTTGTAATTTAAAATAACTGGATTGTTGTACTTGCTTTTAAGTACAAATATGCGTGTGTGTATGTGCACACACACACACACACACACACACACACACACACACACACACACACACACACACACACACACACACAGAGTGAAAATATTTTAAAAGTGTAGTTAAATAAAACGTATTCTAACCTAAACCTCCCCTAAAAAAATCTTTAAATATACAAGTAGGAAAACATTCCGAAAGACTTTTTGCCGTTAATAATAATAAAAAAAACCCCAGACGACATGCATATAACGGACGTCAGAATTCGTTAAAAAAGACACCCCTACCCTCCCTAAACTTAACCACTTTTTCGAACGTAACTCATTATTGATACAAAAATAGTTAATAAAAATGAACACACTACCGACCCTTGTCTGAATGATTGGATTTTCTCTGTATCCTTGTGTGCCTTTAAAACAGTAAATTAAAGAATAAGTTATTACACTATTCACTTGAAGATGAAATGGAACTAATGCTTTTAATTTAATTACAAAATTAAATTTGAAGATTTTAGCTTCTATTTTTGAAACATGGTTATTACTGTGTAGCGAAAAACATATTTTAAATCAGTTAATTTATAATATTTATGCTCTGTAAATTTACATTGAGCATTGTTTTAGTAAAAATAAAAATATCAATAAGAACACCGGATTATATATCTTACTGTTCTTTCTTTATATATATATATATATATATATATATATATATATGTATATATATATGTGTGTGTGTGTGTGTGTGTGTGTGTGTGTGTGTGTGTGTGTGTTTGTGTGTGTGTGTATATATATTTTATATATATAAACCTAAAGAGCTAGGTAAACCTACCTAAGTTTCACCTAAACGGATCGTCAGGGTAAAACTGGCCAAAGAGGTAAAAATGAAACAGAATATATAGCTTAAACCAAAAACAACCATAAACACGTGACAGCCCCCCCCCGCGACCCCCCGCGACCCCCCCCCCCCAAACATAATAAAAACTTAATAACGGGGGGAGAGGTAAGGGGTTACTATGCTTTTACTCGTTTGGGCGTTTTTTTTTCTTTGGACTGAGCTTGAACTCTGGACGATTGTTTTCGCCTCAATTTCATGTTCTTAGTTCTTTCTTTTTTTGTTCCTCTTTTTTCCTGGGGCACTGGTTTCTTCTACTACAAGCCGATATACCCAAGGTTTTTCCAAGCGAGTACCAATATATATATATATATATAGTTATTTTCCAAGCGTAGCTTACATATGGCACAAGGCCGAAAGTATGGAGCACCCAGTGAGGATCGAACTCACTATTCAGTCGTTAATGTTCTAGCGAGACAAGCTTACTAACCATTACACCGCTT
>OZ038479.1:124784052-124796552 GCA_964036315.1 Acanthosepion esculentum | reverse complement strand
AAGAAGGAAATTCTGAAAAAGAAGAAGAAGGAGATTCTGAAGAAGTAGAAGAAGAAGAAGAAGAAGAAGAAGAAGAAGGATATTTTGAAGAAGAAGAAAGAGAAGAAGAAGATTCTGAAGAAGAAGGAGATTCTGAAGAAGAAGAAGAAGAGGCAGAAGAAGAAGATTCTGAAGAAGTCAAAGAAGAGTGAAAATGATCCTAACCTTTTCCAAGTAATCCATAAGATAGCCTTTAAAGGACCCAGAAACAAGAAACATCTCACATCTGGCACTTCTAGTATTAAAAAAAAATCCTTACCCCTTTCCAATCCCTGTCCTATCTTCCCCACCTCTGCCATCCAGGCTGATGATCTCTTAATCGGCCGTAACACACAAACCTACAACCAGTGTTGCCAGATTGCAAAAAACCCGAGCGCTACTAAATTTTCATTTTCGCTATTTGTAACTTTCGGGGTTATTTTTTTAATTTTTTTTTAATTAAACCAGGCTTACAAGGGATGCTAACGGGAAAAAAGCTAATTTTAAATTTACTACCACTGCACCTTCAAATGCACTTGAATTCGTTAATTATCGCCCAATTTATCAACATTGGCCAGGACGAAGGCCAAAGAGTGAGACATTAAGTGGGGGATCTGTTTTGCTTTGCAATAAAGTAATAAATCAATCCCCCAGTTTTTTTTGCCATGGTTAGTTATAAACATTTTCTTAACTGGGTGACTTTTGAAAACCCAGCACTACCGAATAATAAATTTCACGAACTGTGTGTTTTAGCGTTACTTTTAAAATATGCGTGTACATGTGTGTGTGTGTGTGTAGATGGTGTTAACTATCTCAATTTGCTACATGCATCCCAAGTTGACATTAATATTTGATTAGCAAACAAGTGGATATTAAATGGGGGTCGGTTTTGTTTCGCAAACAGATTATAAATAGACCACCCACTTTTTGCCATACTAGGTACCATACATCTCTCTATACTAGAAGATATACTTGGAGACAGTGTCACCAGATTGAGTTAATCATGAAAACCCAGCACAATTAAATAATAAATTTCACGAACTGTGTGTTTTAGCGTTACTTTCAAGATGCGTGTGTGTGCGTTTGGGGCGGGGGTTAATTATCTCAATTTGCTACTGGCATTCCAAGTTGGCATTATTTAAATCATTAATATTTGCACTATTTACTTTATTCGGACTATTGTCCTCATCTTTGTTGGCATATTTATCACAACGTTTCGCCCGTTGTACGCTCCGGCCTTCTTCAGGTGGTTAGAATGTCGAACTGAACTCTTTATTTTGCTCACTGGGGTAGACTGTTCTAGTTCCACGTGCCATGTCTAATGGATGTCAGTTATCAGTTATCTCCTGTTAATTTCCCTCTCCAAGTTCTCCACCGCCTTAGCCAGGTATTGAACTCACAACTCCTTAAGGACACACGGCACAGTGGATAAAGGTGTTGGTTAGATCCAGTTGTGAATTATACCCGCACTACTTTTTCTGACGTAGATTCTATTGAATAAATTTATCTTGCACATTTATAAATCTACCATTCGTCCGTGTATTGAATACTGTTGCCATATCTAGTCTGGTACTCCTACTGTGCATCTCGAGATTCTTGACAAAACCCAGAGAAGGGTCTGCAATAAAATCAGTCCTCACCAGGCATCTCGTCTCCAGTCATTTTCTCACCGATATGATATAGCTTCTCCTTTCTACAAATATTTTCATTTAATCACCACGGAGAACCTACGTCTGTTGCAAGGAAGGTTAGTTCACTATGTCGTGCCAAAAGTTTTTTTTCTCGTCAGAATGCATCTTGCACATTTATAAATCTACCATTTGTCCGTGTATTGAATACTGTTGCCATATCTAGTCTGGTACTCCTACTGTGCATCTCGAGATTCTTGGCCATCTTGCATATTTATAAATCTACCTTTCGTATTGAATGCTGCTGCCATATCTGGTTTAGTGCTCCGGCTATGCAGGGTGCAACAGTAAAATTGTCCAAATCGTGTAAAGGCATAATTATTCATCCCCCAAAAATATTTAATATCTAAAAATGACTAAACTAATTGAGTTTTATCCAGGTTTTCAGATAAGACCTTTAGCCATCATGACATCATTTGTCGTAAGAATCACTGAAAAACCCTTTGAGTTATTCATCTAGAAAGAGAACAGGTTAAAATCGTTTTGTGTCTGGCTTCCATCTTCAAAGTTCATTCAAGAACCATCAAGAGAATGATGAAGAAGTTTTCAAAAAGAGGGAACAGTTTGCTGATACACTTCCCCGATAATTAAATGTTTGCACTTGGTTTATTTTTCATGTCTAATTCGTCGTTTGCATTTTGGATTTTTCCACTTGCCAATGGTGATTTTCCTAGCGTAGCATAGATGTGGCCCAAAGCCGAAAGTATGGGGCACCCAGTGAGGATCGAAGTGCTGATGACCATATATTATGCTCTTGATGATGAACATGCATTATGTCTTCTCGCTTGTCAATAGTTAGTCTTTTCTTCTCTCTTTCCTTTACTTGACTTACTTGACTTGTATCGGTTTTCACCCTGGTCGGGTTGAACCGGCTTCCTCCCGAGCAAGTACAGCATTACGGACCATCACTGCCCTCGCCCGCCGATCCTGAGCCAGGTCACACGAAATGGCGTGCCACTCGCGATTCCATCGCTGAAGACCAACTACTTGCGAATCCGATAGTACTGCTAGGTCATCCTTGATTGTGCTAGCCCACGTCTTCAGCTGCCCACCGACACGTCTTCGCCAGCCAGGAAGAGAAGGAGGGAGATGTACATCGCGGATGAGCTCTCCCTCCGAGCATCGAGCTGCGTGCCCGAAACATCGGAGACGACGCTGGAGCAGGACGGGTGGAAGAGGACGGAGACTCAGGCGACGACCCTATTCCCCTACCCTATTCAACTATACAATCGACTACATCCTCAGCAGGGCCTTTCGGGACTACGCTGGAGTTACGGTCGGTTGGAATGTCAGGGTGTCTGATCTGGCCTACGTGGACGACATTGTCTTGGTCGGATCGAACTGTGTCGATGTGCAAGCAGCGCTCAACCGTGTGCAAGCTGCAGCACGGGATGTGGGTATGACCATCAATGCCTCGAAGACCAAAGTTATGCCATCCCTGGTTGATCCTAACTGGCAGCCACTGACGCTGGACAGGGTCAATCTGGAGGACGTGCAGTCCTTCATTTATCTCGGTTCAACCATTATACCATCCGGGCAGGCTGATGCAGAGGTCGAACGCCGTATAGGAGCTGCAAGGTCCGCATTCGTGCGTCTCAAGCGGTCACTATGGGGGCGACGAGAGATTTCCACGGCTACGAAGTGGCGCATCTGTCAGGCTATTGTTCGGACTATCTTTCTCTATGCCGCCGAATCGATCGTGTGCCCACAACCATTCTACGTCGTCGTTCCCTTTACTACCTTGTCTTGTGTAAGTATTCTTTCTCTGTCTATAATCAGCATGGTGTCATTTGCGCATCTTGCGTTGTTCCGATTGTGCCCACCAATAAAGAGTTCTGGATGGAAAGGTTACATCTACTTATGTTCAAAAGACCGGCGAGGAGTGTGAACACGACGATAGGCGAACCTATCTACTCCTATTGAGTAAAAAATAATGAATATATAGTAAATAAAATTTAGGCGGAGACGTTAGGAGTATAAAGTTGATGTAGATCTTAGAAAGAATCAGAAACCTGATCTTAAACGTAAAACAAGAAACAAACCTCTACTCATGTTCAAAAGAGAAGGGAGGAGTGTGAACAGGACGATAGGCGAACCTATCTACTACTATTGAGTAAAAAATAATGAATATATAGTAAATAAAATTTAGGCGGAGACGTTAGGAGTATAGAGTTGAAGTAGATCTTAGAAAGAACCAGAAACCTGATCCTAAACATAAAACAAGAAACAAACATCTACTCATGTTCAAAAGACCGGGGAGGAGTGTGAACAGGACGATAGGCGAACCTATCTACTCCTATTGAGGAAAAGAAATTAATGAATATATAGTAAATAAAATTTCAGAGTTTAGGGGGCGACGTTAGAAGTATAGTGTGAAAGTATACTTTAGACGGAACCGGAAGCCCAATCCTATACAGGAAACAAGGGATAAACCTCTACTGTTGAAAAGTTGCCTGACTTTATGTTATGTCTTCATTGCATTGAATGAAGATAACACAATCAATGAATTGAATGGTACTCTGAGGTGATTTAGTCTTGCTGAAATCGGTATTAAGCAGGTACGCTAGATCACCAACTCCTGACCGTTTCCCTCTCCTTTCTATTTACCCACCCACCACAAGGCAAGATGTGGCACAAGGCTAGTTTTTAACGTGGGGCGTGTCGAGCTTGTAGGCTCGTGCAAAAATTTCCCCGGGACCTCGTATACACGGGGTCGGGTTTCTCTACGTCCCCAAACGAGACTCTGCCCTTCGGCATAGCCTCGCCTGGGTTCCTCTCCGCCCGGGAGGCAGAGAGATCGACAAAAGAGGAAGAAAAAGAGAAAGCCTCTTCATCGACTTACCACTGAAACCCTCGGTCACGATGACTTGTGACTTCGTGCATGCACAGCTATCGATGGCACCCGAGTGTTCCGTCTTCCCAATTTCGCTCACAAGGCTTGGGTCAACCCGTGGTATGGTTCTCAGACATTTTCCTAGGGTGCAGCACGCTAAGATCGTCCCCGCCCCTCCAGATCGATAACATCAGGAATTCTCCTTTCTGAAAAATTGCCCATGGTGAGATTCGAACCTGGGTCTAATGGTCATATATATATATATATATATATATATATATATATATATATAAAGATATATATATATATATATATATATATATATATATATATTAATAGATAGATAGATATGAGCAGACTGAGATAGATTGATTGATAGATAGATAGAAAGATAGACAGATAGATAGATAGATAAATATTGAAAAGACTGAGATAGATAGATAATGAACAGACTTAGAGAGATATGAATAGACTGAGATAGATAGATAGATGGATAGATACATAGAGACATAAATATTGAAAAGACTGAGATAGATAGATAGATAGCTATGAAAAGACTGAGATAGATAGATATGAACAGACTGAGATAAATAGATAGATAGATATGAAAAGACTGAGATGGGTAGATAGATAGATATGAACAGATAGATGCCGCACGCTGGGATCGTCCCTGATTCAGGCCGATGACATCTGGAAGTCTCCTTCCTACCAAATCGACCATGGAGAGATTCGAACCCGGGTCTTACGGTTAGAAAGCGAACATTCTAACCACTCGGCCAGAACTTGGCCAGAACTTTTACAAGCCGCTCACGTTTACTATGAGATATTTTGTTGAAGTGGGGCCAACGGTCACTGAAATTCTTTTAGTCTTTTATTTTGCCAAGTTCTTTCCCCACCCCCATGCCATTCCATTGCGATCTTTTGAAGAATTTTGGGGAGTTTCTTGACCCGGCATTGATCTAAAGAGACAAGATGGATCATGGGGAATATACGAGATTTTATAATTTACTATTGTTGTTTATTTGGTGAGTTCTGGGAGTGACACAAACAAATACGTGGTTGAGCGAGTTCGGGGTGGGGGTATAGTGAGATAAAACCGGGGAGATTTAAGTGGGGCGAGAAAGGGGCGCGGACAGAGAGAGAAAGAGAGAGAAGAGGAAGTGACAGAATATAGACGGTATGTCATACCTTCATCATTCAGATTGTTCCTATCTATCTATCTATCTATCTATCTATCTATCTATCTATCTATCTATCTATCTATCTATCTATCTATGACAACATCTCACTAGATTACTATCCTTCTACCTATCACCCTCGTTATACTCGGGCATTAATCTATCTATCTATCTATCTATCTATCTATCTATCTATCTATCTATCTATGACAACATCTCACTAGATTACTATCCTTCTACCTATCTCCCTCGTTATACTCGGGCATTAATCTATCTATCTATCTATCTATCTATCTATCTATCTATCTATGACAACATCTCACTAGATTACAATCTTTCTACCTATCTCCCTCGTTATACTTGGGCATTAATCTATCTATCTATCTATCTATCTGTCTATCTATCTATCTATCTATCTATCTATCTATCTATCTATCTATCTATGACAACATCTCACTAGATTACTATCCTTCTACCTATCTCCCTCTTTATACTAGGGCATTAATCTATCTATCTATCTATCTATCTATCTATCTATCTATCTATCTATCTATCTATCTATCACTAATGGCTCAGTTGGTGGGGCTTAGACTGTATTCTCTGCTGACAGAGTAAGACACCTCTCCTAAAAGCTGCCACTTCCCGACTTGAGGCTTGCTGACTCGTTATGAATTCAAGCGTAAACCCGGTCAATGTTTTTGTATAGACTCAACTGTCAACCCTACCTATATTTACCTATAGCCTCAAGTTTACAGCTGAAATCTTTTACATAGACTCACGTATAGGTCCAAGGATGTTTATCAATAAATTCAAATATAAATAAAGCCAACGTTTAATTAGAGCTTCCGGTATAACCTCGGCCAATGTTTACTTATAGACATCAGTTATATAGCTGAGATTGGTTGCTTTTAGATGGAAACATAAATTTGACAATGTTTAATTATAGACTCAAGTATAAACACGGAGACTATTTACCTGTAAACATAAGTATAAATCTGTCATTTTTTATAGATTCATGTATACCATGACCAATATTTGCTAACCGACTCAAGTATAAGCCACACAAATGTTTACCTATAGACTTAGGTATAAAGATGACATTGTTTACCCATTGTCTCAAGTATAAAGCTGAAATTGTTTGCCTATAGGAAACAAGTATAAAGCTAAAATTGTTTATCTATAGATTCTAGTATAAATCTGAAAATGTTTCCCTATAGACTCAACTCTACATATGAAATTGTTTACCTATAGACTCAAGTATAAAGCGGAAATTGTTTCCCATTGTCTCAAGTATAAAGCTGAAATTGTTTAGCTATAAGCTCTAGTATAAAGCTGACATTATTGCCCATAGTCTCAAGTATAAAGCTGAAATTCTTTACCTATATTGTAAAGTATAATTCTTAGATTGTTTACCTATAAACCCAAGTATAAAGCTGAAATTGTTTACCTATAGACAAAACTATACGTTTGAAATTGTTTTGCCTATAGACTCAAGTAGAAAGCTGAAATTGTTTGCCTATAGAATAAAGTATAACGTGGCAATTGTTTACCTATAGACTCTAGTATAAAGCTGACATTGTTTGCCCATTATATCAAGTATAAAGCTGGAATTGTTTACTTATAGACTCAAGTAGGAAGTTGACATAGTTTGTCTATCGAATAATGTATAATGCTGGAATTGTTTATCTATAAATTCGAGGATCAAACTGACATTGTTTGCCCATAGTCTGAAGTATAAAGCTGAAATTCTTTACCTATATTCTCAAGTATGATTCTGAGATTGTTTACCTATAGGCTCAAGTATAAAGCTGAAATTGTTTACCAGTAGATCCAAGTATAAATTGTTTACCTATAGACTCAGATCTAAACTAGACAATATCTACTTGTAGATTCAATTATAAATTCGAGAATTTTTTAGCCATAGAATAAAGTATAATCAAATAGTTCCGCTATTAGATTTCCCATAGGGTTTGATATGTTGTAAAATCCCCTAAGCTGACGTAACACTCAACCTCTGACCCTGCACAAAAATGAAGGAAAGAAAAAAGAAAGAAAAACAAAAGAAATGAAAAAAAAGGAAAAAAAGAAAAAACAAAAATAAACAAGAAAGAAAAGAAAAATAACAATAAAATAAAAAGAAAAGAAAGAAAAACGAAAGAATGAAGGAAAGAAAAAAGAAAGAAAGACAAAAGAAATGAAAGAAAATGAAAAAAGAAAAAGAAAAAATAAACAAGAAAAAAGAAAAAGAAAAGAAAGAAAAACGAAAGAATGAAGGAAAGAAAAAAGAAAGAAAGACAAAAGAAATGAAAGAAAATGAAAAAAGAAAAAGAAAAAATAAACAAGAAAAAATAAAAATAAACGAAAGATAAACGAAAGAATGAAGGAAAGAAAAAAGAAAGAAAGACAAAAGAAATGAAAGAAAATGAAAAAAGAAAAAGAAAAATAAACAAGAAAAAATAAAAAGAAAAGAAAGAAAAACGAAAGAATGAAGGAAAGAAAAAAGAAAGAAAGACAAAAGAAATGAAAGAAAATGAAAAAAGAAAAAGAAAAATAAACAAGAAAAAAGAAAAAGAAAAGAAAGAAAAACGAAAGAATGAAGGAAAGAAAAAAGAAAGAAAGTCAAAAGAAATGAAAGAAAATGAAAAAAGAAAAAGAAAAAATAAACAAGAAAAAAAGAAAAAGAAAAGAAAGAAAAACGAAAGAATGAAGGAAAGAAAAAAGAAAGAAAGACAAAAGAAATGAAAGAAAATGAAAAAAGAAAAAGAAAAAATAAACAAGAAAAAAAGAAAAAGAAAAGAAAGAAAAACGAAAGAATGAAGGAAAGAAAAAAGAAAGAAAGACAAAAGAAATGAAAGAAAATGAAAAAAGAAAAAGAAAAAATAAACAAGAAAAAAAGAAAAAGAAAAGAAAGAAAAACGAAAGAATGAAGGAAAGAAAAAAGAAAGAAAGACAAAAGAAATGAAAGAAAATGAAAAAAGAAAAAGAAAAAATAAACAAGAAAAAAAGAAAAAGAAAAGAAAGAAAAACGAAAGAATGAAGGAAAGAAAAAAGAAAGAAAGACAAAAGAAATGAAAGAAAATGAAAAAAGAAAAAGCAAAATAAACAAGAAAGAAAAGAAAAATAACAAAAAAAGAAAAAGTAAAAGAAAGAAAAAGAAAGAATGAAAGAGAGAAAAAAGAAAGAAAGAAAACACTTAAGATAATTCAAACATTATATGCATTGTTTCTCGACTTTGGCGTCGTAGGCTTAACCATGAGAAAAACAGAAAGCCAATTCTCTAGGGTGAGATAATGGGACATTCTTTCCATCGACCCAATGTCATACTTTATCATTTCAAGTGGTTCGTGTTGTCTATCGTTTCTACCCTCGATTTTGTCTATAACACAGCTGTGGTCACCATATAGCAAAATCATGTCAAATATTCAACCTTCCAGTGGATTATTTGCTTCATTTAGAATTCGCTATGGAAAGCTGACTTTGCAAGGTGACGTTTAATGTAAATAGATGTTTGTTCTTGCATACAGGTGACTAAAGTAACCTCCGAGTTGTCTATACATATTAGGGGGTAAAGTCGGTACATTCCAGACGAAGGTAAGTAATTATTTACCCGCTACCTCACGCAGCAAGATGTGGCACAAGGCCGAGTTTTAAAGTGTGGTATCCGAGCCCGTAGGCTCGGGCAAAATTTCCCTATAGACCACATAAAAACGGAGTCAGTTTCTCGATACGAGATTCACAGCCTCGTCTGGAGGATACCCTCAGACATAAGCCAAGTAGATATTTACTTGACCCTGACATAAGCCAAAGAGTATACACATTTTCACCACAGCATATCTTTAGGTTTGTTACACTACCTTCCAGACTGTTCTAGTTCCACGTGCCATGTTTAATGGATGTCAGTTATCAGTTATCTCCTGTTAATTTCCCTCTGAAAGTTCTCCACTGCCTTAACCGGGTATATATATATATATATATATATATATATATATATATATATATATATATATATATATATATATAGTTGCTGATGGGGGGGTTAATGGTTAACGAATCGGATGTGGTTTCCATATCGAACAGTAGGCTTTTACGGGATGGTGTTGTTAGCCTCGTACTCAACCGGCTTTGAATTCAGGGTTATCCTTCTCCTAGATCACGTCTGAACAGCCCAGTCTGACCTACTATTTAACCCATAGCTGGGGAGAAAACATGGATTCACTGATTGGCCGTAAGGGAATGCAATGAACCCGACTGGAATTCGAGCACGGGCCTCCGATTTCTCAACATGGTTCGTTAACCATTACATCACCAACAATCCTGTCGAAACGTCGTTCTTGAAAAAAAAATTCAATTTAGTTTTTACACATTTTGTTAAAAATCGGGATCATTTGAACGAGAATTGGCTATGTTATTAGCCTACAAAATGATGTCATTCTTTTTTTTTGGGGGGGGGTAACCATGTATACTGTGATCCCTAAAGTGGTAGAATTTCATTGCTAATTTTGGTTTTCTATTTCAGAGTGACAAGTGTCACCCTGAATGGCACACCGCCTGACATAGCATGTACGTGCTCAACTACCACTCCGCTACGAAGTGGGGCAGGTCGTGATACAAATGCAGAGATGGTGACGCAGAATTCATGGACCTTGTGCTTCAGTGGACGCCAAAACTATCAGAAATTGTCATTCCAAGCTGATGAGTGCTGGATCTGTGGGAGACACCGACAGAAGCGATCGTCCGTCAACATTCAGACTGGAGGAAAATGTGCAAGAGGTAGAATTTTAACAGTGTGCTGTCTTTCTACCGTTATACAGTTTATAATAAAACACGTTTTTATGAAAATCAACCAATAATTAATAAAGTTATGAACAATTTGAAATAGAGAGTTTCTTTCCACACAACTTGTATATATCGAAACACATTTAAAAAAATTAAATATAATTTTAAAATTTCAGCGCCCTCTTTTTTTCAAGCGCAGGTGTAATCACATCAAAGTAAATATCACTATATATATATATATATATATATATATATATATATATATATATATATATATATATATTATGTCATTCACAGACAGTACTGTTTCGCTGTATCATAGCTCCTCAGTGCGACTAGACTTCCGAATGCCTCAAGCCAGGACTGAAGCACAACTAATTTGGTGTCAGTCAGAGCTATCTTCACTCGGTAGAGTTACACAACTAAATATAGCCTATTTTCTTTACAAATGTAAACAAATGCCAATCAGCCAAAAGTGCTCCATTCATTTGAAGAAATATACTCTTAAGGTGTGCTATATTTATGGGATAAAGTGCTCAATATCAGAGATAGAGCGTGTGTAAATATGAATATAAAAGTGAACATTGAAGTCAACACACAGAAACGACAGGATGTTTTATGCTGGATGCAATCGTCAGGCATGAAACAGCCTGTCGCCTCTGAGTGTTGACTCACTTTTATATATATATATATATATATATATATATATATTTATATATATATATACATATATATATATATATATGTATATATATATATATATATATATATATATATATATATATATATATATATATGAAGAAATATAGTCTTAAAGTGTGCTATATTTATGGGATAAAGTGCTCAATATCAGAGATAGAGCGTGTGTAAATATAAAAGTGGACATGGGAGTCAGCACTTAGAGGCGACAGTCTGTTTCATGCTAGTGCAATCAGGCGACTGCACTAGCATGAAACTGACTGTCGCCTCTAAGTGCTGACTCCCATGTCCACTTTTATATTTAAATATATATATATATATATATATATATATATATATATATATATATATATATAGGTAAAAGAATGTGTACGTGTGTAACTAGTATTGACTTCTCTTGAAAATGAACGGAGTTTGGCATCGTGGTGTTATCAAATACCTGCAGAAAATGAGTTTAGCCATGCCCCCCTTTGACCCAAGGACATTCATGCCGACATGGTTGCTTTAGGAACTGCAAATGTGGGCAGCTGAATATAGGAGGGGAAGAGAGAGTCTTGAAGAAGATCCAAGGTTTGGATGTCCTGCAACTGACACCACCGTGGAAAACATGAGAGAGTGTTGAGAGAGAGTGAGAGATAGATAGATAGATAGATAGATAGATAGATAGAGAGAGAGAGAGAGAGAGAGAGAGAGATAGGGTAGGCGATTGGCAGTCAGAGAGAGATAGAGAGAAAGAGAGAGAGAGAGAGAAAAGAAAGAGGGTGTGTTGATTATTTCTGAAAGAAAAGACTAAATGAATAAAAGAGAGAAGGGTTTAAGAACCAAAAGGTTTAAGATAGATAGATAGATAGATAGAAAGAAAGAAAGAAAGAAATGGACCGGCCTTAGAATGAAAACATGATACAGTGTTGAGAGAGAGAGAGAAAGAGAGAGAGAGAGAGTGGGTAGGAGAGAGAGAAAGAAAGAAGGAGTGTGGATTATTTCTGAAGATAGATAGATAGATAGAAAGAAAGAAAGAAAGAAATGGACAGGCCTTAGAATGAAAACATGGGAGAATGTTGAGAGTGTGATAGAGAGTGAGAGAGAGAGAGAGTGAGAGAGAGAGTGAGAGAGAGAGTGGATAGGCGAAAGACAGAGAGAGAGAAAGAAAGTAGGAGTGTGGATTATTTCTGAAGATAGATAGACAGACAGACAGACAGACAGATAGATAGATAGATAGAAAGAAAGAAAGAAAGAAAGAAAGAAAGAAAGAAAGAAAGAAAGAAATGGACAGGTCTTAGAATGAAAACATGAGAGAGTGTTGAGAGT
>OZ038479.1:124764052-124781552 GCA_964036315.1 Acanthosepion esculentum | reverse complement strand
AAACCGTCAAAAAAAAAGAAGAATCAATCAATCTATCAAAACGAAGTTAAGCAACGTTGATACTGGTCATTACCTAGATGTGTGACTGGTTTAGGAATACCAGCTGCTGTCAGCTTGGGTGTGCGGCGGGTGTAATAAATAATCGGAACGACGAGTTCCAGTTACCGTAAGGTTCGTTATAATCACTCACTCACGCGCAAATATTCTTGAGGGAGGCATGAATCCAAATCTTCCAGTCCCAGCTATGGGAAAATTATATGCTAACAGTTTCTTTTCTCGCACATCTCGCTTGTGGAACTCCCTTTAGTTTTCAAAAATTTAAATGCAATGTCAATCGCTATCTACTCTCCTCCTGATTACTCTTTCCTCTTCCCGCTTCTTAGCAATGTTTCTGTTTCTAATTCTTCCACACCCAGGAAGCCCCTTGTATTTGATATTTTAACCTGGATATTAAATTCCTTAATCTTTGAAGGGTGGATAATACTTACCCTTTTGCCAGACTCTTCATAAATCCCTTTAAATGAAAACTGTATGGCTAATCTTGAGTAATGGATAGCGGCTCGGATTGAGGAATCGGAGAGCCGAGTTCGAAATCCAGTCGAATCCATTACATTCACTTACGTACTAATACCCCTAGGAAAGGCACGAACCCTCTTCTTCTTCCCCCAGCTTTCGGTAAATATCAAGACAGAATGGGTTCTATAGCTTTGGATGGCTACTGTAGGAAAAAAATCTGCCTCGTCAGTCATGTATCGAAAGATCGCCTAAGCGTGTATCACGCATGGCACATGGCTGACTGACCGCTAATCTTCTTTTGGGAATGCTAAAGGAAAATTTCATAATTTCAAATTCCATGAATAATTTTTCCTTATAAAATTTAAAGTGCATCCCAGAGTTTTGTTAACTACGTTTTCTCCCAAATACCACAGAGAAAGGTAGGGACCAATTTTTCACCTCTCGGCTATAAGTTAAATGTTACAGAAGGAAACAGTTTCGAGGCCCGGATCTGGCATCTCTGCAGTCGCTCTCTCACAGACGTGCCGTCGCCTCCCTGTGTCTTTCAAGGTAACTGTTCCGATGAGCTGCTTTCGCTGGTCCCCAGACTTCATGGAATTTAAGCGTTCTACTAGGCTGGCATCTCGCTCTCACCATTTCACTGTCGAAACTGTTAAATATAGCTGTCTCTTCTACGCCCATAGCTACATGTCTCGCACCTCTTGCCTGTGGAACTCCCTTCCATTTTCCTGTTTCCCTGGTAGCTATAACCTCCAACTATTCAAATGTAATGTCAATCGACGTCTCCAGATGCCCTGATCTATCCCCTATCCTTCTCTTCATCCTTTCCTCTATCACTCCCATTTGGTCTCGCTCCAACTCTCTGTAACCCTTTGCGTGCTAGTGGCTTCCCGCCTTGCTTGGGGTGAAAAGATTTAAAATAAAGAAAAGAAAAAAAATGAAGGACATTTCTAAGGAAGCGATCACTGAAAGGCATAGCTGCTATCGTTAGGGTCCAGTTTTGAGTTTAAAATTGAGAGAGACGGAATCTCGTATAGAACACCTGTTCGTAATAAGATCAGAGAGAACTTCAGGTGGAAATGGAGAACAGATTTCAGGCTTTGCGGAAGGACGATAATAACGTGGATAATATAAATAGCAAACTGGCAACTACCATTAAAGAAGGAATGGAGATAACGGGCGAAGAAAAACGGAAATCGAAATAACGAAGGGAGATAACTCAGCAGCAGGAAAAGAGGAAACATGTGGTCGCGAATACTAAGAGCTAACAAATCAACTAAAAAAATGAGAGAGGGAGATAGAGAGAGATAGGGTGTGAGAGAGAGAGGGAGAGAGAGAGGGAGAGAGAGGGAGAGAGAGAGAGAGGGGGAGAGAGAGAGAGAGAGCGCGAAACACACACACACACAGAAATATTATGAAAAGAATAAAGGACCGTAATCATTTCACCCCAAACAAGGCAATAAAAGCACAAGGACGCAAGAGGTTACTGTGTGTTACTCACTATGAGGGAAAAACTACTATTAACGAGAGAAGACTATAAAAGAACAGAAATTACGAAGACAGAAGATAACGATTGAAAATGCATTTAACGCTTTGAAGATCAAACTTTACTGGGAAGCAAGAAGCCGGAAGAAGGTCCCACAAGTGAGAAGTGCGATAGAAGAAACTGTTATAATAGAACTTACGGTTACACCTAGCCATTTCAACTGTAAAAAAACAAACTCTTACAACCTAAAAATATTTTCTGCAAAGAAATGGTAACCTACTGCGAGAAAAAGAATCTGCCTCGTCAGTCATGTATCGAAAGATAGATGATCGCCTAAGCGTCTATCACGCATGTCACATAACTGACTGAAATTCACTTAACGTGCTAATACCCTTGGGAAAGGTATGAATCCTCTTCTTCTCTCACCAGCTATGGGTAAAAAGCAGGACAGGCCGTGTTCTATAGCCTTGGATGGCAAGTGGTATAATGCAGAAAGTAATGGCTACCTACTGCGAGAAAAAGAATCTGCCTCGTCAGTCATGTATCGAAAGATACATGATCGCCTAAGTGTGTATCACGCATGGCACATAACTGGGAAGAGAGAGAGAGAGAGAGAGAGAGAGAGAAAAAGAGAGAGAGAGACACACACACACACACGCACACAGAATTATTTTGAAAAGAATAGAGGACTTTTGGAAAAGAACATTTTGACATATACTCGATCATCAACTGAAATGAGATAAGTTTTTAGTTTATATAAGAAGTTCAAAAATTTATATATATATATAGAGAGAGAGTGGAGAGAGAAGGGGGTGCAGGGTGTAACAGTAAAATTGTCCAAATCGTGTAACAGCAAAATTGTACAATTGTTAGATTAAATTCTGAACCGTTCTACATTAGAAATGGTTAAAGATATCTTACTGGAATTCTCCGAGGTTTTTACGACACTATTGGACGCTACTTTGAGCAATAAGAATGTGTAATTATTCTCTAAGGTTAACGGAAGAATCGTAATGAAATCGATCCTAAACGGAAATGACATGTTCATCATTAATTAATCATAGCTAAGGATCAGAAGCTCATGAAGGATTGAAATAAAGTTCAAATATATATATTCAATGATCACTTTCCAACGTATTCAAGATGATCTTCGCCCTCTCTAATCTTCTAATTTCTGTCCTGGAGTAACAAGATGCCTCACAGGTTTCACATACGATTTCATTTTCAAGTCTTCTTTTCATTGCTCTTTGAACTGTCATAGCTGAAACTCCTCTTTCACGTGCCAAACGTGTTATGGATTGAGTTGGATCTTTTCTAATTGATCTCTTTAAGCTCCAAGTTGAAATGATGATCCCTCTTCCTGTTGTGACCCGCTGATCCAGTTTTCCTCTCTACTGTTCCCTCTTTTTAAAACTTCTTCGCCGTTCCCTTGATGATTCTTGAATAGACTTTGAAGATGGAATCCAGAGTATGAATGTTGGAACCATTACTGAAGGCCTGATTTTTTTTCTCTCGCCATTGCTCACTTGGTAGAACATAGTGGGGCCGACTCAAAACGATTTTAACCTGTTCTCTTTCTAGCTGAATAACGCAAGGGGTTTTTCAGTGATTCTTACGACAAATGACGCCAAGATGGCTAAACGTCTTTTCTGAAAACTTGGAAAGAAGAAACTCAATTAGTTTAATGGTTTTATAGATATTAATCATTTTTTTGGGGGGGATAATTATACTTTTACACGATTTGGACAATTTTGCTGTTACACCCGGCATATCTGTCTATATTTCTGAGACGTAACTGTTTATACTAGTTATCTTTATTACCATATTCACGATGTTTCGGCTGTTGTACGGTGGGGTCTTCTTCAGGTGATATATGTCGGAATTTCAAGTAATTCTACATAGTTCTTACGTGTAATAACTACAAACGGAGTTATATGTGTATAAACAAGAAAATTTGAGATTGAGATAGATATGAACAGACTAAGAAAGAAGGTAGAGAAATAAGAACAGATTGAGATAGATAGGTAGATATGAACAGAATGAGATTGATAGATATGAAGTATCTGCGATAGATAGATCGATAGATAGATAGATATGAAGAGACTGGGATAGATAGATAGATAGATAGATAGATAGATAGATAGATAGATAGATATGAAGAGACTGGGAAAGATAGATAGATAGATAGATAGATATGAAGAGACTGGGATAGATAGATAGATAGATAGATAGATAGATATGAAGAGACTGGGAAAGATAGATAGATAGATATGAAGAGACTGGGATAGATAGATAGATATGAACAGATTGAGAAAGAGAGGTAAAGAGATATGAACAGATTGAGATAGATAGATAGATATGAACAGATTGAGAAAGAGAGGTAAAGAGATATGAACAGAGATAGATAGATAGATAGATAGATAGGAAGAGACTGGGATAGATAGATAGATAGATAGATAGATAGATATGAACAGATTGAGATAGATATGAACAGACTGAGAAAGAGAGGTAGAGAGATATGAACAGACTGAGATAGATAGATAGATATATATAGAGGGATATCAATAGATTGAGATCGATTATAGTACCTTTGAGCCCACAATCAGTCTGTGAAGGTCCATTGTTGGGCGTAGTCCCTCCCAGATTCATGTGGAAAAATGGGTCATTACCCTACGGCACTGGCCCAATGCTTGTTCGTAGTGACTGATGCGACACACTTGGGCTATCGTGTCTCTTTTCAATTCAAGGGCATTTGCGCGTAAGCGAATTTAACTCACCCGACTGGCATTTGAAATCGGCTCTCCGATGCTCTGTTTATAATAAACAGTAATAACAACATTTACCAGCTTGAACGTCCGAGAAATTTTCATAGAAATATGTGTCCTCCGACAGGAATCGAACCTGTATCCTACACAGAACCGTCATATAGCTTGACGTGCTATACCAGTTTAGCCACAGAGGAGTGTCTGGTTAGCGAGGTTGATTTTACTGCTTTTGAACTACAATCTTCTGTTTTCACTCTAAATATATATTATATTACATATAAACACATATTTTCTATGAAAATTTCACGGACTTTCAGGCCGCTAAATGTTGTTAATACTGTTTATTATGAACAGAGCATTTACTAAAATATTTGTGTCTATAAAAAGAATGTATAACAATAAAATATATTAAAAATAATTGTCCGTTTCGTAGTGTGTGACGTCATTTGATTACGTTCTTGAGTAGTTGCTGGATTAATAGTTTTTTCTTTATCTAGCAACTACTAAAGTCCGGAATTTTTCCACAGCATACCTAGTGACCTCCCCTTAAACGGTGTCCGTCAAGCGTTCCTGATTCCACATATAAAAATGGTAATTTTCGGATGATCAAAACAAGTTTTGCCCTTCCCAACAATGAACACTAAATACTTACTCTATAATTAACAACACCCTGATGATGATATTATGCTATGTCGAAAGTACTCGGAATTAAATATAATATGAACCAACACCGTGTTTTCCTCTCATTTTTTAACAACCGCACAAAAAGCTTATTCGCGAATATGAAAGGATCTTATCGAGAATATATATATATATATATATATATATATATATCAGTGAACATAGAAGTCAACAGTCTGTTTCATGCTAGTGCAATCGTGAGGCCTGAATATTGCACTAGCATGAAACAGACTGTCGCCTCTAAGTGTTGACTTCTATGTTCACTTTTATATTTACACACGCTCTATCTCTGATATTGAGCACTTTATCCCATAAATATAGCACACTTTAAGACTATATATCTTCATATATATATATATATATATATATATATATATATATATATATATATATATATATAAAGACATTTTTATGTTTATACATTCTTTTTATAGCTACTTATATTTAAGTAAATGCTCTGTTTATAATAAACAGTATTAACAACATTTACCGGCCTGAATCTCCGAAAAATTGTCATAGAAAATATGTGTCCTCCGACAGGAATCGAACCTGTATCCTATACGGAACCGTCATATAGCCTGACGTGCTTTTACCGAATTCGCCACAGAGGAGCGTTTCGGTTAGCAAGGTCGATTTTTACTGTTTTTAAACTACAATTTTCCATGATTCTCTCACGTACATTCATATATGCTCAAAGCGTATCCAAATGTAAACAAATGACGTCACACAAAGTCCGTCAATTATTTTTAAAGACATTTTTTATGTTTATACATTCTTTTTATATTGATACAAATATTTAAGTAAATGCTCTGTTTATAATAAACAGTATTAATAACATTTCCCGGCCTGAATATATATATATAAATCAGAGCTAATAATTTAAATAAAAACAGAAGGGCTGTGGTGAAAATAATTTATTATATGGAACCTTAAAGTGGTCTGTTTTTATTATATATATATATATATATATATATATATATATATATATATATATATATATATATATATATATAAGCATGTCTTGATTAAACAATTTAGAGATGCTTTTCTTTATTTTTTTATAATATCCTTTCGTAATCACGTATAAGCTTTGTTGTTTAATGATTCAAAAGAGCAAGGAAGGTACCATGGTTGTATTTAGTCATTTTTATTTTTCCAGGTACCTTCGATATATTCCAATATCATCTTCATGGTTATGATGGCTAAGACAAAAGATTTTTGCTTTTGTGATTAAACCGTTAATATTTATTTATTTATGTGTGTCCAGACTCCGCAGTCGATCACGAACTGAACCGGCAGGCTACCTACACATATGATTTGATTAGAGTGGTGAAAGTTTTTGCAGAACTGAACTCGTCACATTTTTCGCAAGATTGCTGGAAAGAATACGAGTCAACAAGACTAGGAAAATGGACATTAGGAAAATATTTACGATTCCATTAACGCATTTTAAGACATTATTTTGGGTACGTTGTTGAATATATATATATATATATATATATATATATATATATATATATATATATATATATATATATATATATATATATATATATATATATATATGTATATATATTTGTTGGCTACTGGTGGCCATTTATTTATATTGCAACGTTGGCAAGACTTTATGGAAATATTTTTGGCTTTTAAAGCCATTTTACTTCAAGACATTACTGCGCAGATATTTTTAATTTTTTATTTCTTCGAGGTGCTCTTATGGTTTGAAAGACTTGTTTTTAATCATTTCCCAACCCCCGTTTATTGAGTACCCTCCTTTTATTAAATTGTCTTATTTTTCTTCACTGCCCCACCCTCCCATTTGTCACTCCACCCCACTTTTTACTTGGCACGGGAAAGTGTATGCAAACATAAATCAGACCAAAAAAAAAAAATGACACTGATAAAATTTACATCGCAATGACGTCTCTTTGTGTGGTGATTTCCTAAGCATAACTAAGATGTGGCACAAGGCCAAAAGTGGGGAGCACGCAGTGGGAGGGGGGGATCGAACCCAGTAACTCAGTCGTAATTGATCTAGCGAAACGAGCGTGCTAAACATTACGCCACGTCGAAGCGTCCAAAATGATTTTCTAAGCGTAGATGTGGCTCAAAGCCGAAAGTGTAGGACACCCAGTGAGGATCAAATTCACTACTCAGTCGTAATTGATCTATCAAGACAAACCTGTTAACCATTACCAAACCTCGAAATACCGTACTAAGCCTAGCTTAGATGTGGTACAAGGCCACAAGTATGGAGCACCCAATGTGGCGTGAACTCACTACTCCGTCTTAATTAAAGATGGCGTGACAAGCTTGTCGATTATTACACCATATAGAAGGACACACTAAGCGTAGCTTATATATGGCACAAGGACGAAAATATAGAGCATGTCTAACCGTTACACAAAGTGCCCAGAAAGCGGTTGTATAGTGATTTACTATGCAATGTTTAGACGTGGCACAAGGTCTAAATTATGGAGCACTTAGTGAATTGGAATCAATACGCATTCATAATTGGTCTCGCGAGACAAACACCTTAAACATTAAATCACATTGAAGTGCCCCCACCTATAAAAACTAAGAGTGGCACAAGGCCGTAAATATGGAGCACCTAGTGAGAATCGAACTCGCTGGTCAGTTGTAATTGATCTAGCGAGGCAAGTTTGCTAAGCATTACACTATAGAGAAGGGTCAAGTAATTTACGACGCCCCCGCCTTTTAATTGGTTTACGAGAGTACAGGACTAGGTTAATGCCCAAAGAGGATATACGGTATTTTTTTTTCATATTATTATTGATTAAGAACACCAGATCACGAATAAATTTTTTTCCTTTAATTAAATTTTATAAAACTTAATAGGGGGTTCTCAGTTTGCTATGTAAATTAATTGTAAATAGATCCTCTTACGGAAGCCAAAACAGAACATGCTCCTACGACGTGTTTTCTTAAAATTATTATTATTATTTTTTTTACATACGTTTATACATATATGTATATATATGTATGTGTATATTAACTACTAATATTATCTATCTATCTATCTATCTCAATCTGTTCACATCTATCTATCTATCTATCTATCTATATATATATATATATATATATATATATATATATATATATATATATATATATATATAATAATAATAATAATCTTATAAATATAAGTAGCCGGCAAAGGTGTTTTGACTTGTAAATGAACAAACCAATATCCAAAGGAAAGAAAAAGGGTAAAAAAAGAAAGAACTAAGAACATGTACTTCCGGCGAAAATAATCGTCTAGAATCTAAGTTTAGGGTCCAAAGAAAAAAACCTCCGATACGAGTAAAGTAAAAATAACCAAGGAAAGTGCTCAATACGCTAAGAAGAGCAAACTATTTTTTTTTGTCACATGGTCATGTTTTTGTGTTGTAGGCTATATATACTTCTGTTCTTACATTACCTCTTTAGCCAGCTTGCCCTGACGATCTGCGTAGGTGAAACCTTGGTAGGTTTGTCTGGCTCTTTAGGTTGACTTACTTATATATATATATATATATATATATATATATATATATATATATATATATATATATATATATATATATTATTGTGTATTTCCCACTTTTATGTTTTCGTACAACTGTTTTCATTCCTGGACACAGAGCTTGTAAAAACTGCCCAAAAGTTCTGCATATCTGAGCGTTTCGGCTTTTTAGCCATTATCAAGGACGATTTTTATTTCTTTTATTTTGAACTAAATGTCTGGGTTTATTATGCATGTATTTAAAGTTATAGGAATGTTTTATTTTCCGAACACAGTCGGCACATTGTGGCCGTGTTCGTAGTTAATGTCATTGAGTGTTTTGGCTTTTCTTTTTTATCAGGGCTTCCTTTGTTTTTACATGTGGATGAGACTATTATACTCGTATTTTCTACTCGTATGTTTCGGATGGAGTTTGGTAGAATTTTGTGTGCGTTTAAATGAGTCCTAATGTCGACTACATGTAACGTGTGTCAACTAGATAGGCATGTAGTTGTATGACCAATGTACTTATTTAAGTTTGTACACATTTTGTGTTTAGAAAATAAACACTTGTACGAACACAAGAAAAATTCTTTAAAATGTTATTCGTAGTATCCTGTCAGACGTCTGTAACGAAACATATATATATATATATATATATATATATATATATATATATATATATTAATGTGGATAAATCAAATACCTAGATATTAGCAACCGTATATACGTGGGTTAGCGTGCATACACAGGTAAGCGAATAAATATTTACTCAATTTAATATAAGGTGTAAACAAAAGAGTGTTCAATGTGGTTAGACGAAGAAGTATATATATATATATATATATATATATATATATATATATATATATATATATATATATATATATATATATATATATATACCTGCGTTCGAGGTGCAATTTAAATTTTAGTTGTTCTACCAACTCATCAGGCACAAATTATTAATTTTGATTAAAAAAAAATACTGGGTCTCATAGGAGGAACACTAAATTATACGCAGATTCAAAGCTCAAGTTTAATATAAACTTAATATTGGGATGTAAATACGGAATGTAGATTGTAGAACGGGTGCTATTGTAAAAGAAGAAAAAAGGTAATGCTAAAGTTTAAAAGTTTATATATATATATATATATATATATATATATATGTACATTTAAACTGATTTAAATATGTTTTTTCCCTGTTTCAAAAATGGAAGCTAAAAACATCAAATTTAATTATATAATTAAATTAAAAGCGTTAATTCCGTTTCAGTTCCAAACGAATATTAGCTTGAAGATGAAACTGAACATAAAAATATCAATATCAATATGTTATACACACACACACACACACACACACACACACACACACACACACATATATATATATATATATATATATATATATATATAATAATCACAAAGAAAACCTTCGTGATTATTATTATTATAATGCTCTGTTCTTTCTTTCTTTATATATATATATATATATATATATATATATATATATATATATATATATATATATATATATATATAAACAGGGATCATAACATTCATTTACAGGTTTGGGGTTAATGTCTTTTAGTAAATTTGTTTGCGAAGATGTATTCTCGCCATTTATATCATTAACTTCTATATCTGTTTTCTGTATGAAGGATTCATTGTAATATATATATATATATATATATATATATATATATATATATATATATATATATATATATATATATATATATATATATATATATAATAATCTCAAAGAAAACCTTCGTGATTTTTATTATTATTATTTTTATTTTCTTTGATATCTGGCTTTTACACATTTCTTTCCGGGTCCCGCCCAGAGACCTAAGGTTAGAAATGGCATCATGACACTTTCCACTGCAAAAAAAAAAATAATTACATAGATAAAGCCCTTCGTCAAGTGTGGGCTGTACTTGTCAGAACAACTTTTTGTATCTCTTTGAGGTTATTATTATTATTATTATTATTATTATTATTATTATTATTATTATTCTCTGTAGTCTACATTGAGTTCTCCCTGGATTAATATCCTCTTTGGAATTATCCCTACTAGTCACAAACTAGTAATACTTATATATATATATATATATATATATATATATATATATATATATATATATATATATATATATATATATATATAAGGACTCCTAACTATTTTCTTAACCTGAATCCTAATGTTGGCTTTGCACTATTTTCGCCCCATCCTTATCTTGAATTATGTAGCATATTTAAAAAAAAAAC
Organism: Acanthosepion esculentum; assembly: GCA_964036315.1. Taxonomy (NCBI): domain Eukaryota; kingdom Metazoa; phylum Mollusca; class Cephalopoda; order Sepiida; family Sepiidae; genus Acanthosepion; species Acanthosepion esculentum. The sequence continues at coordinate 124,770,322 of OZ038479.1, read as the reverse complement.
AACCCTCCAAAAAAACAAAACAATAAGCTATATCTTGTACCCGACGAGTTGGGTAACCAACGAAACTTAAGTCGCACATCAGAAGTAGGTATATGTATATTTATTACACTATTTACATTATTCGGACTATTGTCCTCATCTTTGTCGCCATATTTATTACAACGTTTCGGCCGTTGTACGCCCCGGCCTTCTTCAGTTGGTTGGAATGTCGAACTGAACCTTTTATTTCGCTCACTGGGGTAGACTGTTCTAGTTCCACATGCCATGTCTAATGGGTGTCAGTTATCAGTTATCTCCTGTTAATTCCCCTCTCCAAGTTCACCACTGCCTTAACCAGGTATTGAACTCACAATATTTTGGTTCCTGTCACTGGCTCTAACCAACAGATCAACGTATCTAACCAAAGGACACATGGTACAGTGGATAAAGGCGTTAGGTAGATCCAGTGACAGGACCCAAAAAGTTGCGAGTTCAATACCTGATTAAGGCAGTAGAGAACTTGGAGAGGGGAATATATATATATATATATATATATATATATATATATATATATATATATATATATATATATATATATATATATATATATATATATATAGTGGTGCTGAACCAAGTTAAATGTTATATATTAGCAAACATTTTCAAATATTCATAGTTATTTATGTATGCACAAATAAAAACATATTTGAAAAGAATATATATATATATATATATATATATATATATATATATGTATATATATATATATATGTATATATATATATATAACTTAAATAAAAACAGACCACTTTAAGGATATGGAATCTTAAAGTGGTCTGTTTTTATTTAAATTATTAGCTCTGATATACATTGAGCTCTCTACCCATACGGATTACCTAGTTTTTCGTAAACTATATATATATATATATATATATATATTATATATATATATATATATATATATATATACTGATGATCCGGCTGGTGAAAACTAGGTAGATAGGTCCTGACTCTTTAGGTATTTTAATTTTACCCTACTTAATGTATTGAGCACTTTAACGTTCATCTTAGGTAATCTGTTCGGTGTTTTTTTTTTTTGGATAGACATTGCTGTGTTGGTTGATTATTATAACATTATTATAATCCCCTTCTTACCAATAATAAAATAATCCAATAATATTATATATAAAACTAAAACGATCAATAACATATCTCCAACTAAAAACAAACGCCTTGATAACATTTGAGGACAAACGAAAGCTCTCGGCAGAAAGCTATCGACTGGGATCCTACTTTAACAATCTGGACCCAAACATTAAGAAACTGGCGACGAAGCCAGAAAAAACACTGAGAAAAATATCATCAAGCGGAAGATTTCCGTAGTCTTTAATAACACATGCTTTAATAATGACATGCCGCCAAAGTACACACATACGGTATATACTCTGTCTCCTCACTGACACGAGATGTGACACAGGGTCTTTTTAAAGGTGGGGAACCGAGCGCGAACACCTGGGCAAGGAACAAAAATTGCCCACGGACCCCGCAATCGTCGGTTGCGCTAGCCTCGTTGCGAGCACCGATCCCTCTACCTGGTGCCATGAGAGGGCGCGGCCTCGGGCAGCTGTTCCCCAGGGCTGGGCACCTCTCAGTATAATTTTCCTCAGTTTCCTGAGCTCACTCTGCCCAAAGACAGAGACGCAACTCAGAGATGATAAGTAATGAGTTAGAAACTACTGAAAATAGTAACTTACACACACACACACACAAACACACACACACACACACACACACACACACACACACACACACACACACACATATATATATATATATATATATTGACCTCTTTGTGGATCAGAGTTTTAATATTTAATAATTTAATATTTGATATTATTAGGATTCACCTGGATTATATACCAACGGATTTATTACCTATAGTCTCTCTCTCTCTCTCTCTCGCTATATATATATATATATATATATATATATATATATATATATATATTCATACATGTTTCATTAAATAATATAGATAAGTGTTGTCTATATATATAATGTAAGTTCTTTTCATATCGTCTGATAAGCTTAATAACATTATCATTAAACAATTATAAAATATATAGACAACACTTATCTATATTATTTAATGAAACATGTATGAATGAAAAAATGCTGCCTAAATACACACAATATATATATATATATGTATACATATATATATATATATATATATATATATATATATATATATATATATATATATAAAGACATTTTTATGTTTATACATTCTTTTATAGATACAAATATTTATATTTATACGGAACCGTCATATAACCTGACGTGCCTTAACCGATTCGGCCACAGAGGAACGTTTCGGTTAACAAGGTCGATTTTACTGTTTTTAAACTACAATCTTCTATGATTCTCTCACGTACATTCATATCTGCTCAAAGCTTATCCAAATGTAAACAAATGACGTCACACATTATGAAAGGGACAAAGTCCGACAATTTTTTAAAGACATTTTTATGTTTATACATTCTTTTTAAAGATATAATTGTATCTATAAAAAGAATGTATAAACATAAAAATGTCTTAAAATAATTGGCGGCCTTTGTCCATTTCATAATATTATATATATATATATATATATATATATATATATATATATATATATATATATATATTGAAAACAGACAACTTTAAGTGTCCATTATTTTTTTCCAGCTTTGGAGTGTGGTCTGATGAGCCAGAAAAAAAGAAATTACATGGGGAAATAAATTATAAGCAATGGACCCTTAAAGTTATCTGTTTTGATTGAATTAACATTGAGTTCTCTGGATTTCATCCTCCTTGGGATTATCCATACGAATTACCAATATTTTCATTACTTACATATATATATATATATATATATATATATATATATATATATATATATATATATATAAGTAATGAAAATCTTGGTAATCCGTATTGCTATATATATATATATATATATATATATATATATATATATATACAGTGTAACCCGGATATAAGAGAGTTGTCGGGAACGGAGAATAAATCTATTATATCCGGGTTTCTCTTATATCCGGGTTTGGTCTATTTTGTTTAGGTAAGTAAGGCTCTAATTTGGGACCAGAAAAATCTCTCTTATATCCGGGTCTCTTATATCCGGATCTCTTATATCTGGGTCTCTTATATCCGGGTTACACTGTATATATATATGTTGAAAGATTTCTCACACCATTCCAGCTCGCATAACTTTGTACCGTATTCAGCAAATTTTGAGAATGTATGTTAAGATTGTCTCGTGTAAAACCATCCCCAGTGAGGCTTCGCATTATCGTTAAAATCCAAGCATCTGATGTCTATTAGAAACCTCTCTAGAAGCAACAGTCCCGGCAAGTCCGCATAAAACTGTAACAATGTTCCCTTTACCTCTAAAAATGAGATTTTAAGGCTTCTTTTTTATTCATCCAAGCAAAGGTCACCTGTGTCTGTGTGGAGGGTGGGTAAGATTATCAGTTGAGGTGGAGGTGGGTGGGTGGGGGGTTTGTTCATCTGACATCCGGAACAATGTTTCCTTGTCTTCTGCTCCTAAAATTTCGCTATCGCCCGGTACTGAACGGAGCCCCTAATGAGGATGGGTGGGTGTTTGTCGAAGGGACATTTTTATTGGGTGCTAACAGAACGGTATTGAGAAAGGTGATCCAGTCTCATTTCCTACGTGCTCTAGCCACTGAGACGCGAACGTGTAACGTGGAGATGATATTTCTGTCGAGTGGATCGGGGTGGGTGGCTTGGATCATCCGGTTAGAGTATAATAAACAAATTAAAAAAAAAGTATGGTGGGGTGCAGAAAAGTTTTCGAACCTGCTGAAAAGCCCCTCCCCACAACAACAAATAATAACAAAAATAAAGAAAAAGAAAGAAGAGACAATCAGATTTCTATCTGAATTATCTACACAATTTATATTATTAACCTCATCTTTGTTGCTGTCATCACAACGTTTCGGCCGTTGTCATCAGTTGGATATCAATTCGGGTAACCTGTTACGGAAAGACCCTGTACGTTACAATAGTCCACACGGAAATAGTGTAGATAAGACAATCGGACGATTGGTCATTTGTTCAGATTTTGGGAAGTGACTTATCACAATATATATATATATATATATATATATATATATATATATATATATATATATATATATATATATATATATATGTATGTATGAAGAAATATAGTTTTAAGGTGTGCTATATTTATGGGATAAAGGGCACAATATCAGAGATAGAGCGTATGTAAATATAAAAATTTAAGTGAACACTGAAGTCAACACTCAGAGGTGACAGGCTGTTTCATGCTAGACGCAATCGTCAGGCCGCGAATGCTGGATTTTTCCTCGACTATTTATATATATGGCTCAATGGTGCATTGTGGGTAATCTATTCTGGCGGTTATTTTTACGGGAGTGGCTTGTTTGTTTATTTATTTATTTGTTTGGGTTAATTCATTTTACAAGTAGCCTGACGACTACGTCTAGCATGAAACAGCCTGTCGCCTCTAAGTGTTGACTTCAATGTTCACTTTTATATTTATACACGCTCTATCTCTGACATTGAGCACTTTATCCCATAAATATAGCTTAAGAGTATATGTTTCATATATATATATATATATATATATATATATATATATATATATATATATATATATATATATATATGTATGTATGTATTTGTGTGTGTGTATAAATATATGTATAGTTATTTTATAAGATAGAGTAGTGTAGAGCATCCAGTAGGGATTGAACACGCTATAGAAGTTGATTAATTGACTTTTTAGGGCTTAACAACCTCTTGTGGGCTATTTAAAGCCGAAACCCATTTTAGTTTCTAACTTTTTTTTTCGAGTGAATACAGTTATTTTTAGAATAAGAATTAATTTTTTAAGAAAACAAGCTATTTAACCCATATCAGGGGGAGAAAATGTGTTCATATCTTTCCCAAGGGTATTTACGCATAAATGAATGCAACGAACCCGATGGGAATTCGAAGTCGGTTCCCCGATTTTTCATTCCGAATAGCTACTCCTTACACCACCCGCACATCCCCTGTCACAGTAATAGTGGAGCGCGTAATCGGCTTGTTAACCACTGCACCAAACATCAGTATTTGCTAAAAATTTTGGTTAGGTTTGAGACAAGTGGGCGGCATTTAGTACGGATCAAATTCATAACAACAACAACGTGTTGAGAAGATTGTGTTGCGCCTGTATATTACTTTTATTCGCACGTAGAGAATAGTTTACGTTCTCTGATCTGAAACCTTTTCCAGCTGGAACGTTTTGTCCGTCGTAGACCATTTTACTTTGGCGGGTCTTCATTCGCCACAGACGCAAAAAGGCACTCGCCGCCGCCGACGCTTCGTTATCTGTTGATAATAGGGCCAAGTTGGTGAAACAGGCGCACGTCCCTACTTCCCAAAACTAGACCCACCCTAATTAGAGCGGTACACGCACCTGCTTGCGCACCAGGTGCTTTACGTCATGAAGACGTAGTTGGGTGGAGCCCCCCCATTCTTTTTACTTTTTTTTTTTTTATCAATATATCAGATGCTAAAAGCGAAAAAAGAATTGAAAAAAAGACAAGTCCGTCACCTTTCTTTTTGATTTTGGATATTAATGATGCGTAGGAAGTAACCATTTTTGAAAAAATCATTTCATCCGGAGCAAGGCAATAAAGCCACTAAAACGCGGGGGGGGGGTTTACTGAGAGTGAAGGAATATGAGTAAAAGAAAAATATTATTAAGGAGAGATTATAACAGAAGAGCAAGAACTAAGATAACGATTGACATTGAATTTAAATTTTTTGAAGATCAAAGTTGACTGGAAAGAAAGAAGCCGAAAGTGCGAGAGAAGAAACTGTTAGCATAGAACTTGCGGTCACATCTAGTAAAATCAACGGTAAAACGATGAGACCTTGCCGCCAATCTAGTACTGCGTTTAAATTCATAAAGTCTAGCTACCATAGTGGAAAGTCCAGCGAGCACAATTACCACGAAAGTATTTAGAGAAAAGGCACAAGGGTGCTACGTTACGGCTGTGAAAAAGGGACTTAATCCAGACGAGGCTCTGCCCTTCAGTATCGCCTCGTCTGGGGTGGTAGACAGCTACCCGACCCCGTGTATGCGGAGTCTACGGGGAATTTTCGCCGGATCCCACGGGCTTGGTTTTGCCCCGCATAAAAAAAAACGGCCTTTTGCCACATACTACCTTG
>OZ038479.1:124751552-124759052 GCA_964036315.1 Acanthosepion esculentum | reverse complement strand
CAAAGACACCTAAATTAACAGACTGCCTCACCAGATATTAATCCAGTAGAAAGGTTGGGTTTGGTTTATTTTGTTTTACGGCATATCAACCTCAATGGGATATTTAATGCCGACAACATTTTTAGGATAGATTCGTATGAATAGAATATGTGTTCTTTGGTTTAGATTGGTTTGGTTTATTTTGTTTTACGGCATATCAACCTCAATGGGTTATTTAATGCTGACAACATTTTTAGGATAGATTCGTATGAATAGAATATGTATTCTTTGGTTTAGATTGGTTTGGTTTATTTTGTTTTATGGCATATCAACCTCAATGGGTTATTTAATGCCGACAACATTTTTAGGATAGATTCGTATGAATAGAATATGTATTCTTTGGTTTAGATTGGTTTGGTTTATTTTGTTTTACGGCATATCAACCTCAATGGGTTATTTAATGCCGACAACACTTTTAATTGCTGGTAATATTTTGTTTTGTCAAAAATCTGTTTCTGTTAATATTTTCCCTTCAAAATTGTAATGCTGGTAATAGATTTTTCAAAAAGTATTGCCGGTAATAGTTAACTATTTACTCATAGCTAGGACCCTAACAGGTGCCACCACCCCGGGTCAGGGTGGACCTGGGAACACCAGCAATTAAGAGATGGTTCCACGCTCCTCAAAACCTCCTGATCAGAGGCCTTGCTGCTGGATGTAGTTTATCGTCTTACTCAGGACGACAGTAGAGAGGCTGGGGTCCATCAGTAGAAGAGATGTATATGAGAATGGAAAACAATATTCAAGAAAAGAAGATCTCTGGAAAGCAATAAAAAATTGCTGCAGGTAATATGGCCGCAAACTCAACAGATATTAATCCAATAGAAAACTTGTCCATTATTAAAAATGGACGTATGAGGGGGCATGAGGAATCGGAGAGCCGAGTTCGATTTCCTGTCGAATCCCTTACATTAACTTACATGCTAATACCCTTGGGAAAAGTACGGATTCTTTTTTTTTCTTCCCCCAGCTATGGGTAAATAGCAGGACAGACTGGAGGAGGGGGCACGATAGAGCAATGGATATCGGCTTGGATTGAAGAATCGGAGAGCCGAGTTCGAATTCCAGTCGAATCCATTACATTCACTTACGTGCTAATACCCTTGGGAAAGGTATGAATCCTCTTCTCCCCCCAGCTATGGGTAAATAGCAGGACAGACCGGGTTCTATAGCCTTGGATAGCAACTGGTCTAATGCAGGAAACAATTTGCCTCGTCAGTCATGTATCACCTAAGCGTGTATAAGGCATGGCAAATAACTGAATGAGAATGGAGCACAATATACAAACAAAGACGGAAACTTTTGCAACTGATGTTAAAATGAAGACCGTAGAAAATGCATCAAAACCCAAGCTTGAAAGACCGAAGAAGGTTACAGAATGTCAAGGAGTCCATATGTCAAATATTTAAATAATTTATTCAGGTATGTATGGCATATTGAATGAATTAACTATATACTTGTTTACAATATAAATATTCCGTCTTCAGCATGTCATGCGGAATACGTGCCCCCTTTTTTTTGGTAAATAATTTTCTTTTCTGTCGTAGTATACAGGCGACGCACTGTCACTTGGTTTGACGAGGTAAGTCGCCGTTTTCTTCGCTATAGTTTCCTTGGTCATATTGGCGATATGAGGGTGGGTGTTGTCGAGCAGCAAAAGGACTCCATGGTGTCGATTAGGTCTTTTCTCTTGAATGGCCTATTTTGAGTCGTTCCATCTGTTGAACATAGAGTTCCCCGTTGACCATTTGGTTCCGTTCAAGCAATTCGTAATGGATAATCCCTTCTCAGTCCCAACATACACACAACATCGTTTTACGCGGATGAAGATCTTGTTTCGCGCTCGATGTCATTTACCGGGGCTAAGCCATTCCTTGCACTACTTCATATTGATGTACAGCCACCATTTTTCGTTGTCTGTAACGATTTGGTAAAAGAAATCGTTTCTTGTGTCCATGAGTTGAGTAGTGACGAGGAAGCAAACCAGCAGAGATTATGGCTCATTGATTTTTGTTGTTGTCACTTAAAGCATGCGGAACCCATGATGCACACTTCGGAACCTTTCCCATCGAGTAAAGATGCTTCTCAATAACAATGTGGGAGCATTCCATTTTCTTTGCCAGTTCCCTTGTCATTTGACGATATTTTTCTTGCAAAAGTTGGTTTGATTGTTCTTCATCGAACTCAACTGAACGGCCAGAACGAGGTGAGTCTCTGAGGTCAGAATTTCCATTTTTGAACTTGGCATACCAATCACGAGCGGTTCTTTCAGGTATGGCATCCTCTCCATACATAGTACAAATGTCGCGAGCAGTTTTTGCGGGCTTACATGCTTGATTAAAAGCAAAAAAAGGAGGTCTCGAAAATGCTAATTTTTCTTAACTTGACATTCCATTTTAATGATTTGAATATATATATATATATATATATATATATATATATATATATATATATATATATATATATATATGAAGAAATATACTCTTAAGGTGTGCTATATTTATGGAATAAAGAGCTCAATATCAGAGTGATCATTGAAGTCAACACTTGACGATTGCGTCTAGCATGAAACAGCCTTTCGCCTCTAAGTGTTGACTTCAATGTTCACTTATATATATATATATATATATATATATATATATATATATATATATATATATATATATATATATATATACATTACAAAGAGTCAATCATACCTTGAATCAATCAGCAATGTGTATGCGATTATTGGCGAAATCAACTTGCTAGTAGACATAAACATAAGCATTCCACTACTGATAATCCCCCGAATGATGAGATCCTCATAATTAAATAAAATGGATATGGTGTATTGATTGATTCAAGGTATGATTGACTCTTTGTAATGTAAATATATGCTGCCTATTTTATTATATATATATATATATATATATATATATATATATATATATATATATATATATATATATATATATATATATATATATATATATATCAAAATTTTATCATATAGACAAAAACAGTTTACTCACTACAAAGCGGTATCTAGCCCTCTTTTGAATTAATGCTGTAAACGTTAGAATTTATATATTATTTCCGTTCTCATTGCATCGGATATATATATACAAGATAACCAAAAAAGTTCTGACCGTTTTTAAAGGAAAAAACGAAAACGCTTCACAGTATGTGTAACTTATATTTAGTCTTCGAAGTAATCGCCATCGGCATCCAGCACCTTCTGCCAACGTGTCTCCTGCTGTTCAATGCCCTTGCGGCAGAACTCGGGGGGTTTTGACGCAAAGAAGTCCGTGAGGGCTTTGCGCAAGTCTGCTTCATTGGTGAAGGATTTCCCACGAAGATGATTATCCAGGGAGTGGAAGTGGTGGTAATCGGATGGCGCAATGTCAGGTGAATAAGGTAGATGGCACAAAGTCTCCCACCCAATTTGTTGTATGGTATCCCTGACCACTCGCGCGACATGCGGCCTGGCGTTGTTATGGAGGAATAGCACACCTTTGCGATTCACCAGATCTGGCTCCTTCTGGCGCAATGCCTGTTGCACATGTTTCAATTGCTGCGAGTATAGGTCTCCAGTGACCGTTTGGCCCGTTGGTAGCAGTTCATAATGAACCGCTTGACGACCTGTCCACCAGACACAAAGCATAATCTTGCGTGGGTGCATAGGCGGTTTTGCGGTGTGAGGGACAGCATCATGAGGAGACATCCAATGTCTGGAACGCTTGGGAGTTTCGTACAAAACCTACTTTTCATCGCTGGTAAGCACTCGATTGAATAAGGATGCGGTACGGTGGCGAGAAAGCAGCGATACGCACACTCGTTGTCCCTTGTGGATCTCCAACAGCGTTTGCGGAACCCACTTGCTCAGTTTGTACGTCTTACCTAGGCGATGTAGGTGAAGTCTAACTGTTTTATCGGAAACGTTGAACTGTCTTGCAAGTTCACCACACATTAGACTACTGTCCTCTTCAATGGCCGCCTTCAGGACTCCGCCATTCAAGACCTGTGGTCGTCCACTGTAAGGTTCATCATGGAATTTTCGAAACCAACGCCTTGCAGTACGTTCATCCTCAGCACTATCCCCAAACGCTTGACATATGCGGCGACTTGATGCATCTGCTGATAAGCCCACTTTGAAGTCGTAAAGCAAAGAGCCCCGAACGAGATCTCTAGACACTTCCATCCTTCTCACATCTGTCCGGCTCATAACTGATGGCCGGGCACGGTGCGCGTGTTTTTTTATAACGTCTGTGGTTCCTACTTCCTACTATTGCTACACGCATTTCGTATATATTTCAACTTCATTCAATGACTAATCAAAAAACGGACAGATCTTTTTGGGTTACCTTGTATATATATATATATATATATATATATATATATATATATATATATATATATATATAGAAAGATAGATGGATATTAATACCCTGAGAATAATGTGAAAGAGCTGAGATAGATATGAATAGAAATATATTTATCGATAGATATAAAAACAGATATGAATAAACTCGAACAGGCGTATGAATATATATTTGAAATGCATTAGACTGAGAACTCTACACTTGCATTCCCTTTCATTTCCATTCTTTCCATTCTTTCCTTCACCCCCCTTTTCCTCTTCCCTTCCCATTGCCCCCAATGACCTGTCTTTCAGTCATCATACGCTTGTCATTTTTTTTAAAGATAAATATGAAGCGTTCTTTGTGGTTTTTTTAAATAAAGCGTTAAAGTGGTAATTTTGAAAGTATCGCCCGAAGAGACAGTCAGGTCGAAACCTTGGTCGCGTATTTTAATTGACCTCCTGAGTTTCAAAATTAAGAAGCTCTACATGTTATTCTTATTTTTACTTATATTTTTTTTTCACGTGTATTGAGCACTTTTTTAATACTACTGTTCCCTTGTCTGATTCAACTCTAATCATTAATTATATATATATATTTGGTTGGATTGATGTGAGTTTGTGACCTTGGGTTTCATGATTTTGCGATCGTTTTGTCTGACGATCACAAAAGCGTGAAACCCAGGGTCACAAACTCACATCAATCTAACCAAATATGTTAGCTCAATCTCTGGTATTGAGCGCTTTCTAATAGGTACCGCGTATATAACATAAAAATAATAATAAATATAATATATTACACACACACACATACACACACACACACACACACACACACACATATATATATATATATATTTATATTCAAATTATGTATATTTCGGCAGCAATTTCTCCTTAATGCATGTTTCATTAAATAATATAAACAGGTTTTCTATTTATTTTAAGTAAGTTCCTTTCATATTGTCTGATAAATGTAATCACATTATTGTTGAAAACGAAAGGAAAACACCATATTGTTACATGTTTAAATTCAATCTAAGCTTTCGACTTACATAAGCCATTATCTAAGATGACAGTTCCAATAAATCAAACAACGCACAGACGAAACCACAATGATAGTCCGGCCTTGTTGCTTAAATAAGCTCAAAGTAACGACAAACTCGTATATACGAGACGCGGAAGTGAAAATCGCGTCGCAGCTCGTGGCGTCACTCATGGCCACGCGTGAGTGAAAAACGAGAAGTATTAAGTATGGGAAGTCGTTGGTATAAACCAATGGCTTCTGGTATAAATATTTATATACACACACTTTTCATATATATATATATATATATATATATATATATATATATATATATATATATATATATATATATATATGTGTGTGTGTGTGTGTGTGTGTGTGTGTGTGTGTGTGTGTGTGTGTATGAAGAAATAACTCTTAAGATGTGCTATATTTATGGGATAAAGTGCTCAATATCAGAGATAGAGCGTGTGTAAATATAAAAGTGAACATTGAAGTCAACACTTAGAGGCGACAGTCTGTTTCATGCTAGATGCAATCGTCAGGCTACGAGTGCTGTTATTTTTCTCGGTTATTTCAGTGTTGCATTGTGGGTAGTCTATTTTGGCGTTTTTATCGGAAGTCGTTTATTTGTTTATTTATGCATTTGGGTTAAATATATATATATATATATATATATATATATATATATATATATATATATATATATATGAGAGTGTGTGTGTGAAAGAGTTGAGATAGATATGAATAGAAATGGATATATCAATAGATATACAGATAGACATGAATAAACTGAAGCAGGCGGATGAATATGCATTCGAAATGCGTTAGACTGAGAAATATTTCGTCTGAAGGAGCCTAAAATCATGAGCTGATAATACTTTGCTTTTTCCATCCTGGCTGCCTCCCCCACCCTCACATTTCAGTCATCCTTTCACGTCATTACCCAAGGGGTCTCCAAAAATCCGACCTGCAGTTCTACCCTTCTACCATTCGCCTCTTCCGCGCCCTTGTCATCTCCCCGACTCAACGCAAATCCCATAAACCTGCTGAACGGCGCCCAGACACATGGAGTCCGGCTGACTTCCACTGCTAGGATTTTGTGGATTCCGTCCCGCTAATATCCCAAGCCAGAATTCTTTCTGGTTAAATTCGGACTTTAATCCCCGGACTCTGACCCCAAACTCCTGATTTATCCACCTTTACGCGCTAGTAATTCGCATCTTTGTAGTCCATTTAGGTGTCGACAGCTGGTCATTTGTGAAAATGTGACCGGTGTCCAGAGACACTTGGATAGGGTTAGGGCCTGAACGGTCGATTTAGCTGGAAGGGGAGAAGATTGGAACGAGAGAAAATAATAATTGTAGTAGTGAAAACAAAGGAGAGATGGAAAGAGAGAGAGAGAGAGAGAGAGAGAGAGAGAGAGAGAGAGAGAGAGAGAGAGAGAGAGAGAGGGGGAGACAGCGAGAGAGAAAGCGTGAAAGGAAGACATACATAACTAAAGAGGGAAAGGGAGGAAGAAAGAAATATGCGAAGAAACATTGAACGGAAAGAGAAAAAAACTGGCGGCAAGGGTTGCGTCATCAAAGAAAGAAAGAAAGAAAGAAGGAAAGAAGGAAATGAGAGAATCATAGAAGAAGAAATGCATGAATGCAGAGGGAGGGGGAGAGTGAGAAGAAGAGAGAAACGTAAAACAAAGAGGGTGAATATTGTGTGACGAGATGTTTAATTACGAGAAAGTGGTTAGTATTAAGAGTTGGAGTTTCTTTAGAGATAAAACGACTGGTCACGGAAAACAGATAGATAGATAGATAGATAGATAGATAGATAGATAGATAGATAGATAGATAGATAGATATGAACATACCAAAACATATATATATATATATATATATATATATAGCGAGAGAGAGAGAGAGAGAGAGAGAGAGAGAGAGAGAGGAGAATATATTATATAGGTCTGATTCTATTTATATCTATCTATCTATCTCTTTCATCAGTCTATTCTTATCTATCTATCTATCTATCTATCTATCTATCTATCTATCTATCTATCTATCTATCTCTTTCATCAGTCTATTCTTATCTATCT
>OZ038479.1:124739052-124744052 GCA_964036315.1 Acanthosepion esculentum | reverse complement strand
CGTGAGGCCACTATATCACCCACACATCCAAGACTACAGCACCTGGTATTCCCAAGGGGTCACCGATATAGTTACTGACCAAGTTCGACGTTGTTTAACTTTGGTGATCGTACGGAAACCGGTATTTCAACGTGACGTGTCCGTGAGGCCATTATATCAACCGTACATCCAAGCTTAAAACACCTGGTATTCCCAAGCGGACACCCATCTATGTACTGACCAGTCTTGATGTTGCTTAACTTTGTACGGAAAGAGGTGTTTCAACATGACGTGCCCGCCAGTCTATTATATCACCCACACATTCAAACTTACAGCAACTAGTATTTCCAAGCGGTCACCTATCTAGTTACTGACCAAGTTCGACGTTGCTTAACTTCGGTGATCGTACGGAAACCGGTATTTCAACGTGACGTGCTCGTGATGCCATTATATCACCCACACATCCAAGCTTACAGCACCTGGTATTCCCAAGCGGACACCCATCTATGTACTGACCAGTCTCGACGTTACTTAACTTTGTACGGAAAGCGGTATTTCAACGTGACGTGTCCGTCAGTCTGTTATATCACCCGCACATTCAAACTTACAACACCTGGTATTCCCATCTAGGTAGTGACCAAGCTCGACGTTGCTTAACTGCGGTGATCGGAGGGAGACGACTTTTTAACGTGATATGGCCGTAAGCGTAAGGATAAGAAGGGAAGCTCAAGAAGACAGGCGAATGAAAATCGATTAAGGAAAGAAAGGGAAAGAGAAAATAGAAAGAGGGAGGAAAGAATGTGAAAAGGAAGAGGAGAAAAAAAAGAAGAAAACTATGAAGAAAAAAGGGCGAAATTGAAAAAAAGAAAGGGGAAAAGAAAGAGATAAAACTATGATCTTTTCTGAGAATTTGTCGCAATAATGGAACGACCACTCTGGTTTACCATTTACGGACTTAACTGCAAAATTGATCAACGCCACTCGCCATTTACAGTCAAAGGAAACGCTTTTAATACCACCATCCGGCTTTTATTATGTCCTACCATCGATAAAATATCGTAACTAAGCTTTGGTTAGCTTAGACATTACTTAATACATGGCAGACAATCGATGTTCGATGTCAGTTTATTTCCTAAAATTTACCAATGGACACGTACCCAAGCCACTTTAGTCTATTTTCGAAAATCTACCAAGGGACACGTACCCAAGCCACTTTAGTCTATTTTCTAAAATCTACCAATGGACACGTACTCAAGCGACTTTAGTCTATTTTCTAAAATCTACCAATGGACACGTACTCAAGCGACTTTAGGCTATTTTCTAAAATCTACCAATGGACACGTACCCAAGCCACTTTAGTCTATTTTCTAAAATCTACCAATGGACACGTACCCAAGCCACTTTAGTCTATTTTCTAAAATCTACCAATGGACACGTACTCAAGCGACTTTAGTCTATTTTCTAAAATCTACCAATGGACACGTACTCAAGCCACTTTAGTCTATTTTCTAAAATCTACCAATGGACACGTACTCAAGCCACTTTAGTCTATTTTCTAAAATCTACCAATGGACACGTACCCAAGCCACTTTAGTCTATTTTCTGAAATCTACCAATGGACACGTACCCAAGCCACTTTAGTCTATTTTCTAAAATCTACCAATGGACACGTACTCAAGCGACTTTAGTCTATTTTCTAAAATCTACCAATGGACACGTACTCAAGCGACTTTAGTCTATTTTCTAAAATCTACCAATGGACACGTACTCAAGCCACTTTAGTCTATTTTCTAAAATCTACCAATGGACACGTACTCAAGCCACTTTAGTCTATTTTCTAAAATCTACCAATGGACACGTACCCAAGCCACTTTAGTCTATTTTCTGAAATCTACCAATGGACACGTACCCAAGCCACTTTAGTCTATTTTCTAAAATCTACCAATGGACACGTACTCAAACCACTTTAGTCTATTTTCTGAAATCTACCAATGGACACGTACCCAAGCCACTTTAGTCTATTTTCTAAAATCTACCAATGGACACGTACTCAAACCACTTTAGTCTATTTTCTAAAATCTACCAATGGACACGTACACAAGCCACTTTAGTCTATTTTCTAAAATCTACCAATGGACACGTACCCAAGCCACTTTAGTCTATTTTCTAAAATCTACCAATGGACACGTACCCAAGCCACTTAAGTGTATTTTCTAAAATCTACCAATGGACACGTACCCAAGCCACTTTAGTCTATTTTCTAAAATCTACCAATGGACACGTACCCAAGCGACTTTAGTCTATTTTCTAAAATCTACCAATGGACACGTACTCAAGCGACTTTAGTCTATTTTCTAAAATCTACCAATGGACACGTACTGAAGCCACTTTAGTCTATTTTCTAAAATCTACTAATGGACACGTACTCAAGAAAATTTAGTCTATTTTCTAGAATCTACCAATGGACACGTACGCAAGCCACTTTAGTCTATTTTCTAAAATCTACCAATGGACACGTACTCAAGCCACTTTAGTCTATTTTCTAAAATCTACCAATGGACACGTACTCAAGCCACTTTAGTCTATTTTCTAAAATCTACCAATGGACACGTACTGAAGCCACTTTAGTCTATTTTCTAAAATCTACTAATGGACACGTACTCAAGCCACTTTAGTCTATTTTCTAAAATCTACCAATGGACACGTACCCAAGCCACTTTAGTCTATTTTCTAAAATCTACCAATGGACACGTACTCCAGCCACTTTAGTCTATTTTCTAAAATCTACCAATGGACACGTACTCCAGCCACTTTAGTCTATTTTCTAAAATCTACCAATGGACAGGTACTCAAGCCACTTTAGTCTATTTTCTAAAATCTACCAATGGACACGTACTCAAGCCACTTTCGTCTATTTTCTTAAATTTACCAATGGACACGTACCCAAGCCACTTTAGTTTATTTTCTGAAATCTACCAATGGACACGTACCCAAGCCACTTTACCCTATTTTCTAAAATCTACCAGTGGACACGTACTCAAGCCACTTTAGTCTATTTTCTAAAATCTACCAATGGACACGTACTCAAGCCACTTTAGTCTATTTTCTAAAATCTACCAATGGATACGTACCCAGGCCACTTCTGTCTATTTTCTAAAATCTACCAATGGACACGTACCCAAGCCACTGACTGCTTTACTTATCATATTATATGTGTGGAATAATCGATTTTTTTTTATTTGTACTGGTCATGCAGAAGACAATTCTAGAAAAAATCTTTAGGTTGCCTCTCCTTCTCCAATCCAAAGAAATCACATGCCAGAAGATCATTCGTTACCTTATTAGACACTTGGCCGGTAATCGATTTTCAATGTTTGTCTGATCTTGCAGGGCGGGAGACATTTTAAGGTAACAAACAGTTGGGAATTAGATTGTTGGTCTTTCTAAAATCTAGAAATGGGTACATTTTTTTATTTTATCTAATGTAAAAGTCAAGAGCCACTCAAGAGAAAGATGATTGAGAAAAAGAGGGAAAGAAAAAGGAAAGTGGAAGAATGGAGAAAAATGATTGAGAAAACGAGGGAAAGAAAAAAGAAAGGGGAAGAATAGAGAAAAATGATTGAGAAAAAGAGGGAAAGAAAAAAGAAAGGGGAAGAATAGAGAAAAAAGATTGAGAAAACGAGGGAAAGAAAAAAGAAAGGGGAAGAATAGAGAAAAAAGATTGAGAAAACGAGGGAAAGAAAAAAGAAAGGGGAAGAATAGAGAAAAAAGATTGAGAAAACGAGGGAAAGAAAAAAGAAAGGGGAAGGAAAGTTAAAAACGATTGAGAAAAAGAGAGGATGAAAAAAGAAAGGGGAAGAATAGAGAAAAATGATCCAGAAAAAGAGGGAAAGAAAAAGAAGGAAAGAAAAAGAGGGAAAGAAAAAGAAAGGGGAAGGAAAGACAAAAACGAATGTGAAAATGAGGGAAATAATAAAGAAAAGGGAAGAATAGAGAAAAACGATATATATATATATATATATATATATATATATATATATATATATATATATATATATATATATATATATATCTTGTGTCTGCCATAAATCTACTATTCGTCCATGCCTAGAATACTGCTGCCACATACGGTCCGGTGCCCCTACTATTTACAATAGAAGAATCTGCAATATTATTGGTCCTGATCTGGCGACTCGGCTCCAGACACTTTCTCATCGCCGTAAGGTTGCCTCTCTATTTCGTTTCTACAAATAATTTCATGGTAATTGTTCAAATTAACTATTCGCTATGGTACCTAGTCTGTATGGATTTAAACGCAGTACTAGACTGGCGTCGAGATCTCATCAATTTACAGTTGAGCTGGCTAGATGTAGCCGTAAATTCTATGCTAACAGTTTCTTCTCTCGCACTTCTCACTTGTGGAACGCCCTTCCGGCTCCAGCCAACTTTGAGGTGCAAATATTTAAATGCAATATCAATCGCTATCTGTTGTCTACTTGACATTCTTCTCATCATTAATGTTTCTGTTCCTAAATCTTCCACACTCTTTTACCCCTTGTGTTTTAATGGTTTTACTGCCTTGCATGGCTGATACCGATGCAATTCAACTCTAGAAATCTTATAGTAAACCAAAAAATAACATTCCCAATTACTACTAGAACTAACTCCACGATTTTTACCTACTCAAATGCAATATTATCCCCTATCTCTATCTTCCCTCCCATACCTCTCACTCTTAGGACGCTTATGAGATGATGTGCCTAAACTCTTGACCAATCAACATTAAACACCCGGTCCATTCATCACCAAACTGCTATCAACAAGCACTATTGTTTCACTCCGATACCTATATTTTTTTTTGTACAAGGGTCATTCAATAAATAAGATGAATTTTTCGGTATAAGGACTTCTAATACAGATAGAAGCTTATTTTTTTTAAAAATTATTTTTCAACGTAGTCTCCCAGCACTGTCACACACTTTTCCCATCTGTGCACAAGCTTCCGTATTCCCTCAGCGTAA
>OZ038479.1:124674052-124734052 GCA_964036315.1 Acanthosepion esculentum | reverse complement strand
CAATTACTTGAATAATAAGATCCTTATATTCGAGTTGTTGTCAGACACGTCAAGTACTTTCAACAATTTCAAACTGTCATCTTCAGCGAGCAATTTTCCCATACATAGCCAAACACTAAGACGAAATATGTCTAGCTCGAAAGATTTAAAAAAAAATGATGCTATTTATTGACAGTTGAATATATGTTTTGGGGCATGCAATGCCGCGACGCTTCAGTTCTTATTCAAATCGATCAAGTGAGAATTTTGTTTGAATTTTGATAAGTTATAAATCCACGAAATTTTCTAGTTATATGTATTTATCTGTTAAAGTGAAATGAATTTAGTATAATCCAATTAGTAGAGCAAAAACGTCTTAGTTTTCTACAGAATTTAAGATTCTGGTTACTATTGTGTTGCGAATCTGATGGCGTAAATATATTATTATTCAAGGAATTGATAGTAAGTTAATGTCTTATTAAGTCTTGTTAGTGAAGTGATTTCACCATTAAACTTATAAATATTGTTCGACGTCTAAATATTTTTCTATATTTCTCATTCTCACGCGAGCTTTAGTCAAGCAAAAACGACTTCCTTTGTTTTCCTGTATATGATCTCAAAGGTCAAAATGAGGAAGTCAGCGGAGAAATACAATTCTCTAAAAAGTAAAAGTCTGCTATTTAACAACTTTCTCACCGCCTTTATGTGGCTTTCCAGTGCCTTTTCTATAATTATTTTCATGGTAATAATTATGATGAACTATCCGCTGCTGTACCTACACTTTATAGATTTAAGCGCAGTACTAGATTGGCAATAAGGTCTCATCAGTTTACAGTTGAAATTGGTAGATGTAACCGTAAGTTCTATTCTAAAAGTTTCTTCTCACACTTATCGCTTGTGAAATTCTCCTCCGGATTTTCAGAAATTCAAATACAATAACAGTCATTATCTACGGTCTTCTTTTATTTCTATCGATCCTTAATAATGTTTCTCGTTTTTCTTATTCTTTCACACTAAGTGACCTATTGTGTCTTAGTGGCTTTATTGCCTTGCTTGGAGCGAAATGTTTAAAAAAATAAATAAAAATTATTATTTATTTAGTCAGTCGAGCTAGCTTGGACATTCATGCTTCTATTACGCCAACCATCACGGCATCCAAGTCAGAAAGTCATTAGGGTCGTTATTCTGTGCCATAACATAGTTGGTCAATGTATGTGTTTGCTGGGCGATCACCTCGTCTTGCACCATGGCTAGGTGTCCAGAGCAGAGTAGATCATACGCTTGTTCTTGTTTTGGTCGACAGCAGTGTCTTGCGGCGCGCCTTCTGCGTTCGTGTAAGATTGTAGAAATATCAGGGATGGGTCCATAGTGCTGTGGTTTATTTGGATGTTGTCTCCAAGAGATGTTAAGTATAGATCTCAGCATAGGTTCCATCAAGCTTAGACTCAAGGGTTTTAGTTAATGTCCAAGCAGTGGCACTATGCATTAACAACGTCTCTACAGTGGCCCAAAAGAATCTCCGTTTGAGGTTGTCTGGTAGATCAGATTTCCAAATTACATCCATTTTAGCGTCGTGGGTAAGACGATAAACTATGTCCAACAGCAAGGCCTCTGATCAGGAGGCTTTGAGGAGCATGGAACCACCTCTTAATTTCTGACGTTCCCAGGTCCACCCTGACTCGGGGTGGTAGCACCTGTTAGGGTTCCAGCTATAGGCAAATAGTTAACCCCGATGCTGATGTAAAAAGCATTATAAAAGTGTAAAAGGTTTTAATACCAGAAATACTTTGTAAAAAATTATTACCAAAAATAAATTTTTGGAGAAAAAAACTATTACCAGCAATATATTTTTGAAAATTTTTTTTACCAGCAATACGTTTTTGAAAAAAAAAATTACCAGCAATACATGTGATTGTACTAAAAAATATGAGTAATTGAAAAATGGTTCAAATATATATGTATACATTCACACCTTATTTACCAAACTATCGCTATGAATCTATTTAAAAAATTTCGTTGGCATTAAATGACCCACTGAGGTTTTGATATGCCATAAAACAAAACAATCAACCAACATCCATTTTATTCAAGGTGGCCCAGGCTTTAGCTATGTGGATTTTCACATCGAATTTTCTGTAGAATTTATTTTGCTTCTGAGGTATGTAAAAGATTCAACAGACTTTATTGATTCTCCTGAGACAGTTTGTACTGAGACTCGCTGGTTGAATCTTATGAATTAGATTTTAGAGTTATTGACAAAGAAGTCAAATATTGTTAACAGCATTTTAGTCCAGGCAGTGGTACCACACATTGACATTCGAAAGAAACAGTGATCTAAACTGTTCTACCGAGGCTGTGACTGTTCGTAGCTCTTGTCGAACTCTGTGCCTTGGACAGAGAGGCACCCGGACGAGGCAATGCCGAATGGCAGACTTTTGTGCGGGGAGGTAGACAGACCAGAACCCGTTTATGCGGGTTCTACGGGGATTTTTTCGCCGAGCCTACGGGCTCGGATGACCCACATTAAACTCGTCCTTGTGTCACACATATCCCTCGTCGGGTGGGGGCTGTTAAATATTAACAGTGATATAGATTGTTCTACCGAGGCTGTGACTGTTGACCATGTTCATCATAGTCTATGAATATAGAATACAGCGCAGTACGTAAACTGTTCAATGAAACAACGTTAAAGATTAACACTCACGAGTCAGACACTCTACTGAATCTGACTATATCGCCAATACCACCAGCAGCTGTTCCGTAATTCTTCAGTCTTCGATATCAAAGGCTGGCAGTGCATATTCGGGAAAAACAAGGCCGCCTTTATACACGTTGCCTTCTGATTGGTTAAACTTCTATTGGTTAACTATAAAATAAGTCAGCTCATTTTGGCTGGCTCTCTAGTATACCAGGGTACCCAAAAACTCCAACCCCCCACATTTTGGGTACATTATGGAATCTTCTTCCAAAATATTAGTAAACTCAATATTCATATGGAACAAATACTTTAGTATTCATAAAAAATATCTTTTTGTTTTGTAATTAATTTTTTTAAAATTTATATCCACAAAAATTAGTTATATCATTTTGTCCACTGTTAAGTAATTCAGATTAATAAACATTAATAAAAATATTATAAATTTGGGTTGTGATCACAACAAAAAAGTGCAAAAAGTTGTTATTTTACCCATAGTTGGGACCCATTAAAACAGGTACTATCACTCCGGGTCAGAGTGATTCTGAGAGTCATTCAGAGGAGGACTGGGCTAAAAGTAGGACTATTTAGGTTTATACCCCAAAATTAAGGACTCACATTTATACCAAAAACTGACGTCTCTTAAGACAATAACTAATGGATGCAGTTTTACGTCCTACCCAGGACTAATAAGGACCTTATAGGTCAATACCAAATATGACAGGAATGAAAGCCCCTAATTTCAATTTTGTAATTGGCTTTGTAAACAAATCCGACACGTTATTTTCCGATTGAACATATTCAATTTGTACTGTTTTCTTTTGTACCTGATCCCTAACAAATTGATATTTAATATCAATATGCTTTGATCTTTGATGTATTATTGGATTTTTAGCCAAAGCAATACTGGCCTGATTGTCACAGTAAATATAGGCTCACTTATTATCAGTGTTGTAATTGTTTTTATTAGTAATTTAAGAAAAATAGCCTCTTGTGTTGCTTGCGACAATACAACATATTCCGCCTCACATGTTGAAAGCGAAATTATTCCCTGTTTCTTAGATTTCCAGCCAATTATGGGATTATCTTTTGCCAATCTAAAGCAATAGCCTGTGATACTTTTACGATCTGGTGAATTTACCCAATCAGCATCACAAAATCCTTCCAGTTGTAGTAGGTTTTTTGATTGTCGAAATACTAGGCACTGATTCTTAGTTCCCTTTAAATAACGTAATACTTGTTTAGCTCTTGTTAAATGCACAATCTTCGGTTTATTTAAGTTTTGAGACAACTTAGTAACCGTATAGCAGATGTCTGGCCTTGTTGATGTCATGACGTAAATAAGACTTCCAATCAATATTCTGTATTCTTTTTCACACGCCGCTATACCATCTTCATTATTCATAATTGTGTTTAAATCCATTTCACATGGAGTAGTTCGTGTTTTACAATTTTGCATGCTGAATTTAGATAAAAAGTTTTTCGATGTATCTGGATTGATTCATTGTAATAGTGTTGTCCTTAAATTCGAACTGTATACCAAGAAACCATGATAGTCGACCCAAGTCGGTCATTTTAAACCTTATATTTAAGGAATTTTTAATTTTTAATAGAGCCGCTTCACATTTTGAAGCAATTATCATATCGTCAACCCAAATAATCAGAATTGCTAATATTTCATTATTAAATATTCTTGTGTACAGGCATGAGTCAACTGGGGAGGGTTCAAAATGTTGTTCAATTAAATAGGAATGTAGTAATTTATTCCACGTTCTTCCGCTTTGTTTGAGCCCATATAGTGACTTTTTGAGTTTCTATACATAATTATCACCTTTTTCAAAACCTTCTGGTGGTTCTATGTATATTTCATAGTCAATCGGAGCATTTAAATATGCTGCTTTAACATCCATATGGTGTATATCAATACCATAATGTGCGGCCATTTGCATCAAAATTCTGATTGTTGTTATGTTTGTTGTTAGACTGAATGTTTCTACATAATCTTACCCGTATATTTGCGAGAATCCTTTAGCTACAAAATTAGCCTTATACACTGGCGAGCCATCCTCAGTTCGCTTTATACTATAAACCCAACGGCTGCCGATAATATTTTTATCATCTGAGGCCTTTTTCAATTCAAAAGTATCATTTCTTTTTGCATGGCGGCTATCCATCGTTTGGAATTATCAGAATTTATGGCTTCTTGATAGTTCTTCGGGATACATTGCACCGAATAGCAACAGTCAATGTCACAGATATTACATTGACCCATTCCAAAATAGTCTGGCTTTCTTCTATTTCTGGTCGGATAACACGGAATTTGCCCCTCTTCTTTGGCTCTATCTTCTTTTAACTCAAGGTTTGCGTCTGATTTTTCCTCGTCTATATCATCTGGTATAACACCTTCCTTTTCTATTTATAGGCCCTATCTCATAATTAGGCCATACTAGTTCGTGTTGGACCAGTTCCTCGCAGTTAATGTTCTTTTCTTCGGGATCTTCCACTTGCTCAAAGGAATCTGTAAATCTGACGCATCTGATCTTCCTTATTATTTTACTTTGTGAGAAATAAATCATATAGGCCGGACTTGTTTTGTCATAGCCAATGAATATGACTCTCATTTTTTGGATCTAGTTTTGCCCTGTGGTTGACATATGTGTAGCAAATTGTACCAAAAATATGCATACCACTTCCGTTGGGTTTGTAGTTCGTATAAGCCTCTTAAGGAGTCTTTTTAATGTTAATATTATAGCAACGGTTTCTTATATATACGGTTGTATTTAATGCATAGACCCACAGATTTTTGGGTAACTTAGATTCTATTAGCAATTATCTAGCCATTTCGAAAAGAGTCCGCCAACTACGTTCAGCGATTCCGTTCTGGTGCGGGGAATAAGGACAGGTTTTCTCATGTTTAATGCCTTCATTTATTAGGATTTCGTAATCATCAGAAGTAAATTCACCACCATTATCTGTTCTAATTATTTTTACTTTTCCATAAGGTGAAATATCAGATAAATACATTCTTGTAGCTTGTAGGGTATCAGATTTGTTTTTAAGAAAATATATCATAAGTCCTGAATATTCGTCAACAAAGTTTAATACATATGAATAGGTGCCAATGCGCATTGGTGAAATTGGACCCGCTAAGTCGCAATAAACTCTGAACACGATGTCTGTTGATTTTGGGATTTGATCCCTATTTCTATATTTCGTCATTTTCCATTTAATACATGTGTCACAATGTTGTAAGCCCTTTGGAAATGTAACTTTCATTCCAGTGACGTGTTCTTGCAATCTTTTAACATCCGAATTATTACAGTGGCCTAATATTTTATGCCAAGTCCTTAAGTCGTGGGTGGCTGTTTCCACAGATTTAATACTTTTCAAATAATACAAACGTCTATTTTGTTGTATATTAAATTTAGTTCCGACTGGGTATATTAACTTTGAATTGTCTCGGTGAAAATTAACTTTAACACCAGTTCTAACAGCAGACTGAACCGAGAAATTTTTTTGTTTAAATTTAGGGATATATAAAGCCCTTTTAAATAAACATTTACAAATATTTCCTTTAGTTTCGCGTAAATAAATACAGGCATCGCCTCTTTTTAAAACTAAATTATTAGCTCTGGTTCCGTCAGCCATCTCAATAAAGTGGGGATCTGGCTCGAAGTTGGAGTCAAAATTAATAAATTTTGTTTCATCTGTAATTACATGATTTGTCGCACCCGTGTCGACTAGGTAAGAATTATAACTATTGGGTATAGTATCCAACCCAAACGAAAAAGCAAATGTTCGCTCATTCGAAAAAGCTTTTACATTTTTACAAAAATCACTCTTTGTATGAAATTGACATTTAGCACGTACATGCCCGCAACAAAAGCAGATGATATTTGATTTTCTATTATTATTGTTCCTGTTGTTGTTGTTGTTGTTGTTATTGTCATAGTTGTTTTTAAGCCCCTTGTTTTTAATATCATAATTCCTAGTCTGGTAGGTTTGAGGGACTGGTTTTCTGAATTTTTAAAATGACGTTCTAAGTTGCATTACGTTATTTGCTTGATTTGGGGGATTATACATTTTTTCAGTTTCTTCATAACTACGTAACGCAATTTTAAACTCAGTGAAAGTTAATTTTTTATCTTTTTGAGTTATGACTGTTGTGAATGGTTTGAATGTAACTGGTAATCCCTTTAAAACCATGGCTATTAGCAGCCCATCTGAGATAGTCTCACCTGCCATTTTTAAGGAATTTGTGACATTCCCAGCTCATATAATATAATCTGTTACAAATTCAATTTCTCGTCTCCTTAACGAGGTTAGTTCAGTATATAAAGCAATAATTTTGGGTTTACCTTTTGACAAGTAATGTTTACGCAATATTCTTGAAGCTTGGTGGCCGTCGTCCCTGGCTTCTCTCATTATTAAAGATACACTTTTGTCATCCAGGCATTGTATTAATTCGGCGAACACGGTCGCATTTCTTTCCATAAAATCATCATCTTTTTTCTGGTCATCTTGGCAAAGAATGATGTCATGAAGTTTTTGTATTCTAAGGTAGCCTAGGAATTTCACTTCCCACAATTCGTATTTTGACTCGTCTCCGTCAAAATACAGTCGTAATCTGCGCTCGTAACCTTTGTTGACCATGTTCATCATAGTCTATGAATATAGAATACAGCGCAGTACGTAATCTGTTCAATGAAACAACGTTAAAGATTAACACTCACGAGTCAGACACTCTACTGAATCTGATTATATCGCCAATACCAACAGCAGCTGTTCCGTAATTCTTCAGTCTTCGATATCAAAGGCTGGCTGTGAATATTTTGGAAAACATGGCCGCCTTTATACACGTTGCATTTAATATTTTGAGCCTTCTGATTGGTTAAATCTTCTATTAGTGAACTATAAAATGAGTCCGCTCATTTTGGCTGGCTCACTAGTACACCAGGGTACAAGTCATTTGTTGGTTCTCTTCAAGTGCGTTGGACAAGCATTTTTGACGAAAGAACTGTTGTGTTACGTTTTTGAATTTTTATTTTCTAAAAATTCTTTAAATTTTTCAGTTTTTCTTTTCCGTTTATTTGTTCACATATTTGTGTATTTTGTTCTGTTCTCTTTTTATTTCTCTTCCTGTACTTTTACCCTCCCCCACGGTTTTTGTTTACATTATATTTTTGTATTTATTTGAATTGTTTATTGTCTTTGGTTGTCCACGTTTTTCTTTCCTTTTATTTTGTTTGTACTGGACATTGTTTCCATTGTTGGAATGATTTTGAAAAAGTAAAAAAGAAAAAGAAAACAACTGGTTATTTGGTCGACGTGGTGGTCATGAGCGACGAGAACATTTCCGATACAACACCGCCGGTGTCCTCTGTAAAAAGCGCCTGGTGTGAAGATAGACCTAAGAAAAAGGACGCCGAGTACTATGCTGAACAGAGGAGTAAATTTGAGGACACTTTCAAGGAAAAATGAATTCCTTACCATTGAAGAGGCTTTTAAGGCCGTAAATGTTAGAATCGTATCCCTGCTGACTTCCGACATAAAAAGCCGGAAATTAATTGGAGTCAGTAGGGAAACAATGGTAGAGGCCCTAAAGACCTTGAAAATCGCCCCAAGCGTTCTGGCAAGAAGAACAAATGACATATGGGACATTCTTCTCCCAACGGAACAAGATGCTAAGCAGATGGCAGGAAGTATCCTAATTACCAAAAACTTAAGATTACAGACGGAGTACATGGGCACCCGTAAGACTAGGATTACTGTCCATGGGGTGCCCGTAGATGTCTCCGAGGACAGAATGGGAGCATTTTTCTCAAAGTTTGGCAGGGTCGAGGAGGTGAAGGCAATAGTTGGAAAATCGGGTATTGCAACGGGCGACATTGAGTTGCAGGTCACGCTAACCCGATCAAGTTTCGGAAAGATCCCAAATAACCTACTGTGCAGAGAAAGGAGGATGTTAGTCGTCGTAGAGGGCAGGAGGCCAAACTGTTGGTCCTGCGGTGTATCCGGGCACATGGCTAAGGAGTGCACCGCTAAACGTCCTCCGCCTACAACTCAGCCCATGCAAGCAAAAACAGCAGCAGTTTAATGTAGTTTGAATGTAGCAATCCGACGTAGGAAGTAATTTGTTCAATGTAACAACACCAATGTCTCGTAGCAGCTATTCAGGAATTCTTAAGGTCTTCCATATCACAGGTTGGCAGTGGATATTTGGAGAGAGTAGGAAAACGTAGTTCTGCAGGTCTCCTCTTCTGACAGGTTAGCAGTGGATATTCCGACAAGAAAAGAAAACAAAATGGCCGCCTTTATACACATCGGATCGAATATTTCAAGTCTTCTGATTGGTTAACCTTCTATGGGTGTACTATAAAATGAGTCAGCTCGTTTTGGTTTGCTCACTAGTACACTATGTACTCAAAATAACCCAACAGTAGCAAGACCACCAGTGTAAGAAGTTGCCCCAAAAGACACCGATGGTGTCTGGAAAGTGGTAGGGGGTGTTAAAAATCCAAAGAATGTGCCTTCCCCACCAAAAAGGGAGGACACTGTGCAGAAACAGCAAACACCACCACATCAGCAGGCAAAGAAGGTGCCCCTTCAACAAAAGACAGAGAAGGAGGTACACCGTCGGAGACGCCAAAACAGGAGACGCCAAAACAAAAGCAGAAACAAAGGGGGGGGGAGCAGCAGCAGCAGCAGCAACAACAACAACAACAACAGCAACAATAGCTGCAGGAAAAGCAGCGAGGGAATGAAACTGATATGGAGGTGGACGAAATTCCCCCACCTCGGGCATCTTCCCTGAAAAGAAGCGGAGAGGAGGAAGAGGAGGTGGAGACTACATCTCAAAGGCATTCGGGGCGTAGTAGGGCGGCTAGGGTCATGGACAAAACCAGGGCCCTATCCGTCCCTGCTTCCCCGAAAGAAACTCTGAAATTAACAAAGGCAAGGAGCCACCCTTCTTCCCCTTCCCGTGCTCCATCCCCCACTCCCACGAACTCTTCCCTCAGTTCTGTTTCAACATCCCCTCACTCGTCAACATTTTCTTCTCCCCACCCCTCCAGGGAGAAGAAGCACAAAAAGAAGAAATTGTTCTCCGGTCCTGAAGAAATTTGCAGAGTGGACAAGGAGGAATATAAGAGGCCCTCCTATTTAAGATGAATTCAGTAGATGGGAAAAGCGTGGAGGATCCATGCAATTTCTCGAGCACCCCTGGGGTAATTACTTGCGTGAGAGACACTGGGGTGTGTGGAACCATTTAGCAGAAGCTAAGGACTCCTTCCCCAAAATAAGAATGGTGGAAATGGAGTCGCCATACTTAAAGAAATTAAGGCAGTTTTGTGCTGGGAGGGTCCCTGTTATTCTCCACCCCTCCCTATATAGGCGCCTAAAACTAACATATCCCACGGATGTCGGCGGAATTGCCCTGGGTGGACAAATGACGTCAGAGCTAGATGTAGGGAGCCTAGGACAATCTGTCGGGATCCTAACTGACTCAGATTTCCGTCCCGTATGTGAATAGGTTTTTGCTTTTCTTTTTCTTATTTTTGCAGGCCTAAACGATATCAATCAAGATAGCCAGTCTGAATGCGAGTGGCTTGAGGCATCGGAGTAAGGTGGCCCGCTTGCTCCAGGATCTCTTGTCCTTCGGTGTGGATGTCGCCGCGATCCAAGAGACTGACTTTGTTTGCAGCGTCGATGCGTGTGTGCTGGAGCGGGTTTCGTTTTTTCGGCGGTTGGGGCCGTTCCTGCTGGATTCAACGCGCCTAGTGTTAATGGCTTACTGGAATGCTATCCTGGACCCCAAGTTAGACAGGGGATGGGGCGCTTGTGGGAGGAGGGGCAATCGTAGCTTGGTTGATCTGATCGACGAATTTGGTCTCGTTGATAGATACCGGGTCGATCACGTGGACGTGGGCTCTTAATTGGCCTTTTCACAAGGTGGTTAGCTCCCTTGACAGCATGTTAGTTAGAGGAGCCGACGTAGACTTGTTAGATTCTCACACGTTCCACTGGGTAGGCTATTTGGACCACAAACTTGTTTGTGCCCGGGTGGCGTTAGATCATTGGCCTAGAATGGCTGGGTACTGGAAGTTCAATCTGTCTTTACTAGACATGCGGGACTTCCAGGAGCAGCTAACTAGCGTAGTGCAGCGGGAGCTAGTGGAGGCGGTTAGGGGGAATAGGTAGTGGGAGAGACTTAAGTATAGGATTAGGTCCTTCACCACTGATTTCAACAAACGGCTCGCCCTAGATAGAGCTGGAAAGGTGAAGACGCTTAAGGCTAGTTTTTCCCGGGCGGTGACTGGAGCGTTCGAATAGCGAGCGCTATATGAGCCAGGTAATTAGACATAGGTTAAGCAAGATGTCTTCCAAAGCTGTGAACATGGGCGCAGATCTGCGCAAGGAAGCGATTCGTCGAGGTTCCGATCTTTACATTCATGAGGTCAATTCCCCGGAGGGGCATACTATTCGGGCCACTGACGACATGTGCAAGGCGTTGCGGCGCCATTTCGAGATCCGGTTTACCTAGGAGCCTGGTCTCCGTGAGGAGGATTTTCGCAGCTATTTGGCTGACTTGCCTCGGCTTTCGCCGACTGAAGCGGCGAAGTCTACGCGGCGTTGAAGAATATCGGCAGAGGCAAGTCGCCCGATCTGGATGGTTTGCCCTATGAATTGTACTTGAGGCTGTCGCACATCTTTGTCCCGATTTTGACTGTGGTGTTCAACAACTGGTTCCGGTCGGGGTCCATCCCCAACCGGATTTCCAGGGAAGTGATCGCGCTGTTGAAAAAGGGCAAGGTGTTGGGCGGGATTTAGATGATTATAGGCCCATAACTCTGCTAAACACAGAGTTAAAGATTTTGGCCAAGATCCTGCAGGAGCGTTTGCAGTCAGTTGCCGAGTCTCTGTTGTGTCCTGAGCAGACTTGTTCTGTGAGGGGCCGAACAATTCAGAGCAACCTGCATCTGATCCGCACGATCATAGAGGGTGTAAAAGACGACGATGAGGCCGCGCTGATAAATTTAGATCAGTCCAAGGCATTTGATAGGGTTGACCATCGCTACCTTGCGGCTGTCCTGCAGGCCGCCGGATTCGAATCCGACTTCTCCGCTGGATTAGCCTCCTTTATCGCTCCCCCAGTGCTGTGGTACAGGTGAACGGAAAGCTGTCGGGCGCTTTTGTGCTGTCTAGGTCAGTTCGTCAGGGTTGTCCACTGTCGCCCCAACTCCCTGCTTTGGCGCTGGAGCCTCTCCTTCGCCGGCGAAGGGATAGGGCGTGCAGTCCGGCCCTACGCGGAATCGCCGTTCCTGGAGGGGCTCGAGCCAGGGTTTCTGAATTCAGTTTTCCGCTTATGAATTCAGTCTTCCGGTTATGAATTCAGTTTTCCGCTTACGAATCGAGTTTTTCCGCTTAAGAATTCAGTTTTCCGGTTATGAATACAGTTTTCCGCTTATGAATTCAGTTTTCCGCTTATGAATTCAGTCTTCCGGTTATGAATTCAGTTTTCCGGTTATGAATTCAGTTTTCCGCTTATGAATTCAGTTTTCCGCTTATGAATTCAGTTTTCCGGTTATGAATTCAGTTTTCCGCTTATGAAATCAGTTTTCCGGTTATGAATTCAGTTTTCCGCTTATGAATTCAGTTTTCCGCTTATGAATTCACTTTCCCGGTTATGAATACAGTTTCCCGGTTATGAATTCAGTTTTCCGCGTCTTACTTTTTGTAGATTTTGCTAAAGCCTTCGATTCTGTTTATCAGGGACAAAATTGACGAGTATTTTCTTTTTGTTTTTGGACACAGTGTGTGTGTAGAAAGTGTCTAAATGTTTTATAATTCTGATCGCCTTCCTTTATATTTTCACCCCTCATCAAGGATGATTTTCTTTTTGCTTTTCAATTGGGTCTATGCGTTGTGTGTATGTATCTAGAATTTTAGGGATTTTTTATTTTTCGACAACAGCACAAATAATGGAAGCTTTAATAATGAAAAAGAAATTGCCAACACCTAATAATATTAACTATGGACACATCTACAATGGGCTAAGTGTCATAGGCGAACTGAAAATAAAAAAACAAACTGTGACTCAAGGCCGAATGTATGGGGCACCTAGTGAGGACCGAAATCACTATTCAGTCGTGACTGATCTAGCGCCACAAGCTTGTTAACCATTGCACCATGTCGAAGTGCCCAAGTGATTTTTCTAAGCGTAGCTTAGATGCGGCACGAGGCCGAATGCGTGAAGCACCCAGTGAGGACCGAACTCACTTCTCTGTAGTAATTGGCCTCTTCATCACATGCTAATTACATTCTGTCTTGTGTCATCTGTCAGATTTTTTTTCGTCTTATTTTCATTTTAAAAAAAAATGGATTTTTTTAAACAGTCGTCTTTTATTTTATTCCCTTTATTAAAAAAAAAAACCCCAAAAGCACCCCCCAAACAAAAACAAAAAAAGAAAAGAAAAAGAAAACCAAATGAAAGGTTACGTCGGTGACACTGAATGATAGAGGCATGTGTAGGGACCCGTGGGTGGGTGGGGTTGGTTGGTTGGAGGAAAAGCGAGAAGTGATATAAATTGCCAGTATATGGAGACAGAAAACACTTTCATATGTCAAAAACACTAACGCGAGCAAATTCACAGAAGGAAGACAAAAAATAAAACAAAATAACTAAAAAGATAAATTTTATAATCATGTATCTCATGTATCATGGGCGTGTATCTAGGCTTCATAGATAAGATATTTCCACCACAAGGGCATTAAACTGACTACAGTCGTAAAAGGTCTTCGTGTTGCTTGTAAAAAAAAAAAAATACAAAAAAGTTATCATAATGTAAGCATAGGCCAAGGCGGGGTTGGGGAGGTTATAACTCTGGCTTCTGCTTTGAGAAAATGAGTAATATTTTATGTCGTCGATATTCAGAGAACTTAAAACGATTACTTGATCACTTATTTTAGTGCGAATAAGCCGTAAATAATCAATAGTGCCTTTTACAGTCAGCTGTCACTTATATTATTGTCAACTGAGACTGTTTTTGCATTTTTGTACACTTTTATCAATTGAAGATAACGTAAAAAAAACCCACAAAAAACAACGACATATGTTCGCTTCATTGTATGGATTAAGATGACTTGTGAGTAAAATATATATATGCAAAAAACAATCACTTGATCGATTTTTGTTCCATTTATTTGGATGTTAAAATATGCTTCGGTCTTTTTCTGTTGTCACTGAAGCTGTTTTATTGAGGTTTAACTCAACACTGTTCAATTTACTTTACTGACCGTGATCCAAATGCTAAGGTCGTTACCAAGTTCAGGGCATGAAAAGATCACCGCTATTCAGAGAACTTTAAAACGATTATTTTGGTTACTTATTTAGTGGATCATTTTACTTACAATTATTGCCACACGACGCAAACAATACTTGGTGAATTATTTAAGTAAATAAACCGTAAATAATGAACAGTCTTTCATAGCCAACTGCCACTTCTATTATTGTCAACTAAGACTTTTTTTTTTACATATACATAAGTGGCGAAGTAATCGTTTTAAGTAACGAGGTTAATCGAAATAAGTGCTACGTCATTTGGTGCCGTATTTTATTTTATAATTCTGCTTGCTCTTAAATTAGTAGTTACTAGCAGCATGGCCCGGCGTTGCCAGTCTTGATTAAAAAAATCGTACGACTCACAGCAATCGCTATCACTTGACTTAAAATATTTTTGCCCTTCCTTGCCTTTAAAGGAGTGCCCTTTGCCGTGCTGATGTTGCTACATGCCTTACTTCTTGCCTATCTCACACTGCGAATTTTTTTCTAAGCTCTATACTAAGCATTAAATCTGTTACGAAAAAAGAACTAAAAAAAATGAACACAAAACGATCAGCTTTAAAAAAGGACTCGTAACTGGAAAAACTGAATGAAAAAAGAATGTTAACAACAAATACTTTTTCACACCCATACCCAGTTCTGCGGAATCAGAATCAACGTTGAGTTTAAGCAAGCGAATGAGCCAATTGGAGTAAAGTGCCATGCAGATTTAAATTTTTCCCACTTGTGATGAATGCAGCTATCGATTTGTTTTGCATGCTAGCATGCTAGTTAACATGTCTCAGTCAGCTGTTGGCTCTCACGCTGGCCAATAGAATCTTCCTGCCTATTCGTGGCAGCCAGCTATAGGCTCTTACTCTGGCCAGTAGAAAATGGCCGCAAACTACATGAAAACTGCCGTAGAAGCATGAAAAAATCGATTATTTCCACTATCGATGGGAGTTGGGAAATGCAGAGTCGGTCTTGGCCTTCCCGCTAACTTGGAGCATGTGCATGTAAATTTTGGTACAAATCCGTCGAAAATTGCGGCCGTGCATTCGTTACACACATCCTGCCTTTTATAGATAGAGACTAAGCACGTGCATTATGCCTTAGATAAATAATTAACCATCCCGTTTTCATTGCTAAGAAAGACGGAAGAAAAAGACAGAGTCACTGTTTGATTTTATTAAGAAAAAGAAAGCGGGCGTAATAATAAGAAAGAAAGAAAGAAATAAAGAGAGAAAGAAAGGAAGTAGGAAAGAAATAAAGATAGAAATAAATAAAGAAAGAAAGGAAGAAAGAAAGGAAGAAGGAAAGAAATAAAGAAATAAAGAAAAGAAGAAAGAAAAATAAAGAAAGAAAGAAAAGAAAAAGACAGAAATAAATAAATAAAGAAGGGAAGAAAGAAAAAGAAAGAAAGAAGGAAAGAAAGAAAGAAAGAAAGAAAGGGAAGACAGAGGAGCCGATAACACTCACATGGAGTCGCTACGAAAGAAAGAAAGAAAGAAAAATAAATAAAGAAAGAAAGAAAAAAGACAGAAATAAATAAAGAAAGAAATAAAAGAAGAAGGAAAGAAATAAAGAAAGAACGAAAGAAAAGAAGAAAGAAAGAAAAAATAAAGAAAGAAAGGAAGAAAAAAGAAAAAGGCAGAAATAAATAAAGAAATACAGAAGGAAAGAAAGAAAAAAGAAAGAAAGAAAAGGAAAACAGAGGGGGCGATAATACTCCCATGGAGTCGCTACAAAGTTAGAGGTTTTGAGTTCAAAGTTGTCTTTCTCCGAGACCAGGGGTGGGCATTGAGCGACCTTTTTTTAGAGTGCATGCCAAAACCGGCCAAATATCTGACAAAATTTTTCCACGTGTCAACAAAATTTTTTTGAGAACATATTTGATATCTCTTAAGTATGTGAAAATCATTTTATAAATGATAAAAAAATCACCACAGCTCAGTAAAGACACCTTATAGTAAGAAATTATGCAAATCATGTAAAATGTGACTCAATGAAAAAAAATTATGACAGGTTTTTACGAAAACGTTTTTTGTTATATTTTTCATTAGTTTGAAAGTATAGGTTTAGGTTTGGTTTATTTTGTTTAATGGCATATCAACCTCAATGGGTTATTTAATGCTGACAACATTTTTAGGATATATTCGTATGAATAGAATATGTATTCTTTGGTTTAGATTGGTTTGGTTTATTTTGTTTTACAGCATATCAACCTCAATGGGTTATTTAATGCCGACAACATTTTTAGAATAGATTCGTATGAATAGAATATGTATTCTTTTGTTTAGATTGGTTTGGTTTATTTTGTTTTACGGCATATCAACCTCAATGGGTTATTTAATGCTGACAACATTTTTAGGATAGATTCGTATAAATAGAATATGTATTCTTTGGTTTAGATTGGTTTGGTTTATTTTGTTTTACGGCATATCAACTTCAACGGGTTATTTAATGCCGACAAAATATTTTATTGCTGGTAATATTTTGTTTTGCCAAAAATCTATTTCTGGTAATATTTTTCCTTCAAAATTGTATTGCTGATAATAGTTTTTTCCAAAAAAGTATTGCTGGTAATAGTTACCTATTTGCCCATAGCTGTGACCCTAGCAGGTGCTACCACCCCGGGTCAGGATGGACCTGGGAACACCAGCAATTAAGAGGTGGTTCCACGCTCCTCAAAACCTGATCAGAGGCCTTGCTGCTGGACGTATTTTATTGTCTTACCCTGGACGCGGATGTAGTTGATCGTCTTACCCAGAACGTTTGAAAGTATAAATGCAGATATATAGAGTCACAGTTTTTAAAGATACTATTAACTATTATTAGCATCAACACAAATAGTCAACACTCTTATCTTTTTCGATTAATCAGTCATGATTTTGTTCCCAATTATACATTTTTATGACTAAAACAGAGTAAAAGTTTATTGAGTACGGCCAGACGATATATATATATATATATATATATATTTAAAAAAAAATGATTCCTTCGCTACATAAGAGTTCTCATGTTTCAAAAACGAGAGCCGAACCCCTCAATATAATTATTGAAATTAAGTTTGAATTAAGGTATCGAGTCCCGTTTCATCCTCAAGCGAAAATTTAGGAATAAGCTATCTTGTGGTTTACGCGTGTTTATAAGTATGGTCTCTTGCAACATTAATTACTATGGAAACGGCTGGGGGAAGCCATGTTGGTTAGGTGGTCGAAGAGTTAATTCTTATCTACAGACCAGTCACCTTAGGAAAGTTTATGTCAGGTTATGGTGGGGCCTCTATTTCAAATCTGATGGTGGCGGTCACCGTCTAGTTAGTTTAAAGCGAAAGATATTTTATGACTCTACGGCAGGTCGTTAAGTGTCGAGAGGATTCTGTTTTATTATTATCTATCTATTAATCTCTTTATTTATTTGTTTATTCAAATGGCTATTTCTTATACAAACATGTTAGACTGGACTACAATTTGTTTTTTTGACGACTTCACAAAGGGTTTTTCTATTTAATGATTGGGCTAAGCTTTTAAGACTTTTATTAAACTATGGAATTTATTTGTTTATCTATTTTTTATGTTAATTATTTAATGCGAAAATTTGTTGATGTCGGCAAAAACCGTTGACTCCTGCCTATGGTTTAATAACTTTTCATTATTTAGAAACTTAATGATGTGTAGTTTTTCATGTAGGCATAAAGGGCATGGGTCATCCCAGTTTGTACAAGTTCTTTTTCTATTTATTATTTTCCATTTTACTTTTGGTGTTTTATTCGTTTCTTTTAAATGCCAGAAATATTGGGATAGAGATGTCTGATTTCTATTTTGAATATTGTTGAAGAGGCTCTTGTGTTGTCTCCATCTAATTTTAAATTTATTCTTCGTTGACCCAATGTGTATCCTATCAGTGTTAGGACTCTCAATGGATGAGATAGTGCATTGGTATACCACGGATTTTAGTGTTGACTATAGTTTTTAGATTTAGTTTTCCGAATTCACTATAAATTATATTTCTAATAGATAAAATTAGAAAGATAATTTATAGTGAATTCGAAAAACTAAATCTAAAAACTATAGTCAACACTAAATTAAAAAGTGCAAACTTCCTCGACGTAACTCTAGACTTAATAAAGAACATTTACACACCCTACAGAAAACCTAACACTAATCCCTTGTATATACACCTTAAGTCAAACCACCCTTAA
Organism: Acanthosepion esculentum; assembly: GCA_964036315.1. Taxonomy (NCBI): domain Eukaryota; kingdom Metazoa; phylum Mollusca; class Cephalopoda; order Sepiida; family Sepiidae; genus Acanthosepion; species Acanthosepion esculentum. The sequence continues at coordinate 124,715,854 of OZ038479.1, read as the reverse complement.
TTCAACTTAATTTCAATAATTATATTGAGGGTTTCGGCTCCCGTTTTTGAAACATGAGAACTCTTATGTAGCCAACGAATCATATTTAAAAAAAACAACATATTATAATATAAGCTCTACTTCTGTATGGAGCACTGTCTTTTTAAAAATAAAAACAAAAATACTAAAGAACTCCGAATTATTTACCTAACGTGTTCTTGCCTATTTTTGTGCATACCTGCACACCTGCACACACACACACACACACACACACACACATATATACATATATATATATATATATATATATATATATATATATATATATATATATATATATATTCTTATTTCATGAGGGTAACTATTTTGGTAAAGTGCTCAATATCAGAGACAGAGCGTGTGTAAATATAAAAGGGAACATTGATGTCAACACTTAGAGGCGACAGTCTGTTTCATTCTGGACGCAATCGTCAGGCCTGACGTTTGCGACCAGAATGAAACAGACTGTCGCCTCTAAGTGTTGACTTTAATTTTCACTTGTATATATATATATATATATATATATATATATATATATATATATATATATATATATAAAAGTGAACATTGAAGTCAACACTTAGAGGCGACAGTCTGTTTCATGCTGCACGCAATCGTCAGGCCACCGATTGCGTCTAGCATGAAACAGACTGTCGCCTCTAAGTGTTGACTTCAATGTTCACTTATATATATATATATATATATATATATATATATATATATATATATATAAAAAGAAATATAGTCTTAAAGTGTGCTATATTTATGGGATAAAGTGCTCAATATCAGAGATAGAGCGTGTGTAAATATAAAAGTGAACATAGAAGTCAACACTTAGAGGCGACGGTCTGTTTCATGCTAGTGCAATCGTCAGGCAGCTAGTGCTGTTATTTTTCTCGGCTATTTATATGTAAGGGTCAGTGGTGCATTGTGGGTAATCTATTTTGGCGGTTACTTTTACCGGAAGTCGCTTATTTGTTTATTTATTTATTTATGTCAAATTATTTTGCTTTTCTTTTTTTTTCTTTTTTATCGTATATATTTATTTATTTATTTTTTGTTTTGATCGTTTTGATTGTTTTGTTATATATATATATATATATATATATATATATATATATATATATATATATATATATTGTCATCCACAGACAGACTGTTTCGCTGTATCACAGCTCATCAGGTGCCTAGACGTCCGGTTGCCTCTGGCTAGAAAAGCCGTTGGCGCACGGCAGAGAAGAAGCTGGATTTAAGCGTATTTATATATATATTAAACTCATGTTTTTTTTTACTTTCAACTAGTATATCGGTGTCGTCAAAAATTATGGCAATTGTTTAAAAGTTTTAAAATAGAAGCCAACAAACTTAATTTAATTAATCCGTTCCCTTTATTTATTTTTAGACGCTCAATGGTATCTATTATTCATTGATTATTTCTGGGATTATATAAATCAGCTTTTACTCAATATCTATTAATGTAATGATGTGTTTAATATAACAGTGAAACGGAAATATCTCTCGGAAGAACAAGATTAAGGACGAAAACAGTGACGATAAAGCCTATTTCAAGACCAAGTTTAAGCAAGACGATCACTTAATAGACAAAGGTAGGTGAGTACCTCACATAAAATTCTTGAACAAATAAGACTGGACTGATTAATTAAACGCTTCATTTTGTTCGGGAATTAATTTTGTTTAAATGCAGGATTTATTCGTATAAATTATTAAAACAACTAAGGGAATTAATCACTCACAGATTTAAAAACTTATGTTGACCTTGTTACTAAAGATGGGACAGGAAATATATAAATAAATACACATTGATAATTATTATATGGATTGGGGATTGTGCAGCATACTCCAAAAAGTAAAAGAAATGGATAATTAGAGAAAGCCCATGCCTCCAGTGAGATTCGAACTCACGACCCCTGGTTTACGAGACCAGTGCTCTAAACCTCTGAGCTACGGAGGCAGATGCGAACAGGATGCATTTTTAGTCGGAAATCTATAACTATTTATTGGTTTTGCTCACGCTAAGTCTTGAAAAAACACGATATAAAATTCGCTATTTTTTTATCGGTAATGTTGAATTATTCAACAACCAGAATCTAGAGTTGATGTTAAAAATTGCCACAAAGCATTGTAGAACGATCTGTTATGACATGTCTCTAATTCTTTCTAGTTGAATTGTGATATATATATATATAAAGACTACGGTTATTCAAAATAAAAGAGGACCCATAGATTATTAAATATTTCGAACTATATTACCTATTATAAATAAATTATACCTCTATTATTCTTTATTTAAAGCTGTTCGGTTATGTTTCTATTGATTACGAGTTGCAGGAAATAAGTGAGTCACTTTTTTTGCACTGTTTTTTTTCCTTAAATCTCCTTTATATCCAAAATTATAATTATCAATAGAATACCTTAGGGTGAGTAAACTTTTTTTACTAGGTGGTAGGGAAGGGGTCTTTATATTAGTAAGATTAAAAATTAGTTTGACCCCCAAAAACAATAGGCGAAAATTTTTTTTAAATAAAACAAAAATCAGGTGAGTCACTTTTATCGAACAGCACTGTAAGCATTCAACAAATCATTTCAGAACCAAAAGTGGTCTAAGCCAACGAACATTGTTGTCCAATTTCAGTCCTTTATATAGAGATTCTTCCTCATGCTGTAAATTTTGAAATTGTCTTTTATATAAAGCCCGAGCGGAAATGTAATTAGTAAACTTGGCAACTGTTTGCATCACTTCCTGAAGTTCCTTTGGGCCAGCTTTTGAGCACAAAATTTCCTCAGGTATGATGCAATGAAAACCTACTGGTGAGGTGACCAACATCTTTTTCAAACAGATTTACAAATCTTGCCTTCTCACCAGTCACGCTGGGAGCACCATCTGTTGTGGCAGATACTACTTCTGAAATGTTAATTTGCCGACTAGATAATTCGTTCACAACTGCTTTACATATTCCTGCCCCGGTAGTACGCTCGGCTATTTTTTCAAGGGCATCTCTTCACAGACTTCATCATTCCTACAAAATTGAGAAAATATGGCTAGCTTAGCTGATGAGGTAATGTCCGTATTTTCATCAACACAAATTTGTTACAAGGTCAACCATCTCTTCACAGAATTCATCACTCCTAAAACTGAGAAAATATGGCTAGCCTAGCCGATGAGGTAATGTCCGTATTTTCATCAACACAAACAGAGAAAAACTTACATGAAGACAAATCTTTTGTCAATTGTTCAACTGTATTTCTTTCCTACTTAAATATCCAAGATTTAACTGTTTTCCAACTCACAGAGAAATCTTTAATGTGCGTAGGAATCTTTTCCTTTTCTGACAAATTGTCAAAAAGGAAAGGAGCACATTCTCGCCGAGATTTTTTTAATATGATTCCCATCACTGAGTGACTTTCCATATTGGGCAATCATTTTTGAAACTACATTGTAGATCTTTGCCTACTCCGCCGTTGACCGTTGAGATCGTGTAGATTCAAATACGAACTCAACGGCCAAACCGGCGGAAGACAGCAGCGGCAGTCGGGCTGGCGTAACCAAGGCGGACCTTGATAGAGCAAACGTCCGACAGCCCGATGCAACCAAGTTTACCAGATCTCGCCTGTCTCAAAACTAGCAACAACTAAGTTGGAACTGGGACTGCATGAAATAAAGTTTATAAAAGTATCACCCTGTTTTTTTTTGTCTTTTTGCCCAGTTCACGAGAAATTAATTCTCTTTGTTCCTCTTCATTTTTATTGCTGAAGTTCTTATAAACCCTTTCAAAATGTCTCTTTACAGAAGAAAGCCTACAAATGATTGTTTCCAAACAGAAAATGCATCAGGCTTTATTGTCTTCCTTAATCATGCCAAATTTTTTCGGTCCAGTATTTTTAACATCCTCTTCGTTTGAATGACATCGTTTCTTAGCTGAGGATCGTGACACTTTGCACATTCTGTAAAGGACAGAAAATAAAAATACATGAGATAAGGATATACATGAAAGAGGAGAAAGAGTAAAAGTCAAAAAGGGAATCTAATGAACAAGTTGCGCGTGCCAGAAACAAGTCATCGGCGTGTCATGTTTGGCCGATTATCCTACAATTAACCCATAGCTGGGGGAGAAGACATAGGTTCAAACCTTCCTCAGGGGTATCTGCAATCTGAGCCGCTATCCCACATGCCTCTATACTGAAAGAATTACTGATTAGCAGCTATATTATAGCTAAAATAGGCACTCTGTGACATTTGAGGGCAGCGGATTAATGAAAGATTAACTCAAGATTAAATGCAGCCGCAAAGATATACGACAGCAGTGCGATTAGAATTAACAGAGGATCAGGGATCTCCAAATATATAAAATGTGACGAAAATGAATTAAGGGGTCCTTTTAAAAGAAGTCGCTGGTAAGATAGATGCGGGGGCGCAGAGGACACTTCAAGAGAGAAACTCTGTTCAACGGCTTTACCAATGAGCAGGGAAACTTCTGAGAGGAGGGACGATGCAACCTCAACATCCCTAGTGCAAAAGAAACCGGCAAGCCATTGCACTGTTTTAATTTGAATGCCACCATGAACCAAAATTTCGAAAGAAATAGAGGAGAGCTGTGACCGCAGCAGCACAAAAAATGCCCTAACTGAATAAATGAATAAATGGTGATCATAAGTACAGAAATATATAAAATGTGATGAAAATTAATTAAGCGGTCCTTTTAAAAGAAGTTGCTTATAAGATAGTTACGGAGGGGAAGAGGACACTTCTAGAGAGAAACTCTGTTCATTTCGGTCCGGGACAATTTCATTAGACACACCTAAATAGACATGCTCTGCCTATTTCAAGGAAGTTGAAGGCTTTAGATTATTGAAAGGTTAAAAGCAATCGCTAATAGATACGATAGCAGACTGAAAAGGAATGAACTAAAATGAGATGAATCAGAAATGGTTGCGAAGAGGATATTTGAAAAGAGAAACCGCATCCTTATCAATAACAGCCAACAACAATTCTATACGATCCAAGACGTACAATTAGTAAGTACTAAACACTTCAAATACCACGGTATATGGATCAACTATAACAAATTTAGTATCAGAAAATAGGGAAATTGAGCATAGGATAGAGAGGCAAGGTCTGTAGACGACCACATTTAATGAACATCGTTTCGTTAATTCCAAGACAGTTGGCGCGCAAACGACCAATGTTACGTAAATCTGCCTTAAATATCAAATATAGCAACCGTACATACATTTTTTTTATTTATATATTTTTTAAAAAAAGTAATCAATAACTAAATTTAAACGCCACTGCGTCGTAGTACATTTACAGCGAAGCGGTCGGCCAAGCTTTACCCAGGTGAATTGGGATACGAAACTGTACTGGTCCTACATTCAACTCTCACACATGGCTCCAAGAAGTCGCATGACCACACAACGGCAATTGATATGACAGCTAAACTAAGTGAGGTTAGTCAGATGGGTTTCCGGATACGACTGTTGAAGGGGAACGCCTCTCTCCAACCCACCCGTGCCAAGCGGACATCGGCCAGTCACCAGCCTTGACGTAGGAGCTGCGCTTAAGAAGTCAACGGCTTTACCAATGGGCAGGGAAACTTCCGAGAGTAGAGACAATGCAACCTCAACATCCCTAGTGCAAAAGAAACCGGCAAGCCATTGCGCTGTTTTAATTTGAATGTCACTATGAACCAAAATTTCGAAAGAAATAGTGGAGAGTTGTGACCGTAGAAGCACAAAAAAATGCGCTGCGCTAACTGAATAAATGGTGATCATGTGTACAGAAATATATAAAATATGACGAAAATTAATTAAGCGGTCCTTTTAAAAGGAGTTGCTGATAAGATAGATATGGAGGTGGGGCAGAGGACACTTTAAGAGAGAAACTCTGTTCATCTCGGTCCGGGACAATTCCATTAGACACACCTAAATAGGCAGGCTCTGCGTATTTCAAGGAAGTTGAAGGCTTTAGATTATTGAAAGGTTAAAAGCAATCGCTAATAGATACGATAGAAGCGTGAAAAGGAATCGATATGAAGGAATAGCTATAACCATGAATGCGCGAATTAGAATCGTCCTCCCCACTCAAATGATTTTTCCCGGTGCACTCCCGGGACATTATGAGCCGTCGGTTACAATAATCAAGCTAAAATATTGAAATGAGTCTCTCTCTGATTTATCTCTTTCTTCTTCTCTGTGTCTCTTTCTATCACTCTCACACCCAGGCTGTTGTCAAGTAGCTTTTGTTACTTATAGCGAAAATTGCTTAAAAATATATCTGTCTATATCTCTGAGATGAGGTATTATGTACATTATTTACATTATTCGGACTATTGTACTCATCTTTGTCGCCATATTTATTACAATGTTTCGGCCGTTGTACGCTCCGGCATTCTTCAGGTAGTTGGAATGTCGAACTGAACTCTTTATTTCGCTCACTGGGGTAGACTGTTCTAGTTCCACGTGCCATGTTTTAATGGATGTCAGTTATCAGTTATCTCCTGTTAAATTTCCGTTTGAAATTTCCCCACTGCCTTAACCGGGTATTGAACTCGCACTCTTTGGGTCCTGTCACTGGATATAACCAACGCCTTTATCCACTGTGCCATGTGTCCTTGGCTAACTGACATCCATTAAACATGGCACGTGGAACTACCCTCAGTGAGCGAAATAAAGGGTTCAGGTCGACATTCCAACTACCTGAAGAAGGCCGGAGCGTACAACGGCCGAAACGTTGTAATAAATATGGCGACAAAGATGAGGACAATAGTCCGAATAATGTAAATAATGCTTAAAAATAGTTTAAATCTGTAAAAGTTTTAATTTCCAGTTAAAGATAGAGCTAATAAATTGGACATGTCCCTAAATGATTAACGCGGACTCTATGAATAATTTTTCTAGCAGTTATCTAATTTCGTTCAGTAAAATAAAAAAAATAAAAGTCAATTCGTTATGGCCCATGTGATCCATGTGTGGTTGTTTAAATCCTATATTCTTTATATCGGGAGGGACGTTAAATCGAGGTTTTACTGTACTTCAGTCAAACAACTACAGGGTGTTGCAGCAAAATCCGACACTTGACAAAAAGAAAACGAAATAGGCAATAAAAACAAAAGTTTTATATGCAGAGACCCGACAGTTTCTTTAGCAACAGTTAGAGTTACATACTACATTATTTTTCAATCTAACCGCTGCTGGCGACGACGACCATCTCAAGGCGGTTTTTTTTATGCCTTCTATCCATATTAAATGATTGTTTTGTCATTTACGGTTTACCAACCCTTTGTGTGTTCTTTAACATATTTCGGATTGTCAGGGGTTGTTCCTGCACCTCTTCCCCAACCCAAGTACTGAGTTAGATCCAAACTTACAGCAACTGGTATTACCATGCAGTCAGCCATCTAGGTACTGATCAGGCTCGACGTTGCTTAACTTCGGGGATCGCACGTGATGTGGCCGTAAGCCCAAAACAAAATAGACGTGGGCAGGTGGAATAATATTGTGACGACGCCTTGTAGGCAAGAAACTTACAGGACCCTTCATAGTTGGTGGTGGTGTCACTTTTATGTGCTGAGAATTAGTGTTCTTGGATAAGGTGGTTTTTGAGAAGTTACAAATCATATCCAAGAATCCTTCAAATAAAGACTATATTCGTGTCAACTAGTAGTCCTTCATATTCTACAGAAGCGACTGTTACTCACCTTGCCGAAAAATAAAGTAAATACTTAAAAGACAATAGCCGCAAGTTCTACACCAATAGTTCCTTCTCTTGGACCTGTCGCTTACCTGCCAACTACAGGGTGTTGCAGCAAAATCCGACACTTGACAAAAAGAAAACGAAATAGGCAATAAAAACAAAAGTTGTATATGCCGCAAGTTTATTTAGCAACAGAGAGAGTTACATACTACATTATTTTTCAATCTAACCGCCTCTGGCGGTGACGACCATCTCAAGGCGGGCGCGAAATGAATCACACGCTTTGGCGACCATGTCCTTGTCCATAGCGGCGAGCGCCTCCACGATGGCAGATTTCAGTGAGTCGACCGTGTTGTGGGCATGCTTGTTGGTCTTGGCCTCGATCACGTCCCAGAAGAAATAGTCATGGAGGTTGCAGTCGGGTGAGGAGGGCGGCCACAAGTCCGGCGACCAGTGGTGAGGAACATTGTTGGGCATCCACGCCTGGGTCGTCTTAGCCTTGTATGCAGGAGCAGAGTCCTGCTAGAAGACGTAGGAGCGTCCGGCGACGATCTCGTCCATACAGGGCTTCACCACCCTCCTCAGCACCTTCTGGTAGATCTTAGCAGTGACTTTCAGGCCCTTTTGAAAGAAGAACGGAGGCATGAAGTCCCCCTCGCTGGAAATGACGTCAAGACCACGACGAAGGAGGGAAACTTCACGATGGGAACCTCCTCGATGTCTTTGCAGATCCACCTGTCGTTCTGCCTGTTGCTCGTCTGGCCCTGGATGAAATTCTTTTCATCAGAGAAGAACCTCAGCATCCCCGCAGACCCGTGCTTGAGCAAAGCCGCAGCCTTGACCTTCCTCGACTCCTTGGAGGCATTCGTCATGAGCATGCGGTGAGCATCCTTCTTGATCGTTCGGCAAATCGTCGACTTGTGACAGCCCATGTCAGCGGCGATCTTGGCGTAGCTCTGTCTTCCATTATTGTCGACTGTCTCCTTGACGGCGGCGACGAACTCATCAGTCCTAAAGGCCGAAGAACGAACGTTGTTTGGCAGTAAACTCGTCCTTGTTCTCATACGCCTTCCACTTCCTCCAAATGTCCATGAGCAAGTTCCTCTTGAACCCAAACCAGGCCATCACTTCCGCAGGCTTCTTCCCGACACAAATAGAAGCTACTACCGCTGCTCTGCGCTCATATTCCATCCTGAAAAGGGTAGAGAGAAAAACGTTAGTTGTCAAACTGTTGGGTCTCTGCATATACATCCTTTTGTTTTTATTGCCTATTTCGTTTTCTTTTTGTCAAGTGTCGGATTTTACTGCAACACCCTGTAGTTTAAATGATGGTTTTCATTCAGTTTCCTTCGTCACACGCATATTTTTTTTCAGTTAACCTCAAACAATGAGATAATGCTACTAAGGCGCAAGGAAACAGGAAAGAAGAGATAGGCTAATCTATCTATTCTTATTGAGAAACATAAATACATAGTCACTTTCTCACAGTCGTACCGTCGGTTCCCCCTACAAATACTTTCATGGTAACTGCTTTAACGAGCAACTTTCACTGGTTCCCAAGCTACATGAATTTAAACGTGCCATTAGGTTGGCATCTCAGTCTCACCTTTTCACTGTCGAAACGGTTAAATGTAGCCGTCTCTTCTACTCCAATAGCTTCATGTCTCGCACTTCTCGTCTGTGGAACTTCTTTCCTCTTACTTGCTTCCCTGATAACTATAATCTTCAATTATTCAAATTCAAATCAGGTGACTTGATCTTAGTTCCCCCTCCTTCTGTTCAACCTCTGTAACCCCTTGCGTGCTAGTGGCACTTCCGCCTTACTTGGGGTGAAATGCTTAAAAAAATAGCAAATACAATTTAGTTTAAGCGGTGGTGTTAGATGTATAGAGTTGAGCTGTCCCGGTGATCACATGAACCGTCTGGAGTTTCAACTCCTGCCGGGCTATCCATGGCGGTAAGGTCGAAGAGAAAGGACCAGACTGAACACGACTAAGCCCCGAAGAATCCCACGGCGGAATAGGCAAAGATCTACAGTGTAGATCTTTGCCTACTCCGCCGTTGACCGTTGAGATCGTGTAGATTCAAACACGAACTCAACGGCCAAACCGGCGGGAGAGGGCAGCGGCAGTCGGACTGGCGTAACCAAGGCGGACCTTGACAGAGTAAACATCCGACAGCCCGATGCAACCAGGTTTACCAGATCTCGCCGGTCTCAGTCCCCTTTGAGCCGCGGGGGGGGCGCTTCTGTGCAAATGTGTGGGCTTCTCCGTCGCGCAGAGTTGACGCTAATGGGCTCGTCAAACTCTCTTTGATCCACAGCCATCTCCGACACCGCCACCAGGGTGTGGAGGTGCGTAAAAAGGGAATGGGGAGAGATGACGAGGATCTCGATGCGCGGATGCGAGCGGTCGCCGACGAGAGTTGAAAAGACTGTAGGTGCCCAATCCTAAACCGGAAACCAGGGATAACAGTCTACTCCTGTTCGAAAGACCTGGGAGGAGTGTGAACCGGGCGAAAGGCGAATCACTCTATTCCTAACGCTTTTATTTGATTTGAGCGACCTTGCTGAATAGATTACATTAGTCGGTACCTTGGTCGGAATAGCTAAACTCCTTCCAGTGAAAACAGAATTCACTAAAGCAAAAAATGTATTGAGAAATTGTTTTTTTTTTTCGATGGCAGGCGCCATTATCAACAAGGAAACTCAAAATTATCAGACGTACGCTAATTGCTAATTGTTGCAAAAATATGAATAATATGTGAAAGTTGTTGAAGGACGGCCATTTTATTTAATTGAAGACCCCTTTCACTCCTGTTGCATACGCATACATATATACGGGGGGCATATCGATCTTCTTTCGGGTGTTTGCATGAACGACTGAATCTGTGTGTGGCTTACCATGTTTAAGTTTGTGAGTAATTCGAGGTGAGCATTGAAAAGCAGCCATGTTTATTATGGACTTTTAGTAAACAGCCTCGTTTTCGGTCCGAGCCAATCAGGTTTTTGGTTTAGGTTTTCTTGTTCTGTTTTCTTTAAGGATTTGTCATGCCGACATTTTTCAGTATCGAATGTTGGTTAAAAGGGAGATGCGAATAAAAGGTACAGTTTTTTTTGTTTTTTTTTTGAGTGGGGGTGTATTTTAACTTCGTTTTTTTTTTCCTTTAAATATCATATGACTGATGCTTCTTCTAGATTTTAATGTCTTCTTTTCCCTCTTTTACATTTTCTTCTCTTTTTCTGCATCTTTTTTCATTTATTTTTTCGTCTATGAAATTTCTTTCCTATTCTTTTCTTTGCCTTTAGTCCTCGCTTCCTCCTTCGCCTTATTCCTTCCCTTCTAAAACATTTTATTCATTTTCTTGTAACTGCTTAGTGATTTAAAAAAATACTTTCCAATTTATTAATTTTTTGCGTTTTCTTTTTATTTTCTAATTATTTCTTTCATTACGGTTTTCTTTCTTTCTTTCATTCTTTTATTCTTTCTTTCTTTATTTTTTTCTTTCGTTCATTCTGTCTATCCTTTTCCCTTTTCTCTTTGCTTCTTCAAATGATCCTTCCCAATTCAATATTCCTTCTTTAATTTATCATTCCTCTGTTCTTTTTTTCAAAGTGACACTTGCCTCTTTCATCCTATGTTTTTTTCCTTTAATTGATCTTCTTTCTTTCTTTCTTTCTTTCTTTCTTTTCCAATTGACCTTTCTTGCTATCTACGATTGAATTTTCCTCCATTTATTCTTTCTTGTTCAACTGATCCTAACTTTTCTTTCTTTCTTTCTTTCTTTCTTTTCTTTCTTTCTTTCTTTTTTAAAATTGATTCTTCCTCTGTTCATTCTTTTTTCTTCAAATGATCTTCGCCTTCTTTCTTTTTTCTTCTTTCTTTCTTTCTTTCTTTCTTTCTTTCTTAAACTGATCATTCTACTGTTTAGTCTTTTCTTCATTTTTCTTTCTTTCATTTCCAATTGATCTTTCTTTCTTAAATTGATCCTTCCTCTGTTCATTCTTTTTTCTTCAATTGATCTTCGCCTTCTTTCTTTCTTTCTTTCTTTCTTTCTTTCTTTCTTTCTTTCTTTCTTTCCTTTCCAATTGACCTTTCTTGCTATCTTCGATTGAATCTTCCTCCATTTATTCTTTCTTGTTCAACTGATCTTAACTTTTCTTTCTTTCTTTCTTTTTCTATTGATCGTTCGTTTTCCATTCTTTTTGTCAGTCTTTCTTCAATTGATATTTCCCAATTCTTTCCTTCTTTTTCATTTTCATTCATGGTCATGTTTCTTCTTCCTCAATTCTTTCCCTCTCCTTTCCTTCCAAAATGCACTCGCCTTTCTTAATAAAATGATTGTTCGACAATTACTCTCCTTTAAATTTTTTTCGCTCTCATGAAAGCTCTCCATTCGCTTCGTTCTACAGTTTATTTGTCTTACGAGAATTGAAACCGCCTCCGTCCATACGAAATACCTCCGCCCCTCCTCTCACACGGACCTCCGCTAATTTTCCCGATCGTTGGACTAAATTCGGGTGGTCCTTTTCGTTACTCTGCAGGGACCCTCGCCTTTCACAATGATCAACTTTGCAATTTTTTGTTGTTGTTGTTGTTGTTGTTGTTCACGAAGAGTTGAAATGAAAAACAACAATGTAAAAAAAAAATAAAAAAAATTAGGGTGTCTTTGTGATGTCGGAAGAGAAATGTGAGGTGGAAGCTTTTTGGGGGTGAAGTGAAGGTCAAGGGTCAAATGCCTTTGGGAGGTAAGAGTAAATTGGGCTGAGTGGTACAGATAAGGGAGAGAAAGTCGGTGGTGGCGGGGTGACCATTACACGTCGTCATCTTCAATGTCAGATACTGAAATCATCAAAGTATTTGATAAAAGGACAGCTCACGTGCGCATACACGAACACACACGAACACCTACGAACAGACACACACGCACACACACACACACAATCATCAGTAAAATGAGTCGACACAGAATGTCAGTAGTCCTTAATAATATTTGCCTTAAATAGACCGGGTGTACCAGCAAACTTGTCCAAATCATGATACGGCATAATTGTTCATCCCATAAAATGTTCAATATTTAAGTATCCACGACACTAATTGAGTTTCTTTTTTTCCAGGTTTTCAGATGAGACGTTTAGCCCTCTTGATACCATTTATCGTAAGAATCACTGAAAATTCATTTGCGTTAGTCAACTAGAAAGGGAACAGGTTAAAATCGTTTTGTGTCAGCCCCACTATGTCTTCCCAAATGAGCAATGCTGAGAGGATAAAAGATCATTCAGGCCTTCAGTAATGGTACTGACATTCATAGTCGGTGAATAAGTTTTAAAAAGAGGGAACAGTAAAGAAGAAAACTGGATCAGGACGTCACAACAGCAAGAGGAATTAGCATTTCAACTTAGAGCGAAATACATTCTTATTGTTCAAAATAGAGTCCAATAGTGTTATAAAAAAACTCAGAGAATTCCAGTAAGATATCTTTACTCATTTCTAAGATACAACCATTCAAAGCTTAATCTAACAGTTGGACAATTTTGCTGTTACACAATTTGGAAAATTTTGCTGTTACACAATTTGAACGATTTTATTGTTAGAAGATTTTGACAATTTTGCTTTTATACAATTTTAATAATTTTGCTGTTACACAATTCGAACAATTGTGTTGTTACAAGATTTGGACAATTTTGCTGTTACAAGATTTGGACAATTTTGTTGTTAGAAGATTTGGACAATTTTGTTGTTACAAGATTTGGACAATTTTGTTGTTACAAGATTTGGACAATTTTGCTGTTACAAGATTTGGACAATTTTGTTGTTACAAGATTTGGACAATTTTGCTGTTACAAGATTTGGACAATTTTGTTAGAACATTTGGACAATTTTTTGTTACACAATTTGAATAATTTTGCTGTTACCAGATTTAGACAATTTTGTTGTGGCAATATTTGGACAATTTTGCTGTTACAAGATTTGGACAATTTTGCTGTTACACAATTTGGACGAGGTAACTAAGGTTTAAATTAAAATGAATTTTAAAAAATGAAAAATCTGACGTGGAGCTTTTATTTTAGTTTTAATTTTATGCTAATAAATTTAAATTTAAATTTAATATTTTCAGTAATTAAGCAAAATATTTGCCGTATTTCTAAACTAATTTAAATTGTTTGTATGTAGTGCTTTTAATTTTAAATCACAAAATATCGCTGATTTTAGTGCCAATTTTAGCCACCTGTCATCACGATGTAATTCTCTTTATTAAAAATCTTTCAAAATAAGATATACATTTCTGAAGCTTTACTGGGAGAATATTAGCTGATTTAAAGTTATTGTTAATAATTTGATTTGAGATAAATTTTAATTACTGTTCCTTAAAAATATCACATTTTTTAAACACGGGAGGGGAAGTTTTTTTATAATGTCCTGAAAGCTTTAATGACAGTTTCACAGAGAATTTAATTGATTATTTTCTACGGGGGATATAACTGTGAAAATTACTTGACGAATATAACGTGAATAGCTTTTATATATTTTTTTAATTATCCAATGAATTTAAACATTTAGCAAAATATTCGTAATCTAATGATTTTAGGTACATTGGTTTTAATCTTTTATAGTTATCGCTCTTATTTTCAGATAATGTCGTGTATGGACATCCGTATTTGCAAAAACATGCACGTCTATACACACACACACAAAATAAATTCAAAACACACTGTAAAATGCTGGGTTTGCTGAAGTGTAGTTAGATTTTCAATTTATGATCAGTATATATAACTTTTATTTAATAATGATATCATATTACCGACCCAAATTAATACAGAATTTTAAAAGATTTAAAGCTTTATAAATTATTCTACTTAAAATTCAATAAAAAATGAAAACAATTCTTGTAAAAATAAATTATTCATCGAAAACATTTTTTCTCTTAAGAGAATACTGTTCATAATGTATCTTATTGATAAATTTGATTCTAAAATCTGATACAGAATTTTTGATCATGAAAACTTGAACATGAAAAGTTTATCATGGATTTTTGAGCTTTAAAATTTGATCATGGCAACATGGCCATGAAAATTTGATTCTAAAATCTGATACATAATTTTTGATCATGAAAACTTGAACATGAGTTTATCATAAATTTTTGAGCTTTAAATTTTGATCATGATAACATGGTCATAAGAATTTGGTCAACGATGAAACATGATAGACTTCCTCCCGATTAGTTTGGATGCATTTCTCTGTAAAATGGCAAATAAAAAGTTTCTGTAGACCGTTGAATTCATACCACAGCTACCATCATGGGTTACATCATGAATAAATGAGTCTGTTCAGGAAGCAGCCATGCAAGCCTAAGTCAAGACTCTGTCCTCACGATGCTTCACAAATGAACTTGTATGCTTTGGATCATAATCAGAACCTTTCTTTCTCCACACTTTGGCCTTTCCATTACTTTGGTAGAGATTAATCTTGGTCTCATCAGTCCATAAAACTTTCTTCCAGAACTTTCGTCGTTTATCCCTGTACTTCCTTGCAAATTATCATCTGGTCTTCCGATTCTTACTGCTTATGAGTTGTTTGTGGCATGGCCCCTAAATTTCTGCTCCCGAAGTTTTCTTCGAATGGTGGATTAGGATACCCCCCCCCCCTACACCGTGGAGGTTGTTGGTGATGTCACTCACTGTTGTTTTAGGATTTTTCCTCACAGTTCTTACAATATTTCTGTCATTAACTGTCGTTGTTTTTCTTGTCTTGCTCAGTACACCAATAGTTTCTTTCTTCTTCAGGACATTCCAAATTGTTATGTTTGTCCAATGAATCTGATCGATTCTCTCTTTTTCTCAGCTTCAAAGTGGCTTGCTTTTCTCCCATAGACAGCCCTCATGTTAGCTTAATCTTTTTAACAAGAAATGCCGTCTTTACGGGTAGAAACCAAAGGCTAAAATCATGAGTAGTCATTCAGAGCTAAAGGGTGTTTCATTAAAACGGATGAAAGTCAGTAGTAAATAAATCATTATTATTGATAAAAATTTATTTATTTCTCTATTGAATCATGTGATTTAAATCATGGCAATTATGCGTGAAAAATAATATCGCCCAAATGTCCGACAAGGCTTCGGCGGCAGACCCCCACTCGATGGTCAAAATTTTTGATGACGTCTCTGCATAGTTGCTCCTCGATCTCACCAATACGCCTTATTATTTCATCCTTCAACTGTTGAATTGTTGTTGGCTTCATGGCATAGACATTACTTTTGAGATGACCCCAAAGGAAGAAATCTAAAGGCGTCAAGTCGCACGATCGTGATGGCCAATTGACTTTGCTGTTGCGAGAGATGATGCGACCTGGTAACTTCTCATTGCCTTTTCTGTTTGAACGTCCATTTTCATAACTTTAACTCCTTGTTTGATTGTTAATCATTCCATGAAAATGCCAAAGATTTAAATCTGAAAGAAAAAGAAAAAAAAGTCATTAGACGATTAAAGTTAATTCACATTTAAACTCGGTCCAAGTTATTAGAACACTCTTCATTTAATGCTTAAACAATCAATCTCGAAGAGAATACCAGGACAAAAAGAAACACTCGTCAGTCAAGTGTCCCAATAGTTTAGCTCACTTAAAAAATGGATGGGTTCAAACAAAAGGTAGTATGTCCTAAGTTGTTCAACTCATCTAAATGTAAATACTAGGAAATAAAAGATGAAATACTGAACTCTTGTCTCATATTCATCTTTTGATCTTAAACCTAAATGTTTTCAGTGAACAACAAAAAGCAATTGGCCTTATCTTTCCGATATTTGTAGAGAAGACTGTATATTTATATTAGTAACGCAATATTTTTTATAAGTATTGTAAAATTTTAAACTTAAATGATAACACTATTGCATATATGCAGTCTCAAATTCTTAAGGAAAGTTAAATTAATGGATTTTTATGGTTCCTCTACATGAATAGGACTTAAGATTTTGAATAATAAGAATTATATGTCACAGAGGGGCATCAGGATTTTGAGGTGGGGCATGACCAAAAAAAAAGTTTGGGGACCACTTGCCTAGACTCAGTGGACAAGCCCTGACCACTGCAGCAAAATTCGACCAACTCGAAACCCCAGCCACACAAAATAAAACGTCTGGAGGATCTCATATTAAAATGACCTTGTACTGAACTTACACTGTCCGAGAAACAAATAAATGTCAATCTCCTGACTGCTGCTTACTCACCAGCTCATAAAGGGCACTGCTTATAAAGAGTGGTCACAAATGTCCGTACCACATTCACTTTGTGCGCGCTGTTGAAATCCGTCCAGCCGTTGAATAGCACCTTATATAATAGATTTCTTCTCGTAAAGTCTTTCCTCTAAGACTAAAATTAGTCGAATCAGTAATCCGTATACTGGCCATGACCGAGTGTATTTTATCACCGAGACTTCAATCAGGCAAGTAGCAGGAAAAATTGATTGATGGCTTTAGAACTGGTACACGATCTCAAAACCAGTCTTAAACAGAGAAGCCAGCGCTAGGCACCAAAAGCCAAACACGGTCCACTTGTCAGATTACAGGCTGATAAAGAGACCAGATGACCACATACATTTTAAGATTGCCGGTCAGCTATTAATTGTTCTCTGGCCGTTCGATCGATTGCCTCTTTTTAAAGCTCTCCTTTATTGATAGTTTATCTTCTAGCAACGCCACATGGCATTGCTCGGACACGATATGGGTCATGTGATCATCATCACGAATCAATATTTACTGAAAGGCGATTACACCAGTACATCCATCAGTCTGACAGTTATAAACAGAAGTGTACCCCTCGTATAATGTTCATTCTATCAGATTAATTAACTTTTTTTTTAATAAGGACGTACGTGTTCTTAAGTGATATTCTTCTTCTTCTATGTACCATATCCTTTCAGAACATGTGCAGCCAGGGCTCTCCACAACTTCCTCTCCTTTGTAGCTCTTTGTTTATCTTGTTGCTATTTCCCTTAATCCTAGTTCTGCGAACCACTTACACAATCTCATTCTCCTCTTTCTATGCGCAAAGACCCTTCAGGATGTTGCTGATGATGGCTCTCCACAATTTCCTCTCCTATGTAGCTCTTAGCAATGTTTGTCTTTTTGCTATCTCTGCTAATCCCTGTTCTGCCAACCACTTACACAATCTCATTCTCCTCTTTCTATGCGCAAAGTCCCTTCAGGATGTGGCTGATGATGGCTCTCCACAATTTCCTCTCCTATGTAGCTCTTAGCAATGTTTGTCTTTTTGCTATCTCTCCTAATCCCTGTTCTGCCAACCATTTACACAATCTCATTCTCCTCTTTCTATGTGCAATGTCCCTTCAGGATGTTGCTGATGATGGCTCTCCACAATTTCCTCTCCTATGTAGCTCTTAGCAATGTTTGTCTTTTTGCTATCTCTTCTAATCCCTGTTCTGCCAACCATTTACACAATCTCATTCTACTCTTTCTATGTGCAATGTCCCTTCAGGATGTTGCTGATGATGGCTCTCCACAATTTCCTTTCCCTTGTAGCTCTTAGCAATGTTTGTCTTTTTGCTATCTCTGCTAATCCCTGTTCTGCCAACCACTTACACAATCTCATTCTCCTCTTTCTATGCGCAAAGTCCCTTCAGGATGTGGCTGATGATGGCTCTCCACAATTTCCTCTCCTATGTAGCTCTTAGCAATGTTTGTCTTTTTGCTATCTCTCCTAATCCCTGTTCTGCCAACCATTTACACAATCTCATTCTCCTCTTTCTATGCGCAAAGTCCCTTCAGGATGTTGCTGATGATGGCTCTTCACAATTTCCTTTCCCTTGTAGCTCTTAGCAATGTTTGTCTTTTTGCTATCTCTCCTAATCCCTGTTCTGCCAACCATTTACACAATCTCATTCTCCTCTTTCTATGTGCAATGTCCCTTCAGGATGTTGCTGATGATGGCTCTCCACAATTTCCTCTCCTATGTAGCTCTTAGCAATGTTTGTCTTTTTGCTATCTCTTCTAATCCCTGTTCTGCCAACCATTTACACAATCTCATTCTACTCTTTCTATGTGCAATGTCCCTTCAGGATGTTGCTGATAAATGGCTCTCCACAATTTCCTTTCCCTTGAAGCTCTTAGCAATGTTTGTCTTTTTGCTATCTCTCCTAATCCCTGTTCTGCCAACCATTTACACAATCTCATTCTCCTCTTTCTATGCGCAAAGTCCCTTCAGGATGTGGCTGATGATGGCTCTCCACAATTTCCTCTCCTATGTAGCTCTTAGCAATGTTTGTCTTTTTGCTATCTCTTCTAATCCCTGTTCTGCCAACCATTTACACAATCTCATTCTACTCTTTCTTTGTGCAATGTCCCTTCAGGATGTTGCTGATGATGGCTCTCCACAATTTCCTTTCCCTTGTAGCTCTTAGCAATGTTTGTCTTTTTGCTATCTCTCCTAATCCCTGTTCTGCCAACCATTTACACAATCTCATTCTCCTCTTTCTATGTGCAATGTCCCTTCAGGATGTTGCTGATGATGGCTCTCCACAATTTCCTCTCCTATGTAGCTCTTAGCAATGTTTGTCTTTTTGCTATCTCTTCTAATCCCTGTTCTGCCAACCATTTACACAATCTCATTCTCCTCTTTCTATGCGCAAAGTCCCTTCAGGATGTTGCTGATGATGGCTCTTCACAATTTCCTCTCCTATGTAGCTCTTAGCAATGTTTGTCTTTTTGCTATCTCTCCTAATCCCTGTTCTGCCAACCATTTACACAATCTCATTCTCCTCTTTCTATGTGCAATGTCCCTTCAGGATGTTGCTGATGATGGCTCTCCACAATTTCCTCTCCTATGTAGCTCTTAGCAATGTTTGTCTTTTTGCTATCTCTTCTAATCCCTGTTCTGCCAACCATTTACACAATCTCATTCTCCTCTTTCTATGCGCAAAGTCCCTTCAGGATGTTGCTGATGATGGCTCTTCACAATTTCCTTTCCCTTGTAGCTCTTAGCAATGTTTGTCTTTTTGCTATCTCTCCTAATCCCTGTTCTGCCAACCATTTACACAATCTCATTCTCCTCTTTCTATGTGCAATGTCCCTTCAGGATGTTGCTGATGATGGCTCTCCACAATTTCCTCTCCTATGTAGCTCTTAGCAATGTTTGTCTTTTTGCTATCTCTTCTAATCCCTGTTCTGCCAACCATTTACACAATCTCATTCTACTCTTTCTATGTGCAATGTCCCTTCAGGATGTTGCTGATGATGGCTCTCCACAATTTCCTTTCCCTTGTAGCTCTTAGCAATGTTTGTCTTTTTGCTATCTCTCCTAATCCCTGTTCTGCCAACCATTTACACAATCTCATTCTCCTCTTTCTATGCGCAAAGTCCCTTCAGGATGTGGCTGATGATGGCTCTCCACAATTTCCTCTCCTATGTAGCTCTTAGCAATGTTTGTCTTTTTGCTATCTCTTCTAATCCCTGTTCTGCCAACCATTTACACAAGCTGGTTATGGAAGTTAAGTTATTCACAGCTTTCCGCTTACCTTTCTGTCTTCAGTATGTCCTGAGAGTGTTAAATTCTCCATGCCATCATTCCATGTCATGTGTCGTAGAAATGTCCCAGTTTGATTTAAAGTGTCTTATGCATTTTAGTTAAAACTTCCTTGAACTCAGATGCTCAGTACATGTTATTGCCATCATTTATTCTTCTGTTGAGACAATTTTATGTTGCCTCAAGTTTCCTTTTCTGAGTGTGTGTGTGTATATATGTGTGTGTATGTATATATATATATATATATATATATATATATATATATATATATATATATATATATATATATATATATATATATATATATATATATATATATATATATATATGACATTTTTTATGTTTATACATTCTTTTTATAGATACAAATATTTAAGTAAATGCTCTGTTTTTATAATAAACAATATTTATATCATTTACCGGCCTGAATGTCCGAGAAATTTTCATAGAAAATATTCGCCCCCCGACAGGATTCGAACCTGTATCCTATACGGAATCGTCATTTAGCCTGACGTGCTCTTAACCGATCGAGCCACAGAGAATCGTTCGATTAGCAAGGTCTAATATATATATATCTTGATAATCAGTATGGATGAAATCCTGAGAGCTCAATGTTAAATCACAGCGAATAATTTAATTTAAAGAAAAACAGACCACTTTAAGCCTCCATATATATATATTCATTTCTCTGCTACAAGCAAGCTGAAAATTATTTTTCTCCTGATGATGGCCATGTTGGCCGAAACTTGTCGAGGAATCTAAATGAAATAATAATAAAAACGAAGGAATATTAATATACAACCCAGTGTGTCTGACGATTTCAATTTCTTAATATTTTCTATTGTTCAAAACTGTCCAAATCGTATAAGATCATGGGATAAGAGTCCATCCCACAAAATGTTTAATATCTAAAAAACCACTAAACTAATTGAGTTTCTTTTTTCAAAGGTTTTTACGTAAGACATTTAACCATCTTGACACCATTTGTCGTAGAATCTGAGAAACTCTTTCAGTTATTCAGCTAGAAAAAGAGCAGGTTAAAATTGTTTTCTATTATACCTGCTCTCTTTCCAGATGAGCAATGGTGAGAGGAAAAGCATCATTCAGGCCTTCAGTCATGGTACCAACATTCATACTCTGGCTTCCATCTTCATAGTCCATTCAAAAACCATCCAGCGAAAGGTGAATAAGTTTAAAAAGAGGGAAGAATAGAAAGAAAAACTGCATCGAGGTTACAACAGGAAGAGGGACCCTAATTTCAACTTAGAGGTAAATACATTCTTATTGTTCAAAGTAGAGTCTAATAGCGTTATAACAACCTCGGAGAATTCCAGTAAGATATCTTTAATCATTTCTAAGATGCAACGGTTCAAAGCTTAATCTAACAATTGAACAATTTTGCTGCTACACGATTTGGACAATTTTGCTGTTACACCCGGGATATATATATATATATATATATATATATATATATATATATATATATATATATATATATATATATATATATGTATCGGATGCGATGGGTAAATTGTCGCCAATTTTATATTTTTAATTTCGCGCATGCACGTTGTTTGTTTTGGATTTTTGTCGACTGCCCAGTATCGTAGGGTCGGTTTGGCACTGTCTGCAACAAAAAGAGCACCCTGACGCAATTGACCCCGCCAGAAACGGCATGCTATACTGCTTGGCATTCGCGCCGGAATCGCCAATACGACCATATCAAAGTGTTTGGGTGCCAATCCGAGGACAGTGCAGAGGATTTGAAAAGAATGGATGCGTTATTCATTAACACCGCAAATGTAAAATATTTTTTTACCTCTATGCAAGGGAGGTAACTTATTTGAAACTGTGTCGAGACTTTTGAAGGGAGCGGGTAATGTAACGCACGGCCTATATGATTAACCGCGTTGCATGGAAGGAAATTATGCTGGGAAATAAATATATACTCTGAAAAAAAATTTTCATCATTAGGCTACGGACTTATTGATTTATCTACTCCCATTCAATTTCTCTAGTTTCGTGACAAATCTAAGCTTATGGCCATATCGCTTTGAAACAGCGTTTCTTGTTCAATCACTGAAGTTAAGCAACGTTGAGTCTAGTCAGTACTTATATGGGTAACCGCTTGGGAATATTAGGTGCTGTAAATTTGGATGTGATTGATTAGATTTCATTATATTCATTTATTCGCAAATACTACTGGGAGATGGAAAATACCCTTCTCCCTCCAAGTATGGGTTAAACAGCAGGACAGATTGTGACGTTCGCCCCCTACCAACACGCACTGGGACAGTGCGGTAGAGCTATTGCCCATTCGTCTCCATGATGCATCACAATCTAAACCCCGTCCGTTTCTGTTGGGTCATCGGATTTCATTCAAAGCCAAAACGAACGCAACACCCACATCGATGTAAAGACGCGTACATGAACGGCAAAGATGACCAGATCTTTACCTATCCCTGAATATAAACGACCAATATTTATTTACCTACCCCGATCCAAATAGAGGCATGCAGACTCAAGTATAGAAAAGGGACAATGTTTTTTATTGACAACGCGTTTCAGCTTCGTTAGGTAGTTGACTTGCGGTATTCAGGTCAGAATGAAAGACAAATCTGTGTGTGTGTGTGTTTTAAATTAAATCCGCTAATATCTGTTTGTTAGATTGGCGACTTTCGGCCAGAATTATAGAAGGAAACTGCCTGTATTTTTCCTTCTTTGTATGAAAGTCGTTAATGCCCGTTGCCGAGATAAGCGTCTTCCAGTCGAAAAGAAATAACAAAACTGCTTTATTATTATTATTATTATTATTATTATTATTATTATTATTATTATTATTATTATTATTATTATTATTATTTCCTTTGATTTCTGTTGTATACACATTTCCTTCTGGGTCCCAACCAGAGACTTAAGTACAAGTACAGCTTACACCATACGAAGGGCTTTATCTATGCTTAATATGTGTGATCTTAGGTTTTATTTTGTGGCTTTTGGGGTTTTTTTTCCTTAAAAAAATGCTTAGTGGGTCTCTGGTTGGGACCCGGAAAAAAAGGAGTAAACACCAGTAATCAAAGGATATAAAATAATAATAAAAATAACAAAGGAAGAAAACTGCAAGAAACTGGTATGAACATCAGCCAGACCCGCTTACAGAGATAGGACCTGTGATGGGACTTTACAATACACACAGACAGAACAATCAAAGCTAATCGCCCAGACCCCAAGAACAGAATGTGCTTTCTTATTGACACAACACTTCCTGTAGATTGTAATGTATCTTTGAAGATCTTCAAATTCCTATCAAAATACAAGGATCTTGAAGTGGAAATCTACAAAATTGTGGCACATAAGAACATCAGTAATTCCAGTTGTAGTTGGAGCTCTCGGATTGATTGGAAAAGGTTCCAACAGACTCATCGAAGGCATTCCTGGAAGGCCATGCCTTAAAGAAATACAAAAAAAAATGTACTCACAAGTACAGCGTACACATCACGGAGAGCTTTATCTATGTAAAATTGTGTCGGGTTGCACGGTGTTATCACCCACTGAATATAAATCTCGCCATGATAGATTGAGCATTGGGAAATCTGCAACTTTTACGGGAAGGAAACTGCAAGGACCTGGTGTGAACATTAGCCAGACCCGGTTACAGATATAGAACCTGTAACAATGTTTTGGGACTTTAAATTACACACAGACGGTAAAAATGGTTACTGAAGACACTAGGTTTATTATACCCAGAAATTCATACACAGATGTCCTCAAGGACACATGGCACAGTGGATAAAGGCGTTGGTTAGATACTTGTATTTTTATAGGTTTTTGTTCTGTCTGTTAGATCCAGTGGCAGGACCCAAAGAGTGTGAGTTCAATACCCGGTTAAGGCAGTGGAGAACTTTCAGATGGAAAATTAACAGGAGATAACTGATAACTGACATCCATTAAAACATGGCACGTGGAACTAGAACAGTCTACCCCAGTGAGCGAAATAAAGGGTTCAGTCCAACATTCCAACGTTGTAATAAATATGGCGACAAAGATGAGGACAATAGTCCGAATAATGTAAATAACCGTGATCAGACACCGTGATCAAAGATCAAAGACCAAAAAAAGAATGTGCTTACTTAATGACATGGAAGATCTTCAAAAACCTACTACAAGGATCTTGAAGTGGAAATCTAAAACAGTGGCACATTCTAGTTGTTGTGCTGCAACCTAGAAATAGTTACTGAATGAGGAATAACCAAAACGGGGGGTGGAAATGAAATGGTAATCTTTATAACATCAACAAAATACGATACTCGCCAGCAGCGTGACGTAGGTAAACCACTGCATATTACAGCATATTACCCCTACTTACATAATAAAATAAAAGCTTCAAGAAAGATTTTTCATTTTTAAAAATACATTACCTTCATATAGCCAACTGAAGAAGGCCGGAGTGTACAACGGGCGAAACGTTGTAATAAATATGGCAACAAAGATGAGGACGATTGTCCGAATAATGTAAATAGTGTACATAATACCTCATCTCAGAAATATAGACAGATACTTAATACAGGTATCGTGTTTTTTTTATTTTATTTTTATTTATATTTTTTATTTTTTTGAGGTCCCTGAGGGGAAAATAAATCAGAGTTTTTGTTCTCTTTGGCTTATCGTAACTGAAAAACATTTCATATATTGGTTGTTGTGGTTAGAGGTGGGGGGGGGGCATTCATTGACATCCACGGACACTAAAACTTTCCTACTCCAGAGAGAGATAGAGAAAAAAACCCAGTAGTGTTAGAAGCGATGTCTTGCCAGATGGCACGGCATGTACAGAAAGCCGATGGGGTCAGTAATAGTAAGAGCTTGTCTCATTTCCCGCCTCTCATCAATTATCGGGCGCCGAACGCCGAAGGCATTTAGGTCAAAATGGCCGATGACAGATTCTTTGAGTTCTTTGCGCTCCACTCGCCTGTACTCCAATTGGCACGGTCACTACATGAAATTCTCCCCTCCCTTAACTCTCTCTCCCCTAATCTCCATACATGTAAGACCCTTAACTTCCTTCACTCAAACTGGTCTTTGGCCTATATCCGAATGTTTCCATCTTTTACACACACTACTCCACCCATCACAAGAAAAACACACATTAATCAATGGACACATATTCTTTCTTTCTTTCTTTCCTTCTTTCTTTCTTTCCTTCTTTCTTTCTTTCCTTCTTTCTTTCTATCATTCTTTCCTTCTTTCTTTCTTTCATTTGTGCATATTACTTTGTTTCTTTCTTTTTTCTTTCTTCTTTTCTATAAACGATTTTCTTTCTATTTTCTTCGCGTTGGTTATACGATTTTCTATCTTTTATATACATCATTTTGTTTCTTTTCTAAATACGGTTTTATTTCTTTCCTTCTTTTTTCTTTTTCTTTCTTTCTTTCTTTCTTTCTTTCGTTCTTTCTTACTTTCTATCTTTTGTGTATATTGTTTTGTTTGTTTCTTTTTTTCTTTTCTATAAAAGATTTTCTTTTCTTCTTTTTTCTTTCATTCTTTCTTTCTTTTGTGTTTATTATTTTGCTTGTTTCTTTTTTTCCTTTTTTCTATAAACAATTTTCTTTCTTTCTTTTTCTTCGCGCTGGATATACGATTTTCTATCTTTTATATACATCATTTTGTTTCTTTTCTAAATACGGTTTTATTTCTTTCCTTCTTTTCTCTTTTTTATTTCTTTCTTTCTTTTGTATATATGATTTATTTCTATCTCAGTCTGTTCTTATACCTTTCTCTCTTTCTTTATGCCTATTATATTTCAGCTTGTTCATATCTATCTATCTATTTATCTATCTATCTATCTATCTATCTATCTATCTATCTATCTATCTATCTATCTATCTATCTATCTATCCTAGTTTGTTCAAATCTCTTTCTTTGTATGTTTGTCTGTTTCAGCTTCTTCATTATCTATCTATCTATCTATCTATCTATCTATATTAGTCTATCCATATATATTTTGTTCGATTCATTATATATATATATATATATATATATATATATATATATATATATATATATTTTAGAATTGGACATAGCCCGACAATTTATTTAAAGACATTTATATATTATGTTTAACGTTCTTTTTATAGATACAAGTATTTAAGCAAATGCTCTGTTTTATAATAAACAGTATTATTTTATAATAAACAGTATTAAATAACATTTACCGGCCTGATTCCTGTCTGAGAGCGAAAGTTTTCTATGAAAATTTCTCGGACATTCAGGCCGGTAAATGTTATTTAATACTGTTTATTATAAAACAGAGCATTTGCTTAAATACTTGTATCTATAAAAAGAACGTTAAACATAATATATAAATGTCTTTAAATATATATATACACATATATTTATACATATATATATATATATATATCGATCTGATCGTATGCCTCGATTGATGTCTCTACATGTTTGCCATTTTTGAGGTCATTGCATGGATCTTACCTGAGAGAAAGAGAAAGAGGGAGAGAGAGAGAGAGACAGACAGACGTAGAGAGAGCCTGAGAGAGAGAGAGAGAATGTGCGTGTGTTTGTGTGTGAGTGTGTGTGTGTGTGTGTGTGTGTGTGTGTGTGTGTGTGCGTGTCACATTGAATATACGTGTATATGTTATAACAATGGTGATCTCATAGTTTCGGACTTCTCACCGAAGATGATTATTCATGTTGGACCAGACTTTCGTTAGTGAGAAATGATAAATACATCCCTTTGTTCGCCGAAGTGAAAGCAGAAATGAGAAGAAAACAAAATTCAGAAGATTAAGCATTTTGCCGAAAATTCAAAATCAATTTTCTTCTTCTCCAATTATCGCGTCGACGGGTCCTGCTGATTCCGCGCGGCTCACGCGCACAGGAAAACAGCCCGCCACCCTGAAATACCAAATGGAGACCACGTTTCTGAATGACGCAGAATGAGCTGTCGGACTTCAAAACCCTTTGTGGAGATAGGTCAGAGGTAACAAACGTGACCTCGTCTTAGATCGAGGGATTTGAAGTTCTGCCGGTGTCATCGTCGAGCTGTTACCTCTCCTTCAGCTTTTGGGATACTCACATGCGGCGGGACGTGCGCAAGATCCCGGTGATAAGGCTTCGTCGAATTTAACGGTCAAAACAAAAAGAGACATGGCGCCCAAATGCCAGGAAGGATTAATCGCCATTTTTTTTCTCTAATTGATGGGATATTCCTTTGGACGTCCATTACTCATCACCTGTCACAGAGCCACAGGGATTAGATTTGAAGGCAGAAAAAGACGGAATGACTTTGATGAACATTTTCGCTTTTGGACTTTATTCGAAAAATAGAAGAATAAAGAAAAAAGATAAAGAAAGAAAAAAACGAAAGAAGATCATACAGTTCCTGGTACTGAAGCAAATCTATCTATCTATCTATCTATCTATCTATCTATCTATCTATCTATCTATCTATCTATCTATTTCAGCGTGTTCATTATCTATCTATCTATCTATCTATCTATCTATCTATCTATCTATTTCAGCGTATTCATTATCTATCTATCTATCTATCTATCTATCTATCTATCTATCTATCTATTTCAGCGTGTTCATTATCTATCTATCTATCTATCTATCTATCTATCTATCTATCTATCTATCTATCTATCTATTTCAGCGTGTTCATTATCTATCTATCTATCTATCTATCTATCTATCTATCTATCTATCTATCTATCTATCTGTGTGTGTGCGTGGTTAGAACGTTAGCTTTCCTACCATGAGACCCGGGTTCAAATCTGACCATGGTCTATCTGTCAGGAAGGTGACTTCTTGATCTGATCGGCCGGGGGAGTCGGTCCCATCGTACAACACCCCTTGAAAGTGTCTGAAATCCATAGCACGGGCTGGCCCAAGCCTTGAGAGCCAAATTGGGCAGGCGGAACCGTTCGTAATCGTAATCTGCCGGAGGGCACATCTTCTTCATTAAGGTTTCTCAAATATACCGGCCGATAGATGTTTAAAATAAAATAGGGGCGTCTATTACAAACACGGCTATCCAATAACAAATAATATTTAAGAATGGATTCTTCATTTATTCATCCGACATGTTTTAATTTATTGCTTAAACGTTATTTTTAAATGGATACTCATATTTGAGTAGATGCTCTGTTTTTATTTACTTATTAAACTGTATGTTTATTTATTTTACATCTGCCGGCCTGAATATTCGAGAAACTTTGTTGGAAAAATATACGCCATCTTGACAAAATTTCTCGAATATTCTGGCCGTAAAATAGATGCAGATGTAAAATAAATAAACATACTTTTTAATAATTAAATAAAAACTGACTATCTACTTAAATATGAGTATCCATTTAAAAACAACTTTTAAATAAATAAATTAAAAAATGTCGGATTTAATCCATTCCCCATATCTATATATATATATATATATATATATATATATATATATATATATATATATATATACAGATAGATATATATATATACATATATCTATCTGTTTTTAAAAAATTATAACTTTTTTGTAATTGCGATAAAAATAATTTGTAAAAATGATTAGAAAGAAGTAAATCGATATTTTTTAAGGTTTTATTGAAATTTTATTTAAGTTTCCACATGTCCTCCATCATTAGTAATACAAAGGGTAATACGATTTTGCAGTTCACGGGAAACATTTGCCAACTGATTTACAGTAATGTCTGAAATCACATTAGGTATTTTAGCTATACTTAAAACTAGGTACATTAAACTTTATAACATTTTTTCCAGATTATTTCTATGGCAAATACAAATAAAGTTATACATTTTTTTAAATTGTGCACGAACTTTATGGACACCCTGTATATATACACACGCATATATATGTACACACATACACATACACACACACACATATGAAAAAATATATATGTGAATATATTTCTTATTTATTTATATCTGAATATATATTTTTTTATTTACAAATTGTATTATGTGTTTTTTTTACACATAGTACAATTTGTAAATAAAAAAAAATATTAGACAAACTGGTATTTGTGAAAAATTCAATAAAAAAAGAAAAGCTTAAAAACATCCGTACTGCATGAAAACTATCAACCAGCACTGCAATAAAAAAACAAAAAACCCCCAAAAAACAACGAACAATAAAAAAAAACACCGAACAGAGTTGAACCTAAGATGGATGTAAAATTGCTCAATACACCAAGTAAAATAAAATTAAAATGCCTAAAGAGCCAGAACCTATCTACCTAGTTTTCACCTGCCGGATCATCAGGATATATATATATATATATATATATATATATATATATATATATATATATATATATATATATATATAAACGATATTTTTAAATGGATACTCATATTTGAGTAGATGTTCTGTTTTTATTTACTTATTAAACAGTATGTTTATTCATTTTACATCTACCGGCCTGAATATTCGAGAAATCTTGTTAGAAAAATATACGCCATCTTGACATGATTTCTCGAATATACAGGATGGTAGATGGATGTAAAATAAATAAACGTAATTAAATAAAAACAGACCATCTACTTAAATATGAGTATCCATTTAAAAATCACGTTTAAATAAATAAAATATAATATGTCGGATTTAATCCATATATATATATATATATACATATATATATATATATATATATATATATATATATATATATATATATATATATATATATATATATATATAACGCTATTTTCATAGTTAACTGAAAATTACGTCAATTACTGTCATGTGTGGAGATGTTGTTTTTATTGCTGTGTTGACTTCTATATTCACTTTTATATTTACACACGCTCTATCTCTGATATTGAGCACTTTATCCCATAAATATAGCACACTTTAAGACTATGTTTCTTGATATATATATATATATACATATATATATATATATATATATATATATATATATATATATATATATATAACGCTATTTTCATAGTTAACTGAAAATTACGTCAATTACTGTCACGTGTGGAGATATTGTTTTTATTGCTGTGATGACTGATTCAACTATTTTCATTTGATTTGACGTTATTGTTGTGTACGTAATTTTCAGTTAACATTATGAAAATAGCGTTCTCTGAATTCTTTTCGTTTTTTGCCTTGAGAAAGTCCACATTGGATGAAACGCATCGACAACTGTTATAGTTTTCCTATTGTCTTTTACATTCATATATATATATATATATATATATATATATATATATATATATATATATATATATGTATATATATATATATATATATATATATATATATATATATATATATATATACAAGAATCGAACTTATGTTCCTTTTTTCATTCAAGAAAACCGACTTCAAGCCAACCGTGCTTTACCATTAAGTCATGAGAAGCCATAACAGCAAATATAAAACTCAATTACCGTATCTGAGAAATGCGCATCTCTCATTCGGACCTTACGAAATCTGTATCTGTTAATTTTATATTGAAACGCAAAACATAAATTCATTTTTAAGCAACTGATGAATTTTTAAAATACGGTATATCTCATTACTGATTTTTATTTTGTGAGCGTTTTTGCAAACACTGAAATTAATTTCTACCGGCCTCGAGACCAAAAGTCCTATAAAAGAGATTGAGTCTTCTGTCAAGAATTGTCACCTTTTTTCTGTTTTTAATCAGAGTTTGCTATAATGGCTCAATAATGGTAAAGAACAAATGCTTGAAAGAAATTTCCCTAGTTAAAACAGGAATACAGGCTTGATTGCTGTCGCCAGTCAATTTTTATTTTAGAATTATTAGAAAATTTGATTTTGAAGCTGGTTGATATTAAGATCATCATTAAAAAAAAATAATTTCCCTATTTAAAAAAATAATAGCAATATTTATAAAAAATTGTTTCACAATTTAAAAAAAATAATTGCATCATTTAAAAAAATATATTGAATTATTTGCAAAAAAATAATTAAGCTATTTAAAAAATAATCTCAATATTAAAAAGAAATTAATTATTTAAAAGAGAAATAATTGCACAATTTTTAAAAATAATTTCACTATTTAAAAAAATAATGGCTCTCTTTGAACAATAATTTCACTATTTCAAAAATACTTTCTCTATTTAAAAATAATAATATCACTAGGTAAAAATTTAATTTCACTATTTAAAAATAATTTTCACATTCAAAAAAATAATTTCACTATTTAAAAAAATAATGTCTCCATTTAAAAAATAATTTCACTATTTCAAAAATACTTCCTCTATTTAGAAATAATAATGTCACTATGTAAACATTTAATTTCACCATTTAAAAATAATTTTCACATTCAAAAAAATAATTTCACTATTTAAAAAAAGTAAATTTACTATTTAAAAGAAAAATAATTTCAGTATTTACAAAAAATAATTACACTATGTAAAAATAATAATTGCCCTATTTAAAAATAATAATTTCAAGATGTAAAAATTTAATTTCACTATTTAAAAACATAATTTCCACATAAAAACAAATAATTTCTGTATTTAAAAAATAATTTTACTATTTCAAAAATAATTTCTTTGTTTACTATTATTTCACTATTTCAAAAAATAATTCCATTATTTAAAAAATAAATATTAAAAAAAATAACTATTTGAAAAAAGCAGGCCTGGCCAGTCAAATACATGTTTCCACGAAATATAATAATTAATATGGCCGCGATATCTTGTTTGATGCTTTTGCTATATATCTCGAAATTCTAGACAAAATCAAAAGAAGCGTCTGTAATTTTATCGGTCCTGACCTGGCATCTCAACCTCAATTACTTTCCCAATGCCGTGACGTGGCTTCGTTCTGTCTTTTCTATAAATATTATCATGGCGGTTGTTATCATGACGTCTCCTTCTTGGAACTTTTATGGCTTCAACTACAGATAAAATATACTGTTGGTCATTTTCCTATAAATATACAGGGTGATCCAAAAGTAGGTGGACTGTATGTGGAATAGGATTATGTATCGGATATATTATTACAACTGAGTATCTTGATGAAACATTTCCTGAGAAATGGATTGGCCGAAGAGGTCCAATTGATTGGCCGGCACGTTCACCAGACTTGACCCCAATGGATTTCTTCTTTGGGGGAGTACTCAAGGACAAAGTTTATAGTCGAAAACCAAGAAGTGTCGGTGGTTTGAAAAATTGCATAAGAGATGCATTTCAAGAAATTAATACCCAAAAAGACTTGTGCAAAAAAGTTTGTCGAAGCGTTAGAGGTAGACTTCAAAACTGTGTAAAGTGTGATGGAAAACAGTTTGAGCACCTGCGTTGATAAAATTTAAGGGCTTTTGTATTATTGTTCACAATAAAATTTAAGGGCTTTTGTAATATTGTTCACAATAAAATTTAAGGGCTTTTGTATTAGTGTTCACAATAAAATTTAAGGGCTTTTGTATTATTGTTCACAATAAAATTTAAGGGCTTTTGTAATATTGTTCACAATAAAATTTAAGGGCTTTTGTATTATTGTTCACAATAAAATTTAAGCGCTTTTGTGTTATTGTTCACAATAAAATTTAATTGTCAATGTAATAATTCTGTAAATATAATTGTATGTATATGTTATCTTAAAATAAATGTAATTATTTACTGTCCACCTATTTTGGACCACCCTGTATATTGTAGGTCATATGTGTGCCTATAATAAAATAGTTATTACTAGTCATTCTACTATATGTATCGTTGGTAACTTTTTGGGTTTGGTTTAGTTTGTTTTCTAGCATATCAACCTTAATGGGTTATTTAATGCCGACAAGATTTTTACTGCTGGTCATATCTTTTCAAAAAGTATTCTTGGTAATATTTTTTCCAAAAACCTATTGCTAGTAATAATGTATTGCTGGTAATAATTTTTTCATAAAAAAATTATTGCTGGTAATATATTTTACAAAAATGTATTGCTGGTATTAAAACCTATTTTTTCACGTTTTGACCCCGGTTTGGGGGTTAACTATTTGTCCATATCTGGGACCCTAACAGATGCTACCACTGGAGTTGAAGGCATACAACTGCGTTCAAAATATTTAGATTTTGGCATTAAATAACCCATAGATGTTGATATGCCGCCTAACAGAGTCAACCAATCTTTACCTTGAGTGGCACTTGTTCCTTGTACTGGATGGACGATAGTAAAAAGAAAGAAGGGAAACTGCAGGAACTCGTAGTAAAGGATAGCGTGAAGAAAGGACGAACCTCCAATTAAAACAAGAGAGTATATAGAGTTGTCTGCAATAGGAAATGTCCAAAATGTGAGCTATGAATTGGAAATGCCAAAACCATATAAGTACGAAAATTTAAATCTTTGGGAAGTGTTTTAATTGGGGATGGAAAGTGTGAAAAGCTTATTTTGAATGACAAAAGATGCCTTCCAAAAGCTAAGCAAAGTATTAAGAAAAAGAAAAAGTCCGTTAGAAACAAAGAAAAGAGGGCTGAAATTTTTACGTAACATTAGTCCTCCTCTATAAGAGAGAAATCCAGTCAATCTCCTCACAGGGACTTGAGGCAACAGAGATGTGGTTCTACAGAAGGTTACTGGGAATATCATGGACGGTGGGTATAAGCAACGAGGAAGCTTCGAGGAAAATGGGAAGAAAAATGTCGCTAATACTTTAGAACTGGAAAGAAATCTCCGGCACACATAATGAGGAAAGAAGGCTCGGAAAATTTGACACTTACAAGACAAGGCGAGAGGAACTGGCGGAAACAGAGACCAGCACACCGAGCTAGTGTAATTGGATGGCAGAACAGGGAAAGAGAGGAATAGTAAAAAGACAAACATTGCTCACAGCCTGAAAGAAAAGGAAGTCGTGGAAAGCCATTATCGCTCACGCCCTGAAGTGACATGTCACTTAGAAGAAGAAAATTAGGAGAGAATAAATTTTTTCGTGATTACGTGTGGATGGGAAGGTGATGAGTGACTTGAGGAGTGTAAGGCGGGAGAAACCTTATGTGTGTTGGTGGGGGAGATTTCCAGAGGGTCATGCTAGCAATTTGCTTCCAATTGACCTTTGACATTAACTTCTGGCGAATTAGATTTGTTTTCTTTAGTTTGGTGCTCCCAACCCCCAAATGTATTTTTTTATTATTGTTAGAACGGTGATGATCATGGCTCTCCACAATTTCCTGTAATTTGTAGCTGATAATAAAGTTCTTTTGTCTTTTTTGTTATCTATCTTAAACCTTCTCCCGCTATCCATTTATTCAGGACCGGTACCAGGGTCTTGTGGGTCCCACCGAATGTATGATATGGGGCCGCCCGAATCTATGATACAGCCTCTGAATTAAGATTAAGTACCTCAACTAATTTGGTAGACATTTTCGATACCTAAGATTTAAAATGAATTTTTAAAAATGAAAAAGCATTATTGAAGATTTCATTTTAGCTTTAATTGAAAGCTAAATGATTAACTTTACTATTTCAAGTAATTAATATATTCTGGTGCATTTCAAATAGAAATTATATAGATCGGAATCTCAAATTTTTGGTCAATTTTAGAAAATCTTACAAGCGGCCATTTTCTTAATTTTTAAGAAATTTGTAAACAAAACAAAATTATCGGTTTTAAAAATCTTGCAAAAATAAAATATATATTTGTGACACGTTATTTGAGTAAAATTAGCAAATTTTAAGTTAAATTAATCTGATTTGAAATAAATATTACTTATAGCATAAAAAAGTAATATACAAGCATTCCTTAACGAAGTGCTCGTTTTTCTTTTATCTTTATCGATAAGTTCTGAGGTGATGACAGCGAGTATGGATGATCAGAATTGACATAAATTAACGAAATCTAAGTGAACGCATTTTTGTTTTGTTTTTTTACCTACTTAGTAATTTAAAAAAAATAACATATTTTCAGCAATTATCTAACATTTTATTGATTTTAGTTACGTTTGAAGATATTTTATGAAAAAATAATAAAATTTAAAATACTATAACATTTTCTTAAATTAATTTTAAAATTTAATAACAGATGAAATCAGATTGAAGATAAGTAAGCAAGAAAATTAACACATTGATCTGGAAATTTTATTATAATAATTAAAATATTCTGTAAACTTTAATTAACATTAGCTGACAACATTTAACAAATAAAATAAAAAAATGACAAAACTAATTTTAAATATGAATGAAATAAAGTATAAAATAATTAAATTTATTAAACCTTCGTTTTAAAATTAAATAAAACGTCTTTAACTGTCATTAAAAAGAATAAACTGAAAAAATGTTGTTTCTTCTTAAAAAAATTTAAACTAAAACAAATTTCGAATGTGTTAGTAAGGTTTAAAACTTAAATAATTAAAAAATATTTTAGTCTTTCCCTTTAATAATAAAATAAACATTTTGACGGTAAAACTTTGTTTTTATTAAGTTTGTGGTCTTTTTTTTATCATGCTATGCTGTTTTTCAGCGAGCAAGTGGAGCTACCTAACTAAGATAGTATTCATATAAAAGACAAATTTTATTGTAACCTAATTATGCACAATAATAAATGGATCATATGTTATACTAGCAGCATGGCCCGGCGTTGCCCGTGTTTGATTAAAAAATCGTACGACTCATACAGCAATCGCTATCACTTGACTTAAAATATTTTTAGCCTTCCTTGCCTTTAAAGGAGTGCCCTTTGCCGTGCTGATGTTGCTACATGCCTTACTTCTTGCCTATCACACACTGCGAATTTTTTCTAAGCTCTATACTAAACATTAAATCTGTTACGAAAAAAGAACTAAACAAAATGAACACAAAACGATCAGCTTTAAAAAAGGGCTCGTAACTGGAAAAACCGAATGAAAAAAAGAAAGTTAACAACAATAATTTTTTCACACCCAACCCAGTTCTGCGGAATAAGAATCAATGTTGAGTTTAAGCAAGTGAATGAACCAATTGGAGTAAAGTGCCATGCAGATTTAAATTTTTACCACTTGTGATGAATGCAGCTATCGATTTTTTTTGGATGCTAGCATGCTAGTTAACATTCGTGTCAGTCAGCTGTTGGCTCTCACGCTGGCCAATAGAATCTTCCTGCCTATTCGTGGCAGCCAGCTATAGGCTCTCACTCTGGCCAGTAGAAAATGGCCGCAAACTACATGAAAACTGCCGCAGAACCATGAAAAAATCGATTATTTCCACTATCGATGGGAGTTGGGAAATGCACAGTCGGTCTTGGCCTTCTTACTAACTTGGAGCATGCGCATGTAAATTTTGGTGCAGATCCGTCAAAAATGCGGCCCTGCATTCGTTACACACACACACACACACACACACACACACACACACACACACACACACACATCCTGCCTTTTATAGATAGAGATAGGTGAAGAAATTTCGATAGAAAACTGAAAATTATTGAAACTCAGATCATTCTATCTTAAATAAATTAATTATGTTTTGCGGCAATATTTAATATCAAATTGAGATTTTTCTTGTTAAAAATTGAATAATTTTAACACATTTAACATTATTGTAAAAAAATAGTGAATTTTATATCTTGTTTTTTTTGGGGGGGATTTAGACGGAAAAAAACAGAATGACATCAAAATCTGTAAAAAAATGTCATCCTTTAATCATTCAGTTGCGCTAGGTTCGATTTGTAACGTATGTAATTACAGCTAGACAAAAGCAAATGTTGATAAGCCAGCGAGGGTCACAAAGCACTCCCCGGGGCCCCAAATCAGGCTTGGGCCCCTACGCTCGGGAGGTTCGTGGGTAGTAGGCACCGGCCCTGCACTTACTCAAGCTCGCTAGGCAGTTCATGCCTTGTTTTACTTTGTCCCTCTTGTCTTC
This sequence comes from Acanthosepion esculentum, assembly GCA_964036315.1. Taxonomy (NCBI): domain Eukaryota; kingdom Metazoa; phylum Mollusca; class Cephalopoda; order Sepiida; family Sepiidae; genus Acanthosepion; species Acanthosepion esculentum. Next base: position 124,678,763 of record OZ038479.1, on the reverse strand, counting down.
AATCTGTTCGATGCAAAGTCAAGCCATACGAGGCTGATTATTGGACCAGATCCGATGGCAAATGGAGGTCCCATTTCAAAATGCTCTTGAAGTTTAATTTAAATCAGTTCATTTATAAATGTTTGTTCGCGTAGCGTAACGCAAAGCAGCTGTTATCGGCACAAAAATTGGAATCATTTATTTTTTTAAAAATCATTTCACCCCAAGTAAGGTAATGAAGCCACTAAGACGAAAGGGGTGTGTGAAAAAGTATGATAAACAAATAGGAATTAGGGAGAGAGGACAATAAAAGAACAGGTATTAAGAGGACAGAAGATAACGATTGAAACTGCATTTAAGTTTTTGACGTCGACCGGAAAGCGAGAAACAGGAAGAGAGTTCCACAAGCGAGATGTGCGAGAGAAGAAAGTGTTCAGATTTTACATACAATCGGTATGACGATAAACTACATCCGGCAGCAATGCCTCTGATTGCAAGATTGAAGATTTTGAGGAGCATTGAATTAACTCTTGATTGCTGTTGTTCCCATTCCACTTTGACCCAGGGTGGTAGCACCTGTTAGGGTCCCAGCTATGGGCCAATAGTAAACATCCAAACAAAAACAGCACTATGAAAGTGTCGGAATACATTTTTGTAGTAAAATACAAGCCATACATTTATATAGTAAAATACCAGCAATACATTTTTATAGTAAAATACCGGCAATAACTTTTTTACAGTAAAATACCAGCAATACATTTTTATATTAAAATACCAGCAGTAAATTTGTATAGTAAAATACCCTCAATACATTTTTATATTAAAATACCAGCAGTAAATTTGTATAGTAAAATACCCTCAATACATTTTTATATTAAAATACCAGCAGTAAATTTGTATAGTAAAATACACTCAATACATTTTTATATTAAAATAGCAGCAGTAAATTTGTATAGTAAAATACCCTCAATACATTTTTATATTAAAATAGCAGCAGTAAATTTGTATAGTAAAATACCCTCAATACATTTTTATATTAAAATACCAGCAGTAAATTTGTATTGTAAAATACCAGCAATACATTTTTTTAGTAAAATACTAGGAATAGATTTTTATAGCCATATGACCAGGGATACAATTTTTGAATTTTGAAACCATAAAATTGTGTCCAAAATATTTAGATTCATGCATTAAACATACTTCTCATACACCCAAATAATAATAATAATAATAATAATAATAATAATAATAATAATAATAATAATAATAATAATAAAAATCCTATTATAATTGTGCTTGTCCCTTCCTTCATTAGTTCGCACGACCGAAAGAAAGAACGAAAGAAAGAACGAAAGAAAGAAAGGAAGAAAGAAAGGAAGGAAGAAAGAAAGAAAGGAAGGAAGGAATATAGAAGTGAAGAAAGAGAATAAGACTAACCTGAAAAGAACAGATAATACACTTTGATCTTAGCCAAAAGGCCGAGAATTGACGGCGACCGTGATAAAATCGTCATTTTTCAGACGCACAGCCGAACTTCGGAAACCGAGTAAGGCAACCGCTAAAAATTCAGTTGCCATAAATAAAATAACATCGTCTGCTGAATTGTTTTAAATCATTATTAAAAGAAAAGTTCGTAAGACGGGGATTTGGCTAGTAATAATAATGACAACAACAACAATGATAACAACAACAATAATAATAATAATAATAATAATGTATGGTTAGTGTAACGCATATCGGCGCGTTCACTTTCGCACTAAAACCCTTAAGAATGGCATGAATCTGCATTTCCCCAGCTACAGGTTAAATATCAGCGTACATCTCCAATATCTGCATAGGTTTCTTTTGAAGAGATATTCCCAGGGTCCCTTCCGTTGACCCCGCCAATTTGGATATCAGAGGACAACGAATAAAGCACTGGACTTCTATACCATATGGAAGTGGATGCTGGACAATTTCCTCACAGATGAAGAGGAGACTTCCTGACACGAATGGCATAGACATAGCGTGTGAGTGACACATAGGGGTTTAAGGAAAATGGCTACAACAGGGAAATTTATAATTAGAATCAGAAACAGACCATTGGAATTTATAGTGTGCATGAGGCGGAAAGAAGACCAAGAGAATTTAACACTCTCTGGGCATAAGAAATAGCCGCGTTTTTTTTTTGTGTTTTTTTAGACACGCTTCGACCATCCGGTGATGTGAGGCTAGCGATATGTCGACCAGCTGCATTTCGAAGTCATATTCGTTCTTTTTAACCTAGACCTAACAACCAAAGATTTATCTCCCCCCTTTTTCCTTTCTTTTCTTTTCTTTTTTTTCTTTCTCTTTCTCATCTTCTGATTTTTAAGTTTAGATTATATCGTCTTGTATTGTGCGTAGTGTCACCACAAATGTATAAACCCATATCCGGTGTCGGTTTTTAATTTAATTTAGGTCAGCGATTCAGTAATGAATTATGCATCGGAAAATAATTCATATTTATCTGTATCTCACTCATTTAAACCGTCATTTAAACTCCTCTCTTTAAAACTTCTCTCTATTAAGTTTTAACCCCCACCTTCACTTTTAGGCCTTCCTGTTCTTCTCTCCTCTGTTACCCCTCTCTAGAACTTTCTGTTACCCCCTCACATTCGTCCCCAACTCTCATACATACACTCTCACTAAATTTTATTTTTTATTCCCGGAGTTATTTTTTCTGGTTTCTTTTTGAATTTGTAGGTTTGGTGAATTGGATCTTGATTACGATTCCAGTGTAATAAATTATAACCATGGAATATTAGTGCTTAAGCCTTTTTATTATATATATATATATATGTGTGTGTGTGTGTGTGTGTGTGTGTGTGTGTGCTGGGTGTAACAGCAAAATTGTCCAAACCGTGTGACAGTATGAAATAATTGTCCATCCCACAAAATGTTTAATATCTAAAAAAAAACAAAACAAACAATAAACTAATTGAGTTTCTTTTTCCCATATTTCAGTTAAGACGTTTAGACATCTTGACACCTTTTGTCGTAAGAATCACTGCAAACCCCTTCTAGTTATTCAGCTAGAAAGAGAACAGGTTAAAATCGTTTTGTGTCAGCCCCACTATGTCTTCCCTACAGAGCAATGGTGAGAGGAAAAAGATCATTCAGACCTTCAGTAATGGTATCAACACTCTGGCTTCCGTCTTCCAAGTCCATTCAAGAACCATCAAGAGAACGGTGAACAAGTTTATAAAAGAGGTAGCAGTAGACAGGAAAACTGGATGAGGAGGTCACAGCAACAAGAGGGGTCATCCATTCAGCTAAATATATTCTTATTGTTCAAAGTAAAGTCTAATAGTGTTATAAAAACCTTGGATAATTCCAGTAAGATATCTTTAATCATTTCTAAGATACAACGGTTCAGAGCTTAATCTAACAATTGAAAACTTGCTATTACACGATTTGGACAATTTTGCAGTGACAGCCATATATATATATATATATATATATATATATATATATATATATATATATATATATTACACTGAAGTTCACACTGTACAAGGCCCGGGAGCCACTCGTGGTAGAGGGTTACAGAGTAAGGGGCAGTTTATGCAGATATGTGGGGAAGATAACTGTTAACCCTATATTTGAACAGGGTAAGATTGTAGTGATCGAGGAAGCATCCCCTTGGGAGTCGGTTCCATAGAGCAGCGGTTTGTGAGAAGAAGCCGCACGAGTGGAACCTCCATCAAACAAATGGAATACAAACCGAATGATGGTGGTTTCTACAATGTGCGTAGAATGGCAGGTTCTAGCCACGAAGGGTGGAGCAGGTCGATCTAAGGAATGTAGCTCGTCTGAGCACTTTCTATGGAAATAGCGATAGAGCAGTGAGAGGCTTGTGGAGTCTCGTCTGTGAGAAAAACAGGTTGTAAATGGGTGGGGGAAATAATTTGTTACACACAAAGCCTCGGAGAGGCCTTTGGTCACTATCAAGACTGGAACGTGAGAATTGGGCATCTCCTGTCCGTAGATGGCAGCAATACGCCATTTTGGGCCTGATCTAGCTCTTGTGAAGGTAGAGGATAGCAAGAGTCAGGTGCTTACTGGAGCGGTACAAGGGACCATTTAACCAGCATCCTTTTCATTTCCCTTGCTGTCCCAGGATTCTAACATTATATCTTAATTAATTTTGATACACGCGAGTTTATGCAATGACATCATGGCGTACATCCAGTGAAGAAACAGCGCCGTCTTACTCGTATAGCGCCGCGTGTCCTGGGTATGACGTTAAACTGCATCCAACAGCAAGACCTCTGATCAGGAGGTTTTGAGGTTTGTCGTTTGGTACCTGAGTCTATTTTACAACCTACAGTCCCACACGACCCATCCATGGGTCGTTGTAAAATTCCCAATAAAGAAGGTTATCGGGTTACATCGGACCCGACGTACGGCGTTTCGTGGTTACGGCGCCATTTCCCATAATATAATGTCGTCACGCGGCGCTATACTTTGGTTTGGTTTGGTTTGTTTTTTACGGCATATCAACCTCAATGGGTTATTTAATGACGACAAAAATTTTTTATTGTTGGTAATATTATATTTGCAATCTATTTCTGGTACTATTTTTCTTTCAAAAAATCCATTTCTGGTAATGATTTTCGTTCAAATATGTATCACTGGTAATATTTTTCCTTTTTCAAAAAATGTTTAGCTGTTAATTAATATATATTTTTATTTTTTTTTATTTTTAAAA
>OZ038479.1:124661552-124669052 GCA_964036315.1 Acanthosepion esculentum | reverse complement strand
CATGTTCCTTAAGGAAATGTGTTCCTGTTCAAAAGAAATTCATGAATAAATATGTTGGTCATACCACTACATGCTTATTAAGAAGACTCACATTACATCTCTCAGACCAAAATTAGGGACCATTTAAACACACACGGAAAACTACAAACTCAATCCGCAACATGCTTGTAGAAAATACGACCATAATAGCCTCATCCGCATATATATATATATATATATATATATATATATATATATATATATATATATATATATATATATATATATATATATATATATATATATACACACGAGGGTCATTCAATAAATAAGGTGAATTTTTCGGTATAAGGACTTCTAATACTGAATAGAAGCTTACTCTTTTTTATTTTTTATGGTTTTATTTCTTTTTCACATGGATTTAATTTCTTTTGCAGATTAAAAAAAAACTTTCAGAGTTTTGGCGATTAACAAAGATGGCCGACCAAGAAGCATGCTCCAGGATTGAACAGAGGTCAGTTATCAAGTTTTTGGTTGCTGAAGGGTGCAAACCAGTTGAAATTCATAGGAGAATGTCAACTGTGTATGGTGTCACATGTTTCAGTGAAATAAATGTCTACAAGTGGGCTAAATTGTTTACAGAAGGACGGAGCAGTGTTGAGGATTAAGACATGCCTGGGAGACCTACAGAAGTGAGGTCTCCTGAGGTGATCGAATCAGTCAATGACCTCATTCAGTCTGACAGAAGGGTGACAGTGGATGACATTGCAAGGACTTTAAAAGACATAAAGAACAAACGCAGGGGTCATCAGTCAGTAGGAGTCATCTTGCATCATGACAACGCAAGGCCTGACACAGCAGCCCAAACGGTGCAGACCATCAACGAGCTGGGCTGGGAACTGCTCCCTCACCCCCCTTACAGCCCAGACCTTGCCCCTTCAGATTTTCACCTGTTTGGTCCCTTGAAAGCGTTCACGAGAGGCACGAAGCTTAAAAGTGACGATGAAGTCAAAAGTGTTGTGAGCGACTGGATGAGACATCAGTCCAAAGATTTTTACGCAGAGGGAACACGGAAGCTTGTGCACAGATGGGAAAAGTGTGTGACAGTGCTGGGAGACTACGTTGAAAAATAAAAAAAAGTAAGCTTCTATCTGTATTAGAAGTTCTTATACCGAAAAATTCACTTTATTTATTGAATGACCCTCGTATATATATATATATATATATATATATATATATATATATATATATATATATATATATGCACATTTCATTAAAAACGACTGACAAGGTGCTTTTATTTAGTTTTTTATACAATTTTTCATGCGATATTATAATGTTTTTCATTTCGGATGATAAATTATATAAAAACTGTCCGAATGTTCTTTTTATCCAAGGTAACTAATAGCAACGGCGAGAGGCAGCAATCCTTCTTTCATGCACATTTCATTGAAAACGACAGACAAGGTGCTTTTATATAGTTTTTATTTCTTTATGATTTAATAATTTTTTTCTTTTCGGATGATAAATTATATAATAACTGTCGGAATGTTCTTTTTATCCAAGCGCTTTCGGCTATACATTTAGCCATTTTCAAGGATTATATTTTAACTGTTAGAATTAAAAATAGTTTGTTATATGTATGTTTTATAAAATGTTTAATTTTTTTTTGTTTCAAAACACGGTCAAGATATTATGTCCATGTTCAAAGTTAATATTATTAAGTGTTGGTTTGTTTGTTTTTATTAATAAGGCTTCCATCATTTTTTTCCTTTTTTTGCATGTGGATGATGCTATTATATTAGAGTTGTCGACAAGTATGTTCCGAATAGTGTCCGGTAGGTCTCCATGAATATTTAAACGAGATCTAATTGAGCTATTGTCAGAAAGGTGTAGAGTTAGTCTGCGTGTTAAACAATTTGTAATGTGGCCTATATAATTATTTACGAAAGTTGATTCTTGAGGAATACAATTCCTTAATGGGCATTTGAATTCGTAAATAATATCTGCCCTATTTAATTTTCTTCTAGGAGGTGAATAGTTATTTTTAACTATAAGGTTAGAGGTTTTAAATTTTTTATAATAAATAATTAATCTAATTCTTTTGCTATTGTCAACTGGTGTTATGCATTTTTTTATAATGTTATTAATTCTGCATTCATCCTGTTTATAATTTTCGTTCATTGAACTTTTATAAAAAATATAAATATTATTGTTTATGTTTCTATTCTCGCCGTTGCTATTAGTTACCTTGGATAAAAAGAACATTCGGACAGTTTTTATATAATTTATCATCTGAAAAGAAAAACATTATTAGATCGCATGAGAAATTGTATAAAAAACTAAATAAAAGTACATTGTCAGTCGTTTTTAATGAAATGTGCATGAAAGAAGGATTGCTGCCTAAATACACACACACACACACATATATATATATATATATATATATATATATATATATATATATATGTATACGAGGGTCATTCAATAAATAAGGTGATTTTGTCGGTATAAGTACTTCTAATACAGACAGAAGCTTACATTTTTAAAAATTTTTCAACGTAGTCTCCCAGCACTGTCACACACTTTTCCCATCTGTGCACAAGTTTCCGTATTCCCTCAGCGTAAAAGTTTTTGGACTGAGGTCACAGCCAGTCGCTCACAACACTTTTGACTTCATCGTCACTTTTAAAATTCGTGCATCTCGTGAACGCTTTCAAGGGACCAAACAGGTGAAAGTCTGAAGGGGCAAGGTCTTGGCTGTAAGGGGGATGAGGGAGCAGTTCTCTGCCCAGCTCGTTGATGGTCTGCACCGTTTGGGCTGCTGTGTGAAACCTTGCGTTGTCATGATGCAAGATGACTCCTTCTGACTGATGACCCCTGCGTTTGTCCCAACAGATAAGCTCAAAGTCCTTGCAATGTCATCCACTGTCACCCTTCTGTCAGACTGAATGATGTCATTGATTGATTCGATCACCTCAGGAGACCTCACTTCTGTAGGCCTCCCAGGCCTGTCTTCATCCTCAACACTGCTCCGTCCTTCTTTAAACAATTTAGCCCACTTGTAGACATTTTTTGGCTGAAAACATGTGACACCATACACAGTTGACATTCTCCTATGAATTTCCACTGGTTTGCACCCTTCAGCAACCAAAAACTTGATAACTGACCGCTGTTCAATCCTGGAGCATGCTTTTTGGTCCGCCATCTTTGTTAATCGCCAAAACTCTGAAAGTTTTTATTAGAAATTAAATCCATGTGAAAAAGAAGTAAAACAAAAGAAAATTTAAAAAAGTAAGCTTCTATCTGTATTAGAAGTCCTTATACCGAAAAATTCACCTTATTTATTGAATGACCCTCGTATATATATCTAAATTTGAAGAATAGAATTTATTCGCTATCGTCTATTAGACATTGAATTGTGTCATGTAACGTTCTCCATATCTAGCCGAGACATTTCGGCTGGCCTGATCAATATTCATCAGCGTTCTTCGATTTAAATGTTTTTGAAAAACCAAGAGCGTTTTTGGTATTGTATATACTTGTGACAAAATAAGAATCCTTGCATTTGCCTTGAGGACGAAACGATAAGTTTTCCTTTTGTCTTTATTTAAATATACTCTAGTAATCTGTCGGTTTTATGTAAACTTACTTATCTACAGCTGTCGGCATATGCAAACACATCATTAAATTTCACTCTGTCTTCCGTGTATCCGAAAACATTCTCAACACACGACTCACACGCTGCTGCTGCCCACTGACAAAAACATTATCTTCCCCCATCTCTCGCTTCCTCCTTCTCTCTCTTTCTTCTTTTCTCTCTGTCTCTTTCAGATACACGGACGGACACACAGACAGACACACGCATGTGAAGATACAGCGCTGTCTGTCAGTGAAACTATTCACTTTGGCTTGGTCTCTTCAGGTCATCTCTTCAGTAGTTTATCAATGAGGACAAAAGACGACAATTACCTGTTCTTGATATGCGCAGACAGGCGACAAACGGCGCCACCGGTTCGGTATTGACAACGGTAAACATAATTTCGTGAGAAGGAAATCCTGCTGGGCTCCAGGAAGTGTACAGAGGATTCTATCTAACACCCTCTGTCCCATTTACCCCAATCTCTTTATCTGGTTATTTACTTTACTCGATACATTACTTTATATATATATATATATATATATATATATATATATATATATATATATAGGCAGCAATCCTTCGTTTATGAATGTTTCATTAAAAACGACAGACAAGGTACCACGGTTAAGCTTTTTATTTAATTTTTCTTGTGTTCGAACAAAGGGTGTGTAAAAACTGTCCAAATATTTTATAGTTCCGAGCGCTTTCGGCTATACCTTTAGCCATTATCAAGGATGGTTCGATTTTTCAGCTTCTTTTGTGCTAACCGTATTCGGAAATCCAAACCATCTCTACATCACACTAAAACATACTCATAATGCACACACTCAATTAAGCTGAAAAATTGAATCATCCTTGATAATGGCTAAAGGTATAGCCGAAAGTGCTCGGAAATATAAAACATTTGCACAGTTCTTACACACTCTTTGTCCAGAAAAGAAAGCTCTTGTTCGAACACAAGAAGAATTAAATAAGAAACTTAACCGTACTACCTTGTCTGTCGTTTTTAATGAAACATGCATATATATATATATATATATATATATATATATATATATATATATATATATATATATATATAAGCATTTCACCCCAAGCAAGGCGGGAAGCCACTAGCACGCAAGGGGTTATAGAGGATTTGGAGCGAGAGCAGATAAGAGTGACAGAGGAAAGGATGTGGAGAAGGATAGGGGATAGATCAAGGCAACTGGAGATGTCGATTGACGTTACATTTGAATAGTTGGAGATTATAGTTGTCAGGGAAACAGGAATAAGGAAGGGAGTTACACAGGCGAGAGGTGCGAGATATGAAGCTATTGGAGTAGAAGAGACGGCTACATCTAACAGTTTCAACAGTGAAAGGGTGAGAGCGGGATGCCAGCCTCGTAGGACGCTTGAATTCATGGAGTCTGGGAACCAGCGAAAGCAGCTCATCGGAGCAATTACCGTGAAAGTATTTGTAAAAAAGACAGAGAGAGGCGACGGGGCGTCTGTGAGAGAGCGACTGCAGACGAGATGCCAGATCATATATATATATATATATATATATATGTGGATTTGGATTCCAAACATAGCCTGAGGATAAGACTGCCACCCGGTAGCTAGGGTTTAATATTGAAATTAAACCAGAATACTGCTGACCAGTTTCGAAACATAGTAATTTCTGTGTCGCGAAGGAATCATATTTTTAAACAAGTAATTATAATCTAGGCTCTACTTCTGTATCGAGCACTGTTTTTAAAAAATAAAAGCAAAAATAATAAAGAACTTCGGATCATCAATCTAAGAGTTCTTTCCTGTTATATTAACACACACACACACACACACATACACACACACACATACACACACACACACACACACACACATATATATATATATTTTATTTTTTTTAAACATGTTGTGTTGAATGTTAATGACAACATCGTCCTGCATATTTTATTTTGAATTTTCTCATATTTTCTAATGAGACTTTTTATTTGAAAATGATATCGAAATAAATATTGTTCGTACCTAGTACTTTCGAACATCATTGTTCATCTTCAGGGTCAAATTTTTTTTAGTCAAAATTTTTAAAAAACATTTGCCAATTGTCTTGTAGCTAGAAAACATTTTATAAAACATACATAAAACTAACTATTTCTTATTTTAACAGTTAAAATATAATCCTTGAAAATGGCTAAATGTATAGCCGAAAGCGTTCGGATAAAAAGAACATTCTGACAGTTATTATATAATTTATCATCCGAAAAGAAAAAAATTATTAAATCATAAAGAAATAAAAACTATATAAAAGCACCTTGTCTGTCGTTTTCAATGAAATGTGCATGAAAGAAGGATTGCTGCCTAAATACACAAATATGTGTGTCTATATTTCTGAGATGAGGTATTATGTACATTATTTACATTGTTCGGACTATTGTCCTCATCTTTGTCGCCATGTTTGTCACAACGTTTCGGCTGTTGTACGTTGAAAGCTCTAACACGAGGGGAAGTGGAAAAATCAGGCGTGGCTGACCACATATGGAGAGGGAAGGGAGACAACCGCCCTCTGTGGGATCAGGTTGAGATCATAGACAAGGAACACGATTGGAAAATTCGTAAACTTAAGGAATCAGCACATATGCCAGGCCACAAAATCTCCTGAGCCGACCTAGCATAGAAATGAATACAATATGGGAACCAGTAATTAGGAGTGCCAGAGAAAAGCGATAATAACAACAAAAATTGCAATATGAGCTCTGGTAAAAACATGTGTGAAAGCAACAAAAAATTGCAATATGAGCACTGGCAAAAATGTTTGCTGAAGGCATTAGGTTTATAATACCCAGAAAATCATACAAGGACCTCATGGCACAGGTAAAGGCGTTGGTTAGATCCAGTGACAAGACCCAAAGAGTGTGTGTTCAATACCCGGTTAAGGCAGTAGAGAACTTTCAGAGGGAAATTAACAGGAGATAACTGATAACTGACATCCATTAAACATGGCACGTGGAACTAGAACAGTCTACCCCAGTGAGCGTTCAGTTCGACAGTCCAACCACCTGAAGAAGGCCGGAGCGTACAACGGCCGAAACGTTGTGATAAACATGGCGACAAAGATGAGTACAATAGTCCGAATAATGTAAATAATGTACAAATATATAGATATATAATAAACGATTTTATTTAAAATTACAATTTATGAGACATCAATTCTTTTTAATTTTAAATAAAATCGTTTATGACCATCATTGTTAACTACCTGACGAAACATGTTAAACGTCGAAACAAAATATACAAATTTTGTTGTAATGACATAAATGTTCTTACTTAACAGTTTATAATGTGTATATATATATATATATATATATATATATGTATTAGAAACTGTTAAGTTAGAACACACACACACACACACACACATATATATATATATATAGATTATATAGATATATTAGAACACACACACACATATATATATATGTATATTATGAAATGGACAAAGACATTTTTTTATGTTAAAACGTTCTTTTTATAAATACAAATATTTAAGTAAATGCCCTGTTTATAATAAACAGTATTAAATAACATTTACCGGCCTGAATGTACGAGAAATTTTCATAGAAAATGTGCGTCCTCCGACAGGAATCGAACCTGTATCCTATCCTATCCTCTGTGGCTAAATCGGTAAAAGCACATCGGTCTATATGACGGTTCCGTATAGGATACAGGTTCGATTTCTGTCGGAGGACGCATATTTTCTTGGACATTCAGGCCGATAAATGTCGTTAATACTGTTTATTGTAAACAAAGCATTTACTTAAATATTTGTATCTATATAAAAGAACGTATAAGCATAAAAATTGTCGTAATATATATATATATATATATGTCTG
>OZ038479.1:124646552-124659052 GCA_964036315.1 Acanthosepion esculentum | reverse complement strand
TTGGAAATGACTGGAACGTTCTACCGGATCCAATTCCAACGCCATTACTATTATCACTTCGGATGGCTCCCCAAGAGTTTGTCCTCATCGTGTAAGATTTACCCTAGATTATTTCAGTTCCTATTTTCATTTTATTTACTTACTTATATTTTCTATTTCATTTATTTATTTTATTTCTTCTACTCGCGTCTGACTTTTATCTATGCATTTACCGGGTGTAACAGAAAAATTGTCCAAATTGTGTAACAGCAAAATTGTCCAAATCGGGTAACAGCAAAATTGTCCAATTCGGGTAACAGCAAAATTGTCAAAATCGGGTAACAGCAAAATTGTCCAAATTGGGTAACAGTAAAAATTGTCCAAATTGTGTAACAGCAAAATTGTCCAAATCCGGTAACAGCAAAATTGTCCAATTCGGGTAAGGTCAAAATTGTCAAAATCGGGTGACAGCAAAATTGTCCAAATCGGGTAACAGCAAAATTGTCCACATCGTGTAACAGCAAAATTGTCAAAATCGGGTAACAGTAAAAATTGTCCAAATCGGGTAACAGTAAAAATTGTCCAATTCGGGTAACAGCAAAATTGTCCAAATCGTGTAACAGCAAAATTGTCCACATCGTGTAACAGCAAAATTGTCCACATCGTGTAACAGCAAAATTGTTCACATCGTGTAACAGCAAAATTGTCCAAATCGTGTAACAGTAAAATTGTCCACTTGTTAAATTAATCTTTGATCCGTTGTATCTTACAAATGATTAAAGATAGCTTACTGGAATTCTCCGAGGTTTTTATAACACTATTGGGCTCTATTTTGAACAATAAGAACGAAACAATGATCCCTCTTGCTGTTGTGACCTCTTGTTCCAGTTTTTCCTCTCTACGGTTCACTCATTTTTTTAAAAAACTTATTCACCTTTATCTTGATGGTTCTTGAATGAATTTTGAAGAAGGAAGCCAGAGAATGAATGCTGGTACCATTATTGAGGACCTGAATGATATTTTTCCTATCACCATTGCTCAGTTGGGAAGACATAGTGTGGCTGTCATAAAAGGATTTGAATCTGAATAACTCAAAGAGTTTTTTCCTGTGATTCGTACGAAAAATGATGTGAAGTTGGGTAAACGTCTTTTCTGAAAACCAGGAAAAAAGAAACTCAATTAGTTCAGTGTCATTTTAGATATTCAGCATTTTGTGTGATAGACAATTATCCCATGCCGTTACACGATTTGAAAAATGTACTGTTACGTAATATATAAATGATATATTAGCAGGATTTGATAAATATAATTAAGTGATTCATCGAGTCTGAAACCTCAACAGAATGCAGAAAGCACTGGACGGCCGTTTCGTCCTATATTTGGGACTCATCAGCAGTGCGCATCCACTACCGAGAATTGAAACCCTGATAGTTAGGTTGTCAAGGGAACACCCCTACCAACTGTTCTACGGGACTCGGTGATGCAAACGTTGCAAATCAGACTCAATATAGCGTCGCTCACACACAAATTCCGTGGTGGAACCCAACTGAATTACTGAATTACTTAATTATATATATATATATATATATATATATATATATATATATATATATATATATATATATATATATATATATATATATATATATATATATATATATATATATATATATATATATATATATATATATATTTGTACATTTCATAATGTGTGACGTCATTTGTTTACATTTGATACGCCATGAGTAGTTATGAATATACGTGAGAGATTCATTGAAGTTTATAAGCAGTAATTTCGACCTTGCCAACCGATCGATCCTTTGTGGCCGAAACGGTTAAGGCACGCCAGGCTATATGACGGTTCCGTATAAGATACAGGTTCGAATCCTGTCGAGGACGAATATTTTCTATGAAAATTTCTCGGGCATTCAGGCCGGTAAATGTTATTTAATACTGTTTATTATAAAAACAGAGCATTTACTTAAATACTTGTATCGATAAAAACAATGTTAAATATAAAAATGTCTTTAAATATATATATGTGTGTGTGTGAATCAATAAATTAATAGCAGATTAATTAAAATTTAAATAATCTCACGGAAATGAAAAACTTTTCCGCCAGTGAGAATCGAACTCACGACACCTAGTTTATGAAACTAGTGGTCTAAGCTACTGCTCCGTGGCGGTCCAACACTGTTGGCTACTAAAATTCAGTCATCATCGAGAACTTTTTGAACTATATATATATATATCTTCCTCAATTTAGTTCATGCCACATTGAAAAAAAACTACCTCTACAAAAGAATTCTCATATTACTATATTAGCACAATTAAAAATTCTAAACGCACAATTAAAAATTCAACCTCAGCGTTGCGACCGCACGCTCCAAAATTTCTCACAGTTAACAATAACACATTTCTAAAAAACATATTTCGGAGTACATCTTAACTTTCGTTGTCCTGTTATTACCTGGATGTAAAAAAAAGCCATATCTATTTCCATACCTGAGGATGATTGTATGCACAATCGAAAGCTTGTAGTAATAAAAAGACCTTATACAACTGGAATTTATAAACAGGGATCATAACATTCATTTACAGGTTCGAGGTTAATGTATTTTATTAAAAATTGTTTGCGAGAGTGATTCTTGCCATTTATATCATTAACTTCACTATCTGCATTTTGTATGAATGATTCATGTAATGTAAATTGAACTGCACCACATACTTGATATATGATCGACTCTCCCGTCGAATTCGACGTATGAGGGTCAGGCAGATCAGTTCCTAGAAACTGAAAGCCCGACACCGACACATGAGATTTAATTATAGTGGTAAAGGCTTTGTGCAGGGCCATCCACACTTTTTGGAGGGACGAATACAGGGATCTGGTGCAGCGAATGCCGCAAGGTCCCCAAACAACCTTCCGCAGGTTTTGAATTCAGAGTTGTCCTTCTCCTAGACCAGTTGCCATCCAAGGCTATTGAACCCAGTCTGTCCTGCTATTTACCCATAGTTGGAGGGAGAAGAAGAGGATTCACACCTTGATATATATATATATATATATATATATTATTATTATTATTATTATTATTATTAAAGAAAAACAAAACCGGTATAAAATAGTAAATAATAAATAATTTTTTTTTGTTTTGAGGAGGATAGAGTCACTTCTTAATTGCGGGTGTTCCCAGGTCACCAGCAATACATTTTTGTAGGAAAAATTATTACTGGCAATGCTTTTGTGAAGGAAAAATTATTGCCAGCAATAGAATTTTAAATAAAATTATTACAGAAAAAAATCCAGTGCTGTTCAATAAAAGTGACTCACCTAATTTTTTTTTACTAAAAATATTTTTTGTCTATTGTTTTTTGTGGTTAAAATAATTTTTAATCTTACTAATATAAAGACCCCCTTCCCGACCACCTAGGAAAATATTTTTATTCATCATAAGGTATTCTATTGATAATTATAAATTTGGATATAAATGAGATTCGGGGGAAAAAAACTCTGTGCAAAAAAGTGACTCATATATCGCATTCTAATGATTAATCTGGTAAATTTAAAGATCTTTTGACAAAATATTGAAATCTATTTTACAATACACTCAGAACAATATTCTAGAGAATTCTAGAACAGCTTAAATTAAATCTAGAGTATTCCAGAATATTCCAGAAAGCCTCATACCAACTGTTTCTGCATTCTGTTGAGGTTTCTTTCAGACTCAATGAATTACTTAATTATAATTATCAAATCCTCCTAACAATTTCTATCATATGTATATCATTGCTTGATCCAGCTTCTAATGCTTCAGTTTGAGCGACTTGGTGATAGTAGTCGTGTCACCTGGGACCACAGTCCTATGGTTACAGAGAATTTCAGTTGAGTTCCACCACGGAATATGTGAGCGAGCGGCGCTATATTGAGTCTGATTTGCTACCACTTCGTCCTCGAGGCCCATTGGAACAGTTGGTATGACGCTTGCTTGATTGCTCAACTGTCAGGGTTTCAATTCTCGGTAGTGGATGCGCACTGCTGATGAGTCCCAAATATAGGATGAAACAGTCGTCCAGTGCTTTCTGCATTCTGTTGAGGTTTCTTTCAGACTCAATGAATTACTTAATTATATATATATATATATATGAAAAAATATAGTTTTAAGGTGTGCTATATATATGGGATTAAGTGCTCAATATCAGAGATAGAGCGTATGTAAATATAAAAGTGATTGTTGAAGTCAACGCTTATAGGCCTCTAAGTGTTGACTTCAATATTCACTTATATATATATATATATATATATATGAAGAAATATAGTCTTGAAGTGTGCTATATATATGGGATAAAGTGCTCAATATCAGAGATTGAGCGTGTGTAAATATAAAAGTGGATATGGAAGTCAGCACTTAGAGGCGACAGTCTGTTTCATGCTAGTGCAATGATTGCACTATCATGAAACAGACTGTCGCCTCTAAGTGCTGACTTCCATGTCCACTTTTTATATATATATATATATATATATATATATATATATATATATAAATAAATAAATAAATAAAAAAGTAGAAACATTGTCTTTTATATATGTATTGCAGCTTGCATTCGTCTGTGCTTAGGGATGGAGAGTATGAATACATATACGAAAAAAAAACTATTTCATTTTGAAAATTCCATAGCCTCCAGTGAGATTCGAACTCACGACCCCTGGTTTACGAAACCAGTGCTCTAAACCACTGAGCTACGAAGGCACGCATGACCGCCTGCATGTTTCTCAACTCCACACAAATGGCTGGAAACTGTCGATAAGGAAATGATTTAAATGTTTTCTTTTTGAAGACAAAAGAACCGAACAGAAGGAAAAATTGTTTCACAGATCATTTTTATAAAGAAAAGATTGTTGTTTTATTTTTTACTTTTATTTTAAAATAGAATCAGTAAAGAGAATGTGAATGGGAATTCATTGATAACTGCGCAAATGACTTGCGTTTGAATTTATAAATACATGTCATCAAACAAAACAGAGGCACTTCTTGAAGATTACAAGCTGTACCAGGGACGATGACGAAATTATATACTTGCTTATTTAGACAGCTTAGACGAGTCATGGGCAAAATGTGGCCCGTCGGTCACCACACACGAGGCCCGAATGGCATTTTGGAAGGCACGCCTAATTTTATGACACTACTGATGTCATGAGAAAGATAACGTTTATTTATTTCGTTTTCGTATTCACTTGTTCACTCACATATCTAATAAAGGTTATTTGAAGAAATTTTGAAACTTTACTTCAATGGAACATTTCCAGGATTTGAGACCATTAACGGTTTTTACTAAGGAAGATCATAGTTGTAAACATTAGCTTCAGAAACAGGAAATGTCCATAATAATTTATTCATTTCTTTCTTTCTTTCTTTGGCTCTAATGATTTTTATAACTTCTTTATTTGTTTCTTTCTTTAGAGATTTCCATCATTTTCTTTCTTTCTTTCTTTCTTTCTTTCTTTCTTTCTTTCTTTCTAATGACTTTTATAACTTCTTCCTTTCCATCATCTTTCTTTTTTCTTTCTTTCTTTCCTTCTTTCTTTCTTTCTTTCTTTGTCTCTAATGTTTTTATAACTTCTTTATTTCTTTCTTTACAGATTTTCATCATTTTTCTTTCTTTCTTTCTTCTTTCAGCCTGTCTCATGAGAATGATAACGTTTTTTTTTTAATTTTTCGTACTCGTTCAATTACACTTTCTTTCAGTACTTTAAACAATTGGTGATTTTTACTATGGAGGATCTAACGTGTAAACATCAACTTCATTAACAGGAAACATCCATAATAGGTTTTTTCTTTCTTTCAGTTTTATTAATTCCACCATTAATGCTTTGAAGGTTTGTAGAGTAATGGAATTTGAAACCAAATTTACCTTCAAAGATTTTAAAAATCATCACACCTGCTTTTACAGAACCAGTGTTTTAAACGTCGGTGCTACGGAGGCTCTCTGCGTGAGAGTGACATTATATATAAAGTTGTCCCCAGCCTCGGAGGCAACTGCATGTCCAGAGCTGGCAGATTTTGGGTGTGTTGGCTATGGCGTCCAAGATAGCGGCAGTCAACGAGACCTTGGTATTGTGAAGCCGATGGATTCTCCGGGCGCTTGACGGGCACAAACTGCCCTTCCTTCATCGCGTCAGAATATGACCGATATACCAAACGAAGGATGGGATACGAGGTCTTTTTAGCAAACATGGACATTCGTGCCGGCGACAGGACGGAGAGTCAAGGGACGGTTTTCCCATGACACCGATTTTTCTTTTAACTAATATCACTCTCCGCCAATATTGATTGTTTAAAATGGGATGATTATTATTTTACTAAAAGCTAAACATCTGAAAGTGAATTTATACATCTTCTTTGTTCTTGAGAATTGACAATACAAATAATAAACATTATTTATTTGTTAGATTATTTATTTACACTATTATATATATATATATTTTTTGAATGACACGCAAATCTGTCTATATTTCTGAGATGAGGTATTATGTACACTGTTTACATCATTCGGACTATTATCATCATCTTCGTCCTATATTTATCACAACGTCTCGGCCCTTCAGTATCTGTCTATATTTCTGAGATGAGGTATTATGTACACTATTTACATTATTCGGACTATTGTCCTCATCTTTGTCGTCATATTATTACAACGTTTCAGTGAGCGAAATAAAGGGTTCAGTTCGACATTCCAACCACCCGATGAAGGCCGGAGCGTACAACCGCCGAAACGTTGTAATAAATATGGCGACAAAGATGAGGACAATAGTCCGAATAATGTAAATTGTGTACATAATACCTCATCTCAGAAATATAGACAAATACTGAAGGTTCGGTCTTGTAATAAATATGGCGACAAAGATGAGGACAATAGTCCGAATAATGTAAATTGTGTACATAATACCTTATCTCAGAAATATAGACAGATACTGAAGGTTCGGTGTTGTAATAAATAGGGCGACAAAGATGATGACAATAGTTCTCCACTGCCTTAACCGGGTATTGAACTAACACTCTTTGGGTCCTGTCACTGGATCAAACTAACGCCTCAAGGGCACATGGCACAGTGGATAAAGGCGTTAGTTACATCCAGTGACTAGAACAGTCTACCCCGGTGAGCGAAATAAAGCGTTCAGTTCGACATTCCAACCAGCTGAAGAAGGCCGGAGCGTACAACAGCCGAAACGTTGTAATAAATATGGCGGCGAATATGAGTGCAATAGTCCGAATACTGTAAATAACGTAAATAATGAGAATGTGTTTATGAAATGGCACCCACGTTCACCTGACATGATATTTTTTCTATCGGTTTATGTGAAAGGACAGTTTTACATCCCCATCTCTTCGTACAAGCCCAGAGAATCATTGAGGTGCTGGCGAATGTTACGCAAGACATGCTACAGCGTGTTTGGCAGGAACTGTACTACCGATTTGACGTGTGTCATTAATGTGTACATTAAATTGTGCTGTAACCTTAGATGTGCGGGTGGTGTAATTGACGACAGCCCAAAATGAGAAATCAGAGTGTCGAGTTCAAATTCCAGTTGGGTTCGTTTTATTCATTTACGCTCATATAACCTTGGGTGGTCATGAATCGAAAGAGACACGATCACCCAAGCGTGTCGCATTCGGAATGATTTTGCCTCTGATTTCGTGTTTACAGAATTTGATAACGTGGTCGACCCCAAACCGTTTGCACAGTTCTCAATGAATCGCCATTCCTACTCTGTCGAATCTTCTCTCGATATTCCTTTTAGAATGGATGAATGTCGCTACAATTATTATGCATTGACTTCATCCACTATTTTATCTTCTCGGATTATTTGTTTGGTCTTCAGGGTTGTTCGATCATTCCTTTATCGACAGTGTCGCGGCTCTTGCGTAGAGTTGTGAAATAATCTGACATACCTGCGAGTTTCCATAGCTCAGTTATTCAGAACGCTAGATTTTTGAACCAGATGCTCCTGAGTTCAAATCTCACTAAAGGCTTCCACTATTTTCACTTCTTTATAATTTTCGAAACATTCACTTTCTCAGTTTTAACTTATCACATTACAATTATACTTGTCCCTTCCTTCATTCACGCGTATGTTCCGTAAGTGATATATATATATATATATATATATATATATATATATATATATATATATATATATATATATATATATATATATATATATATATATATATATATATGCAGTTTAATTAAAAACGACATAAGGTACTACGGTTAAGCTTTTTATTTAATTTTTCCTGTGTTCGAACAAAAGCTTTCTGGACAAAGAGTGTGTAAAAACTGTCCAAATGTTTTATAGTTCCGAGCGCTTTCGGCTATACCTTTAGCCAGTAGCAAGGATGATTCGATTTTTAAGCTTAATTGTGTGTGTGCATTATATGTATGTCTTAGTGTGTAGTAGGGATGTTTTTAATTTCCGAATACGGTTAGCACATTGTGGCCGTGTTCGTAGTTAATACTGTTTTTTCTTTTTATTATTAAAGCTTCCATTATTTTTAATCGTTTTTTACAGGTGGATACAAAAAAATAAAAATGATTAAAATTAAGGGGAGGTACAAGGAGCCGAAAATTCAAGATGGATCTTCCACTTGACTTCGAGTAACGGGACCAATATCCTCTCAAGGTACGGGACCTCCTCGAGGGGAGATCTGTTCATCATGATTGGCGGTAGTTCTGATCGGTATTGATAAAAAGCGATGCTATCTTGAAAAGTCGATTGCCTCCAGTGAGATTCGAACTCACGACCCCTGCTCTGGACCTCTGAGCTACGGATACGTATACGTCAAGATCGTTTTTATAAGGGGAGGATTGTTCTTTTTTTTTTTTCATTGACAACTGCGCAAAAGACTTGCGTTTGAATGTATAAACACATGTCATCAAACAAAACCGAGGCACTTCTTGAAAATCGAGACAGGAATCTTAGACGTGTCATGGGCAAACTGTGGCCCGTCGGTCACACCCGGCCCGACTGGCATTTTGAACGGCACACCTAATTTTATGACATTTCTAATTTCATGAGAAAGATAACGTTTGTTTATTTTTCATTCGAATTCACTTGTTCACTCTGTCAGTCTGTTATGTGCCATGCGTGTCCATGTTTAGGCGATCATGTATCTTTCGGTACATGACTGACGAGGTAGATTTTTCCCGCAGTAGGTTGCCATTTCTTTCTGCGGTAGACCAGTTGCCATCCAAGTTGCTATAGAATCCGGTCTGTCCTGCTATCACATATCCAATAAAGATACCGGTTTTAGGTTTTGTTTTTCTTTAATAATAATAATAATAATAATAATAATAATAATAATAATATATATATATATATATATATATATATATATATATATATATATATAAATATACATATATATATATATAAATATACATATATATATATACATATATATATATATATATATATATATATATATATATATATATACATATATATATATATATATATATATATATATATATATATATATATATATATATATATATATATATATATATATATATATCTGTCTTTCCTTTATTTCCTATGAGGTATTGACGGAGCGTAACATATGCACGTGGAAAAGAAAAAAGAAGCATAATTGTAATGCGATCTTAAAACTAAGAAAATGAATGTGAAGAAATTTTGAAACTTTAGTTCAATGGAACATTTCCAGTATTCGAGACCATTAACGATTTTTACTAAGGAAGATCATACTTGTAAACACCAGCTTCAGAAACAGGAAACGTCAATAATAATTTCTTTCTTTCTTTTTCTCATTCATTCTTTCTTTCTTTCTTTCTTTCTTTCTTTCTTTCTTTCTTTCTTTCTTTCTTTCTTTCTTTCTTTGTCTCTAATGATTTTTATAACTTCTTTATTTCTTTCTTTCTTTACAGATTTCAATCATTTTTCTTTCTTTCTTTCTTTCTTTCTCTAAGTTGACTGTGTGGACATACCTCAATGAGAATCTACCGGAAAGATAGAACGGCCGTGCCTGCAGTAATGAAATAGCACCCACGTTCACCTGACACGATTTTTTTTCTATCGGTCTATGTGAAAGGACAGTTTTATATCCCCCGCCCTGTTTCCACAAGCCTAGAGGAACTTAAGCAAAGAATTACTGATGCGCTAGAGAATGTTACGCAAAACATGCTACAGCGTGTTTGGCAGGAGCTGCACTACCGACTTGACGTGTGTAGTTTCACAGGTGATGCGCATCTGAACATTTGTGAAGCTATGTGAAATCGGTTATAAAAATCGACATTCCTTGAGATATCCTGTTCGAATTTCTATAAATAAATTGTTCAACAAGAAGCCTATTTAATTTCGTTTGCCCGGGACATGTAGTTACTCGAATAGTCACATTTTAAATGATGTTAGTTTTTTTTATTTTGGACACGCTGTATATTAAAATTTATTTCAATGTGACAACGTATAGGAAAGCCCCTGATTTTGTATTGACATCATTTATTAATACGATCGAAACCAAGCCGCTTGTATAATTCTCAGAGAATCGCCATTCCTGCCCTGTCGGAACATGTCTTGATATTCCTCTTGAAACAATCAATGTCTTTATAATGTATTGACTTAAACCATTTTTTATCTTCTCAGAGGATTGTTCCTTCTTCAAGAACATGAATGTTAAATCATTTCTTTATCTGTTGAGGTTTCTTTCAGACTCAATCAATTACTTAATTAGATATGTATTGATGATACCTGTTTTTCCATAGACGGCTCGTTTTTAATTATTCATTTCTCTGTGTATACGGTTGGTAAGTATAAATACTTATAGGGAAAATAGCTTATGTTTTGAAAAATCCGTTCACCCTTACCTCTGGCTGTGTTGGTGTTGAATAAAAACAAATGTGCCCGAAGAGGCCGCTTCAATAAAGACTGGCAAGCTGCTCCAAGCAATAAGCATACGAGGATAGGAGCGGCCAGACGATATATATATATTTTTTTTTGTGGGGGGTGATACGTATTTTTGAGTAGACGCCTTGTATTTTGCATATGTATTACAGCTTGCATTTGTCTGTGTTTATGGGTGGTGCGTACAAATAGATATACGGAAAAAAATTTTTTGAAAAATCGAATGCCTCCAGTGAGATTCGAACTCACGACCCCTGGTTTACGAGACCAGTACTCTAAACCTCTGAGCTACGGAGGCACATGCGTCTCGCGCATTATTTCTCAACTGTCCACAAATGCCTGTATAATGTCGACAAGAAAATGATTTAAAATGTTTCGTTCCTCTTAAAGACCAAAGAACGAACAGAAGGGAAAATTATTTCACAGATCATTTTTATAAAGAATGGATTGTTTTTTTAAAAGATTTTTTTTCCATTTTTTTTTTTTTTTTTTTTTAAAAATAGAAACAGGAAACTTAGACGTGTCATAGGCAAAATATGGCCCCTCGGTCACACGAGGCTCGAATGGCATTTTAGAAGGCACACCTAATTTTATGACACTACTAATTTCATGAGAAAGATAACGTTTATTTATTTCTTTTTCGTATTCACTTGTTCACTCACATATCTAATAAAGATTATTTGAATAAATTTTGAAACTCTTGTTCAATGAAAATATTTTTTATTCTTTAATATAATCTATTGTTTTTGTATTAATTATAATTTAAAAATATACTTTTTTAAAAATATAATTTTACTTAATATAAATTATCTACTTATTTTAAAGCCAATACCTGCTACCCTCACCTGACCACTTCCTCGTGCCTTTCGTCTGACTGAAACATTGAAATGAATAAATTCTGTATTTTTCGACAGCTGTCACAGATGAAATTTTATATTTCGACACAAACTCAGTCTATATACCGGGGTTGAATAAGACTGACAAAGTTTTCGTCGGTTGAAATAGTTCTCTTCCCCATATGAGATGATTTGGGATTTTTTAAATATATATATATATATATATATATATATATATATATATATATATTGATGATGACTATTTTTCAGAAGTCGGCCTGTTTTTTTATTTTTCATTTCTCTAGGTATATGGGCGGTGAGTATAAATATTTATACGAAAAAAAAAGAACCTTATATCTTGTAAAATCCGTTGACCTCACTAAGATTAGAACTCCATAGCTCTGGTACTGTTGGTGCTGACCAAAAGCAAATGTGCCCGAACAGGCGTCTGCAATAGGGATTAGTTAGCTACTGCTGCAAATAGACATGCTAGGATGAGTACAGCCATTCGATATATATATATATATATATATAGTCCTAGTCTCCACGTTTGCATCGAGCTCTTTGTTAGTTGGTGTTTACTCGTATCGGGTGTTTTTCATTGGGCCTTGAACCTGTATCTGTGCGATTATTTTCGACAAACCTTCATGTTCATGGCTCTTTCTTTTTTAAAACGTTTTTTTTCCCTTCGAGATTGATTTGGCTAGTGTTAAATCAAGAATTCGAAGGTTTTTCGACACGAGTATAGTTACCTATATATATATATA
>OZ038479.1:124594052-124644052 GCA_964036315.1 Acanthosepion esculentum | reverse complement strand
GACAAAGATAGCTGAGTACCTCACATAAAATTCTTGAACAAATAAGACTGGACTGATTAATTAAACGCTTCATTTTTTTCGGGAATTAATTTTGTTTAAATGCAGATTTTATTTGTATAAATTATTAAAACAACTAAGGGAAGAAATCACTCACAGAGTGAAAAACTTATGTTGAGTAGCGATAGAGCAGTGAGAGATTCACCATATCCCGAATGAGAGAGAGAGGCTGGAGAGTGGAAAAAAAATTCTTCTCCAACAAGAGCTCGGAGACGCTTTGGAACACTTCCAAGACTGATAAGTGAGGTCTGGGCAGCTCCCGCCCAAATATGGAAACTCCATTTTCGGCCTGATCTGGCTCTTATGAAGGTAAAGGGGTCAGGTACTTACTGCAGCGGTACATGGAACCGAAAATTCAAGATGGGTCTTTACGGTTTTTTGATAAAAAAATGGTGCGATTTTGTTAAGCCGATTGCCTCCGGTGAGATTCGAACTCACGACCCCTGGTTTACGAGACCAGTGCTCTAAACCTCTGAGCTACGGAGGCAGTTGCGAACGGTACGCATTTTTAGTCGGAAATCTATAACCATTTATTTGTTTTGGTCATGCTAAATATTAAAAAAAAAAACACTATATAAAATTCACTATTTTTTATCGGTAATGTTGAATTGTTCAACAAGAAAAATCTCAAGTTGATGTTAAAAATTGCCACAAAGCATTGTAGATTTATTTAAGATGGAACGATCTGTTATGACATGTCTCTAATTCTAGTTGAATATATATATATATATATATAGAGAGAGAGAGAGAGAGAGAGACTACAGTTCAACAGTGTTTGAGGCAAACTGGTAATTTTTTAAATTGGTCCAAAATGTAATGTTTTGTACTTTAAATAAGAGTAAATTATTATATCGATAAAAAGTGTTGATATGCCGAAAATGAAAAAAATAATATTTTGAAGGCAGCACTCTGTTCTGACCAGAAACAATGAAGGAAGCAAAATATTTTGTAAAAACAAAACTAAAATAAAATAAGCAAAACAAAAAACAAAACAAAAAGAGGAAAGTGTGTAAAATCTCTGAAAATCAGGGCCAGAGCAAGGATCTCATGGCCTCACCCAATCAATGATACGGGGTCCCCCACTTTACTACATCTCAATTTTCATAAGGTAGTATTGATATTTATTGTGTGAAATACACAATTACGGCACAAGGCCAAAAAAGGAGAGGGGTTGAGGCTGGTCATCATTAACTATTTTATAGCTAGCTAATCCGATTCACGACCGATTCACGCATTACAATTCGCCCATTCACCACAAAAACTCGTCCGTCACCAATCAATCATCCATGCACCATAATACCACATCCTCTCAAGAACGCCAAAACACGCCCCATTTAATGATAATAAATAATTATATATAAAAATCTATGATGAATTATGAGAGGGGAGGGAGATATACCCAATAACAAACTAAAATATTAACACAAAACAAACTAAACATAACTGATGTTAGTAGGGCCTGTCCAACCCTAAAAAAAATCTCTTTTTGGACACTGTATTCTGCCAATTGGACAAAATCAAGAGGCTCTCTCGTAAGGGAGTTGGAAAGGAGAAAACATATATGGACATGCGAGATAAAAAGGGGCCAAAACAAACTGGGGAGGTTGGGAATCTCAACTTGGATCATAACGAAAGAGGTAGCCGGGAACAGGCCAGGAACAACTCTTACTCACATTAACTAGGTACACAAAAGCCAAGGTGTGGGGTGGGGTTAGCAGAAAACCACCCCAATGTGACGTAGGTTGACCTAGAAAAGAAAATCAAGGCTAGCCCCCTTCAAACAAACCAAGCTCGTCTCTTTTACCCACCTTTCGCTGAAGACTGTCGAATGCAACCGTTTTCTATCAGTTCTAATCTTCATCTTGAGCTGATGCTCAATGAATCGGATCAGATCCTGATGAGAAAGACGATTGCCTCGCAAGAATTCCTCCTGTCGCGTTGTCCAATTCACCATAAGGTAGTATTCATAGAAAATACAAATTTTATTATAACCCAATTATGTACAATAAAGGATCATATGCAATATAGGTGAACAATTCTGCTAGAGAAACTGAAAATAAATACAATTAGAGACATGTCATAATAAAGCATTCTATTTTAAATAAATCAACAATGTGTTGTGGCAGTTTTTAACATCAACTTAAGATTTTTCTTGCTGAAGTGTTGAATAATTTTAACACATTATTAAGAAAAAATAGTGAATTTTATATTCAGTTTTTTCAAGGAAAAAGCAAGGACAAAACAAATTCACAGATTTGAAGAAAAAATAGATTGTAAAACTTTTTCATCCTTTAATAGTCATTTGTGCTTAGTTTAATTTATAATGTATATAAATGTAGGTAGAAAAATGTTGACAAGATAACGAGGGTCAAAAAGCACTGCCCAGGGCCCCCAACCAGGCAATTGCTGGTCAAAATCCTAAATTTCATTAACCGGTCTATCTCTCTCTCTCTCTCTCTCTCTCTCTCTCTCTCTCTCTCTCTCTAATATATATATATATATATATATATATATATATATATATATATATATATATATATATATATATATATATATATGTATATGTATTAAAAAGAAGAGAGGTAAAATAAAGCATAATATTTTTTTTTTAATCCACATTACAACCAAAAACTTTTGCGGTACCTCTCTTCATATACACACTTTTGCGGTACCTCTCTTCATATACACACTTTTCACTCGTTGGAACCACTATAACCTCTTCCTTTTATATATATATATATATATATATATATATATATATATATATATATATATATATATATATTTATAGGGTGGTCCAAAAGTAGGTGGACTGTATGTGGAATAGGTTTATGTATCGGTTATATTATTACATCTGAGTATCTTGATGAAACATTTCCTGAGAAATGGATTGGCCGAAGAGGTCCAATTGATTGGCCGGCACGTTCACCAGACTTGACACCAATGGATTTCTTCTTTTGGGGAGTACTCAAAGAAAAAGTTTATAGTTGAAACCAAGAAGTGTCGGTGATTTGAAAAATTGCATAAGACATGCATTTCAAGAAATTGATACCCAAAAAGACTTGTGCAAAAAAGTTTGTCGAAGCGTTAGAAGTAGACTTCAAAGCTGTGTAAATTGTGATGGAAAACAGTTTGAGCACCTGCGTTGATAAAATTTAAAGGGCTTCTGTATTATTGTTCACAATAAAATTTAAAGGTTTTTGCATTACTGTCCTGCTATTTACCCATAGTTGGAGGGAGAAGAAGAGGATTCACACCTTTCCCAAGGGTATTACTCTACGTAAGTGAATGTAATGGAATCGACTGGAATTCGAACTCGGCTCTCCGACTCCTTAATCCAAGCCGTTATCCATTACTCCACCGTGCCTCCACAATACAATGTATTTAAATACAAATTAGAGACATGTCATAATAGATCGTTGCATCTTATATAAATCAACAATGTTTTGCAGCAATTTTTAACATCAGCTTTGTTTTTCTTGTTAAAAAGTTGAATAATTTTAACAGATTCAACATTACGGATAAAAAATAGTGAATTTTGTAAAGAGTTTTTTTTTCTTAGAGACTTGGCATGAGCAAAACAAATTCGTGGATTTGGACGACCCCCCCCCCAGAATGACGTCAACATCCGCGACAATTTCAATAGTCAGTTGAGAATTGTGTGTGTGTGTGTGTGTGTGTGTGTGTGTGAGAGAGAGAGAGAGAGAGAGAGAGAGAGAGAGAGAGAGAGTCTGGGAAACACACACACGTATATATTTTTTTTTATTGAAATTGGAGTAGATTTGAATAGCGAAATTAAATCAGAGCATTTTGATTACTGATGGGGAAATCTGATCTAGGGCAGAAGTTGTACCCATTGAATCTGGGTCATCAGAAGACAATGGAAATGATCGAAATAATTTTTATCGATTAAAAATTGAAATAGAGCTAAGTAAGCTAGAAGGAACTTTGGAATTCACATGATTTTGGTTGAAGCAGCCAGAACCCCGTGATAATCGCGTGCGAAGTAGTAGGGCCGACGGTCAGTTATAACCAGCCGGGTTTATCTATATAAACGCGTAGTTATGCTGAAAAAGGCAGACTGGAGAAAATTCTTGAAGAGAGAAGAGAGAATTGGCCCGGGCAAACGTTGGGAGGAGGAATGCCACTATAATTTTAAGCCCCGCACAGAAATCTTTATCCCTCCATCGCAAGAGTTATATATCGTTCTGAGGCGATTTAACAAGCTAATCACATATACACACACACACACACTCTCTCTCTGTCTAGAATCCAGTGTATGAGTTTTTACGTTAAATACTTTTCTTTTCTCTAATCCGTTTCTTTTCTCTACTATTCTTTTCTGCTATATAAAAGACATTAACAATTCAACCATTGAATAGTTGTTTGTCCGGCTTTCTGCAGATATTATTATTATTATTTTTGTTTGCTGCATTCTAAATTTCTTAGCGCAGACTCCCCAGCCGTGTCTACATCTTCAGTCAACCGTGAATGGACGGCCATCACTTTTGCTTTCTGGATCAAACAAATCACAACGTGGGCAGGAAGCAGGATTAAACCAGCGGACCGGCCGAATAATCTATGGCCACTCCCTTAAGTTCGGTTAGGACCGTTTAGACACCTCAACCCAGAGAGTCAGACGCCAGAGGTTGGGTGGCTGGGGGGAAAGTGCTAGAATTATACAACTGACTTTGCTTTGACTTAAAAAAATATAATCAACTGAATATGGCGCAGTGTTTAAAGCGTTGATTGAATCCAGTGACTTGAGCCAAAGGGTTGTGAGTTCAATACCTAGATACAGCTGAGGTGAGCAAAATCTTGGAGAGTTGAGTTAAAGGGAGATAACTGATACTGAGACGTCCGGAAGAGGTATAGCACGTGGAACTAGAACAATCTACTCCGGTGGACGTAACAAAGGGTTCAACTCGAAATTTCAATCACTTGAAGAAGGCCGGAGCGTACAACGGCCGAGAGGTCGTTAATATGGCAACGAAGATGAGATCAACAGTTCGAATGTTTCACTGTAAATTTTTATTTTATTTTTAGATAATAATGGTTTTAGCGATACAAGTGTTACTAATTAATCCATAGCTGGGGGAGAAGTGAATTTATATCTTTCCCAAGGGTGTTTGCGCGCAACTTTTATTGGAACATGGCTCCCCGATTAACAATTCTATTTCCATTATCCAATAGACTTACCGAACATCTAAGCTTACAGCACCTGTTTTTTTCCGAAGTGGCTACCCATCTAGCTACTGACCTGACTCGACGTTGCTTAACTTCGATGATCGTAAGCCAGGATAAAATGTTATTAACACAAAACAGAAAAAAAAACTTTCTCGAATATTAAAAAGCATGAAAGAATTACGCGATTCATATTTCTCGGGTTAGGCTGAAGTCAACGTTGCTTGGTCTCTCTCGTAACTGAGAAGATGTGACAAATGTCCCAAGTCCAGTTTGGCCAAAAAATGGACATTACTTCTTAACCTGATAGTCTGTCCTGGTCGTCTGTTATCAACAAGAATCAATTTTTCTTATCGTGAATTTAATCTCTCGCTTTGCCCAGTAAGCAAATGCGAGCAAATATTCCTGAAACCCCCACCCGCAAAAAAGAAATGAAAAAAAAGAAGCTCTCTAGATTAAATAAAAGTGCTCTGAAGATAATGAATCACTTGTTAAAGGTCTCAAGATAACAGACCATTTGTTAAGGCACATTGTTCATGAATACGATTATTAATTATTTTGAAGTGTGATACAAATGCTTCAGTGAGAGCGTTTAAGATCTTAGCTTTCATTCCCATCCAAACAAGATCCTCTGTTACCATGTCAAACAAGATCCTCTTAGGATACGCGATAAAAGGCCGAGAACACCAATACGGAGTTGGGCAAATTCATAGAAAAAAAAAAGGCTAACATCCTGGTTATCTGTAAAAGCTTAATCTGACAAATGAAAACATTAGTGGGTACACAGTTCGGGATCAAACTCGTTTAATTCTTCTGTAACTATGTGCCGTGCCTTTTCAGGACCTAGGCGACTGTTGCTCTCCACAACTTCCTATCCTCGGTAGCTCTTATTAAGGATTGTCTCTTCGCAACCCCCCATCACTCTGTTCTGCCATCGATTTGGGCAAAATCGTTAGGTAGATTACGTGCTACTTCATTCTGTCTCCTCTCTTCTTATCAGTTTAGTCTTATTCTCTCTCTTCACTTCTGTCTGTCTGTCTGTCTTTCTGTCTGTCTGTCTTTCTTTCTTTCTTTCTTTCTTTCTTTCTTTCTTTCTTTCTTTCTTTCTTTCTTTCTTACCCCGTCTTTGTCTGTTTGTTTGTTTGTCTGCTTCTTTCTTTCTTTCTTTCTTTCTTTCTTTCTTTCTTTCTTTCTTTCTTTCTTTCTTTCTTTCTTTCTTACCCCGTCTTTGTCTGTTTGTTTGTTTGTCTGCTTCTTTCTTTCTTTCTTTCTTTCTTTCTTTCTTTCTTTCTTTCTTTCTTACCCCGTCTTTGTCTGTTTGTTTGTTTGTCTGCTTCTTTCTTTCTTTCTTTCTTTCTTTCTTTCTTACCCCGTCTTTGTTTGTCGATTACTCGTTGTTGCCCCTTGCTTCTCTTGCCTTCAGTATGTCATGTGAGTATCAGATTCTCTAAGGTCTCCTTCCTCCTCATGGTCAACTGTCACTTTCTGATTCTAAAAGAGCGCTTTTTATTTCCAATTTTCTAAAAACTTCCTCGTTGTTCCCATGTTCAGACCATGGCATTCTCTGGACCTTTTTTTAGAATTACCTATTAACTCTACTCTGTTAATCCTCTCTGAGAACATTGTGCAGTATTTTTTTTAAGCATTCCACCCCAAGCAAGGCGGGAGTGCCGCTAGTACACAAGGGGTTACAGAGAGTGGGAGTAAGAGTAAAGAGGAGTGTTTGGGAAAAGGATAAAGAGAAGGACAGGGATCAAGGTCAAGGCATCAGAAGATGTCGATTGACATTACACTTGAATATTTATAATTATAGTTACCGGGGAAGCAAGTAAGAGGAAGGGAGTTTCACGGACGGGAAGTGCGAGAGAAGAAGCTGTTGGAGTAGGAGAGACGTTTACATTCAACCGATTCGTCAGTGAAAGGCTGGGACCTAGAGGCCAACCTAGTAGTACGTTTAAATTCATGCAGTCTGAGAACCAGCGAAAGTAGCTTGTCGGGGCGGTTGCAGTGAAAATACTTGTAGAAGAGACAAAGGGGAGCCACGGCACGTCTGTGAGAAAGCGACTGTAGACGAGATGCCAGACTAGGACCTATCACATTGCATATTTGTCTCTGGATTTTGTTGAGGACCTCGAGACGTACAGCGGGGGTACCAGACCATATATGACAGCAATAGTCCATGCAAGGACGGTGGGTTGATTTATAGATTTGAAGGATGGACTCAGGCGAGAAAAACTTTCTGGCACGATACAGAGAATAACCAACTTTTCTTGCGGTGGATGAAGCTATTGATTCAATGTGTTTGTTCCACCTCAGGTCAGCGGAAAACGAGAGACCAATATGGCGCAGAGAGGCGCTCTCATCAAGTTGGGCATGAGCCATTCTGATGGGAGGCAACGAGAGTTCTCTGTGGTGGGTAAATGAGACCAGTTTCGTTTTGGAGGTATTAAAATTTATAAGCCATTTCCTGTCCCAGTCAACCACAGATTGGAGGTCCTTTTCGAGACCAACAGCCAGGTTAGTTTTGTCAGCGATACAAGATTTACTATTGAGGTAGGAGTAAATAGTAGTGTCGTCTGCGTATATGCCTTCATGGGAACGCTGCCATATAAGAGGACTGAGAATGCGTTACAGTTCAGCATCCTTTTTTTTTGTTTTTAACGAATTTTTCCTGTTTCTTAATACTTTTTTTTTAAAAGATTTTGATTGTGGTATATTGTATTCATTTCTATGCTTAGGAGATTTTTGTGGCCTTTCATATGGAATCATCACAAATGCTAAAAAAATATAGACTCAAATTTCTTTAATTTTCCAATTTTTTTCTTAAACCTATCTCGTTGGTTAAATGGCCTGTCCATAGAATTCTTAGTCCCCGTCAGTAGAAGCACATCTCTGCGTTTTCTTTTCTTCATCTGTGAAGAAATTATCCAAGATTCAATGCCGTATAGGAGTTCAGTGCTCTTCTCTTTGTTTCATACAATATTTTTCTAGCTCTGAATTCTTTGCTTTGTTTCTGAAAGGCAATGAAACTTGGTTCCCTGTGTCGTGCCAGAAAGGTTTTCTCTCCTGAGTTCATCCTTCAAATCTATAAATCAACCCACCGTCCTTGCATGGAATATTGCATATTGAATATATATGGTCTGGTTCCCCCGATGCACGTCTCAAGGTACTCGATAATATCCAGAGACGAATATTCAATGTGATGAGTCCTAATCTGGCATCTCGTCTACAGTCACTCTCTCACAGACGTGCCGTGGCACTATTCGTATATAATAGACATTGCTATCAATGTTGCCTACAAACGTTGCATTTCTGGATCGCGATTAATGGAATACTGAAGGAAACGAACCCGTGATTTTTTCCTAATAAAGACAAGGTGGGTTTCAAAATTCAAATATAGCCCCGTATAGGAAAATAAAATATTTATCGTTAAAACTTTGAAGTTTTTGAATATACAAACTAGTTACATCTTCATGTAAGTTGGGTGCGATATAAGACACATGCTGGAACATGTAATAGGTCAGTAGCCTTTTCTTTTTAACGAAATTTCTTGTTTCTTGATACATTTAAAAAAAAAAGAAAAGATTTTGATTGTGGTATCTCCAAACCGTTGTTCCCGTCTCGGGCTGTTTTGAATATGGAAATAACTTATATCTTCATGAAGCAAGAACAGCTAAGTTGGGCTGGATATAAGACGCATGCTGGAATATTTGATAAAACTCTATTTCTTTTGTGGTCCTTATCATTAAACTGCGGTCGCCAATTCTGGCAGTGTCTTTCCTAAGGGGAAGGGCTCGAGTTAAGCTTGGTTGCCTCTGACGTCCCTTAAGGGAAAATTCGAGAGAGCTGAGTAATTTTTGTCCCGAGTTTCATCTATACATAGGACTTTCATTTCATATTCAGTCATGTGGCATATTTCATTCGAGTGGGCGTATAGATAGGAGCCCTAAAGCTGCATCCCGACACACGGTCAAACAATCAAACTTATATGTATTTTTATTTTATTAATTTTCAGGGACTTGAGCACGCATATATATTAATATATAAATAACTATATTATGAATTAGATAAGCAAAATGTATAATTTTAGTAAGGACCGGCGGCACGTTTTTATATTATATTATATTATATTATATTATATTATATATATATATATATATATATATATATATATATATATATATATATATATATATATATATATATATACTACCACAATCGACCCGAAAAAAAGAAATTAAGACAGCTAATCTTATTCACAAAAATAACAACACACCGGCTAAGTCAAAATTACAACGAACGATCCTGAACAAACCGAACTCATAAATAATTGGTCACACAACTACATGCCTATCTAGACGCCTTACGTTACATCTATCTGACCACAGCTCTATTAGAACCCATTTAAACAGACACACAAACCTACCAGACTCCATTCGAAACAGAAGAAAAACACAAACATAATAACCTCATCCACCTGTAAAAAAAGATTAAAAATAATGGAAGTCCTAATAATAAAAAAGAAAAAGCCAACTCCTAACAATATTAACTCCGAATCATCCATGATAATGGCTAAAAGAATAGCCGAAAGCGCTCGGTACTATAGAACATTTGAACAGCTTCTATACACACTGTGTCCAAATAAGAAAGCAATTCTTCGAACACAAGAAAAATTAAATGAAAAGCTTAAACGTACTACCTTGTCTGTCGATTTTAATGAAACATGCATAAATGAAGGATTGCTGTCTAAATACACAATATATATATATATATATATATATATATATATATATATATATATGGTACGTATTTGGGCATCAATTTTACGTTTACAATACATACACACAAACATACACACATATGCACATATATACACACGCGCATACATACACACATATACACATTAACACTTGAACACATGTAAACACACGCACACACATACATACACACACATACATGCACACACACATGCAAACACACACACACACATACACATACACACGCGACACACGCATACATACCCCTATAGAGAAAAAAGAGGAAAAAAAAGGTGGTTCGTAACAATGGGTGTGGCATGATGTTCTCTCTGTACAAGGCCCGGGGGGCACACGAGGTAGAGTGTTAAAAAGTAACAGGAACAGATGCGAATATCTGATGAAGGTAAAGGGTTAACACTAGACTTGAACAAGTTAAGATTGTAGCGATCGGGGAAGCATAATCTTGGGAGTCGGTTCCACAAAGCAGTGGGTCGTGGGAAAAAGCTGCTCCAGTAGACTTTACATCTCACAATAGAAATACGAAAGGAAAAAAAGGTGGTTCGTAACCATGGGCGTGGCATGATGTTCTCTCTGTACAAGGTCCGGGGGGCACACGAGGTAGAGGGTTAAAGAGTAACAGGCACAGATGCGAATATGTGAGGTAGGTAAAGGGTTAACTCTAGACATAAACAGGTTAAGATTGTAGCGATTGGGGAAGCATCCTCTTGGGAGTCGGTTCCACAAGGTAGTGTTTCGTGGGAAGAAGCTACTCCAGTAGAAATTACATCTCACAAAAGAAATACGAAAGAAAAAAAGGTGGTTCGTAACGATGGGCGTAGCATGATGTTCTCTCGGTACAAGGCCCGGGGGGGGCACACGAGGTAGACGGTTGAAGAGGAACAGGCACATATGCGAATATGTGAGGTAGGTAAAGGGTTAACTCTAGACTTGAATAGGTTAAGATTGTAGCGATCTGGGAAGCATCCTCTTGGGAGTCGGTTCCACAAGGCAGTGGTTCGTGGGAAGAAGCTGCTCCAGTAGAATTTACATCTCACAAAAGAAATACGAAAGGTAATTGCGAACATATAAGTTAATTCAATAGATTGCATTTGTATCAGTACATATAAGAAAAAATGAAAATTTATTTTAAAAATTCCGATGCCCCCAGTGAGATTCGAACTCACGACCCCTGGTTTACGAGACCAGTGCTCTAAACCACTGAGCTATAGAGGCGGATCATGTTTCCTATCTTAAATTAATATATTTTGACTAATATTTCATAATTCAACACGATAATGTTGACTATATTGTTTACGAAAGGCTCAGACTCCCTTCTAAATTCGAAAGTGAATTGGGATAGTGAAATATGCCTTCCAAAATCTAAGCAAAGTATTAAGAAACAGGAAATTTTTTATTAGAATCAAAGAAAAAGCTTTTTTTGCTTGTAATGTACTAAACAAACACGTCATGTCAAGTTCTATATTATTATACTCTTTATTGTCTTAATTCGAAAGTCAATTGTGATAGTGAAATATGCCTTCCAAAGTCTAAGCAAAGTATTAAGAAACAGGAAAATTTCATTAGAAACAAAGAAAAGTTTTTTCTAATTACTAAATTCGGTGAAAAGTAATAAAATAAGTTATATATATAAGTGTATGCGCGTAATTACAAAGAAGATAAAGCTACTAAGAAGACAAAATTCAAACTCACGACTCCTAGCATAGAAGAGAAGTAGTCTAAACCACTGAGCTACAGAGGCGATATCTAACCACTGCCCCACGGAGTCAGATGTGGCACAAGAGCGAATTTAATGTGGGGTTCCCGAGCCCGTAGGATCAGCAAAAAATTCCCCGTGGACTCCGTATAAAACAGGGTCGGGTCGGTGTTTCCCGACACCAGACTCTGCCCTTCGACATAGACCCGTCTGTGGATGCTTTCTGCCTCCGGACAGACAGCTTAACCAGCTCAGCTGAAGAAGAATCTCCAATTGCAGGCCGGCAGACTGAGCTATAGAAGCAGTTTTTCTTTTTAGTCTCTCTGGCATAAAAAGCTATGACGTATGATTTCTAAATTCGGTAAAAAGGAAAATGATTATGTGTACGTCTGTATGAATGTAAGTGTGTGCTTGAGCGCAAAGAAATGCTCGTTAAAAGTAAGTCACCAACGAGATTCGAAAGCATGACAACAGATTCATAAG
The DNA here is from genome assembly GCA_964036315.1 of Acanthosepion esculentum. NCBI lineage: Eukaryota > Metazoa > Mollusca > Cephalopoda > Sepiida > Sepiidae > Acanthosepion > Acanthosepion esculentum. The sequence goes on along the minus strand of OZ038479.1, from coordinate 124,631,857 downwards.
AACTGTACTCTAACCACTGCTCTACGAGAATTGATAATTTATTTTGTCTCTCTCGCTAAATGATTTGTTAAAAAGAAAAATATTTGATATATATTCATTTCTGTATAAGTGAAGAAGAAATTTTCACCAGTGATATTCGAATTCACGATCCCAATTTCCAAGACCCCTTTTTTAAAACGCTGATCTAGGGATTTTTTTTACCCCTCTCGAATAATAAGCTGTGACTAATGATTTTTAAATTCGGTTTATATATATATATATGAGTATCAGGTCATCCCATAAGTTCTGTCCGAATTTTGAATAAAGAAAACAAGTGACCAAATGTTACATTTAATTACAGATTCAATCAACAATGTATTTTCCCTGATTATCTATGACTTCCTTCCATCTATTAACAAGCTTACTAATTCCATTACTGTAAGATTCTTTTGGCTTTGATTCGAAGAACTCACAAATGTCAGTTTTAACCTCTTCCTGTGTTACAAAAGCTGTTTCTTCCAAATGATTCTGTAAGCTATGAAACAAATGGTAGTCTGAAGGGGCAAGGCCGGGAGAATAAGGTGGATGGTGAATTTTCTCCCAACCAAGTTCTTCGATCTTTTGTGACGTGATTCTTGCTGTGTTTGGTCGCGCATTGTCCTGATGAAACATCACCTGTTTTAGATTCACTAGAGCAGATCTATTTTTCCTCAAAGCTTGGTTCAAACGCTCTAATTGCTGACAATATATTTCAGCGTTAATTGTTGCATTAGGTGGTAAGAATTCGAAGTGGATTATTCCTTGGCAATCCCACCAGATTGAAAGAAGAACCTTTTGCCCATGAAGTTCCCTTCTCGGCTGTGGCTGGGGTCCTTCCCCTTTACCAAGCCACTGTCTACGACGTTTAACATTTCGATAAAAGATCCATTTTTCGTCCCCAGTCACAAGTCTATCTAAGAAAGGTGAAACAAGTTGGCGAGAATGGAGAGAAGAGCAGATGTCAACTCGGGATTTGAGGTTGATTTCAGACAATTCATGAGGCACCCATTTTCCAAGTTTAGGAACTTTACCAAGTTGTTGAAGATGACGATGAACAGTTGTATGGTTTGAACTGAGAACCACTGCCAATTCCTCAACTGATAAAGCAGGATTTTCTTCAAGGATTGCTTCAAGAAGCTTTTCATCAAACTCAACTGGACGTCCGGTTCGATCATCATCATCTTTAAGGGTGAAATCTCCATCTCTGAAATTTGCAAACCATCTTCTGCAAGTTCTTTTATTCACACATTCCTCTCCATAAACTGAGTGAATGTTTCTAGGCGCTTCGCCTTCTGAGTTTCCTTTCTTGAACTCATAAAGCATCATGTGCCGCAAATGATTCTTGGGTACTTCCATGTTATCATGGTTTTAATCAAACAAAATTTAATTTTATTGTTCTCCGAAATAAAATTTGATCAGTTTAAATGCATCTAAACATAAAAATAATGTTCAGCTCCATTAGACATTATAAAATACTCTTTAAATTTCGTTCATTTTAACAAAAAATTAAAATTCGGACAGAACTTATGGGATGACCTAATATATATATATATATATATATATATATATATATATATATATATATATATATATATATTACACAGAGTTAATCATACCTTGAATCAATTAGCAATATTAATGCAATTATTGGCGAAATCTCTTTGCTAGTAGACATAATTATAAGCATTATACTACTAATAATCCACTGAATGATGAGATCCTTATGTATAAAATGGATATTTCGGTCGGAAAAACATTTATTTCGTCTTCCAGTTTTGATTCTAAAGGAAAAAATACAACCTGAAGATGAATGCGTGAAGCATTTGAAAGTGCTAGCTGAATTAAAAAATACACCACATCCATTTTATAGATAAGGATCTCATCATTCAGTGGATTATTAGTAGTATATTCACTCACATGTATCAGTTTTTTTTTCAAACAAAACTGCTAGTTTTACTAAGGAGTGGGTTGCCACCAGCGAGATTTGAACTCACGACCCCTGGTTTACGAGACCAGTGCTCTAAACCACTGAGCTATGGCGGCAGATACTGTGCGCCTCATCTCATGCACAAATGACCGATTATTTCTAAATCCGGTTCAAGAGAAAGCGTTGATAATTTTGATAAAGAAAATATTTCACGCTCATTTTCCTCTCCGGGGCCAAAAGAACAACCTTTCGATTTCTTCTTCATTTTAAAGTGGATGCCATTTAAGAGATTCTAACATTTGCTATCATTTCATGCTTTTCTTTGTTTCCGAAAGGCATCTTCCGTTGTTCCTATACGAGGGAGCTTGTTACTAATCTTCCTCAATTACGCTGTTTTTTTGTTTTTTTTGGAGTTGGGAGATCTCAGTTGAATTACTTACGCTTTGCACTGAATGTAACAGGCATGTTATATTTTTAAAATAAAGAGATTGATTAATTTGTCTATTTAACGGCATATCGACTACTCATGGGTCATTTATTGTCGAAATTTAATTTTCTTAGGGACTTAGAAGTAATCAAAAAATGATAAAATGTTATTCTGCTTTCACAATGGAATAATGGTAGATGACACTCAGCATTGAGGGGTTATTTTCTTTTACGGTTTATCAACACCTCAATGGGTTATTCAATGCCGACAAGATTTTGAGAATAGATTCGTATGAATAGAATATGTATTCTTCGTGAGAAATCAGTTTTTAGATCAGATTTCATTGACGTATGTTTGGAAAGAGAGTTTTTGTCGAGATTCATTGCTGGTAATATTTTTTTAAATGTAGTTTTTTTTTTCAAATATTTATTGTTGGTATTTTTACAATAAAAATCTATTCTTCTATTTTCGTAATGTTTTGACCCCAGTTTGGGGTTTAACTATTTGCCCATAGGTGGGACCCTAACTGGTGCCACCACCCCTGGTCAGGATGGACCTGGGAACAGCAGCAATTGAGAGGTGGTTCCACGCTCCTCAAAACTTCCCGATCAGAGGCCTTGCTGCCAGATGTAGACTATCGTCATACCCGGGACGACTAGAATAGTGTAGCGAGAATTAGTGTAGCGGTAGTTGGTAATAAGTAATTGAAGATTCTTACGGATAGGATTAGGTCTTTTTACCGCCGAATGTAGCTAAAGACACGCCTGAGATATGTTTAAGTAGGTGAAGACATTAAACGATAGTCTGGACCGGGGATGGCTGGGGGTGAACCCTTATAGATAGGCTTAGCCAGACAGGCACCGGCTAGTGAGCGCTATCAGGGCCAGTTAGTTTCGCATAGATTAACTAAAATTTCTAACGAAGCCGTGAACATGGGCGTAGAATTGCGCAAGTAACAAATATAGGGTGACCCCAAAAAACGGGAACGTTTTAATAATCCATTAAAACCAAGAGTGATGGAAGAAAAAGATTTAATTCATAGTAATTGAAACCTTAAAACATGCCATTTAAGAAACAATGATGGAATTTTCATTTTTTAAAAATTACGTCCTGTAGATGGCGTCCTCCTGTACGAATGCATTCCTGAAATCTGCTGTTGAGATTCCGCATTGACTGCTGCAACATCTCAGCTGGGATACTGTGAATTTCATTCTTGTTACTAAAATGGTGAAATGTTTACTTGCTCAAGGTCAGTCTCGCAGTTTTGCCACTTGCTCATGTCTGGCAATACGCACTTCAAAAATTCCCGTTTTTTTTGGTCACCCTATATTAATACGTCGAGGTTCCGATCGTTTCATTATTCTGGTCTACACCCCGTATGGACGAAGCCTGGCAGTCGACCAACGTTATGTACGCGATGTTTCGTTAGCATTTCCAAAACGATTTACCTAAGAGCCTGAGCTCTGTGAGCAAGAGTTTGTCAGTTATTTAGCTTACTTTAATCGACTTTCGTCAGCTGAAACAGCTGGCTGCGAGGGTGAAGTCCACTCGGCGTTAAAGAGGGTCATCTGTGGCAAGTAGCCGGGACTTGATGGCCTGTCCTGCAAATTGTACTTGAGGCTGTCGCACAGGTCTGTGCCGATTTTGACGGTGGGGTTCAAGAACTGACTCCGTCAGGGTCGCGACCCCGATTGGGTCTGCAAGGGTGCGATCACGCCGTTGAAAAACTGCAAGTATGGTGGGCGGGAAATAGACGATTACAGCCCATAAATCTTCTAAACAAAGAGTTAATGATGTTCACCATGTTCCTAACGGATCGTTTGGAGTCAGCTGCCGATATTCTGTTGGGACCCGAGCATACTTGTGCTGTGAAGGGCTGAACAGTTCAGAGCAACCTGCATCTGATAAGCAGGGTCATAAAAGGGTTAGAAGACGACGAAGCAGCACCGCTGATAAATTTTGATCAGGCTAAGATTAACCACGACAAGTCATCCGGTTTGCGGTTAGGTCCTTAGAAGAGCGTGGATCTTCCGAGTTCATTCAGTTGCCCGTTCGCATTCCTGGAGTGTGGTTCGGGACGGATCGTCAGCTCGAGAAAAATTGGTCTGAGGTACAGACAAAATTACATGCGGCGGCCCGGGTTTGGCCCCGTAGGCGGTTGTCCTTGAAGGGTAAGGATGAGGTGTGCGCCGTGTACTTATTTCCGTTTATCCTCTGTATGGATAGTTTGAAGGCGCTAGAGCGGTTGTTTTTTCTCCCTCTTGTAGGTGGCGGGTGGGGAACAAGCCGATGGACCGCAGAGATGTCTGTGTCCAGCATCGATGTCATAGGAAGTTGGAAATGCCGTACTTAGCGAGTCAACGACACGTCTCAAGGTTGGATTTCCTACTCCACGCGGTGACAGAGGGACCACCGCGGGCGAGGAGTGTCAGGGACGCCTTCCTTAGTCTTACTGTTCCGGGACACTTTTCGGTTCCGGGACTGAGCTTAGCCTCGAAATCAGGGGGATTTCCTCAACGAGTGTCGTCCCTGACCGTAGGAGGATATTGTATCAAGGCCGGTCGAGTCGGACCTGCTCTCAGGGTAAAGCAGTTATTGGTGGGCTGTTTGCGCATTTTCTGGTCCTGGGCGCCAGCGGCGAATTACCTCAGCAACTCTAAATTTTTGCTTAATGATCGATCCAGTACGTGCTATCTCGCAATGACATGAATTTAAGAGCGGCAAAAATTCCTGATTGTCACCGGTGTGATTGTGGCTTAGACGAAAAGGTTGGGCACTTCTGGGATTATGCCGGCAAATTGACGGCTCGTAATGATCTCGAACATGTCGTGTCCATTGATCTCAGAGACGTGTGCGATAATGTGTTGCTCCCGTGGTTTGTGGTGAAATGTTTGGTGTTTGTTACGCTACTAGCCGTGGCAAGAATGGTGGGTGTGGGTGACGCGAATGGAGGGGATCTTACAAAACGAACGATATTGAAGCAGACATATTCTCAACGACCTCTCGCATAAAAAGCTATGACGGATTATTTCAAAATTCAGTAATATAAAATAGCTGATATACATATATATATATAGGTATATATATATTTTTTAAAGACATTTTTATGTTTAACATTCTTTTTATAGATAAAAGTATTCAAGTAAATGCTCTGTTTATAATAAACAGTATTAAATAACATTTACGGGCCTGAATGTCCGAGAAATTTTCATAGAAAATATTCGTCCTCCGGCAGGATTCGAACCTGTATCCTATAAGGAACCGCTATATAGCATGACGTGCCTTAAACGATTCGGCCACTGCGGTTCGTTCGGTGGGGGGGGATGTCGAATTTACGGCTTATAAACTTCAATGAATCTCAGTGGGCTTTGTCCATTTCATAATATATATATATATATATATATATATATATATATATATATATATATATATATATATATATATATATATATATATATATATATATATATATATAAAAAGTTGGGTGTAAGTACAAAATATTCGAACAGATTCAAACTCACGACTCGGAAAAGTGACCAAAACCATCGGGTTATGGAAGCAGATATTTTTTGGAAACTCACTCGAACAAAAGGCTATGATTAATGATTTCTAAATTTGGCAAAAGAAAAATGGTTGATATATTCATGTATAAGATGGTGTAAGGTGAAAGTCCAAAGAAAATAAGGCTATCCATAAGAAGAAATTGCCACATGCGAGATTCGGACTCACGAACACCGTTTAAGAGACCAGTGCACTAAAACGCAGAGCAATGGACGAAGATACTTCACATAAAAACCTATGACTAATGACTTTTAAATTTAGTAAATGAAAATAGTGGCATTTATAAGACAAATTTGCCAACTGTCAGATTCGAACTTATGACCAGGGATTTATGAGACCGGTGCGCTAAACCACAGACTTATGCAGGCAGCTCCGTACCCACGAAAACCATGACTGATGATTTCTGCATTCGCGAAAACAAAAGTGGTTGACACTCAGGGCGCTCTAAACCACTGAGCTATAGAGGCGGAGGCATTTTCGCTTCTTCCTCACTTGAAATAAACTTATTTGCAAATGTGTGAAAATGAAATACACACACACACACGAACGAGCGAAGGAAGTGGCTATCTATCATTTTGAGAATCTCACTCCAAAATATGTGCTTGCCACTAGTGAGAGTCGAACTCACGACCCCTGGTTTACGAGACCAGTGCTCTAAACCACTGAGCTATAGAGGCGGACGGTTTTTCGTTTCTTCGTTGCATAAAAAGCTATGACTGATAATTTCTATGATTGATGTGAGCGTGAGTATAATACAAAGGAAAAAAAGGGGACACTCATGATTTCTAAATACGGTAATAGAAAATGATTGATAAACCTATAAAATAAATACGAATGTCAGTGTGTCACACTTTTTCAATTTTATTCTTAGAGGCCGAACATGCCATACCATTTTGGAATCAAGCCGACATTCCAGGCCGTATCCAGACCCGTAATCTTGAAATTTCGGATTTACAAGTTTTCATTACTGGAATTGTTTTCGGCGACTTTTTACGTGATTTTTTGCGACGAATTTTTTTGCACGATATCAATTTTTATAACTTGGAAATAAATTTAGGAATAACTGAAATTAATTGCGAAAGTCACCCATGAAATAAAAATAATTGTTTGTACGGAAAGTACATCAGATCGTCTTTAAATTGAGTGGCAGCAGAAGAATTATCATTGAAGAATTATTGTCGAACTATCTGCCTTCAGAGAGCGTCTTACCTGGGGAAGTAGACAAACCCGACCCGTGTATGCGGGGTCTAAGGGGAAGTTTTGCCCGAGACTATCGCCCACATAAGAACCGTCCATGTGACACATTCCTCCTTGTTGAGGGGATTGGGTAAATACCAGTCGTATTGGTGTCAGGGGGTTCGCTGCCAGGCTCGCGAAACTTGTCGAACTCCCTGCTTTCGAGCAGAGCATCTTCTGGGGAGGTAGAAAAACGCGAAAAGATGTATGTGGGGTCTTTTTGCTCGTGCCCACGGGCTCAGAATCGCTCAACATAAAAGGGCCTTGTGCCACATCCTTTCTAATGTCTCTGCTTGAACTCTAAAATTTTATTTATTATTTCTTTATCTTTTTTTCAGTAGAAGTAGATAGGTTCGCCTATTGTCCGGTTAACACTCCTCCCCTGTGTTCTGAGCAGATGTAGAGGTTTATCCCTTGTTTTCTGTTCAGGAATGGGATTTCGGTCCCTTCTAAAGTCTTTTCCTTCTATTTCAGTTCCAGCTGTACCTAGCGGCTTCGTGGCATTATCGCCTTGCTTGAGGTGGACTGGTAAAAAAAAAACTTTTATTCGCTGACATCCAACCCTGACGACGTTCCGATCCCCAGCGTCCATGAGAGCTTTATTCGATCTTCCACAAAGTTCACAAAAGAGGACAATGCCGTAGTACTTGCTTGTTTTTCAGATACTCTTACGAAAATAAAAGATGTACCAACAGTGAGTATAAAAAATAATAACTGACATATTGAGGATTGTATCATCAATTCTGTGATGAAATCAGCAGTTCGTCGCCTTCACAAGCTAGAAGTAGAATTAATGCAGACAAGAAGCAACCTCCGCCGCTGTAGCGAAAGATGCCTTTCAGAAAAAAGCAACGGATTAAGTCATGGGAAAATATACTTCGAAAGAAATAATAGCTCTGAACTTGCTCCGTAACATCTAACTTCCCTTATGGCAATGAATAGTGTAAAATTCCCTCATGGACCAAGAAGCGGATTCAAATGACAGAAACCTCTTTCTACTGAAAAAGGCTAAGATTACCATAGACAGAACATGTGAACTGTTGTGGAGTAGATGAACATCCCCACAAGATGGACTGGTGCAAGACAATTTAAACATCACTTTCACTTAGTAAGAGAGTGTGCTGTTTAAATTGTCTTAGACCAGTCAATCTTGTGAGGGTATTCAGCTACTCCACAACATGAACAATGAGGAAGTCTTCAGGAATTTTGAAACTATAAGGAAACTGCTGCTAACATCCAGAAAGCATTCGTGTTTTTGAAGATAAATAACTTTTCATATTCAGATTGAAAAATCAAATTCCTTTGGGATATTTTCTGTGGACGGGTCGAGTAAGAAAACAAGGAAGTCGTAAAGAAAATGGAAACAGAAAGAACAATTCTACTTCAAAGGGAGCTAAAGTTCCTTGGTCACAAAATGAGAAAGGAAATCTTTGAAAAGTGAAACCTCACGGGGCATTTTGAGAGCAAGGGACCTAGAGGAAAGCGTCGAGCCATTGACCTGGCGAGCTTTAAGAGATGTGGCTTATAATAATAATTGTGGAAATACCATAGGCAGAACATTTGAGCAAGGTGGAAGTCTTTAGGAAAACGGGTACCGTAAGAAATCTGCTATTATGAACGAGAAAGAATTATTGTTTCATTTACGGCCACATCACGTTGAAACATTGGTTCCCATATGATTACCGACGTTAAGTAACGTCGAGCATGGCCAGTATCTAGATTTTGTCAAACAAGATCCTTTTAGGATATCAGATAAAAAAAAATACAAGGACAATAACACGAGTGTTATGTAAAGCAAAGAAAATTGTTAGAATGAGAAGGACTGCGGACATATCACGTTGAAACACCGGTTCTCGTATGGTCAGCGAAGTTAAACAACATCGAGACTGGTCAATACCCAGAACCTAGATGGGTGACCACTTGGGAATACCAGGTGATTTAAGCTTGGAAGTGCAGGTGGTGTAATGGATAATGGCATGGAATTATTAATCGGAGAGCCGAGTTCCAATTCCCGTTGGGTTCGTTATAATCACTTATGTACAATTATCCACGGGAAGTGTATGGATTCTTCTGTTCTCCCTCCCATCTATGGGTTAAATATTAAAACTTGAAGCACTAAATGATAACTTCAAAATCAAAAAATCTTACTATCGCAAAATATTTTATGACTTTAAATAACCTGCAAAGTGTTGATAACCTGTAAAAATTTGGTCTTCAAAAATGTAAATGCAGTCTCAATTGGTAAAATCTGTCTTCTTAATTCCTGTTCTTGGATTGTTCTTTCACCATAATGGCGTTTTCTTTTTCTTAATCATATTGAATATTGCTGCCAAATCTGTTCTGTTGCTTCTGCTGTGTATTTAAAGATTCTTTAGAAAGTATAAATAAGAATCTGCAATGTTAATGGTCATGACCGAGCATCTCGGTTTTTAGTCACTTCTCCTTAACACCAATGCTTTTCTTTTGCCGAATGTAGAAATAATCAATCACAGGTTTTTTATGCGTTATCAGTCTCCTTGGGTAGCTGCCACCATGGCTCAGAGGTTTAGAGCACTGGTCTCGTAAACCAGGGGTCGCGAGTTCAAATCTCGCTGGCGGCATTCACTTTTTTTTTTCGAAGCTGCAAATGTTTTTGTTCTACTTATACTCATAAAACAACCGAACATATATATGTTTTGTTTTTGTGTGTGTGTGTGTGTGTGTGTGTGTGTGTGTGTGTGTGTGTGTGTATATATATATATATATATATAAAGTCTGTGTGCGCGTGTAAGAACAAAAAATTCTACTACTCAGAAGAAAATGCTGACAGTCAGATTCGAACTCACGACTCTGATCAGTGAGCAAAACCATCGGGTTATGGAAGCAGATATTTTTTGGAAACTCACTCGAACAAATCGTTATGATTAATGATTTCTAAATTTGGCAAAAGAGAAATGGTTGATATATTCATGTATAAGACGGTGTAAGGTGAAAGTCCAAAGAAAATAAGGCTATGCATAAGAAGAAATTGCCACATGCGAGATTCGAACTCACGAACACCATTTAAGAGACCAGTGCTCGCAAACGCAGAGCAATGGACGAAGATGCCTCACATAAAAACCTATGACTAATGACTTTTAAATTTAGTGAATGAAAATAGTGGCACTTATAAGACAAAATTGCCACCTGTAAGATTCGAACTTATGACCAGTGATTTACGAGACCGGTGCGCTAAACCATCGACTTATGCAGGCAGCTCCGTACCCACGAAAACCCATGACTGGTGATTTCTGCATTCGCGAAAACAAAAGTGGTTGACACTCAGGGTGCAATGCGAGTTGGTTGTTTATGATTTTGCTGACTGCGCAGTGTAGTAGGGTCAGTTGGGCACCGTCTGAGAGAAAAAAAAGAGCTCATTGACGCAATTCACTCTGCCAGAAATTAGGAAACAGAATTCCACAATGAAGACGCATGGATAAAGAAAGAAGGGATCTTTGACATTAAATGGGAAGCTTTGACGGTGCGTGAAATCATCGATATATATTTACTACATGAAATAAGCAAAATGATAAAAATGATACAGGACTCTACAGGGACGACGGTCTCATAATCTTAAGAAATTATAACAAACAAAACACAAACAAAGCTAGAAAAGCAATAATAATGAATTAAAAAAATAACGGATTTGACATAGACATAAAAACTAACCTAAACGAAGTAGATTTTCTATATACTACTTTCAACCTAAGAAGAGGCACAGATAAACCATACAGAAAACCCAATGATAAACCACTGTACATACACACATCTTCCAATCACCCGCCTTCAATAATCAAACATATACCAAAATCGATTAACCGCAGACTTTTCGGACAATTCTTGCAGTGAAATCATATTTAACGAAGCTAAGAACGACTACGAAACAACCCTAAAAGATAGTGGATTCCCGGCAACACACACATATTCACTACAGAGCACAAAAGATGCCAACAGGATAAGAAATATCATACGGTTCAACCCACCGTACAGAAAAAATGTAAAAACAAACGTAGGTAAAATGTTCTTCAACTTCTTAAAGAACCACTTCCTAGATTCAAGCACTCTACCCAAAATATTCAATAAAAACATTGTAAAAATGAGCTACAGTTGCACCGAGAACATGGCACAAATAATAAAAAAAAACACAACAGGAAAACTATCAACAAACCACCTGAACAAATTAAACCCACGTGTAACTGTAGAATAAAGAATGAATGTCCCTTAAACGGTAATTGCTTACAAAACAAGGTAAAATCACAAGATAATGAAGAAAAAGTATACATAGGAGTAACTGTAGTACCCTGGAAACAAAGAAACTATGCACTCAAAAGATATTTAACAAATAGTAAATACGCGAACAGCACAATGCTTTCCAAATATATTTGGGAAATTAAAAACAAAACACAAAACACACTAAATATCACGGAAAATAAGGAAAAGATCATCAGCCTACAACAATCAATCAAAAACCTGCAAACTTTGCCTGGAGGAAAAAATAGCTAATATTACCTTTCCAGGCCAAAATAAATTACTAAATAAACGATCTGAGTTCATTTCAAAATGCAAACATGAAAACAAATTTTCACTACCTTGCTTAAAAGTCGAAATCTGAAATGAATAAATAAAAATAAACAAAATATTATAAAAAACAAGTAAAATAAATTCATACCAACAAATAATTAACAAATTAACAAACCACTCCCGTTAGAATAGACGAAATAAAATAAATAAAAATTAAGATAAATATATAAAAAGAAGTAAAAATAATTAACCCAAATAAATAAAGTGAATAATAATAAACAAATTAACAAACCAATCCCGCCAAAATAACCGTTAAAATAGACAACAATAACGAATAAAAATTGGACGTAAAATAGCTATAAATTCAATATAACGATAAAAATTACTACGTTATTCAAATATCGAAGACTGAATAGATTAAATAAAAATATACAATAAAAACAAGTAAATAAATAAGAAAAACAAGAAAAAATTAATCTAAACAAAAAAATGAAGAAATTAACAAATCGCTCCCGTTAAAAAAACCGTTAGAACTAATAAAAATAAACATAAATAAGCAAAAACATGTAAAAATAATCAATCTAAATAAATAAATAATAAACAAATTAAAAACTGTCCACCCGACAAAATAACAGAATAGACTACGGCAATCAATCTGAAAATTGGACGAATAAATAGCTTTAATTATCTTCCCAGACCAAAACAAACTATTAAATAAGCGACCCAAGCAAATCCCAGTAAAAACTTTTATTACGTTAAATAAAACATCGAAAACTGAAAAGAATAAATAAATATATAAATTAAAAAAATAAAAATAAAAACAAATAAATTTGCTCAAATAAATAAATAAACAAGCCACTCCCGCCAACATAACAGCCAGAATGGATTACCCACAATGCACCACTGACCCATATATATAAATAATCCAGAAAAAATACAACCCTCGTGGCCTGACGATTGCGTCTAGCATGAAACATCCTGTCGCTGTTGACTTCAATGTTCACATTTAAATATATATATATATATATATATATATATATATATATATATATGATTGCGTCTAGCATGAAACATCCTGTCGCTGTTGACTTCAATGTTCACATTTAAATATATATATATATATATATATATATATATATATATATATATATATATATATATATATATATATACATACATACTTATATATATATATATATATATATATATATATATATATATACATATATATATATGTCTGTGTGTGTGTGTGTGTGTGTGTGTGTTCATGCATAAGTGGATATCCTTTTAAAGGCGTGGAGAATTAATTTCAGCTCAGAACTAACGGTTAGGGTTAGCGTTATGGTTTTTAAATAGAGTTGAAATTAGTACCAAGTTGAAATTAATTCCGATTTGAAATTAGTTCTATCACTCCTCTTAAATATATCTCACATAAAAAGCTATGACTCATAAAAGGAGATATTAACTCCAGTGAGATTCGGATATAAATCGGTGGGTTATGAAAGAAATATAAAGATAAATAAATAAAAATTAAAATAAAAAAAAACGTGTGTGTGCTCGTGTCAATATGAAGAAAATATTCTTACTTACACGAATTTGCCACTAGTGAGATTGGAAATCACAACTCCTGATTTAGGAGACCAGTGTTCTAAACGGCTGAGATATAGAGGCGTAGGCCTTTTCGCTTCTCCCTCACTTGAAATATACTTATTTGCAAATGTGTGAAAATGGAATATACATATACACACACTTGAAATAAACGAATGAGCGAAAAAAGTGGTTATCTATCATTTTGAGAATCTCACTCCAAAAAACGTGATTGCCACTAGTGAGATTCGAACTCACGACCCCTGGTTTACGAGACCAGTGCTCTAAACCACTGAGCTATAGAGGCGGGCGCTATTTCGAGTCTTCGTTGCATAAAAAGCTATGACTGATAATTTCTGATTGATGTGAGCGTGAGTATAATACAAAGGAAAAAAGGGGCGACTCATGATTTCGAAATACGGTAATAGAAAATGATTGATAAACCTATAAAATAAGTACGAATGTCAGTGTGTCACACTTTTTCAATTTTATACTTATCCGAACATACCATACCATTTTGTCATCAGGCCGACTACGTGATCAAATTAAAATGATTCCAGGCCGTATCCAGACCCGTAATCTTGAAATTTCGGATTTACAAGTTTTCATTACTGGAATTGTTTTCGGCGACTTTTTACGTGATTTTTTGCGACTAATGTTTTTGTACGATATCAATTTTTATAACTTGGAAATAAATTTAGGAATAATTGAAATTAATTGCGAAAGTCACCAATGAAATAAAGATAATTGTTTGTACGGAAAGTAAGGGCCTACGTACATCAAATCGTCTTTAAATTGAGTGGCAGCAGAAGAATTATCATTGAAGAATTATTGTCGAACTCTCTGCCTTCAGAGAGCGTCTCACCTGGGGAGGTAGACAAAAGTGACCCGTGTATGCGGGGTCTAAAGGGAAGTTTTTCTCCACCCTATAGGCTCGCAATTGCTCACATAAAAACTGGCCTTGTGACACATACTTCCTTGTTGAGGGGATTGGGTAAATACCAGTCGTATTGGAGTCAGGGGGTTCGCTGCCAGGGTCGCGAAACATGTCGAACTCCTTGCTTTCGAGAAGGGCATCATCTGGGGTGCTAGACAAACGCAAACCCATGTATGTGGGAACTAAAGGGGAATTTCTACTCGTGCAGAATCGCTCCACATAAAACGGCCTTGTACCACATCCTTTCTAATGTCTCTGCCTGAACTCTAAAATTTTATTTATTATTTCTTTTTTTTTTTTCAGGAGAAGTAGATAGGTTCGCCTATTGTCCGGTTCACACTCCTCCCCTGTGTTCTGAGCAGATGTAGAGGTTTATCCCTTGTTTTCTGTTCAGGAATGGGATTTCGGTCCCTTCTGAAGTCTTTTCCTTCTATTTCAGTTCCAGCTGTCCCTAGCGGCTTCGTGGCATTATCGCCTTGCTTGAGGTGGACTGGTAAAAAAAAAACTTTTATTCGCTGACATCCAACCCTGACGACGTTCCGATCCCCAGCGTCCATGAGAGCTTTATTCGATCTTCCACAAAGTTCACAAAAGAGGACAATGCCGTAGTACTTGCTTGTTTTTCAGATACTCTTACGAAAAATAAAAGATGTACCAACAGTGAGTATAAAAAATAATAACTGACATATGGAGGATTGTATCATCAATTCTGTGATGAAATCAGCAGTTCGTCGCCTTCACAAGCGAGAAGTAGAATTAATGCAGACAAGAAGCAACCTCCGCCACTGTAGCGGAAGATGCCTTTCAGAAAAAAGCAACGGATGAAGTCATGGGGAAATATACTTCGAAAGAAATAATAGCTCTGAACTTGCTCCGTAACATCTAACTTCCCTTATGGCAATGAATAGTGTAAAATTCCCTCATGGATCAAGAAGCGGATTCAAATGACAGAAACCTGTTTCTACTGAAAAAGGTTAAGGTTACCATAGACAGAACATGTGAACTGTTGTGGAGTAGCTGAACACCCCCACAAGATGGACTGATGCATGACAATTTAAACATCACTTTCACTTAGTAAGAGAGTGTGCTGTTTAAATTGTCTTAGACCAGTCCATCTTGTGGGGGTGTTCAGCTACACGACAACATGAACAATGAGGAAGTCTTCAGGAATTTTGAAACTATAAGGAAACTGGTGCTAACAGCCAGAAAGCGTTCGTGTTTTTGAAGATAAATAACTTTTCATATTCAGATTGAAAAATCAAATTCTTTTGGGATATTTTCTGTGGACGGGTCGAGTAAGAAAACAAGGAAGTCGTAAAGAAAATGGAAACAGAAAGAACAATTCTACTTCAAAGAGAGCTAAAGTTCGTTGGTCACAAAATGAGAAAGGTGGGCTTTGAAAAGTGAAACCTCACGGGGCATATTGGGAGCAAGGGACCTAGAGGAAAGCGTCGAGCCATTGACCTGGCGAGCTTTAAGAGATGTGGCTTATAATAATAATTGTGGAAATACCATAGGCAGAACATTTGAGCAAGGTGGAAGTCTTTAGGAAAACGGGTACCGTAAGAAATCTGCTATTATGAACGAGAAAGAATTATTGTTTCATTTACGGCCACATCACGTTGAAACATTGGTTCCCATATGATTACCGACGTTAAGTAACGTCGAGCCTGGCCAGTATCTAGATTTTGTCAAACAAGATCCTTTTAGGATATCCGATAAAAAAAAAATACAAGGACAATAACACGAGTGTTATGTAAAGCAAAGAAAATTGTTAGAATGAAAAGGACTGCGGCCGTATCACGTTGAAACACCGGTTCTCGTATGGTCACCGAAGTTAAACAACATCGAGACTGGTCAATACCTAGAAGCTAGATTGGTGACCACTTGGGAATACCAGGTGATGTAAGCTTGGATGTGCAGGTGGTGTAATGGATAATGGCATGGAATTATTAATCGGAGAGCCGAGTTCCAATTCCCGTTGGGTTCGTTATATTCACTTATGCATAATTATCCACGGGAAGTGTTTGGATTCTTCTGTTATCTCTCCCATCTATGGGTTAAATATTAAAACTTGAAACACTAAAATGTTTATTAACTCCAAAAACAAAACAAAAAATCTTACTATCTCAAAATATTTTCTGACTTTAAATAATCTATAAAGCGTTGATAAGCTGTAAAAATTTGATCTTCAAAAATGTAACTTCAGTGTCAATTGGTAAAATCTGTCTTCTTAATTCCTGTTCTTGGATTGTTCTTTCACCATAATAGCGTTTTCTTTTTCTTAATCATATTGAATATTGCTGCCAAATCTGTTCTGTTGCTTCTGCTGTGTATTTAAAGATTCTTTATAAAGTATAAATAAGAATCTGCAATTTGAATGGTCATGACCGAGCATCTCGGTTTTTAGTCACTTTCCTTTTACATCAACGCTTTTCATTTGCCGAATTTAGAAATAATCAAACATAGGTTCTTGATGCGTGATAAGTCCCGTTGGGTAACTGCCGCCATGGCTCAGAGGTTTAAAGCACTGGTCTCGTAATCCAGGGATCGTGAGTTCGAATCTCGCTGGTAGCAATCACCTTTTTTTTCAAAGCTACAAATATTTTCGTTCTATTTATACTCATGAAACAACCGAAATATATATATATATATATATATATATATATATATATATATATATATATATATATATATATATATATATATATATATATATATATATATATATATATATATATATATATATATATATATATATATATATAACATTGCTGTAGTTGTATTTGAAGCAAAGTAGACGAGGAAAGTTATTTCTGTTTTTGAAAAATGCATTTTGGGCATCTCGTCACACCGATTTCATTTCGTTGCTTAGAAATAAAGAGTTATTGGCCTTGATGCAGGAGAAGAAAGGGCGGATCGATGCCACCATAGCTCAGTGGTTTCAAGCACGGGTCTCGTAAACCAGAGGGCGTTAGATGGTATATTTCTGGTAGCTTTTATATTCTTCTAAGCTGCAAATACACATTACTTTCTTTCTACTCAGTAGACTCAATAAATATAATTCATATATATATATATATATATATATATATATATATATATATATATATATATATATATATATATATGTGTGTGTGTGTGTGTGTGTGTGTGTGTGTGTGCACATAAGGCAAAGAGGACGCTGAGATTTTAATTTATCTCTTTTTTTAATATTAGGTTGTTTTTTTATTAAATATCTCACATTTTAATAACAGAATATCAGTCAATATTGGTGAAATGTTTTAAGAACCTGGACAGAGATTTTCATGAAATTCTTCTTGATATATTTATTTTCTTACATATATCATTTACCTACATTTGCAATTGAGTATATTTCAAATATATATATATATATATATATTCAGACTCAATGAATTACTTAATTATAATTATCTAATCCTCCTCACAATTTCTATCATGTGTATATCATTGCTTGATCCGGCTTCTAATGCTTCAGTTTGAGCGGCTTGGTGACAGTCGTGGCTCCGAGTGGCATAGTCCTGTGGTTACAGAGAATTTCAGTTGAGTTCCACCATGGAATATGTGAGCGAGCGGCGCTATATTGAGGCTGATTTGCTACCTCTTCGTCATCGAGACCCGTTAGAACAGTTGGTATGACGTTTGCTTGATAATTCAGGTGTCCAATTCTCGGTAGTGGATTCGCACGGTTGATGAGTCCCAAATATTGGACGAAACGGCCGTCCAATGCTTTCTGCATTCTGTTGATGTTTTTTTCAGATTCAATGAATTACTTAATTATAATTTACAAATCCTCCTAACAATTTCTATCATGTATGTATGTATGTATATATATATATATATATATATATATATATATAAGTAAGGGCGCCCTGACGATACGCGTAGGTGAATCCTAGGTCGGTTACTCTGGCATTTTAGGTTTACTTACTTATTTTGCTCTACTTAGCGTATTGAGTACTTTATTTAGTTATTTTTCTTTACTGGTGGGAGTTTTTTTTCTTGGGACTCTGAACTTAGATTCTAGACGATTATTTTCGCCGGAAGTACATGTTCTTAGTTCTTTCTTTTTTTTCCTTGGGTATTGGTTTGTTCTTTCACAAGCCAAAACAACTAAGGTTTTACCGGTCGAGTATAATTACTTATATTTATAAGTTTATTAGTGTTACATACATACATACATATATACATACATACATATATCTATCTCTCTCTCTCTCTATATATATATATATATATACATATATATACATACATATATATATATATATATATATATATATATGTGATATTAGTGGTAAATATACACATACATATGCAATCATATATCTAAAATATATAAATATATATACATTCATACATACACATACATATATATATGTATAAAAAATAATTCCAAGAGGATAGAATCCAGGTAGAACTCCAGGACAGAGTAATAATATAATAAAAAGGCTTAAACACTAATATTCCATGGTCATAATTTATTCCATTGGAATCGTAAATATGATCCAATGATGGTTCGTATGAATAGAATATGTATTCTTTGTAAGAAATCAGTTTTTAGTTCAGGATTTGGGTTTATTTTGATTCACGGCTTATCAAACTCTATGGGTTATATAATGCCGACGAGACTTTTAGGATAGGTTCGTTTGAATAGAATATGTATCATTTATAAGAAATCAGTTTGCAGAACAGGGTTTGGGTTTATTTTGTTTTACGGCTTATCAACTTCAATGGGTTATATAATGCCGACGAGATATTTAGGGTAGGTTCGTATGAATAGAATGTGTATTCTTTGTAAGAAATCAGTTTCTAAATCTGCGTGTGGGTTTATTTTGTTTTACGGCTTATCAACCTCAATGGGTTATTTAAGGCCGACGAGATTTTTAGGATAGGTTCGTATAAAAAAATATGTATTCTTTGTAAGAAAAGAGTTTTTCAGATCAGTTGTCACTGACGTATTTTTGTAAAAACGGTTTTTGTCGACAGTCAAATGTATTGCTGGTAATCTTTTTTTTCACAAATGGCAATTTTTTTCTTTTAAAAAAAATGTATTGTTGGCACTTTTACTATAAAATGTATTTTTATACTTTCTTATTGTTTTCGACGCAGTTTGGGTGTTAACTATTTTCTCATAGCTGGGACCTTAACAGGTGCTACCATCTCTTGTCAGGGTGGACCTGGGAACAACAGCAATTAAGATTGAAGTTACGATTGGAACAAAAACGAATATTTCTTCAAAACGTGATATTCAGTGCGGGTAGATTCCGTTGAAACTGTTTTTGTTTTTTTTTAAATTTCTGGCCATAATTTTAATCTCTTGTCGTTTGCTTAATAAACAGAATTCAGCAAGAATTAAGCCGACGTTGGCGTTTAAACTGATAAGAGATTTAGGTTAGAAGATCGCTAAAGTCTCGAGATAAAAGAGCATGTGTTAAGGCACATTGTTCATGAATACGATTATTAATTATTGTGACGTGAGACACAAATGCCTCGGTGAGAGCGATTAATGGATTTTCATTCACATGCATTTTGTCAAACAAGGGCCTGTTAGGATAGGCGATAAAAAAAATCAAGGACAAGAACACGGCGTTATGTAAAACAAATATCGAGGGTTCTTAGAATGAGAAGGATTGCTCGAGGCGTGGTGTGCGGTTGGTGTAATAGAGAGCAGCGCAGAATTGGAAACCGGAGAGTCGAGTTTCAATTCCTGTCAGGTTCATTATATTCTATATTCACTTACTCGCAAAGACCATTGGGAAAGGTATGAATCAACCTCTTCACCCCCCGCCAGGCAGGTATGAGTTAGTTAGGACTTGTACCAGTAAGTTATTATTATATCCAAAAACAAATTTAAATCTAAAAACTATTTTACGGCTTTAAATAACCCGAAAAAATGTTGGTAAACCGTAAAAAATAAACAATTCAATCAATCGAATAAGTAACAGCTAAGCCCGTGGTTGTTAATTAGGCTTAGAATCACACGAGAGGAACGAGTGGGTACTCAGTTAGGATCAAATTTACTTCATTCTCTCCTTCTGCTGAGACGATTCTTCTAGTAGTTATTTTAACTTTGTCCCCCGCAATCAATTTGATAAATGTTTTAAAAAAAGGGCAATTAATTAATAATAATAAAAAAATATATATTAACCCTAGAACACTAACCCTCATATAAATCTTTATTTAAAATATTTTACCTGCAGGCACTTCAAACTTTGTACTTTGAGTTAACATTAATAGGAACTGAAAAATATTATTTAGATAAGAAAATCAGGTACTGAAAATTGTAATTAAAAATAGGAATATTTGCGCTGGGTACTATATACCCATGGTTAGTGTTCTTGGGTTAAAAAAAGAAAAGGTCATTTAATAGTAAATAAAAGGTCAGAGTTTTATCGGCGAATGTAGAAGTATAGAGTTGAAGTAGATTTTAGAAGGAATCGGAAAGCCAATCCTAAACAGTGAACAGGGGATAAGAATCTAATCCTGTTGAAAAGACCACAGAGGAGGGTGAACTGGACGATAGGTGAAACTATCCACTGCTATTGAGAAAAGAAAAGGTCATTCAATAGTAAATAAAAGGTCAGAGTTTTAGACGGCGAATGTTGAAGTATAGAGCTGAAGTAGATTTTAGAAGGAATCGGAAAGCCAATCCTAAACAGTGAACAGGGGATAAGAGTCTACTCCTGTTCAAAAGACCATAGAGGAGGGTGAACTGGACGATAGGTGAAACTATCTCCTCCTATTAACCCTAGAACACTAAACATCAATTAAAGTTACACCACTACTAACCATGGGTATATCATACCTGATTTTGAAAATATAAAAAAAAAAACAAAAAAAAAAACATTAAATATAAATCTTTATTTGAAATATTTTACATGCAGGCACTTCAAACTTTGTACTTTGAGTTAAAATTAATAGGAACTGAAAAGCATATTATTTAGGTAAGAAAATCAGGTACTGAAAATTGTGATTAAAAACAGGAAAATTTGCGCTGGGTACTATATTCCCATGGTTAGTGTACTTGGGTTAATATTTGACAAAAAGAAATGCGGCCTAAAGAATAAGAATAAAATTAAAATATCTAAACTCCTATCTGGTGAGCTTAATCGAGCGTATTGCAAAACATCAGTGGGGCCCCAGTTAGGGTCAAACTTATTTCATTCTACCCCACCGTGTCTTTTCTACGATCTTAACCGATTTAAGTCGAGGGCCAACCGCTAACTTTCCGACATAAATGTGCAGGCCTGGCACGTCCCCATCGTCCCCGAAACTTTGATACAGGTCCTCACCCCTCTACTACATGACGATTTCGAAGTTTCCGACCTGGAGGTCACAGATCCTTGACAGTAAAATTGGGTGGGCCGGCAGCGTATTTTTAAATTACAAAAATCAGGGAGTTGCCCAGTTTAATCAAAATTTCAGTATATATTTATTATTTACTTTTTTTTTTTATAATTTTTTATTTATTTAGAATATCTGAAAAAATGTTAATTCTATTTGTAATATCCACCAATATTTTCTGGACTAGATTTAATTCCAAAAAATTCTTTAAGTTGCAATTGTTTTTTACATTTAAAGATTAATCGCCGACGCATCTCCGCTGGAAAACAAAAAAGTTTTACAAAGATTCCAACACAACACAAACGGGATTGTCTTAAAAACACGCTTTATAAACAGTATTTAAGTTTTGGGGAAAATCTTTCATGTGTTGAAAACTTTAAATATTTTTAGTTTTTTAAGCGATCCTTTTCTCGGTTTTACCTTTCTAGAAATGTAAAAAACAGGGACTATAAATTTGATTTTAATTAATTTTACCGAGATATATGACCCTCTTAATTGATTGAAAAGAACTGTTCAGAAAGAAAATTACTATTTAAAAAACTTCTGTCCCCCTCCCCAGTAGGCAATGGCCCCCGGCGCGGTTGAACGATTCGGGGTAGTAAGCACCGGCCTTCTCGATTATTATAGTTGATCACTGACAATATAACTTGGGTAGAAAATCAAAAACGCTGCTGAAACTAGACCTTTTGAGAATGTAACCTAAGTTTTAAAATAATTAAAATGGTGGATGGGCATAAAACAGTGTCGAAAAAAAATGGCAAAGGTCACAACGGGGCCACCCAAAACGTCCCCAACTCCCGTCGGAAGTTTCGCCGGCCCTGTAGATGAGTTCACCTATCGTCCTGTCCACACTCCTCCCCGGTCTTTTGAATAGGGCTAGAGGTTGATCGCTTGTTTCCTGTTAAGGATTGGGTTGTCTGGTCTCTCGTAACTTCTGTTCGAAGTCCATTTTGGTCAAAAATGGATCTTACTACGAAAACTGATGTTTAGTGCTGGTCACCTCTTACCAATAGGAAACAATTTATCTTATCGCAAATTTAATCTCTCGCTTTTTGCCCAGTAATCAAATCCGGATAAATATTTGTAAAGAAGTTAATGCTCTCTAGATTAAATAAAAGTGCTCTGAAGATAATGAATCATTTGTTAATGGTCTCAAGATAACAGACCATTTGTTAAGACACATTGTTCATGAATACGATTATTAATTATTCTGAAGTGCGATCCAAATGCCTCGGTGAGAGCGTTTAAGATCTTTGCTTTCATTTCCATCCAAACAAGATCCTCTGTTACCTTGTCGAACAGGATCCTCTTAGGATACGCGATAAAAAGACGAGGCCACAAACACAGAGTTCGTCAAAGTAGATGTGGGAGTTTTTAGAATAAGTCTGCTTTGGGCAACATCACGTTGAAATACCGGTTCTCGTACGTACCGAAGGTAAACCGGTGAGTACCCAGAACCTAGATGGTTGACCGTTTGGGAATAACAGGTGCTGTTCGCTCGGATGCGTGGGTGGTATAAAGGATAACCGCTCGGAAATGTTAAATGGAGAGCCGGGTTCCAATTTCGGTTGGGTTCGTCATATTCATTTATAAATACAGGGTGTCCATAAAGTTCGCGTGCACATTAAAAAAATTATAACTTTATTTGTATTTGCCATAGACATAATCTGTAAAAAATGTTATAAAGTTTAATGTAGCTAGTTTTAAGTATAGCTAAAATAACTAATTTGATTTCAGGCATTACCGTAAATCAGTTGGCAAATGTTTTCCGCGAACTGCAAAATCGTATTACCCTTTGTATTGCTAATGATGGAGGACATGTGGAAACTTAAATAAAATTTCAATAAAACCTTAAAAAATATTGATTTACTTCTTTCTAATCCTTTTTACAAATTATTTCTATCGCAAATACAAATAAAGTTATAATTTTTTACGACATTTTTAGGATAGATTCGTATGAATAGAATATGTATTCTTTGGTTTAGATTGGTTTGGTTTATTTTGTTTTACGGCATATCAACCTCAATGGGTTATTTAATGCTGACAACATTTTTAGGATAGATTCGTATGAATAGAATATGCATTATTTGGTTTAGATTGGTTTGGTTTATTTTATTTTACGGCATATCAACCTCAATGGGTTATTTAATGCTGACAACATTTTTAGGATAGATTCGTATGAATAGAATATGCATTATTTGGTTTAGATTGGTTTGGTTTATTTTGTTTTACTGCACATCAACCTCAATGAGTTATTTAATGCCGATAAAATTTCGTATTGCAGGTAATATTTTGTTTTGTCAAAAATCTGTTTCTGGTAATATTTTGCCTTCAAAATTGTAATGCTGGTAATAGTTTTTTCAAAAGAGTATTGTTGGTAATAGTTAACTATTTGCACATAGCTGGGACCCTAAGAGGTGCTACTACCCTGGGTCAGGGTGCACTTGAGAACACCAGCAATTAAGAGGTGGTTCCACACTCCTCAAAACCTCCTAATAGCTACATTACAATCTGCAGGGATTACCATGTCTGTAAGAAATTTTATGTAGTCTCTGAACACGATGTCCTGGCGATTAGCTTTGATTGTTCTGTCTCTGTATTTTTATTATTATTATCATTATTATTATTATTATTATTATCATTATTATTATTATCATTATTATTATTATTAATAATAATAATAATAATAATAATAATAATAATAATAATAATAATAATTGGGTAATGTTCCTCGTCGGCGGTTTTAAATAGTCCATCTTTGGCGAGGAACAGAACAGTTTTTTATTATTATTATTATTATTATTATTATTATTATTATTATTATTGTTGTTGTTGTTGTTGTTATTATTTCCTTTGATTTCTGTTGTATAGACATTTTTTCCGGGTCCCAACCTGAGACCTAAGGTTAGAAATGGCTTCATGACATTATTATTATTATTATTATCATCAGCATCATCATCATCATCATCATTATTATTATTATTATTATTATTATTATTATTATTATTATTATTATTGTTTTTATTTTCTTTGATATCTGGCGTTTACACATTTCTTTCCGGGTCCCGCCCAGGGACCTAAGGTTAGAAATGGTATCATGACACTTTCCACTACAAAAAAAAAAAAAAAAAATTTACATAGATAAAACCCTTCGTAAAGTGTGTGCTGTACTTGTCAGAATAATTTTTGTATCTCTTTGAGGCATGGACTTCCAGGTATCCCTTCAATTAGTCTACTGGAATCTTTTCCAACCAATCCATTTATTATTATTATTATTATTATTATTATTATTATTATTATTATTATTAATCATATTATTATTATTTGTATTATTATTTCATTTTATTTCTCTAGTATACACATTTCCTTCCGGTTCCCAACCAGAGACCTAAGGTCAGAAATGGCAACATGACATTATTATTATTATTATTATTATTATTATTATTATTATTATTATTATTATTATTATTTCTTTTATTTGTTTCTTAATTTATATATTAAGAAAACTTTTATGAAAATCTATGTCCAGGTTTTTAAAACATTTCACCTTTCATGGCAGATCTGTTATCACAACGTGAGATATTTAATAAGAAAAACGATAAAAAGAAACTAAACGAAAAACAACGAAGTGAAATCGTCGTGACTAGATCCCCAGAATGCATATTTATTAAAAAGAATAATTTAAAATTTAAGCGTCGCCATCGTTTTATGTGCAATCACATCAATGTTTGATGTATATAAATTTTTTCGGGCGACTTGTGGGTATAAATAGAAAAAATGAGTACTTGCGGGTTAGAAAAATACAAAGACTACCAGAGATATTCGAACACGTGACCTCTGTTTTACGAGACCAGAACTCGAAACCACTGAGCTACGGTGACAACAGAGTACCACCCACTTCTTGCTTATAAAATCCTATGACTGATTATTTCTAAATTAAGTAAAAGAAAAAGGCGATTAAAATTTTTCTTGCAGTACTTTTATTTGTTATTGAAGTAAACAAATCTGAGTAAATGTTTGTGAAAAAAATGCTGCCAACATTGAGGTTTGAAAATATAACATCTACGCACACCATGAAAATGGCTAATAAATTACTCCATAGCGATTGGGACTTATATATATATATATATATATATATATATATATATATATATATATATATATATATATATATATATATATATAAAATAGATAAACAAATAAAATCATTAGTTTAATAAAAGTCTTAAAAGCTTAGCCCAATCATTAAACAGAAAACCCCTTTGTGAAGTCGTCAAAAAAAACCCAAAACAAATTGTAGTTCAGTACAACACGTTTGTATAAGAAATAGCCATTTGAATAAACAAATAAATAAAGATATTAACAGATAGATAATAATAAAACAGAATCCTCTCAACACTTAACGACCTGCCGGCACGCCATAAAATACCTTTCGCTTTAAACTAACTAGACGGTGACCGCCACCATCAGATTTGAAATAGAGACCCCACCATAAACTGACATAAACTTTCCGAAGGTGATTGGTCTGCAGATAAGAATTAACTCTCCGACCACCTAACCAATATGGCCGCCCCCAGCCTTTCCCATAGTAATTAATGTTGCAAAAGACCATACTTATAAACACGCGTAAACCACAAGATAGCTTATTCCAAAATTTTCGCTTGAAGATGAAACGGGACTCGATACTCGATAATTCAACTTAATTTCAATAATCATATTGAGGGTTTCGGCTCTCGTTTTTGAAGCATGAGAATTATGTAGCGAAGGAATCATGTTTTTTTAAAAAAAGATTATTATTATTATATATATATATATATATATATATATATATATATACACTTGAAATATACTTATTTACAAAAGTTGGAAAATTAAATGTATCAGAAAATAAATATATCAAGAAGAATTTCATGAAAATCTATGTTCAAATTCTTAGGACATTTCACCTTTCTTGGTAGATCTTTTATTATCACAATGAAGAGATATTTAATCAAAAAATGATAAAAACAAAACAAACAAAAAGCAACGAAGGGAAATGGGTAAGACTAAATACCCAAAATGCATAAAAAAGAATTTACTTAAGCCATTAAGCGTCTGCTTTGCTTCCTATGCAACCACATCGATGTCTAGTGGATATATATTTTGTTCGGTGTCTAGTGGGTATAAGTAGAACAAAAATGATTAAACTTTAGAAATATGGATATGCCACCAGCGAGATTCGAACTCGCGACAACGGATTTACGAGACCAGTGCTCTAAATCTCGGCAATGGCGTAACGAGATTTATAACGCATAAAAAAAAAACCTATGATTGATTATTTCTAAATTCGGCAAAAGAACACGTTGATGTTAAAAGAAAGTGACTAAAAACCGAGATGCATGGTCATGACCATGAAAATTGCAGATTCTTATTTGTATATTTATAAAATTTATAAATCTACAGCAGAAGAAACAGAACAAATATGGCGGCAATATTCAATATGATTAAAAAAAAGAAAACGCCATTATTGTGAAAGGACAATCAAAGAACAGGAATTAACTGGAATTGGAACTCGAATCTTCGATTAATATTTCCGAGCCATTATCCATTACACCATTCGCACATCCAAGCTTACATCACCCGGTATTCCCAAGCGGTCACCCATCTATGTTCTGGGTATTGACCGCAATCTCCAAAAATTTCGCTTGAAGATGAAACAGAGTTTTATACATTAATTCTATTTAATTTTAATAATTATATTGAAGTTTTTGGCTCTTGTTTTTGAAACATGAGAACTCTTATGTAGCGAAGGAATCATATTTTTTAAAAAATAATTATAATTTAGGCTTTACTTTTGTATTGAGCACTGTTTTTTAAAAATAAAAACAAAAATACTAAAGAACTTCGGATTATTTACCTGACGTGTTCTTTCCTATTTTTCTATATATTTGCAGCCACACACACACACACACGCATATATATATAGTTCGTTGTCAAGATTTTGGAATTCTCGTATACTTGTATTTTGATTTTGACAACTTAAACTCTTTAGCGTCTACTTTGCTTCAAATGCAATCAAATCCATGTCAGGTGGATATATATATATATATATATTTTTCGATATCTAGTGGGTAAAAGGAAAATATTTACTGCTTAGAAATAATGAGATGCCACCAGCGAGATTCGAACTCGCGACTCCTGGTTTACGAGACCAGTGCTCTAAACCTCTGAGCTATGGCGGCAGGTGCATAAAATGAGCTATGGCGCATAAAAAACCCTTTTTACTGATTATTTCTAAAGTCGGCAAAAGAAAAGCGTTGATGTAAAAGGAAAGTGACTAAAAACCGAGATGCTCGGTCATGACCATTCAAATTGCAGATTCTTATTTATACTTTATAAAGAATCTTTAAATACACAGCAGAAGCAACAGAACAGATTTGGCAGCAATATTCAATATGATTAAGAAAAAGATAACGCCATTATGGTGAAAGAACAATCCAAGAACAGGATTTAAGAAGACAGATTTTACCAATTGAGACTGCATTGATATTTTTGAAACTTTGTCGGTTATTTAAAGTCAGAAAATATTTTTAGATAGCAAGATTTTTTGTTTTGTTTTTGGAGATAATAATGATTTTAGCGTTACAAGTCTTATTATTTAACCCATAGATGGGGAGAAGTGATGAATCCATACCCTTCCCACGGGTGATTGCGCATATGTGAATATAACGAACCCAACGGGAATTGGAACTCGACTCTTCGATTGATAATTCCGAGCCATTATCCATTACACCACCCGCACATCCATGCTTACATCACCTGGTATTCCCAAGTGGTTCTGGGTATTGACCAGTCTCAATGTTGTTTAACTTCGGTGACCATAGGTGAGCCGATGTTTCAACGTGATATGTCCGCAGTCCTTCTCATTCTAACTCTTTGTCTGCTTTATATAACGCTCGTGTTATTGTCCTTGTATTTTTTTTTATCGGATATCCTAAAAGGATCTTGTTTGACAAAATCTAGATACTGGCCAGGCTCGACGTTACTTAACGTCGGTAATCATATGGGAACCAATGTTTCAACGTGATGTGGCCGTAAATGAAACAATAATTCTTTCTCGTTCATAATAGCAGATTTCTTACGGTACCCCTTTTCCTAAAGACTTCCACCTTGCTCAAATGTTCTGCCTATGGTATTTCCACAATTATTATTATAAGCCACATCTCTTAAAGCTCGCCAGGTCAGTGGCTCGACGCTTTCCTCTAGGTTCCTTGCTCTCAATATGCCCCGTGAGGTTTCACTTTTCAAAGACTTCCTTTCTCATTTTGTGACCAAGGAACTTTAGCTCCCTTTGAAGTAGAATTGTTCTTTCTGTTTCCATTTTCTTTACGACTTCCTTGTTTTCTTACTCGACCCGTCCACGGGAAATATCCAAAGTATATCAATCTGAATATGAAAACTTAGTTATCTTCAAAAACACGAACGCTTTCTGACCGTTAGAAATAATCCAATATGTACATTTGAGATTTTATATATATCTATATATATCTATCTATCTATCTATATATATATATATATATATATATATATATATATATATATATTACAAAGAGTCAATCATACCTTGAATCAATCAGCAATATGAACGCGATTATTGGCGAAATCACTTCGCTAGTAGACATAAACATAAGCATTATACTACTTATAATCCTCTGAATGATGAGATCCTCATAAATAAATAAAATGAATATGGTGTATTTTTTATTTCTGCTAGTACTTTTGAACGCTTCGCGCAATTCATCATCAGGCTTTATTTTCCATCAGAATCAAAACTGGGAGACGATTTAAATGTGTTTATCCAACCGAAAGATGAGCTATTTGTTAACGGTTATATGGTGCTGGAGCGTACAAATCGCGACGCTAAATTTAAAATATTTAAAGTGAGAATCTTTTTATGTATTTTGTAATTTGGAAAATCCACGTATTTTTTTTATAAGTGTTTTTCAGTTAATATGATATGAACTAAGTAGATAGTTCAAGTAAAAGAGTGATATGTCTTACTTAGTAGTTTTTTTTTTCCTCAGGAATTCTTTACTGCTGGATCAATTGTTTTTTATGAACATAACAAAATAGGCAGCATATATTTACATTACAAAGAGTCAATCATACCTTGAATCAATCAGCAATAATCGCATTCATAATTCTGATTGATTCAAGGCATGATTGACTCTTTGTAATGTAAATATATGCTGCCGATTTTATTATATATATGTGTGTGTGTGTGTAAATGTCTTGTTGCTTTGAAGAACCGGCCTCTGTTCAAAGTCCATTTTCGAGACAAGAAAAAATGAACGTTATTTCGAAAACTGATAGCGAAAGATTGACGTCTTTATTATACGGGAAAACTGTTGAAACAATTATTCTTGTCGTAATTTTAACTTTGTTCCACGTAAGCTAGTCGGAGTAAATATATGTGAAAAAATGCTGCCAACATTTAGATCTGAAATTATAACATCTACGTACACCATAAAAATGGCTAATAAATTACTCCATACCGATTGGGACCTTATATATATATATATATATATATATATATATATATATATATATATATATATATATATATATATATTTCATGAAAATCTCTGTTCAGGTTCTTAGAAAATTTTACCTTTATTACATATAATCAAGAAATAATCAACTTAAAATTTCTCTGTGGCCATTACTTAACGGGCAATCACATTATTGTCTGGTGGATATAAAAAGCAAAGACTTAGTGAGCATTTGCAGCTCAGAAAGAAGCAAATGGCTTCAGGGACATTCGAACTCACGACTACTGGTTTATGAGACCAGTGCCCTAGACCTCTGATCAATGGCGGCATGGGCACGGGTGGACTCTTCTTCCGAATAAAATCGTATGAATAATTATTTATAAATTTAGTAAAAGTAAAAAGATTTTATGATTTTTACAAAAATACAATAATAATAATAATATCAATAATAATGATGATGATGATAATAATAATAATAATAATGATATACGCTCACACACTCACAGACACACACACACACACACGCACACACACACACATATATATATATATATATATATATATATATATATATATATATATATATATATATATATATATATATATATATATATATATATATGTACCGACAGCTAGCTTCCGCATATTGGCGCATAGCTCTGCGATCGAAATCGACCGTCTCTGATGAAAATCAGCATTTTATCATTTTCACCCAATGCGAGATCTGATGCCGCTCCAAAACTATTGATATTAGCGCAAGCCAGAGACGATGCATGCCCAAGGCAGTAACACTCGTTTGAAAGCGGGCTGAGCTGTTGTCAAGCTGGCTTGAGCAATTTTATTCACGGTATTGCAGATAAACAGACTTTAAACTGCACTGAAAAATACATATGCTTCTTCTTATTTCGACATCTTTCATTTTATATATTATTATATTATTATTATATATTATTATATTATTATTATATATTATTATATATTATTATATTATTATATATTATTATATTATTATTATATATTATTATATTATATTATTATATATTATTATATTATTATTATATTATTATCATATTATTATTATATATTATTATATTATTATAATATTAATATTATATATTATTATATTATTATTATATATTATTATATTATTATATATTATTATATTATTGTTATATATTATTATATTACTATATTATTATTATATATTATTATATTATTATTATATATTTTTATATTATTATTATATATTGTTATATTATTATATATTATTATATTATTTTATTATTATATATTATTATTATATATTATTATATTATTATTATATATTATATTATTATTATATATTGTTATATTATTATATATTATTATATTATTATTTATATTGTTATATTATTATTATATATTATTATATTATTATTATATTATTATTATATATTATTATATTATATATTATATATTATTATTATATATTGTTATATTATTATATATTATTATATTATTTTATTATTATTATATATTATTATTATATATTATTATATTATTATTATATATTATTATTATTATATATTATTATATTATTATTATATATTGTTATATTATTATTATATATTATTATATTATTATTTATATTGTTATATTATTATAATATATTATTATATTATTATATTATTATTATTATATTATTATTATATATTATTATATTATATATTATATATTATTATATTATTATTATATATTGTTATATTATTATATATTATTATATTATTTTATTATTATTATATATTATTATTATGTATTATTATATTATTATTATATATTATTATATTATTATTATATATTATTATATTATTATTATATATTGTTATATTATTATATATTATTATATTATTATTTATATTGTTATATTATTATTATATATTATTATATTATTATTATATATTATTATTATATATTATTTTATTATTATATATTATTATATATTATATAGCGAGAGCGAACATAACGTGGTGTAACTTGTAACTGTGAAGATACGGTCTGTATTCAAAGTCCATTTCGAAATAAGAAAAAAATGAACATTATTTCGAAAACTGATAGTCAATGATTGTTGTCTTTGTTTTGTGGGAAAACAGGTCTTCTCTTATCAAAAGCAACGAAGTGAAATCGGTGTGACTAGATCCCCCAAATCCATATTTAAAAACAGAAATAATTTATAATTTCATCGTCGCCATTGCTTTACGTGCAATCATATCAATATCTGGTGGATATATAATTTTTCGGATGACTTCAGGGTATAATTAGGAAAAAAAATGCGTATTTGCAAGTTAGAAAAAAATGCTTGCCACCAGCGAGATTCGAACACGCGAACCCTGATTTACGAGACCAGTGCTCTAAACCACAGAGCTACGGTGACGGATATGGCATGATACTTCTTGCGCATAAAAACTGATGACTGATTATTTCTAAATTAAGTAAAATTAAAAAGCGTTTAAAATTTTGATTCAGAAAAGGTTTCACGCTCATCTTACTCTTCTAGGCCAAAAGTACAACGTTCTGTTTCTTCTTCATCTTAAAGGAGGATGGCCAGCACTCGTTGCAATACAGGAGATTAGATAATACGAGGGTCATTCAATAAATAAGGTGAATTTTTCGGTATAAGGACTTCTAATACAGATAGAAGCTTACTTTCTTTTTTCAACGTAGTCTCCCAGCACTGTCACACACTTTTCCCATCTGTGCACAAGCTTTCGTGTTCCCTCAGCGTAAAAATATTTGGACTGATGTCTCAGCCAGTCGCTCACAACACTTTTGACTTCATCGTCACTTTTAAACTTCGTGCCTCTCGTGAACGCTTTCAAGGGACCAAACAGGTGAAAGTCTGAAGGGGCAAGGTCTGGGCTGTAAGGGGGATGATGGAGCAGTTCCCAGCCCAGCTCGTTGATGGTCTGCACCGTTTGGGATACTGTGTGAGGCCTTGCGTTGTCATGATGCAAGATGACTCCTTCTGACTGATGATCCCAACGGATAAGCTCAAAGTCCTTGCATTGTCATCCACTGTCACCATTCTGTCAGACTGAATGAGGTCATTGACTGATTCGATCACCTCAGGAGACCTCACTTCTGTACGCCTCCCAGGCCTGTCTTCATCCTCAACACTGCTCCGTCCGTCTTTAAACAATTTAGCCCACTTGTAGAATTATGAATTTCAACTGGTTTGCACCCTTCAGCAACGAAAAATTTGATAACTGACCGCTGTTCAATCCTGGAGCATGTTTCTTGGTCGGCCATCTTTGTTAAACGCCAAAACTCTCAAAGCTTTTTTTTAATCTGCAAAAGAAATTAAATTCATGTGAAAAAGAAGTAAAACAAAATAAAATAAAAAAGAGTAAGCTTCTATCTGTATTAGAAGTCCTTATACCGAAAAATTCAACTTATTTATTGAATGACCCTCGTACATAGCAGATGAGCACCCATTTATTTGGTTTTAACGAAAATTTCCTATCGCCAAAGGCTTTGTTTCCGAAAGGCATCTTCCTCTATTTCTATACGTTGAAGCTGGCCATTACTGTCCCCCCCAATTAATCTGATTGGCTTTTTTTTTGGATCACGATTGATGACTTACGCTTCGTACTGAATGTAAGAAACATGTAATTTTTTAAAATTTAATCATTTCACGCCAAGCAAGGCAATAAAGCCACTATGGCTTAAGGTGGTACTGAGTGTGAGAGAATATGAGAAAGAAAAATAAACACTATTATGGAGAGAGAACAATAAAAGAACAGGAATTAAGAAGTCAGAAAATAATGATTGACATTGCATTTAAATTTAAATGTTTGAAGTTCAAATGATAATGTCTTGTCACCAATCTAGTCCTACGCTTAAATTCATACAGTCCCAAAATATTTCATGAAGGCCCCAAAATAATTACCAACAAAGTATTTATAGAAAAGGCGCAAGGAAGTGACTAAAGCCGAGATGTAAGGTCAGTACCAATAACATGTCAGATATTTTTTTATTCGTTTATTTTATAAAGAATTTCTAAATACATAGCAGAAGCACTACACCAGATGTGATAGCAATATTCTGTACTGGGCGAATGGTAGACTTATAAACATGTAAGTTAAATTGTGGTGAGAATCATTATATATAAGTGAGTGTGTTTGAGAGAGAGAGAGAGAGAGGGGGGGCGAGTGTGTGTGTGCAAGTATAAGTAGATAACTTTGAAAAAATGTTGCAATCACTGCTATGCTTGTTTTATACGACCAGCGCTCTAAACCACTGAGCAATGAAGGCAGGCGCAAAAATGTAAAAACTGGCTGAAAAACCTATGACTGGTTATTTCTAAATGTGGCTAAAAAAAGCGTTGATAATTTTGATTAAGTAAATATTTTCCTACACACCATTGTGTTGACCGCAAATGCAGATTCTATGAGGAAGATCCAGAAACATTTGTCCATATTGTGTCCGTTTTCACGGTGTTAGCACCAAACGAATATCAATCTCGGCATGATAGAGTGGGCCAATATCTGCACAGAAACATTTCAGATTCGTCTTTTATTCGTTTATTTTATAAAGAATCTCTAAATACATAGCAGAAGCACTAGACGAGATGTGGTAGGAATATTCAATACTTGGATGAATGGTAGACGTAAAAACGTGTAAGTGAAATTGTGGCGAGGACAGTTATATATATAAGTGAGTGTGTTTGTGTTTGAGAGAGATATAGAGAGTGTTTGAGTGTTTGTGTGTGTGTGGATGTGCAAGCATATGTACAAAAAATAACTTTAAAAAAAATGTCACCACTGAGATTCACACTAGCGATGTCTGCTTTACGAGAGCAGCTCTCTCAACCACTGAGCTATGATGGCAGACGTGTAATTGATTAATCTGACTTAAAAATACTATGATTATTTCTAAATTCGATTAAAGAAAAGCGTTGATAATTTTGATTAAGATAAGATTTTTTTCACACATCAATGTGTTGACCCGAAATGCAGATTTTGTGGTGAAGAGCATATTGTGTCCATTTGCACGGTGTTAGCATCAACTGGATATCAATCTCGGTATGATAGAGTGGGCCAATATCTGCACTGGAAAATATGTAACTGCGACCAGAAGGAAGCTATAAGAAATTGGTATGAAAATCATCCAGACTCTGGTACGGAGATATAACCTGTAAAAACTTTATGGTTTTTTTACGGTACACACAGACAGATCAATCAAAGGTAATCGCCCAGACACTGTCGTCAAAGACCACAAAAACAGAATCTGCCTTTTTATTGGCAAAGTAATCCCTGGACATTGTAATGTACCCTTAAAGATCTAAAAAAAAAACTATCAAAATAGAAGGATCTTGAAGTGGAAATTTAAAAAATGCTTCACATAAGGACATGAATAATTCCAGTTGTAGTTGGCGCTCTTCGACTGACTGGAAAAGTTTCCGATAGACTCGATGGAGGAATTCCTGATAGCCCAGGCATTAAAAAGTACAAAATTTGTACAGTTGATCCATTACGAAGAGCTTTATCCATGTAAAACTTGTGTCATCTTTTTTTATTTTCTTTTTACAAGAGCGACCAGTTGAAAATATGACGCTATATAGATAAATAAATAAATAAACTAATAATTTCAAAGCAACGACAAACTCGTGTATACGAGACGCAGAAGCGAAAAACGCGTCGCAGCTCGTGACGTCACACATGACAACATAGAGTGAAAACGAGAAGCATTAATTATTGGTAGCCGTTGGTATAAAACAATGGCTTCTGTTATCAATTTTCATGCAACAAAAACAGACTATCATTATTGTTTCGTCCGTGTGTTGTTTGATATATTGAAATGTAATTGTCATCTTTGGTAGTGGCTTATATAAGCCGAAAGCTTACATTGGATTTTAAAACATTTATCAATATGGTGATTTCCTTTCGTCTTTCAATGATAATGTTATTAAGCTTATCAGACAATATGAAAGGAACTTACTTCAAATAAATAGAAAAAACTTGTCTATATTATTTAATGAAACATGCATCAATGAAAAATTGCTGCCTAAATATACGCAATATATATATATATATATATATATATATGTGTGTGTGTATGTGTGTGTGTGTGTGTGTATATATATATATATATATATATATATATATATATATATATATATATATATGTATGTATATGTATATATGTATATATGTATATATATATATATATATATATATATATATTTGGGTGTCTAGTGGATATAAGGAGAACGAAAATAACGATTCGGCCTGATTCCAAATGGTATGATATGTTGGGCTACGGCCTCTAAGAATAAAGTTGAAAAAGTGTGACACACTGACATTCGTATTTATTTTATAGGTTTATCAATTATTTTCTATTACCGTATTTAGAAATTATGAGTCTCCCCTTTTTTCCTCTATATTATACTCACGCGCACATCAATTATAAAAATTATCAGTCATAGCTTTTTATACGACGAAGAATCGAAATAGCGTCCGCATCCATAGCTCAGTGGTTAACAGCACTGGTCTCGTAAACCAAATGTCGTGAATTCAAATCTCACTAGTGGCAATTACTTCTTTCAGCTAATACACATTTTTATGAGTGAGATGCTGAAAATGATAGATAACCACTTCCTTTGCTCATTCGTTTATTTCAAGTGCATTTGTGTGTGTATATATATATATATATACATATATATATTTAATTTTCCCATATTTGTAAATAAGTATATTTCAAGTGAGCAAAAACCGGGAAAAACTACGCCTCTATAGCTCTGTGGTTTAGAGCACTGGTCTCGCAAACCAGGGGTCGTGAGTTCGAATCTCACTAGTTGCAATTACTTCTTTCAGCAAAAACACTTTTTTATGAGTGAGATGCTGAAAATGATAGATAACCACTTCCTTTGCTCATTCGTTTATTTCAAGTGGATTTGGGTGTGTGTATATATATATACATATATATATTTAATTTTCCGACATTTGTAAATAAGTATATTTCATGTGAGTAAAAATCAGGAAAACTTACGCCTCTGTAGCTCAGTGGTTTAGAGCACTGGTCTCGTAAACCAGAGGCGTGAGTTCGAATCTCACTAGTGGAAATTGATTCTGTCAGCTAATACACTTTTTTATGAGTGAGATGCTGACAATGATAGATAACCACTTCCTTTGCTCATTCGTTTATTTCAAGTGGATTTGTGTGTGTGTGTATATATATATATATTTAATTTTCCCACATTTGTAAATGAGTATATTTCAAGTGAATAAAACTGCGAAAAACAACGCCTCTATAGCTCAGTGGTTTAGAGCACTGGTCTCGTAAACCAGGGGTCGTGAGTTCGAATCACACTAGTGGCAATTACTTATTCCAGCAAATACACTATTTTATGAGTGAGATGCTGAAAATGATAGATAACCACTTCCTTTTCTCATTCGTTTATTTCAAGTGCATTTGTGTGTGTGTGTATATATATATACAGATATATATATTTAATTTTCCCACATTTGTAAATAAGTATATTTCATGTGAGCAAAAATCGGGAAAACCTACGCCTCTATAGCTCAGTGGTTAAGAGCACTGGTTTCGTAAACCAGCGGTCGTGAGTTTGAATCTCACTAGTGGCAATTACTTCTTTCAGCAAATACACTTTCTCATGAGTGAGATGCCGAAAATGAT
>OZ038479.1:124584052-124589052 GCA_964036315.1 Acanthosepion esculentum | reverse complement strand
GAGTGAGATGCTGAAAATGATAGATAACCACTTCCTTTGCTCATTCGTTTATTTCAAGTGCATTTGTGTGTGTATATATATATATACATATATATATATTTAATTATCCCACATTCGTAAATAAGTATATATCAAGTGAGCAAAAATCTGGAAAACCTGCGCCTCTATAGCTCAGTGGTTTAGAGCACTGGTCTCGTAAACCAGAGGTCGTGAGTTCGAATCTCACTAGTGGCAATTACTTATTTCGGCTAATACACCATTTTTATGAGTGAGATGCTGAAAATGATAGATAACCACTTCCTTTGCTCATTCGTTTATTTCAAGTGCATTTGTGTGTGTATATATATATTTAATTTTCCCACATTTGTAAATAAGTATATTTCAAGTGTGCAAAAATCAGGAAAACCAGCGCCTCTATAACTCAGTGGTTTAGAGCACTGGTCTCGTAAACCAGGGGTCGTGAGTTCGAATCTCACTAGTGGCAATTACTTCTTTCAGCAAATACACTTTCTCATGAGTGAGATGCTGAAAATGATAGATAACCACTTCCTTTGCTCATTCGTT
Organism: Acanthosepion esculentum; assembly: GCA_964036315.1. Lineage (NCBI taxonomy): Eukaryota > Metazoa > Mollusca > Cephalopoda > Sepiida > Sepiidae > Acanthosepion > Acanthosepion esculentum. The sequence continues at coordinate 124,588,488 of OZ038479.1, read as the reverse complement.
TATTTCAAGTGCATTTGTGTGTGTGTTTATATATATATATTTAATTTTCCCACATTTGTAAATAAGTATATTTCTAGCGAGCAAAAATCAGTGACATCTGCGCCTCTATAGCTCAGTAGTTTAGAGCACTGGTCTCGTAAACCTGGGGTCGTGAGTTCGAATCGCACTAGTGTCAATTAATTATTTCGGCTAATACACCATTTTTATGAGTGAGATGCTGAAAATGATAGATAACCACTTCCTTTGCTCATTCGTTTATTTCAAGTGGATTTGTGTGTATATACATATATATATATATATATTTAATTTTCCCACATTTGTAAATAAGTATATTTCAAGTGAGCAAAAATCAGGAAAAACTACGCCTCTATAGCTCAGTGGTTTAGAGCACTGGTCTCGTAAACCAGAGGTCGTGAGTTCGAATCTCACTAGTGGCAATTACTTATTTCGGCTAATACACCATTTTTATGAGTGAGATGCTGAAAATGATAGATAACCACTTCCTTTGCTCATTCGTTTATTTCAAGAAGATTTGTGTGTGTGTATATATATATATATATACATATATATATTTAATTATCCCACATTAGTAAATAAGTATATTTCAAGTGAGCAAAAGTCGGGAAAAAATACGCCTCTATAGCTCAGTGGTTTAGAGCACTGGTCTCGTAAACCAGGGGTCGTGAGTTCGAATCTCACTAGTGGCAATTACTTATTTCAGCAAATACACTTTCTCATGAGTGAGATGCTGAAAATGATAGATAACCACTTCCTTTGCTCATTCGTTTATTTCAAGTGCATTTGTGTGTGTATATATATATATATATTTAATTTTCCCACATTTGTAAATAAGTATATTTCAAGTGAGCAAAAATCAGGAAAAACTACGCCTCTATAGCTCAGTGGTTTAGCGCACTGGTCTCGTAAACCAGGGGTGGTGAGTACGAATCTCACTAGTGGCAATTACTTATTTCGGCTAATACACCATTTTTATGAGTGAGATGCTGAAAATGATAGATAACCACTTCCTTCGCTCATTCGTTTATTTCAAGTGCATTAGTGTGTGTGTATATATATATACATATATATATATTTAATTTTTCACACATTAGTAAATAAGTATATTTCAAGTGAGCAAAAATCAGGAAAAACTACGCCTCTATAGCTCAGTGGTTTAGAGCACTGGTCTCGTAAACCAGGGGTCGTGAGTTCGAATCTCACTAGTGGCAATTACTTATTTCGGCTAATACATCATTTTTATGAGTGAGATGCTGAAAATGATAGATAACCACTTCCTTTGCTCATTCGTTTATTTCAAGTGCATTTGTGTGTGTATATATATATATACATATATATATATTTAATTTTCCCACATTTGTAAATAAGTATATTTCAAGTGTGCAAAAATCAGGAAAACCTGCGCCTCTATAACTCAGTGGTTTAGAGCACTGGTCTCGTAAACCAGGGGTCGTGAGTTCGAATCTCACTAGTGGCAATTACTTATTTCAGCAAATACACTTTCTCATGAGTGAGATGCTGAAAATGATAGATAACCACTTCCTTTGCTCATTCGTTTATTTCAATTGCATTTGTGTGTATATATATATATATATATTTAATTTTCCCACTTTTATAAATAAGTATATTTCAAGTGAACAAAAATCAGGAAAACCGGCGCCTCTATAACTCAGTGGTTTAGAGCACTGGTCTCGTAAACCAGGGGTCGTGAGTTCGAATCTCACTAGTGGCAATTACTTATTTCGGCTAATACACCATTTTTATGAGTGAGATGCTGAAAATGATAGATAACCACTTCCTTTGCTCATTCGTTTATTTCAAGTGCATTTGTCTGTGTATATATATATATATAAATATATTTAATTTTCCCACATTTGTATATAAGTATATTTCATGTGAGCAAAATTCAGGGGCACCTGCGCCTCTATAGCTCAGTGGTTTAGAGCAATGGTCCCGTAAACCAGGGGTCGTGAGTTCGAATCACACTAGTGGCAATTACTTATTTCGCCTAATACACCATTTTTATGAGTGAGATGCTGAAAATGATAGATAACCACTTCCTTTGCTCATTCGTTTATTTCACGAAGATTTGTGTGTGTGTATATATATATATATACATATATATATTTAATTATCCCACATTAGTAAATAAGTATATTTCAAGTTAGCAAAAGTCGGGAAAAAATACGCCTCTATAGCTCAGTGGTTTAGAGCACTGGTCTCGTAAACCAGGGGTCGTGAGTTCGAATCACACTAGTGGCAATTACTTATTTCAGCAAATACACTTTCTCATGAGTGAGATGCTGAAAATGATAGATAACCACTTCCTTTGCTCATTCGTTTATTTCAATTGCATTTGTGAGTGTGTATATATATATATATTTAATTTTCCCACATTTGTAAATAAGTATATTTCAAGTGAACAAAAATCAGAAAAAACCGGCGCCTCTATAACTCAGTGGTTTAGAGCACTGGTCTCGTAAACCAGGGGTCGTGAGTTCGAATTTCACTAGTGGCAATTCCTTCTTTCAGCAAATACAACATTTTTATGAGTGAGATGCTGAAAATGATAGATAACCACTTCCTTTGCTCATTCGTTTATTTCAAGTGCATTTGTGTGTATATATATATATATACATATATATATATTTAATTATCCCACATTCGTAAATAAGTATATATCAAGTGAGCAAAAATCAGGAAAACCTGCGCCTCTATAGCTCAGTGGTTTAGAGCACTGGTCTCGTAAACCAGGGGTCGTGAGTTCGAATCTCACTAGTGGCAATTACTTATTTCGGCTAATACACCATTTTTATGAGTGAGATGCTGAAAATGATAGATAACCACTTCCTTTGCTCATTCGTTTATTTCAAGTGCATTTGTGTGTATGTATATATATATATATATATATATATATTTAATTTTCCCACATTTGTAAATATGTATATTTCAAGTGAGCAAAAATCTGGAAAAACTACGCCTCTATAGCTCTGTGGTTTAGCGCACTGGTCTCGTAAACCTGGGGTGGTGAGTTCGAATCTCACTAGTGGCAATTACTTATTTCGGCTAATACACAATTTTTACGAGTGAGATGCTGAAAATGATAGATAACCACTTCCTTTGCTCATTCGTTTATTTCAAGTGCATTTGTGTGTGTGTATATATATATATACATATATATATATTTAATTTTTCACACATTAGTAAATAAGTATATTTCAAGCGAGCAAAAATCAGGAACAACTACGCCTCTATAGCTCAGTGGTTTAGAGCACTGGTCTCGTAAACCAGGGGTCGTGAGTTCGAATCTCACTAGTGGCAATTACTTATTTCGGCTAATACATCATTTTTATGAGTGAGATGCTGAAAATGATAGATAACCACTTCCTTTGCTCATTCGTTTATTTCAAGTGCATTTGTGTGTGTATATATACATATATATATTTAATTTTCCCACATTAGTAAATAAGTATATTTCATGTGAGCAAAAATCAGGAAAAACTACGCCTCTATAGCTCAGTGGTTTAGAGCACTGGTCTCGTAAACCAGGGGTCGTGAGTTCGTATCTCACTAGTGGCAATTACTTATTTCGGTTAATACACCATTTTTATGAGTGAGATGCTGAAAATGATAGATAACCACTTCCTTTGCTCATTCGTTTATTTCAAGTGCATTTGTCTGTGTATATATATATATACATATATATATATTTAATTTTCCCACATTTGTAAATAAGTATATATCAAGTGAGAAAAAATCAGGAAAACCTGCGCCTCTATAGCTCAGTGGTTTAGAGCACTGGTCTCGTAAACCAGGGGTCGTGAGTTCGAATCTCACTAGTGGCAATTACTTATTTCGGCTAATACACCATTTTTATGAGTGAGATGCTGAAAATGATAGATAACCACTTCCTTTGCTCATTCGTTTATTTCAAGTGGATTTTTGTGTGTATATATACATATATATATTTAATTTTCCCACATTTGTAAATAAGTATATTTCAAGTGAGCAAAAATCAGGAAAAACTACGCCTCTATAGCTCAGTGGTTTAGCGCACTGGTCTCGTAAACCAGGCGTGGTGAGTTCGAATCTCACTTGTGGCAATTACTTATTTCGGCTAATACACAATTTTTATGAGTGAGATGCTGAAAATGATAGATAACCACTTCCTTTGCTCATTCGTTTATTTCAAGTGCATTAGTGTGTGTATATATATATATATATATACATATATATATATTTAATTTTTCACACATTAGTAAATAAGTATATTTCAAGTGAGCAAAAATCAGGGGAAACTACGCCTCTATAGCTCAGTGGTTTAGAGCACTGGTCTCGTAAACCAGGGGTCGTGAGTTCGAATCTCACTAGTGGCAATTACTTATTTCGGCTAATACACCATTTTTATGAGTGAGATG
>OZ038479.1:124554052-124581552 GCA_964036315.1 Acanthosepion esculentum | reverse complement strand
AGAAAAAATCAGGAAAACCTGCGCCTCTATAGCTCAGTGGTTTAGAGCACTGGTCTCGTAAACCAGGGGTCGTGAGTTCGAATCTCACTAGTGGCAATTACTTATTTCGGCTAATACACCATTTTTATGAGTGAGATGCTGAAAATGATAGATAACCACTTCCTTTGCTCATTCGTTTATTTCAAGTGGATTTTTGTGTGTATATATACATATATATATTTAATTTTCCCACATTTGTAAATAAGTATATTTCAAGTGAGCAAAAATCAGGAAAAACTACGCCTCTATAGCTCAGTGGTTTAGCGCACTGGTCTCGTAAACCAGGCGTGGTGAGTTCGAATCTCACTTGTGGCAATTACTTATTTCGGCTAATACACAATTTTTATGAGTGAGATGCTGAAAATGATAGATAACCACTTCCTTTGCTCATTCGTTTATTTCAAGTGCATTAGTGTGTGTATATATATATATATATATACATATATATATATTTAATTTTTCACACATTAGTAAATAAGTATATTTCAAGTGAGCAAAAATCAGGGAAAACTACGCCTCTATAGCTCAGTGGTTTAGAGCACTGGTCTCGTAAACCAGGGGTCGTGAGTTCGAATCTCACTAGTGGCAATTACTTATTTCGGCTAATACATCATTTTTATGAGTGAGATGCTGAAAATGATAGATAACCACTTCCTTTGCTCATTCGTTTATTTCAAGTGCATTTGTGTGTGTATATATATATATACATATATATATATTTAATTTTCCCACATTTGTAAATAAGTATATTTCAAGTGTGCAAAAATCAGGAAAACCTGCGCCTCTATAACTCAGTGGTTTAGAGCACTGGTCTCGTAAACCAGGGGTCGTGAGTTCGAATCTCACTAGTGGCAATTACTTCTTTCAGCAAATACACTTTCTCATGAGTGAGATGCTGAAAATGATAGATAACCACTTCCTTTGCTCATTCGTTTATTTCAAGTGCATTTGTGTGTGTATATATATATATACATATATATATATTTAATTTTCCCACATTACTAAATAAGTATATTTCAAGTGAGCAAAAATCAGGAAAAACTGCGCCTCTATAGCTCTGTGGTTTAGAGCACTGGTCTCGTAAACCAGGGGTCGTGAGTTCGAATCTCACTAGTGGCAATTGCTTATTTCGGCTAATACACCATTTTTATGAGTGAGATGCTGAAAATGATAGATAACCACTTCCTTTGCTCATTCATTTATTTCAAGTGCATTTGTGTGTGTATAAATATATATACATATATATATATTTAATTTTCCCACATTTGTAAATAAGTATATTTCAAGTGAGCAAAAATCAGAAAAACCTGCGCCCCTATAGCTCAGTGGATTTGAGCACTGGTCTCGTAAACCAGGGGTCGTGAGTTCGAATCTCACTAGTGGCATTTACTTATTTCGGTTAATACACCATTTTTATGAGTGAGATGCTGAAAATGATAGATAACCACTTCCTTTGCTCATTCGTTTATTTCAAGTGCATTTGTGTGTGTGTACATATATATATATATATTTAATTTTCCCACATTTGTAAATAAGTAATTTTTAAGTGAGCAAAAATCAGGGAAAACCCGTGCCACTATAGCTCAGTGGTTTTGAGCACTGGTCTTGTAAACCAGGGGTCGTGAGTTCGAATCTCACTACTGGCAATTACTTATTTCGGCTAATACATCATTTTTATGAGTGAGATGCTGAAAATGATAGATAACCACTTCCTTTGCTCATTCGTTTATTTCAAGTGCATTTGTGTGTGTATATATATATATGTACATATATATATATTTAATTTTCCCACATTTGTAAATAAGTATATTTCAAGTGAACAAAAATCAGGAAAACCTGCGCCTCTATAACTCAGTGGTTTAGAGCCCTGGTCTCGTAAACTAGGGGTCGTGAGTTCGAATCTCACTAGTGGCAATTACTTCTTTCAGCAAATACACCATTTTTATGAGTGAGATGCTGAAAATGATAGATAACCACTTCCTTTGCTCATTCGTTTATTTCAAGTGCATTTGTGTGTGTATATATATATATACATATATATATATATTTAATTTTGCCACATTTGTAAATAAGTATATTTCAAGTGAGCAAAAATCAGGAAAACCTGCGCCCCTATAGCTCAGTGGATTTGAGCACTGGTCTAGTAAACCAGGGGTCGTGAGTTCGAATCTCACTAGTGGCATTTACTTATTTCGGTTAACACACCATTTTTATGAGTGAGATGCTGAAAATGATAGATAACCACTTCCTTTGCTCATTCGTTTATTTCAAGTGCATTTGTGTGTGTATATATATATATATATATATTTAATTTTCCCACATTTGTAAATAAGTAATTTTTAAGTGAGCAAAAATTAGGGACAACTGTGCCTCTATAGCTCAGTGGTTTAGAGCACTGGTCTTGTAAACCAGGGGTCGTGAGTTCGAATCTCACTAGTGGCAATTACTTATTTCGGCTAATACAACATTTTTATGAGTGAGATGCTGAAAATGATAGATAACCACTTCCTTTGCTCATTCGTTTATTTCAAGTGCATTTGTGTGTGTATATATACATATATATATATTTAATTTTCCCACATTAGTAAATAAGTATATTACAAGTTAGCAAAAATAAGGAAAAGCTACGCCTCTATAGCTCAGTGGTTTAGAGCACTGGTCTCGGAAACCAGTGGTCGTGAGTTCGAATCTCACTAGTGGCAATTACTTATTTCGGCTAATACATCATTTTTATGAGTGAGATGCTGAAAATGATAGATAACCACTTCCTTTGCTCATTCGTTTATTTCATGTGCATTTGTGTGTGTATATATATATATACATATATATATATTTAATTTTCCCACATTTGTAAATAAGTATATTTCAAGTGAACAAAAACCAGGAAAACCTGCGCCTCTATAACTCAGTGGTTTAGAGCACTGGTCTCGTAAACCGGGGGTCGTGAGTTCGAATCTCACTAGTGGCAATTACTTCTTTCAGCAAATACACCATTTTTATGAGTGAGATGCTGAAAATGATAGATAACCACTTCCTTTGATCTTTCGTTTATTTCAAGTGCATTTGTGTGTGTATATATATATATATATATATATATTTAATTTTCCCACATTTGTAAATAAGTAATTTTTAAGTGAGCAAAAATCAGGGACACCTCCGCCTCTATAGCTAAGTGGTTTAAAGCACTGGTCTCGTAAACCAGGGGTCGTGAGTTCGAAACTCACTAGTGTCAATTTCTTATTTCGGCTAATACACCATTTTTATGAGTGAGATGCTGAAAATGATAGATAACCACTTCCTTTGTTCATTCGTTTATTTCAAGTGGATTTGTGTGTGTATATATATATATACATATATATTTAATTATCCCACATTAGTAAATAAGTATATTTCAAGTGAGCAAAAGTCAGGAAATACTTTGCCTCTTTTGCTCAGTGGTTTAGAGCACTGGTCTCGTAAACCAGGGGTCGTGAGTTCGAAACTCACTAGGGCAATTACTTATTTCGGCTAATACACCATTTTTATGAGTGAGATGCTGAAAATGATAGATAACCACTTCCTTTGCTCATTCGTTTATTTCAAGTGCATTTGTGTGTGTATATATATATATGTACATATATATATATTTAATTTTCCCACATTTGTAAATAAGTATATTTCAAGTGAACAAAAATCAGGAAAACCTGCGCCTCTATAACTCAGTGGTTTAGAGCACTGGTCTCGTAAACCAGGGGTCGTGAGTTCGAATCTCATTAGTGGCAATTACTTCTTTCAGCAAATACACCATTTTTATGAGTGAGATGCTGAAAATGATAGATAACCACTTCCTTTGCTCATTCGTTTATTTCAAGTGCATTTGTGTGTGTATATATATATATACATATATATATATTTAATTTTGCCACATTTGTAAATAAGTATATTTCAAGTGAGCAAAAATCAGGAAAACCTGCGCCCCTATAGCTCAGTGGATTTGAGCACTGGTCTCGTAAACCAGGGGTCGTGAGTTCGAATCTCACTAGTGGCATTTACTTATTTCGGTTAATGCACCATTTTTATGAGTGTGATGCTGAAAATGATAGATAACCACTTCCTTTGCTCATTCGTTTATTTCAAGTGCATTTGTGTGTGTGTATATATATATATATATATATATTTAATTTTCCCACATTTGTAAATAAGTAATTCTTAAGTGAGCAAAAATCAGGGACACCTGTGCCTCTATAGCTCAGTGGTTTAGAGCAATGGTCTTGTAAACCAGGGGTCGTGAGTTCGAATCTCACTAGTGGCAATTCCTTATTTCGGCTAATACACCATTTTTATGAGTGAGATGCTGAAAATGATAGATAACCACTTCCTTTGCTCATTCGTTTATTTCAAGTGCATTTGTGTGTGTATATATATATATACATATATATATATTTAATTTTCCCACATTTGTAAATAAGTATATTTCAAGTGAACAAAAACCAGGAAAACCTGCGCCTCTATAACTCAGTGGTTTAGAGCACTGGTCTCGTAAACTGGGGGTCGTGAGTTCGAATCTCACTAGTGGCAATTACTTCTTTCAGCAAATACACCAATTTTATGAGTGAGATGCTGAAAATGATAGATAACCACTTCCTTTTCTCTTTCGTTTATTTCAAGTGCATTTGTGTGTGTATATATATATATATATATATACATATATATATATTTAATTTTCCCACATTTGTAAATAAGTATATTTCAAGTGAGCAAAAATCAGGAAAAACTGCGCCTCTATAGCTCAGTGGTTTAGAGCACTGGTCTCGTAAACCAGGGGTCGTGAGTTCGAATCTCACTAGTGGCAATTACTTATTTCGGCTAATACACCATTTTTATGAGTGAGATGCTGAAAATGATAGATAACCACTTCCTTTGCTCATTCGTTTATTTCAAGTGCATTTGTGTGTGTATATATATATATATATATATATTTAATTTTCCCACATTTGTAAATAAGTAATTTTTAAGTGAGCAAAAATCAGGGACACCTGTGCCTCTATAGCTCAGTGGTTTAGAGCAATGGTATTGTAAACCAGGGGTCGTGAGTTCGAATCTCACTAGTGGCAATTCCTTATTTTGGCTAATACACCATTTCTATGAGTGAGATGCTGAAAATGATAGATAACCACTTCCTTTGCTCATTCGTTTATTTCAAGTGCATTTGTGTGTGTATATATACATATATATATATTTAATTTTCCCACATTAGTAAATAAGTATATTACAAGTTAGCAAAAATCTGGAAAAACTACGCCTCTATAGCTCAGTGGTTTAGAGCACTGGTCTCGTAAACCAGGGGTCCTGAGTTCGAATCTCACTAGTGGCAATTACTTATTTCGGCTAATACATCATTTTTATGAGTGAGATGCTGAAAATGATAGATAACCACTTCCTTTGCTCATTCGTTTATTTCAAGTGCATTTGTCTGTGTATATATATATATATATATATATATATTTAATTTTCCCACATTTGTAAATAAGTATATTTCAAGTGAGCAAAAATCAGGGACACTTGCGCCTCTATAGCTAAGTGGTTTAAAGCACTGGTCTCGTAAACCAGGGGTCGTGAGTTCGAATCTCACTAATGTCAATTACGTATTTCGGCTAATACACCATTTTTATGAGTGAGATGCTGAAAATGATAGATAACCACTTCCTTTGTTCATTCGTTTATTTCAAGTGGATTTGTGTGCGTATATATATATATACATATATATTTAATTATCCCACATTTGTAAATAAGTATATTTCAAGTGAGCAACAATCAGGAAAACCTGCGCCTCTATAGCTCAGTGGTTTAGAGCACTGGTATCGTAAACCAGTGGTCGTGAGTTCGAATCTCACTAGTAGCAATTACTTCTTTCAGCAAATACACTTTCTCATGAGTGAGATACTGAAAATGATAGATAACCACTTCCTTTGCTCATTCGTTTATTTCAAGTGCATTTGTGTGTATATATATATATATATATGTTTAATTTTCCCACATTAGTAAATAAGTATATTTCAAGTGAGCAAAAATCAGGAAAAACTACGCCTCTATAGCTCAGTGGTTTAGAGCACTGGTCTCGTAAACCAGGGGTCGTGAGTTCGAATCTCACTACTGGCAATTACTTATTTCGGCTAATACATCATTTTTATGAGTGAGATGCTGAAAATGATAGATAACCACTTCCTTTGCTCATTCGTTTATTTCAAGTGCATTTGTGTGTGTATATATATATATATATATATATATATATATTTAATTTTCCCACATTTGTAAATAAGTAATTTTTAAGTGAGCAAAAATCGGGGACACCTGTGCCTCTATAGCTCAGTGGTTTAGAGCACTGGTCTTGTAAACCAGGCGTCGTGAGTTCGAATCTCACTAGTGGCAATTACTTTTTTCGGCTAATACACCATTTTTATGAGTGATATGCTGAAAATGATAGATAACCACTTTCTTTGCTCATTCGTTTATTTCAAGTGCATTTGTGTTTGTATATATACATATATATATATTTAATTTTCCCACATTAGTAAATAAGTATATTACAAGTTAGCAAAAAACGGGAAAAACTAGGCCTCTATAGCTCAGTGGTTTAGAGCACTGGTCTCGTAAACCAGGGGTCGTGAGTTCGAATCTCACTAGTGGCAATTACTTATTTCGGCTAATACATCATTTTTATGAGTGAGATGCTGAAAATGATAGATAACCACTTCCTTTGCTCATTCGTTTATTTCAAGTGCATTTGTGTGTGTATATATATATATATATACATATATATATATTTAATTTTCCCACATTTGTAAATAAGTATATTTCAAGTGAACAAAAACCAGGAAAACCTGCGCCTCTATAACTAAGTGGTTTAGAGCACTGGTCTCGTAAACCTGGGGTCGTGAGTTCGAATCTCACTAGTGGCAATTACTTCTTTCAGCAAATACACCATTTTTATGAGTGAGATGCTGAAAATGATAGATAACCACTTCCTTTGCTCATTCGTTTATTTCAAGTGCATTTGTGTGTGTATATATATATATACATATATATATATATTTAATTTTCCCACATTTGTAAATAAGTATATTTCAAGTGTGCAAAAATCAGGAAAACCTGCGCCTCTATAACTCAGTGGTTTAGAGCACTGGTCTCGTAAACCAGGGGTCGTGAGTTCGAATCTCACTAGTGGCAATTACTTCTTTCAGCAAATACACTTTCTCATGAGTGAGATGCTGAAAATGATAGATAACCACTTCCTTTGCTCATTCGTTTATTTCAAGTGCATTTGTGTGTGTATATATATATATATATATATTTAATTTTCCCACATTTGTAAATAAGTATATTTCTAGTGAGCAAAAATCAGGGACATCTGCGCCTCTATACCTCAGTGGTTTAGAGCACTGGTCTCGTAAACCTGGGGTCGTGAGTTCGAATCTCACTAGTGTCAATTACTTATTTCGGCTAATACACCATTTTTATGAGTGAGATGCTGAAAATGATAGATAACCACTTCCTTTGCTCATTCGTTTATTTCAAGTGCATTTGTGTGTGTATATATATATATACATATATATATTTAATTATCCCACATTAGTAAATAAGTATATTTCAAGTGAGCAAAAATCAGGAAAAACTACGCCTCTATAGCTCAGTGGCTTAGAGCACTGGTCTCGTAAACCAGGGGTCGTGAGTTCGAATCTCACTAGTGGCAATTACTTATTTCGGCTAATACACCATTTTTATGAGTGAGATGCTGAAAATGATAGATAACCACTTCCTTTGCTCATTCGTTTATTTCAAGTGCATTTGTGTGTGTATATATATATATACATATATATATATTTAATTTTCCCACATTAGTAAATAAGTATATTTCAAGTGAGCATAATTCAGGAAAAACTACGCCTCTATAGCTCAGTGGTTTAGAGCACTGGTCTCTTAAACCAGGGGTCGTGAGTTCGAATCTCACTAGTGTCAATTACTTATTTCGGCTAATACACCATTTTTATGAGTGAGATGCTGAAAATGATAGATAACCACTTCCTTTGCTCATTCGTTTATTTCAAGTGCATTTGTGTGTGTGTATATATATATATACATATATATATATTTAATTTTCCCACATTTGTAAATAAGTACATTTCAAGTGTGCAAAAATCAGGAAAACCTGCGCCTCTATAACTCAGTGGTTTAGAGCACTGGTCTCGTAAACCAGGGGTCGTGAATTCTAATCTCACTAGTGGCAATTACTTCTTTCAGCAAATACACTTTCTCATGAGTGAGATGCTGAAAATGATAGATAACCACTTCCTTTGCTCATTCGTTTATTTCAAGTGCATTTGTGTGTGTATATATATATATATATATATATTTAATTTTCCCACATTAGTAAATAAGTATATTTCCAGTGAGCAAAAATCAGGAAAAACTACCCCTCTATAGCTCAGTGGTTTAGAGCACTGGTCTCGTAAACCAGGGGTCGTGAGTTCGAATCTCACTAGTGGCAATTACTTATTTCGCCTAATACAACATTTTTAGGAGTGAGATGCTGAAAATGATAGATAACCACTTCCTTTGCTCATTCGTTTATTTCAAGTGCATTTGTGTGTGTATATATATATATACATATATATATATTTAATTTTCCCACATTTGTAAATAAGTATATTTCAAGTGAGCAAAAAGCAAAAAAAACTGGTTTAGAGCATAGTTTGGAACCGGTTCTCTCGGATACAAAGCAGGAAACATAACATACACAAATAATAATAATAATCAAGATATTATCCAAATAGGAGAACGTGGAGATCGAGATTAACAGGATGTGGGGAATGAAGCCTGAGACTGTACCAATTGTAATCAGAGCTCTGGCCCTCGTGAGAAAAGGAATGGACAATTTTACTAACAGTTTCCAAGGTAACATCAACATACAAGCTGCTCAGAATATCGCCCTACTAGTAACATCCCATATACTAAGAAAATTACTATCAATTAAACGATAATTCTAAGGACCATAGTTTGGACCCGTTTCTACAGGATACAAAACAGGAAACATAACACACACTAATAATAGTATTAGTAATATTAATAATAATAATAATAATACAAAAAAATTATTCTACCAAGTACAGCCCACACTTTACGAAGGGCTATATCTATGTATTTTTTTTGTCAGTGGAAAGTATCATGACGCCATTTCTAACCTTAGGTCCCTGGGCGGGACCCGGAAAGAAATGTGTACGAGAGAAGAGTACGATTTAAGAAAAAGAAAAGTCAATGTTAAACAATATTTCGATAATATAACTGTCTTCAAGTTATGTTTTTTTTTTCAAATTTTCAAGGCGGGGTGTACGAAAATATTTTCAAGACGTAGTGAACATAAAATTATAAGTCTTTGTACAAACGTTGCTTGTCTTACAATGAAAACACGGCTGTACTGGGAATCAACGTGTCAGAACGAATGAAACGCCTTCCGCGTGAAGACACACAACTGAAACGTGTCTCGTATGATGGTGATCTTGGTCATCTTGGAATTTTCTGTTAGTTGATTAGTTACTAAGAGGAATTAGGGAAACAGCTTAGTATAAATCCTATGGAACTCTCCTGTCGTTCTGTTCATTCTGCTGAAGTTAGTAATTTGCATACGTAACTCTCTTCGTGACTCAGTAGATTCTGAATATTTTTTCAGAATGTACACCTGAAGATGTTTGTCAAAATTACAGTCGTTTGTAATATAATGTTCGCCAAGCACCGCTGATGTCACGTTATTGCGTCTGACATCAATCCAATGTCCATTGAATCTTTTATTTAATTTTTCCGATGTGCAGCCCACATAAATCAAGTCATATTTGATATTCTGGGCGGCGTATATTAAATGGGAATCGGTACAATTGCCAACCTCTGCAGAACTCGGGATGATTCTCTATGAATGTTTGATAGCATGACTCGCATTGTTGCCCAACGAACAGGGGTTTTCCCCTTCAAGTAATGTTTTGAGAAGTAAACCGATCCGAAACTCCGATGTTGTTTTGAGTGTGGACGCTTAAATTTGTTAAATTTTTTCTGATGTTTTTATTTCTTTTGAAAGAAACTATAGGTGGGTTGGGGAAAATGTCTTTAAAACGCGGATATTTTTGCGCAATGAGTTCATAACTGTCGAGTACTATTTTCAAAATTCTAGCAAAATTTCGGTGCCAGTGGAAGAGTAATGGGATTCTTTCAAAATTTTTATTATGTTTTTCGGTGTTTTGAAATTATGGTAATCTTCATTTTTAACGATTTCATTAGTAATTTCTTTCAATCGTGACTTTGATAATCATGCTTAACATAATGCGGAATGAAATCAGCAACCTTCCAATAATATTTTTTTACAGTGATGTTCACCCTGTAGAAGGCCTGGGAGCCACTTGAGGTAGAGGATTACAGAGTAAGAGGCCCAGTTTACGCGGGTATGTTGGAAAAGATAACTGTTAATCCTAGATTTGAACAGGTTAAGATTATAGTGATCGGGAAAGCATCCTCTTGGGAGTCGCATCCCAAAAGCAATTCTTTGGAAGAAGAAGCTGCTTGAGTGGAACTTGAACAAAGGGAACTGAGGGTTATTGGCTACAATGGGCGTAGTATGGAGGGCCTTAGCCGTGAAGGTTCATCTGAGCACTTTCCATGGAAATACCGAGAGATTGTATTGTGGAGAATAATTTGTCACCCATAACGACGCGGGGACGATTTTGGATTCCATCGAAACTGGAAAGGGAAGACTGAGAAGCTCCTGCCCATATATGGCAGTGGTACTCCATTTTAGGCGTGAAAATGTTGTGGTTGGTTGATTGGTTGACATTGGTTGATTTTGTTTAGCGGCATATCAAACCTTATGTCGAAATCTAGACATTTTTTACGTAATTTTATGCTTTCAACTTCAGGATATCTTGTACATAATTTTATATTTTTAGAGTAAAGTTATGATTTTAGATATATCATTTGTAGATAAAAAAATGCATTGTTAGTAATTTTACTGCATTTTAATATCTTTTAGTTTTAGTTTTTTTTTTAGTGATTGGCATTTTGTTATAAAAATGAACTTTTTGTCATTTTATTATAAAAATGTCCTGTTGATTTTTGTTTGAGTGTTTCTCACTACGTGTCGTTAACCATTACATACCAACGGACATTAAACAGTGCGATTAAAATCAATAATTAGGTATGCTACAATAATATAGATTTTGCGCAGTTAAAAATAAGAATATATCAATGGCAGAGTACTGTGATGAGATTTTATAAACAATGTTCAGAATATTTTCTTACTTCCAAAAGAAAACGGTTAACACTGCCTAAAGCGAGATTCGAACTCACGACTCCTGGTTTACGAGACCAATGCTCTAAACCTCTGAGCTATGTAGGCACATGCATCCGTACATTTCTTTATTTAAAGGGATGTAGAGAGAGAGAGAGAGAGAGAGAGAGAGAGAGAAAATAAACTGTTTCGTTATATATTGAGAAAATAAAATTGTGTTTGGTTTGTTTAACGGCATATTTATGTCTAATTTACTGTCGGGATTTAATCTTTGAAGTAATAAAAATATGATATATGTTATTCTGCTTTCACAATTGAATACATGGTTGATAAAACTCAGCTTTTGCGCATAGACATGATTGAGTAGGCATAATTATGAGAGGTGTGTTTTATGTTTTTATTATTTTGAAGTTATATTTTGGAATACGGTTTGATTTCTTTACGAAATTGTAGGATATTACATGGATTGATGACATGAAAGGGTGATTTCATGTTGGTTGGTTTTGTTCAGCGGCATATCAATCTATATGGGTTATTTAATTCAGAAATCTAAATATTTTGGCTTGGTTGTTTTTTTAGAGGCATATCGACGTATATGTGTTATTTAATGCCAAAATCTTAATGTTTTAAACAAAGTTTTATGGCTTCAACTGAATATATTTTGAACGTAATTGCATGCTTTCAATTACAGATAAAATCTATAATTGGTCATTTTGCTATAAAATGTATGGATGGTCATTTCGCCATAATACGTATTGCTGGTCATTTTCCTTTCAAAATCGAATTGCTGGTCATTTTATTATAAATATGTATTGTTGGTCATATTTTTTTAATATAAAAATGTATTGCTGGTATTTTTACAAATAAAAAAATATAAAGGAACATTCTAGACATTTTCGTCTCAGTAGATTATTTTCTCTTTTAATTAAAGTAGCATTCTCCATGTCAAAATTATGGCCAGTTTCATTGTAGTGAACAACCAATGCAGTTTGTATTTTTTCTTTTGTATTCATATAATCTTTTGATTAAACCTATTGAGTTTTTTTAGTGATTGTCATTTTGTTATAAAAATGAACAGTTGGTCATTTTATTATAAAAATGTCCTGTTGATTTTTATTTGAGTGTTTCTCACTCCGTGCCGTTAACCATTACATCCCAACGGATGTACGATTAAAAGTGCGGTTAAAATCAATAATTACGTATGCAACAATAATATAGATTTTGCGCAGTAATGAATAAAAATAATATTAATAGTGCAGTACAGTAATGAGATTTTATAATCAATGTTCAGAATATTTTCTTATTTCCAGACAAAAGAAAAAATATTTGCGTTGCCTACAGTGAGATTCGAACTCACGACTTCTGGTTTACGAGACCAGCGCTCTAAGCCTCTGAGCTATATAGGCGCTCTCTAATTTCTGTTTCATTATTTTAAGTGAGGGCGAAATACAGAAAAAATTTCTGGTTTGTTTAACGGCATTTTAATTATCGGTAATTTAATGTTGATATTTAATCTTTGAAGTAATAAAAATATGATATATGTTATTCTACTTTCACAATTGAATACATGGTAGATAATACTCAGCTTTTGTGCATATACATGTTTGTGTGGACTTAATTACTAGAGGCGGTGATCTGTGCATTTTATGTTGTAATTTTGTTATATTTTGGAATACAGTTTGATTTCTTTACGAAATTGTAGGATATTACATGGATTGATGACATGAAAGTCTTCTTTCATGTTGGTCAACCTCTATGGGTCATTTAATGCTGAAAGCTAAATATTTTTAATGTACTTGTATGCTTTCGCCATGAAACACACATACACGTACGTACGAACATTCACCAAAATACAAACTCTTTCTGTTCACACACAAACACAAATGTTAATGTCTATGTCCATTGTAAATCATGTTGTTTAATACATATATTTGTTGATATATATATATCGGTCTTGTTGCTTTTCTTTACACTTCTTTATGGTGGATTCAAATTCTGAGTCCGCCATGTTCTTGTAGTGGACCTTCATCTAGCAGGAATAAACATACGTGTCCCTAATTTAACAACACGTAAACCCACTGTCCGCTACGAATGTTATTTTTGGATTCAGCCCATCAAAATCGTCTTAAATCAGGTAAAAAAAAAATGTAGACAATAAATTTGGTGTTGACCAGTGATTGATTTGTTTGTTGAACGGCACATCAACTCCTCAGGGGTCATTTAATGCCGGAATTTAATTTTCTTGGGTGGGGATTTGAAATAGTAAACGTATGCTATATGCTATTCTGCGTTCCCAATTTAATGTATTGTAGAAGAAGAAGAAGAATGAGAAGAAGAAGAAGTAGAAAGGGAGGGGGAGGAGGGAAGAAGAAGAAGAAAAAGAATCGGGAGAAGAAGGAGAAGAAGAAAGGGAGGAGGAGGAGGGAAGAAGAAGGAGGGGGAGGGAAGAAGAAGAAGAAGGAGGAGGAGGCGGGGAAG
Organism: Acanthosepion esculentum; assembly: GCA_964036315.1. Taxonomy (NCBI): domain Eukaryota; kingdom Metazoa; phylum Mollusca; class Cephalopoda; order Sepiida; family Sepiidae; genus Acanthosepion; species Acanthosepion esculentum. The sequence goes on along the minus strand of OZ038479.1, from coordinate 124,567,730 downwards.
AAGAAGAAGAAGAAGAAGAAGAAGAAGGAGGAGGACGAGGAAGGAAGAAGAAGAAGAAGGAGCAGGAGGAGGGAAGAAGAAGAAGAAGAAGAAGAAGAAGAAGAAGAAGAAGAAGAAGAAGAAGAAGAACTTGTTGCTGTTGGTGGTTTAGGAGAAATAAAAACGACAAACTTTACTAAGAGCTACAAATGACAAGAAATCGTGGAGAGCCATAATTTCCCACGTCTTGAAGGGACAAGGCACATAGAGGAAGACAAAGAATTTCGTGGACATAATTACTAGAGGCGGTGATATATGCGTTTTATGTTGCAATATTGTTGAAGTTATATTTTGGAATACGGTTTGATTTCTTTACGAAATTGTAGGCTATTACATGGATTGATGACATGAAAGGGTGATTTCATGCTGGTTGGTTTTGTTCAGCGGCATATCAATCTATATGGGTTATTTTGAACGCAATTGCATGGCTTCAAATATATTTCTGGTTATTTTGCTATAAATATGTTTTTAAGTTTCATAGTGATTTGTTTTTATTTTGGGATTTCACTATTTGTCCATAGCTGGGACCCTCAAAGGTATTAACACCCCGGTGGACGAGGGAAAAACAACAATTAAGGACATTATTTACATTATTCGGACTATTGTCCTCATCTTTGTCGCCATATTTATTACAACGTTTCTGCCATTCAGTATCTGTCTATATTTCTGAGATGAGGTATTATGTAAACTATTTACATTATTCGGACTATTGTCGTCATCTTTGTCGCCATATTTACTATAACGTTTCGGCCCTTCAGTATCTGTCTATATTTCTGAGATGAGGTATTATGTACAGTATTTACATTATTCGGACTATTGTCCTCATCTTTGTCGCCATATTTATTACAACGTTTCGGCCTTTCAGTATCTGTCTATATTTCTGAGATGAGGTATTATGTAAACTATTTATATAATTCGGACTATTGTCCTCATCTTTGTCGCCATATTTATTACAACGATTCGGCCTTGCAGTATCTATCTATATTTCTGAGATGAGGTATTATGTACAGTATTTACATTATTCAGACTATTGTCCTCATCTTTGTCGCCATATTTATTACAACGTTTCGGCCTTTCAGTATCTGTCTATATTTCTGAGATGAGGTATTATGTAAACTATTTACATTATTCGGACTATTGTCCTCATCTTTGTTGCCATATTTATCACAATGCTTCGAGCGTTGTACGCTCCGGCCCCAAGGACACATGGCACATTGGATAAAGGCGTGTTAGATGAAGTGACAGGACCCAAAGAGTGTGTGTTCAATACCCGGTTAAGGCAGTGTGGAACTTGAAGAAGGGAATTAACGAGAGATAACTGATAACTGACATCCATTAAACATGGCACGTGGAACTAGAACAGTCTACCCCAGTGAGCGAAATAAATGGTTCAGTTCGACATTCCAACCACCTGAAGAAGGCCGGAGCGTACAACGGCCGAAACGTTGTAATAAATATTCGGAATAATATAAATAATATACATAATACCTCATCTCAGAAATATAGACAGATACAGTAACGTAAACGTTGTAATAAATATGGCGACAAAGATGAGGACAATAGTCCGAATAATGTAAATAATGTGCATATTACCTTAGAAATATAGACAGAACAATGAAGGAATGGTTAAAAATAAGGCTCCTGAAAATCTTCAACCTCTCGATCAGAGGCCTTTCTTGCGAATGTACTTTATTGTCATATAAAGTAACTAAAAAAAAAAGAAGAAGAAATTACTATCTCACAACTATATACATCTCGATGGAAGTTGGATTGGTAATAGAAACGTCTGTGATAGTACGGAAAAAGTTTTTTCTTTTTTTTTTGAGTCATTTCACTCCAGGTGAGACGATAATGTCACTAAGATGCAAGGAGGTTACTGTGAGTAGAAGAGAAAACGAATACTTTAGTTAGGAGAAAGGAGAATAAAAGAATTGATTTTTAAACCCTGCTCTTATCATTGTTATACTTCCTTTTAGGAGGCACATGGAGTAATGGATAGCGGCTTGGATTGAGGAATCGGAGAGCCGAGTTCGAATTCCAGTCGAATCCATTATATTCACTTACGTGCTAATACCCTTGGGAAAGGTATGAATCCTCTTCTCCCTCCAACTATGGGTAAATAGCAGGACTGGGTTCTATAGCCATTTGATGGCAACTGGTCTAGGAGAAGGACAACTCTGAATTCAAACTCGGAGTGGAGCCCCGAAGGCGGATGGACGGCACTCTGTGCTAGCTTCCGGCAACTCCTGCAGCCGCGTTGATACCAAACTGCATTGGTTTATCCTCTCCTTTGGTCTCTGCTAACAAGGCCGAGAGGTGGAACTAGACGTCTGGGCAGCCCTAGTTCTCCATATATCCCGCCCAGGCTCGTAGGGCACCGCGCTACTCCATCGTCTCTCTAGGCGGACGGATGCCGACTTTCGTTTAAAATTAGAGAAAAAAAATTAGAAAATATTGACCCCAAAAGAAAATTCCCTATTCTTTTTTTTTTTTTTTTTACGGACTGGGCGGGTCGCCTTAAGTAACACAAAATTAAAGATGAAAGGAACAAAGAAAGAAAGAAAAAATATTAATGAAAGAAAGAAATGAATAAAAGTTAGCAACGAGAGAAAGAAGGAATGAAAGAGAATAACAATGAATAAAGAGGGAGGCAGAAAAAAAAGAGTAGCAAATAAAAGAGAAGAGCGAAGAAAGAAAGAAGCAAAGAAAGAAATGCAGTAAAAAAAAGAAAGGAAGAAAAAATAGAAAGAAAAAAACAAGGACGAAGAATTGCAAAAAAAACAAACAAAAACAAAACAAAAGGAATGAAAAGAAATATGAAAGATAAAAAAGGAAATATACGAGGAAGAATTGAATGAAATAGAAAAGAAATGAAGACGTGAAGAAGGGAACAGAAATGAATGAAGAAAGAACGAAAGCGAATATTAAAGAAGAAAGACGGAAATAGCAATGAAGGAAAGAAATAAGAGAGAGAAAAGAAAAAAGAAAAGAAAAAAGAAAAGAAAAAAAGAAAAGAAAAAAGAAAAGAAAAGAAGAATAAAGTCAGTAAAGAAAATAAGGGAGAGAGAAAAAAAGCAAGCAAAGAAAGAATGAGGTAAGAATTGAATATTGAAAAGAAAGAAAGAAAGAAAAAAGATAAAAAGAATTAAGAAAGAAAGAAAGAAAGAAAGAATGGAGAGAAATAATGGAATAGCATAATGAAAAGAAAGAAAGAAAGAAAGAAAGAAAGAATGACAGATCGGAATATTATATTGAAAAGAAAAAAGAAAAAAAGAAAGAATGGAATAGAAAACCGTAAAGAAAAAAGAAGATTAGAATACCGAAAAGAAAGAAAGAAAGAATGGATAGAAATAATGGAATAGCATAACGAAAAGAAAGAAAGAAAGAAACCAAAAAAGAAAGAAAGAATGAAAAAAAGAAGGAAAGAATGGAGAGAAATAATGGCATAGGAAAACGAAAAGAAAGAAAGAAAGAAAGAAAGAATGACAGATCGGAATATTATATTGAAAAGAAAAAAAGAAAAAAAGAAAGAATGGAATAGAAAACCGTAAAGAAAAAAGAAGATTAGAATACCGAAAAGAAAGAAAGAAAGAATGGAGAGAAATAATGGAATAGCATAACGAAAAGAAAGAAAGAAAGAAACCAAAAAAGAAAGAAAGAAAGAAAAAAAGAAGCAAAGAATGGAGAGAAATAATGGCATAGGAAAACGAAAAGAAAGAAGGAAAGAATGAATGAAAGAAAGAATAAAAGATCGGAATACTATGTTGAAAACAAAAAAGAAAGAAAGAATGGGATAGAATATCGAAAAGAAAAAAGAATGGGATAGAAAGCTGTAATGAAAAAAGGAAGAATAGAATATCAAAAAGAAAGAATAAAATACAAAATCGAAAATAAGAATAGAATATTGAAAAGAAAGAAAGAAAGATGCAATGGAATAGAGTATCAAAAAAGAAAGAATATCGAAAAGAAAGAAAGAAGGAAAGAATACAATTAAAAATCCCCCCCCAAAAAGAAAGAATAGAAAATAATAAAGGAATAGGATATTGAAAATAGAGAAAAAAGAAAGAAGAAAAGAATGGAATGGAACATCGAAAAGAAAAAGAATGGAATAGAATATCAAAAAAGTAAGAAAGGAAGAATAAAAGAATAAAGAAATGAATAATGGAATAGAATATCAAAAAGGAAAAAAGAAGAAAGAACAGAAAAAAAGTAATATAATAGAATAGCGACAAGAATTACAGAAAGAAAAAAGAAGAGAATACTGAAAAGAAAAAAGAAAGAAAGAATGGATTAGATTATGAAAAAGGAAGAAAGAAAGAATGGAAAGAAATAATGGAGTAGAATATCGAAATGAAAAAAGAAAGAAAGAAATTCAGCAAAGATCAGAAAGAGTAAGTTGAAAAGGAAGAGAAAAAAAGAAGAGAAAGAAGAAGGGAGATCAAGCGACAGGGTGGTAGAAAGTGAAAGGAATAAGAAAGACAGGAAGTATGAAATGAGTGTCACCCCATACAAGCGGAATTCAGCCATAACAGAAAATGGCGACCGTGTTGTGGCAATGCATTGATTAGTAGGCAATCGGTGACCCATTTCATTCCTTACTTCAGTGATGAGTCACAAACCCTCCTCATCAGGCATCGATCAATTTCCGACCGCACACATACACACACACACAAATATATATATATATATATATATATATATATATATATATATAGATAGATAGAGAGAGAGAGAGGGAGAATATTTCTAACGGTTTTCTCTATATATCTTTTTTTTGACGCAGACGACTCGTTTGTACGTGTTGAACCGTTGCGCAATCAGCTGAAACGTTTGGAACGGACGGGTTCCAGCACAAAAGCCATCAGTTCGACATTCTCAATACTTATTAGGCTTACAGCCATATGTTGAAACACCGGCTCTCGTGCGATAAGTGCCGGTGCAAGTGTCTCGTGTCCCCCCCCCCACCACCACCGAATCTATGATACCCACTCACGAATCTATAATAAGCCCCCCACCACGAACACTTTTACTAGATCTCAATTTTCATAAGGTAGTATTCATATGAAATACAAATATGTACAATAATTTATAATGCAGTGGCCGGCAACCTAAGGCACGAGTGCCACACGTGGCATGCTAAGCAATTTCCAATGGCTTGCAAATGACATGACGAAGTCCGAACCAATAACTAAACGCAAAGATATTTACGAGGGTCACTCAATAAATAAGGTGAATTTTTCGGTATTATATATATATATATATATATATATATATATATATATATATGTGTTTCTGTTGAGCTCTGTGGTTTGAGGTGTGAGTTTGTGACTATTTAAGCTAATATTGCATGACTCTTCGGCAGAATTGAGTCACTGTCACTCACTGTGTGTTTATCTAAATCTGAAAATAAACACGCTAAAATTCACCTTCATCCCTGTCGTGAAGGTAGAAGTTCCGACTGACGCCAACTCAGTAGGGTTTCGATCCTAGCTAGACGCAACCGGACGTCTAGCCTCACTGATGAGCTGCGAAACAGTCTGTCTGTGGATGATATATATATATATATATATATATATATATATATATATATATATACGATGGACATTCAATAAATAAGGTTAATTTTTCGGTATAAGGACTTCTAATACAGATAGAAACTTACTTTTTTAAAAATTTTCTTTTGTTTTACTTCTTTTTCACATGGATTTAATTTCTTTTGCAGATGAAAAAAAAAACTTTGAGAGTTTTGGCGATTAACAAAGATGGCCGACCAAGAAGCATGCTCCAGGATTGAACAGCGATCACTTATCAAGTTTTTGGTTGCTGAAGGGTGCAAACCAGTTGAAATTCATAGGAGAATGTCAGCTGTGTATGGTGCCACATGTTTCAGCCAAAAAAATGTCTACAAGTGGGCTAAATTGTTTAAAGAAGGACGGAGCAGTGTTGAGGATGAAGACAGGTCTGGGAGGCCTACAGAAGTGAGGTCTCCTGAGGTGATCGAACCAGTCAATGACCTTATTCAGTCTGACAGAATGGTGACAGTGGATGACATTGCAAGGACTTTGAGCTTATCTGTTGGGACAAACGCAGGGGTCATCAGTCAGAAGGAGTCATCTTGCATCATGAAAACGCAAGGCCTCACACAGCAGCCCAAACGGTGCAGACTATCAACGAGCTGGGCTGGGAACTGCTTCCTCATCCCCCTTACAGCCCAGGCCTTGCCCCTTCAGACTTTCACCTGTTTGGTCCCTTTAAAGAAAGAAAGCGTTCACGAGAGGCACGAAGTTTAAAAGTGACGATGAAGTCAAAAGTGTTGTGAGCGACTGGCTGAGACATCAGTCCAAAGATTTTTACGCTGAGGGAATACGGAAGCTTGTGCGCAGATGGGAAAAGTGTGTGACAGTGCTGGGAGACTACGTTGAAAAAAAAAAGAAGTAGGCTTCTATCTGTATTAGAAGTCCTTATACCGAAAAATTCACCTTATTTATTGAATGACTCTCGTATTTTATGTTTCAGCTTTAGTATATACTAAATTATATGTACTATATATTACTTTATATATATTAGTTTATTCTTTGTGTGTACAGACAAAATATACGGCATGTTTATGGACAATTATTTTTATTTTGCGAACTACAATTTTGTAACCGCGGATAAAAAATAGTGAATTTTATATAGTATTTTTTTTTCGAGACTTAGTATGAGCAAAACAAATTCACGGATTTAGAGAGAAAAACTAACAAAAGACTTCAAAATGACGTCAAAAACCGTGAAAACTTTTCATCCTTTAGGAATTAGTTATGTTTAGTTTAATTTGTAACTTATCTAAATGTAAAAAGAGCAAATGTTGCTTAGATAGCGAGGGTTACAAAAGTACTGCTCAGAGAATCCAATCATACTCACCACCTCAGTTCGGGGGATCTATGCAAAATAGGTGAACAATTTTATTAGAAAAATTGAATATAAAGGGAATGTATCGAAATACAAATTAGAGACATATCATAATAGATCATTCTATCTTAAATCAACAATAGCAATTTTTGACATCAACTTGAGGTTTTTTTGACAGCCCAGCATGCAAATTACAAATTGGAGATACCGAAATGAAATAAGTACAACCATTTTAAATATCTGGGAAGGACAGAGGTACGACATTAAAATCCGAAGGCGCATTGTGATAGAGAATGATGCCTTTCAAAAACTAAGCAAAGTATCAAGAAACAGGAACAATTCGATAAAAACAAAGAAAAAACTACTGAACTGTCATGTAATATCAGTCCTCCTTTATGGTAGCGAATGCTAGACAATCCCCTCACAGATGAAGAAGACACTTGAATCATCAGAAATGTGGTTCTACAGAAGGATGCTGAGAATGCAGTGGGTCGAAATGTTAGTAACGACGAAGTTTTAGAGAAAATGGAAACAAAAAAGGTCATTTATAATTAACATCGGGAAGAGGGTATTGAAATTTCTAGGGCACATAATGAGGAAAGAGGGCTTAGAAAACTTGATACTCACAGGACAGATAGAATTCAAGAAGGACAACGAATGACCTACCGAGCGAGTTTGAGTAAATGAATTAGGGAACAACGTTTAGAAGAGATAATAAAAAAAATGATTAAGAGCTAAAAAAGGACAGGAAAGTATACATACATATATATATATATACATACATATATATATATATATATATATATATATATATATATATATATATATATATATATATATATATATATATATATATATATATATATATATATATATATATGTATATATATGTATATATACATATATATATAAATACATACATACATACATATATATATATAGGTATATATATATATATATATATATATATATATATATATATATATGTGTGTGTGTGTGCGCGCGCGTGTGTGTGTGTGTGTGTGTGTACTGGTATATATACTTGTATATATATACTTATATATATATACAGGGTGTCCATAAAGTTCGTGTGCACTTTAAAAATTTATAACTTTATTTGTATTTGCGATAGAAATAATCTGTAAAAAATGTTATAAAGTTTAATGTACCTAGTTTTAAGTATAGCTAAAATAACTAATGTGATTTAAAGCATTACTGTAAATCAGTTGGCAAATGTTTTCCGCGAACTGCAAAATCGTATTACCCTTTGTATTGCTAATGATGGAGGACATGTGGAAACTTAAATAAAATTTCAATAAAACCTTAAAAAATATAGATTTACTTCTTTCTAATCCTTTTTACAAATTATTTCAATAGCAAATACAAATAAAGTTATAAATTTTTTAAAGTGCACACGAACTTTATGGACACCCTGTATATATATATATATATATATATATATATATATATATATATATATATATATTATGAAATGGACAAAGTCCGACAATTATTTTAAGACATTTTTATGTTTAACATTCTTTTTATAGATACAAATATTATTATAAACAGAGCATTTACTTAAATATTTGTATCTATAAAAAGAATGTTAAACATAAATCTATCTTATAATATTAGACATTATTATTAGATATTATTAGATAATGAAATGGTCTGTTTTTATTTAAATTATTAGCTCTGCTTTACATTGAGCTCTCTGGATTTTATCCTCCTTGGGTCTACCCATACGGATTACCTAGTTTTTCGTAAACTAAATATATCTAAATATATATATATATATATATATATATATATATATATATTGGCATTTGTTTTCTTTTTATCATGATCTTACTTTCTTTTTTCTAAAGAATTGTTCTAGGTATGACGGCGACAAACTACATCCGGCAGAAAGGCCTTTGATCGGGAGATTGCAGGTTTTGGAAAACGCAGACCCCCCTTAATTACTGTTGTTCCCAGGTGCACCCTGACCAGGGAGTGGTAGCACCTTTTAGGGTCCCAACTATAATCAAAATCAAAACTCTCTGATATTAATAAAATACATTTTTATAGTAAACCTGCCAGCAATAAAATTTTAAAGCAAAATTATTAGCAATAAATTTTATAATAGAATTCCCAACAATACATTTTATAGAAAAAATGCTCAACAATAGATTTTATCTGTAGTTGAAGGGATACAACTACGTTCAAAATATATTTACCTGATGGGATAAAATTGGGTTCAAAATATCTAGATTCCGGCATTAAATAACGCCTAAAAGTTGATATGCTGCCAAACAAAATCAATCAGCCAACCAACATAAAAGAACTCTTTCATGACATTAATCGATATAATATTGTACAATTTCTTAAAGAAATCAAACTCTATTCCAAAATCAAACTTAAAAAAACTAGAAATAAAACACACATATCACCGCCTCTAGTAATCATGTCCACGCAAACATGTATATGAACAAAAGCTGAGTATCATCTACCATGTATTCAACTGCGAAAGCAGAATAACATATATAACATTTTTATTATTTCAATCCTTCCAAGAAAATTAACAGTACATTTTTATACTAAAATTACCAACAGTACATTTTATGGTCTACAAAATATATATCTAAAAACCTTGAAACCTTGAAAGTATAACATTATGTACACCATAAAACAAAATTAGATAAACTTCCGCTTGTCAGTCAAGCTGTCAACATCTTAAATAAACAGCTACCACCGTGTTAAAAATGCATTTCTGCGATATTTTGAACAAAAAGTTAGTTATATTTGTTTCAAATTAAACTTAAAATGAGGTAATATTCCTCAAATAAAGTTTCAGAAAAGTATATTTTATTTTTGAAAGATTTTTAATAAAGAGTGATTTAATAAAGAGCCATTGTGATGGTTAAAATGGCGCTAAAATCAGCAACTTTAGCAATTTCAGAATGAAAAACACTTCCAATAAATTTAAAGTATAAAATTATGTACCAAATATTTAGATTTCGGCATTAAAATATCCATAGAGGTTGATACGTCGCCAAACAAAATCAACCAAACAAAAAACTATGAAAGATCTCTTGCATGACATTAGTCAATATAATATCTTACAATATCAAACTGTCTTCCGAAATATAACTTCAACAAAGCTACAACCTAAAAAAACGCATATCACCGCCTCTAGTAATCATATCCATGCAAAGATGGCGATGTAAAAAAGCTGAGTATCATCTACCACGTATTCAACTGCGAAAGCGGAATAACATATTTCAAATTTTGATTACTTTAACCCTAGAACACTAAACATTAATTAAATTTACACCACTACTAACCATGGGTATGTCATACCCGATATTGAAAATATAAAAAAAAATATTAACCCTAGAACACTAACCATCAATTAAAGTTACACCACTACTAACCATGGGTATATCATACCCGATTTTGAAAATATAAAAACAAATATTAAATATAAATCTTTATTTGAAATATTTTACCTGCAGGCACTTCAAACTTTGTACTTTGAGTTAACATTAATAGGAACTGAAAAATATATTATTTAGGTAAGAAAATCAGGTACTGAAAATTGTAATTAAAAATAGGATACTTTGCGCTGGGTACTATATACCCATGGTTAGTGTTCTAGGGTTAATACTCCCAAGAAAGTTAAATTTCGGCATGAGATGACCCATAAAGTAGTTGATTTGCCGTTAAAAAAAAAACAACAAAAACAAATCATTTTCTAAAGAAAGGAATGAATTATTTTCTTTTTTGGTTTCTTTTCTTGTCTTTATTTTCTGGTTTCTTGCGTTCAGTCACCTTCACCTCCCCCACCCAACCGTCTCCTTAACATCCGGGTTTCACACGATTCGTAAAACTCCGAAATTTCGTCGACAGTTTTCCATTTCGGAAAGCTTGTTCCCTCCCGCCCTGAAACGAATATGCCAGCTCCAATTAGGGGAAAGAACATTGCACGATATACTACAAAAAAAAAAACACTTCTTATTTAGGTCTGTCAGTAAATGTGCAGAAAAAGGGACTTTAACTAATATAAAAAACTGAAGAATTATATATATATATATATATATATATATATATATATATATATATATATATATATATATATATATGGAAGTAAACACAGTTAAATGAATAGAGAATTATGCGCAGGAGGCGAACATGAAACTCTTTGTGAAAAATATACCCTCTATTAGCAAAAACCATATGAAAATAAAAATAAAAAAAAACGCCCTCGAAACAATAAAAAAAGAAGATAATTCCTTAAAAGAAAGAATTCCATCAAATAATCACCTAGCCAGAAATAACGGATTAGAATAACTGCTTGCATCACAGTGAAACAATGTAGGTAAAATGCAGGGGGGGGGGAAAGAAAGAAAAGGAGGAAGAAAGAAAGAAACAAGTTTAGTATAAAGTAAGAAGGTTAGTATAAAATAAATAAAGAAAGGTTAGTATAAATGAAATGAACAAAGAAAAATAAAGAAAGTATGAGAGTAAAAAAGAAAGAAAGAACGAAAAGAAGAAAGAAGGCAGGTTTGTATAAAAGATAGAAAGAAAGAGAGAGAGAAAGAAAGAAAGAAAGAAAGGAAGAAAAGTTTAGTATAAAAGAGAGAAAGAAAGTATAAAAGAGAAAGAAAGAAAGAAAGAAAAAGAAATTATATCTTTTATACTAACTTTTCTTTTTTCTTTCTTTCATACTCAAATGCTTTTTTTTTCGTGTATACAAACCTTCTTTAAGTATAAAAGAAAGAAGAAAGGAAGGAAGGTTAGTATAAAAGAAAGAAAGAAAGAAAGAAAAGAAGCAAGAAAAAAGAAACAGGTTTGAAAGAAAGAAAAAGAAAGAAAATAGGGTAGCAGGATAGGAAGGATAAACGAAAGAATGTTAGTATAAAAAAGAAAGAAAGAAAGAAAAAAGAGAAAGAAAAAGAAAGAAAATAGGTAGTATGAAAGAAAGAAAGAACAAAAGTAGGTTAGTATAAAAGAAAGAAAGGAAGGAAGAAGACAGAAAAAGAAAGAACAAAAGAAGGTTAGTATGAAAGAAAAAAGAACAAAATAATGTTAGTATAAAAGAAAGAATAAAGAACGAAAGTGAAAGAAAGAAAGAAAGCGTTCACGAGAGGCACGAAGTTTAAAAGTGACGATGAAGTCAAAAGTGTTGTGGGCGACTGGCTGAGACATCAGTCCAAAGATTTTTACGCTGAGGGAATACGGAAGCTTGTGCGCAGATGGGAAAAGTGTGTGACAGTGCTGGGAGACTACGTTGAAAAAAAAAAAGAAGTAGGCTTCTATCTGTATTAGAAGTCCTTATACCGAAAAATTCACCTTATTTATTGAATGAACCTCGTATTTTATGTTTCAGCTTTAGTATATACTAAATTATATGTACTATATATATAATCTTTATAATATATAATCGTATATATAATCTTTATAAATATGTTTCACTGGATATAATTAATAATCATTTAGTTCAAATCTGTGAGGTTTTTAACTTAAATTTCTGGGTTAATTTGAAAAAAATGCTTATACTAATTTACATTTAATTTTTAATAAAAATTTCGCTAATTTCGAAAAACCTTTTAAAAATGTTCTCAACCAGACACTTTTTTAATATTATTTACAGAATTTGTTGAATGAAATACAGGGGATTAACCCCCATCTAACTTTTTCTTAGTTTAATATTCATTCATATCCTGCTAAATCTTAATAAATACATCTAAGATATAAAAGTTCAAGACTCTAGGTATATAACATTTATAAATATGTTTCTCTGAATATAATTAATTATCATTTAATTAAAATTTCTTAGGTATTTTAATTGAAATTTGTTGGTTAATTATATAAAAAAGCTTATGCAAATTATTTCGCTAATTTCGAAATCTTTAAAAATGTTCTCTTTTAATATTATTAACAAATAATTTGTTGAATGAAATATGTCAGAACTGAGAATTTGGCCATTGACAGAAACATATGGGATTGTTTCAGATTCACAACGAACTAACTACACTTTAAATCTTTCTACCATCCTCAAATGACATACTGAGGTCAGTATGCCAAAATAGGTCAACACTTTCTGGCTTTTCCCACTCTCTAAATAAGATAGCAGTATCTCTTGATTTTAACTCGGAATATTTTTTTTCATTTCATTTGTGATATGTTTGTAGGTCTTGAAGATTGTAAGCTGGTCTTATTTTTAGAGGTCTCATGAAATTAAAATAAAAATTATTATCTATGGTATTTTAAGTGATTTTCTTTAATTAATGATGTGTTCTGTTTTTTGACATAAAGCTCTCCCTGGATCTATATCCTCCTGGAAATTCCATACGAATTACCATATTATATATATATATATATATATATATATATATATATATATATATATATACTGCTTATAAACATCAATGAATCTCTCACGTACATTCAAACTGCTCATGGCGTATCAAATGGAAATCAAATGACGTCACACATAATGATATGGACAAAGTCCGACAATTATTTAAAGACATTTTTATGTTTAACTTTCTTTTTATAGATACACGTATTTAAGTATATGCTCTGTTTATAATAAACAGTATTAAATAACATTTACCGGCCTGAATGTCCGAGAAATTTTCATAGAAAATATTCCTCCTCCGAGAGGATTTTCGTTGAAAATATATCCTATGAAAGATTTTCTATGAAAATTTCTCGGACATTCAGGCCGGTAAATGTTATTTAATACTGTTTATTATAA
>OZ038479.1:124546552-124549052 GCA_964036315.1 Acanthosepion esculentum | reverse complement strand
CGATTCTATAAGACTTCTAAAATTCAAGAGGTCGCATACAAATGGCTGACGTGTTTGTACATGTGCGCAGAACGAACCGATTTTCAAACTAGCTGCGCATATCGATATTGCTATCTTGCATCAGCTAAACCTTCAGACTTCAATAAGTATTTATTCTAACCCCCTGCCCTGGGAGATCACATCTCCAACGTTAAGAATAATAATAAAAAAACAGCATTAAATAATTACATCAAGCAGACATGCGCCATACACTCTAGTACGTAGACTGATCTGTTATTTGTCGAATACAAACACACATTGAGCAACATGGCCGACAAAAATACAACAATCACCATAAGACAAATATTAGTGGATAATACCAAAATATCAGGGGTTCGCAACCTTTTGCTAACTATGTGACGACTTAGGGATTTAAAATCATTAATCATACGTATTTTTATACGAGTCAGGGCCAATATACCTGTTCTACAATATATTTTATATAGTAATATATAGTATATATACTTTAGTATCATTATGAAATGGACAAAATCCGACAATTATTTTAAGACATTTTTTATGTTTATACGTTCTTTTTATACATACGAATATTTAAGTAAATGCTCTGTTTATAATAAACAGTATTAACAACATTTACCGGTCTGAATGTCCGAGAAGTTTTCATAGAAAATATGCGTCCTCCGACAGAAATCGAACCTGTATCCTATACGGAACCGTCATATAGCCTGACGTGCTTTACCGATTTAGCCACACAGAAGCGTTTCGGTTAGCAAGGTCGATTTTACTGTCTTTAAACTACAATTCTTTATGATTTTTTCTCGTACATTCATATCTGCTCGATGCGTATCCAAATGTAAACAAATGACGTCACACATTATGAAATAGACAAAGTCCGACAATTATTTTAAGACATTTTTATATCTAAAAAGAACGTATAAACATAATAGTGAATTGTAAAAAATGGTTGCTATGTTTATATTACCCAGAAATGTAGAGGATTAACAGGCGATAACTAATAACCGACATCCATTAACTGACATGGCACGTGGAACTAGAACGGTCTACCCCAGTGAGCGAAATGAAGGGTTAAGTTAGACATTCCAACCAACTGAAGAAGGCCAAAACGTTGTAATAAATATGGCGACAAAGAAGAGGACAATTGTCCGAATAATGTAAATTGTGTAATATGGGCATATATTATAATGTGATGTAATTAATATACGCATATATTATAATGTGATGTAATTAATATGTGCATATATTATAATGTGTTGGAATTAATATACGCATATATTATAATGTGATGTAATTAATATGCGCATATATTATAATGTGATGTAATTACTATGGGCATATATTATAATGTGATGTAATTAATATGCGCATATGTTATAATGTGATGTAATTAATAAGGGCATATATTATAAGTAAAGAAATAAAATAGCAAATAAATCACAGTTTCCTATAATCGTTACACTTGACGCCACTTCAGACAATTTCAAACGTCCAGCTTCTCGAAGAATACCAGGATGTAGACAAAGGAATTCTAGCTACCCCACAGGTACGACATCAGTGCCATAGTCAAAAGTACTTGAACAAAAATAACAAAATATGAAATTTAGATTTAGATTTAGTTTATCTACAACTTTCTATGTAAAATGTAAGTGATGTTAGTTTTTTCTTTTTCTTTTCCTTTTTTTTTTACAAAAATGAACCGTCGAAAATGCCATAAAGCCATATATATACACATATAAATGAGCATGTTGGTATATGCCTTCATAGCTCAGTGGTTGAGAGCACTGGTCTCGTAAACCAGGGGTCGTGAGTTCGAATCTCATTGGAGGCAGCATTTTAATTTTTTCGTCTCTGATGCTACCTGGATTTTACAAAAACAAAATAGTTTCCATGCCTGAGGATGACTGAATGTACAGTTGAAAGTACTTGCATATTAAAAAAAGACCTTATACAGCTCATAATTATCAAAAACATGGATCATAACATTCATCGAGTGAATTATAGGTTAATGAAACTTTAAAATTTTGTCATTAACTTTACTAATCTACTTTTTGTATGAATGATTCATTGTCATATAAATTGAACTGCGCCGCATAATTGATATATATATATATATATATATATATATATATATATATATATATATATATATATATATATATATATATATGTAAAAGAACGAAGAGTAAGATTTCAGCTTTTAAAACATTAATTTAAAACAGAGCTCAATACAAAAGTAAATATTTATTGATTATGCAGTGTTACATTAGAACATGCACATACCCACTACAAAACTGTACATGTTGTTTCAATGCTACAAAAAAATCTTTTTTAAATTTTCATCAGGTGGGGAATCTCGATGCTATTCTTAGCATCGTGATTCTCCACCTGATGAAACGTTAAAAACATTTTTAACGTTGAAACATGATGTACAGTTTTGCAGTGGGTATGTACATGTTCTAATGTAACACTCCATAATATATAT
>OZ038479.1:124536552-124544052 GCA_964036315.1 Acanthosepion esculentum | reverse complement strand
CCTTAACCAACACTTGATAATATTGACTATGAACATGGACACAATATCCTGACTGTGTCTTGAAAAATGAAAACATTTTCATAAAACATACATGCAACAAACTATTTGCTATTTAACAGTTAAAATATTTAATCCTTGAAAATGCCTAAACGTATAGCCGAAAGGGCTCTGGTGAAAAGAACATTCGGATAGTTTTTATATAATTATCATCCGAAAAGAAAAAATATTATTAGATTGCATGAGAAATTGTATAAAAAACTAAATAGAAGCACCTTGTCTGTCGTATGAAATGTGCATATACACACACACACACACCCACACCCACCCACACACACACACACACACACACATATATATATATATATATATATATATATATATATATATATATATATATATATGATTATTATTATTATTATTACTCTTTCAGTCCTGTAATTGATAATGAGTTTAGCTAATGTCGATTCAAACGTAGTCGTGATCATTGAGTCAATGCGAACAATCCTTTCCTTATTTGCATATTATGTGCTTCGCCAGGGCTATATAGAGTTTTCCTTCTCCTAGATCAGTTTTTTAAATACCCATAATTCCTACTTGGCAAATTGTTTTTTTTTGTCCCTCCCACTACTCTCCTGATTCAGTGCGCATGTGTAGCACGCGGTGTGTCGCACTCGTAGCCCAGTTGTTGTTGTTGTTGTTGTTGTTGGGGGGGGGCTGTCTAACTGATATATTATTATTATTATTTAATTCCTGTAATTGTGAGTTTAGCTAATGTCGATTCAAACGCAGTCAAGATCATCGAGTCAAGGCGAACGCCCCTTTCCTTAGCTGCATATTATGTGCTTCGCCAGGGCTACATAGAGTTTCTTGTATTGGCGTGTTTCACCTATAAGGCAGATTTTTTCGTTTTTCATCTACGAGGCTGATTTTTTCCCGCAGTAGGTTGCCATTTCTTTCTGTGGTAGACAAGTTACCATCGAAGCCTTGAGAACCCGATCTATCCTACGAAATTATCCATAGCTGGGAGAAAAAGAGTATTAGAGTAAGTGAATGTAATGAATGCGATTAGAATTCGAACTCGGCTCTCCGATTCCGCAATCCAAGCCGCTATCCATTACTTCACCATGCCTCCACGATTATTAACCTTCCAAATTTCTTGTTTATGTAAATACATTTATTTTCACCATTTTTTTTCTTTTCTTATTTATTTTTGTCCTAAACCATCCTGCAAACAAAATGGCTGGCGACAACTGGCTTGACTATTATTGCTCTACGCACTCGAAAAGGTCTGCAGGTTTATGTAGAGAGTGTACCTCGTTTGTACTGACAGTGATAAATCCTTTCCGGATATGTTGTGGCTCACTTTTATGTAAATGCTTTTATGAGCAACCTCATTTGACCTCATGGTGTTGCCGCCATAATAGACATATGGCAAAACGAAGCTTCAAGTACCAACAGATCGACAGTTAATCAAAACCAAAAATATTAGCGCATTAGGCGATCAAGCAAATATGAAATGGGTATACATTCACATGCCATTGCAATATATAGGAAAGATGCTATTTGCTTTTTGCAATCGCATGTCGACGGGCTACCAACATTAATGTATTAATCCAGTTAATGTAAAAGTTGAAAGTTTTTATTTTACGTGTCTATCAATCATTAATCTTTTCTTTCTTTCTTTCTTTCTTTCTTTCTTTCTTTCTTTCTTCCAGGCTCGGTTCATTATCTATCTATCTATCTATCTATCTATCTATCTATCTATCTATCTATCTATCTATCTATCTATTTATCTATCTATAATTCTGTTCCTATCTATCTATCTATCTATCTATCTATCTATCTATCTATCTATCATTCTGTTTATATCTATCTATCTATCTATCTATCTATCTATCTATCTATCTATCTATCTATCTATCTATCTATCTCATTCTGCTCATATCTATCTATTTCGTTTAATTCATATCTATCTATCTATCTATCTATCTATCTATCTATCTAATTACATTCACATTATCTATCTATTTATCTAATTACATTCACATCTATCTATCTATCTCATTCTGCTCATATCTATCTATTTCATTTAATTCATATCTATCTATCTATCTATCTATCTATAATTCTATTCATATCTATCTATCTATCTCATTCTGTTCATATCTATCTATTTCGTTTAATTCATATCTATCTATCTATCTATCTATCTATCTATCTATCTATCTATCTATCTATCTATCTAATTACATTCACATTATCTATCTATCTATCTATCTATCTATCCATCTCTCTCTCTATCTATCTATCTATCTATAATTCTGTTCCTATCTATCTATCTATCTATCTATCTATCTATCTATCTCATTCTGTTCATATCTATTTCTTTTAATTCATATCTATCTATCTATCTATCTATCTATCTATCTATCTATCTATCTATCTATCTATCTATCTATCTATCTATCTAATTACATTCACATCTATCTGTCTATTTATCTAATTACATTCACAACTATCTATCTATCTATCTATCTATTTATCTAATTACATTCACAACCTCTATCTATCTATCTATCTATCTATCTATCTATCTATCTATCTATCTATCTATCTATCTATCTATCTATAATTCTGTTCATATCTATCTATCTATCTATCTATCTATCTATCTATCTATCTATCTATCTATCTAATTACATTCACATTATCTATCTATCTATCTATCTATCTATCTATCTATCTATCTATCTATCTATCTATCTATCTATCTATCTCATTCCGTTCAATTTTTATGCATTTATAAGTAAAAAATAAAACACCCACAGTAAAATGGAAATTATTTAAAAAAAAAACGAGAACTTGTAGGTCTATAAATGACCCATGTCCTTTGTGCCTACATGAAAAGTTATATATTATTAAACATCTAAAAAATAAAGATTTATTAAATCAAAGAAAAGAAATAACTGTTTTTTATCGACACTGCATTATGTTTTCTTTAAAACATAATTAATTAAAAAAAATTCATAATTATATATCTATTATTTGATCACAAATAAGAAAGCAAGAAAATGCGAAATTAAATTTCAAAATTTAAAATGTTAATTTTAATATAGTAATTAAATCTTTATAAATAAAATTATAACTATATCAAATATGACTTAATCATATTTGAAGCCCCTTTAAGACAATCCGAATGTATTTTATAAAAAATAAAAATGGCAATGTATTGTAGTGTATCTTATGTATGCCCTAAAAACAGATAGGATGACACGTTCCCATATAAGGAAGTCAGTATCAACAGGCAGAAATTACAAACGCCCACCTGACCCTTAACCTATATTTACACTTTGCCATCTTAAATTATATTTCTCTACTGAATCGATAAAAAAGCCAACACCCTTTTAAAATTTTGTACCCCCTTCCCCTTCCAACCTAAACAATATAATACAATTTAGCTTAAAAAAAAGTAAATCGTTTTTTTTCGAAAGTTATTCAATATCGCTTGAGAATGGGACAAAAACTATAATTTTAAGTTTAATGTAAAGTTTAGTTCCGAAACATGGTAATTTCTGTGTCACAATGAATACATATTTTTAAATAATATTAAAATATTATGGTCTATGTGTATCGAGCACTGGTTTTAAAAATAAATGCTAAAGAACTGTTGATTATAAATCTGACTGTTCTTTACACACACACACACTCACAGATATATATATATATATATATATATATATATATATATATATAGTCTTAGGGTGTGCTATATTTATGGGATAAAGTGCGACAGTCTGTTTCATGTTAGATGCAATCGTCAGACCTGACGACTGCATCTAGCATGTAACAGATTGTCGCCTCTAAGTGTTGACTTCAATGTTTACTTATATATATATATATATATATATATATATATATATATATATATATATATATATATATATATATATATATATATATATAGTACGAGCTTTGTTTGGTGAAAAACCAGCGATGATTTATAAATGCTGTGCAACATTTAGAGTTGCTTATATTCTGTACTTTGTTCTCGTCTATCTTTTCTTTCTTTCTTTTTTGTCGCGACCCATTTTATTTCTCTCGCGACCCACTGAAGGGTATGGACCCACAGTTTGAAAAACACTGTTTTAGAGGCTGGGTTCAAACTATCTGGTCCAGCAAGCTTCTTTTGTTTTCATAAATAAGTCAAGAGTGTAGCATGTGTCTATTTGTATTTTCTATTCGTATGAATCTAAATTTATTACTTTTAGTGCCAGGTTTTGGCGCATCTTTGTGAGAGAGAATTGATGCTATATATATCAGGTGCAAAAGCAGAATAGTTCAAATTGTGTTACAGCATAACTATCTATCTCACAAAATGTTTAATATCTAAAAACCGCTACACGAAATGAATTCCTTTTTTCCAGGTTTTTCAGATAAGACCAAGTAGATGCCATTTGTCGTAACAATCACTTAAAAACACTTTGAATTATTCAGCTAAAAACAGAACATGTTAAAATTGTTTTGTGTCAGACGACTGTCTTTCTAACTGAGCAATGTTGAGAAGAAAAGATCATTCAGGCCTTCAGTAATGGTACCAACATTCATGCTCTGGCTTCCGTCTTCAAAGTCCATTCAAGAACCATCAAGAGAACGGTGAATAACTTTAAAAAAAGAGGGAAAAATAGAGAGGAAAACTGGATCAGGAGATCACGGCAGGAAGAGGGATCATCATTTCAACTGAGAGCAAAAGAGATCAATTAGAAAAGATCCAACTCAATCCATAAGGCGTTTGGCATGTGAGAGAGGAGTTTCAGCTATGACAGTGCAAAGAGCAGTGAAAAAAAGACTTGAAAATGAAAACGTAAAACGTGTGAGGCAACTTGTTACTCCAGGAAAGCAAGTTAGAAGGTTAGAGACAGTGAAGATCATCGTGAATAATATATATATATATATATATATATATATATATATATATATATATATATATATATATATTTAAAGACATTTTTATGTTTAACATTCTCAGTCAGGCTATATGACGTTTCCGTATTGGATACTATGAAAATTTCTTGGACATTCAGGCCGGTAAATATTATTTAATACTGTTTATTATAAACAGGGCATTTAATTAAATACTTGTATCTATAAAAAAAATGTTAACCATAAAAATTTAAATAATTGTCGGACTTTGTCCATTTCATAATGTGTGACGTCATTTGTTTACATTTGATACGCCATTTTTCTATAAAAAGAATATTAAACATAAATATGTCTTTAAATAATTGTCGGACTTTGTCTATTTCATAATATATATATATATATATATATATATATATATATATATATATTTCAATCCTTCATGAGCTTCCGATGCTTAGTTAAGATTTATTAATGATGAACATGTCATTTTTGTTTATGATCGATTTCATCCCGATTCGTCTGTTAATCTTGGAGAGTAATTATACATTCTTCTTGCTCAAAGTAGAGTTATAAAAACCTTGGAGAATTCCAGTAACATATCTTTAATCCTTTCTAAGCTACAACGGCTCAAAGCTTAATCTAACAACTGGACAATTTTGTTGTTACACCCGGTATATATATATATATATATATATATATATATATATATATATATATATATATATATATATATATATATATATGAAATATTTCTCAGAGTTAACTTCTGGAAAAAGACAATATTTATAAATGTAAAAGACAATACGAAAACTGTAATATTAGCCGACGCGTTTCGTCCAATGTGGACTTTCTCAAGGCAAAAACAAAATGAATTTATTAAAACAAAGTAACTATTAATAACAAAATAAAACAAAATACGCCCATAAAAAAGAAAATAACTCACTCTGAAGAAATATCTTCGTGAGTGCCGCCATTGAATATTATCCAAATATTAATTTACGCCCTGGCTTTTCCCCTATTTCACCTTTCCTAGCATAATTACTACACTCCCAAGCAACCGTACACGACAGTATCAAGAAATCAAAAGAAAATAGTTGAATCCGTCAACATAACAATAAAAACAATATTTCCACACGTGACAGTACTTGACGTAATTTTCAGTTGGCAATATGAATATAATACCGTTTTTTTGTTTTGTTATTATTAGTTACTTTGTTTTAATAAATTCATTTCGTTTTTGCCTTGAAAAAGTCCATATTTGACGAAACGCGTCGGCTAATATTACAGTTTTCCTATTGTCCTTTACATTTATAAATATATATTTTTTAAAGACATTTTTATGTTTATACATTCTTTTTTTATAGATATAAATATTTAAGTAAATGCTCTGTTTTTAATAAACATTATAAATAACATTTACCGGCCTGAATGTCCGAGAAATTGTCATAGAAAATATGCGTCCCCCGACAGGAATCGAACCTGTATCCTATACGGAACCCGCATATAGCTTGATGTGTTTTACCGATCTAGCCACAGAGGAGCGTTTCGGTTAGCAAGGTCGATTTTACTGCCTTTAAACTTCAATTTTCCATGATTTTCTCACGTACGTTCATATCTGCTCGATGCGTTTCCAAATGTAAACAAATGACGACACCCATTATGAAATGGACAAAGTCCGACATTTTAAAACATTTTTATGTTTATACATTCTTTTTTATAGATGCAAATATTAAGTAAATGCTCTCTCTATCTCTCTCTGTCTCTCTCAGTCTCTCTCACTCGCTCTGTCTCTCTCTCTCTTTCTATATATATATATATATATATGTAAGCAAATGTGTGGATGTAGATCCGACGGTATGATGAAAATGTGGAAAAGACAAAGCAAAATCCGAATATGTGAGTTTACTGTTTTTATTTTGTTTTTGTTTTTGTTATTCTGTCGACGTCAGACGTTTCGGTCAAATATACCTTCTTCGGGACATGGTTAATGGAGACATATTTATATTAGATTTAAGTTTGATGGAGAGACGATATATCCTCCACTTAGGACACAATCTTTTTCCCTGTGCGCAGAATTTCAGAATTTCAGTTTTTCTGTTTCTGACCAGTCCTGTATATATCGTCTCTCCATCAAACTTAAATCTAATATAAATATGTCTCCATTAACCATGTCCCGAAGAAGGTCTATTTGACCGAAACGTCTGACGTCGACAGAATAACAAAAACAAAAACAAAATAAAAACAGTAAACTCACATATTCGGATTTTGCTTTGTCTTTTCCACATTTTCATCATATATATATATATATATATATATATATATATATATGTGTGTGTGTGTATATATATATAGATGTAGGTATATATACATATAAATAGAGAGAGAGAGAGCATTTACTTAAATATATATATATATATAGAGAGAGAGAGAGAGAAAGCATTTACTTATATATATATATATGTGTGTGTGTCATTTGGCAGCAACTATATATTTAAACATGTTGTGTTGAATGTCAAAGACAACATAGACCTGCAATATTCTCTTTTGAATTTTCTCATATTTTCTAATGAGATTTTTTAT
>OZ038479.1:124511552-124531552 GCA_964036315.1 Acanthosepion esculentum | reverse complement strand
AGGTCTTTGTATTTTGACAGCTTTTTGAATATCTTCAAAGATACATTGCAGTCTGCAGGGATTGCCATATCAATAAGAAGGCACTTTTTTAGTTTGCCGATGTCAGGGCGATTAGCTTTGATTGTTCTGTCCGTGTGTATTGTGTAGTCCCTTAAAATTGTAACAGGTCCTATCTCCGTAACTGGGTCTGGGTGGTGTTCATACCAATTTCTTTCAGTTTCCTTTCAGTGGGTGCCAATATCGCGCAACCTGATACAAGATGATCAATTGTTTCTGGATATTTATCACAGAATCTGCATTTTGGGCTAACACATTGTTTTAGTATGTGTGCTTGATAATTTCTACTTAACAAACATTGGTCCTGTGCAGCAAGGATAAAACCTTTCGTTTCAGCTTTTAACCCTGCACTGCGTAGCCACTGATGGGTACGTGTTTTGTCTACGTCATCTTGTTTGTACGTGCAGAGTATTGGCCATGAAGCGGTTTATCTTGCCATTGTTTCTGTATCTGGTTGGTTGCATTTGCTTTTGCTTTCTTTTTTAAGTATTTTGCAGCTTCGGTCGGTGTATTGTGCTTTACTTGTATTTCTGCATCCATTTGAAACTCAATTTTTAACTTTTTGGCTTCCTTTATTACGGAATAAAGACGCTTACTACTTTCATGTTTTTTTTGATCGTCCAATCTTCTGTATTTTCCAGGTATGTCTGAAGGCCAATTGCTGTAGTTTTATAAGAGAGTTCTAGTTGAACTAATCCTCTGCCTCCTTCGGATCTGGACACATACAGACGGTCAACATCAGCTTTGGGATTATGCATGCAGTAACAAGTAAGAAGCTTTCTCGTTTTGGCGTCCATTCACTTAATGTCAGCTATGGTCCAGTTAAGGATATTAAAGCTCTATTGCACTACAGGGACAGCCAAGGTGTTTATGGCTGATATTCTGTTTTTTGAATTCAGCTCGGTATTTAGTACCAGACCCACACACCTGTAGTACTCCTTTTTTACCTTCTCCTTCATTTGGGTATGTTGTATACCATCTCCTTCACTAATTCCTAGGTACTTATGGTCTTCATTTTGTTCCAGTTCCCTAATCTTTGTGACAAAGTCTAAATCTATTGAGGCTGTTTCTGTAATTGGCCTTTCTTTAATGTTACCTTTTCACATTTATCTAATCCATGCCGTCACTGAAACATTTTACAATATTGAAGAAGCCCTTCAACTCATTGTTGTCTTTGGCAAAGAGTTTGAGATCATCCATGTAGAGTAGGTGATTGAATACTTTTTATCTAGTTTGTAACCATAGCTACTGTTGTTTAGTTCACGCGTAAGGGGGATTAAGGACAGACAGAACAGAAGGGGTGAGATGGAGTCTACTTGAAAGATTCCACGTCGGATATTCAGACGGTTGGCGATGGCAGTGCCTCTGGTGTGATTTAGGTATAGTGTGGTGTTCCACATTCCCATGCTGTGCTTAAGAAAATTTACTACCATAGGGGAGACTTTGTACATTTCCAAAGTCTTAAGGATCCAAGAGTGTGGCACACTATCAAAGACTTTCCGATAATCAATCCACACTGCGCTAAGATTTCTACATCATCTCCTGCAATTTTCCAGGATCATTTTGTTTATCAGTAGTTGGTCTTTGCAGCCATATGAACCTCTCCTGCATCCCTTCTGTTCCAGCGGAAGAATGTTGTTTGCTTCGAAAAAAGAGTATGTACCGTACGTCAGGACAGACATGAGCAACTTATATGTGGTTGGGAGACATGTTATTGGCCTATAATTTATTCGAATCATCTGTTTCAATCGTTTTTGGCATTATATGGGTAATACCTTCAGTGATCCATTCCGGGATTTCATTGGATTTATTTACAAGCGTTGATGGCGTTTTTGCAAGGGCTTTATGGATTGATGAGAGATGATAGAACCAGAAATTGGGCACTTTGTCATTTCCATTTTGGGGATTTTGTTAGATAATAATAATAATAACAACAACAACAAAATAATAATAACAGCAACAATAATAATAATAACAACAATACGACTACTACTACTAATAACCTTACGAAGGGCGTTATCTATGTAAAGTATGATTTTCTTTTTTCAAAACTGCTCAGTGAAAAGATGTCATGATGCCATTTCTGACCTTAGGTCTCTGGTTGGGACCCAGAAAGAAATGAGTATACATCTGAAATAAAATAAAATAAAATAATAATAATAATAATAATAATAATAATAATAATAATAATAATAATAACCTTACGGAGGGCTTATGATTTTTTTCAAAACTACTCAGTGGAAAATGTCATGATGCCATTTCTGACCTTAGGTCTCTGGTTGGGACCCGGAAGGAAATGAGCATACATCTGAAATAAAATAAAATCTAATAATATTAATAATAATAATAATAATAATAATAATGTCTGATAGAGTTTGTGCAAGGGATTTATGGAGTGATGAGAGATGATAACGCCAGTAATTAGGTACCTTGTCATTTCCTGGGGATTTCGATTTTTTGGGATTTCGTTAGAGCTTGCCCCACATTATTTGTGGTTATATTTTCTCACTCTTGTAGAGTTTTATCCAGCATTCGTTCTTCTTCACGTTGGATCCATTCTGCATTTGGGTTATATTCCTTTGGGCTGCTCAAAATATTCTCCCCAAATGTCCTGACATTGTCAATAGATGGTGGCTTTTCGACATGTGTAGGTGCTTCTCCATTTTCCCTGTAAAATTTCTTAAGGTCCGTTTGGAATATTTTATTTTAGCGATAGAACCTACACCGTTTTTCGTATCGTCTTGTTCACTGTGCCTTTAACTGAAGTTTCTTTTTCAGCATTTCCTTGACTGATGGAATTTCAATCTTTTCAATTATTATTATTATTATTATTATTATTATTATTATTATTATTATTATTATTATTATTATAAATAAATAAATAAATAAAAATAAAATATAAAATATAAAAATATTTTAAATATAAAATAAAAATAATAATGAAAGTTATAAATAAAATAAAAATAAAACAGTAACATAAAATTTTGTATAAAATAAAAATTAAAAGTAATAAAAACTCAGCTGGTATGCAATAAAAACTGTTCTTACCGGAAATACCGACACCCCGCCAAAAGACAGTAAATTCAATCTCTTCTCCACGAACCTTGGTACCGGCAACACGTGTCCAACTTCTCTCTATGATATGGTTTGTAAAACTACGGAGTAAATTTTTCCCTTTTATCACATGTACCATAAAATTGCAACCTGAAATTGCACACACCAATACATACAAAAAAAAATAAAATGTATGAAATTAACATACAATTTACTGAGCTTTTCCTGTTATTTATATATGTTTTATTTTCTGTCAAGTATGCTTTTATCTCCGTGAACTCGAAGCTAAATTCTGCTACTATGATGTGAGTAACCCCCAACAACAACATTTTGATGACCGCAGACGTCTTAGTGGCGTTACCGTCTTGCTTGGGTTGAATTGATTAAAAAAAAGAAAACAATTGGTCAGATTTTAAGTTCAATGCAGCTTCTTTTTTCTCTTGAGAACTACTATTCTTTGGAACAAGCTCCCGAAAGGATGTCTTCCCGGAACGTTCAAATCATAAACCTCTTCAAGTCAAGGGACAATCGCTATCTATCCTTATCGTTACAAGAAGGAAGTATTCTACCTATATCTTTTTTTTAAGCATTTCACCCCAAGCAAGGCGGGAATCCACTAGCACGCAAGGGGTTATAGAGGATTTTGAGCAAGAGAAGATAGGAGTGATAGAGGAAAGGATGAGGAGAAGGATAGTGGATAGATCAAGGCAACTGGAGATGTCGATTGACATTACATTTGAATAGTTGGAGATTATAGCTATCAGGAAAACAGGAATAGGGAAGGGTGTTCCACAGAGGAGAAGTGCGAGACATGAAGCTATTGGAGTAGAAGAGACGGCTACATTTAACAGTTTCAACAGTAGAAGGGTGAGAGCGGGATGCCAGCCTCGTAGGACGCTTGAATTCGTGAAGTCTGGGAACCAGCGAAAGCAGCTCATCGTAGCAATTACCGTGAAAGTATTTGTAAAAAAGACAGAGAGAGGCGACGGCGCGTCTGTGAGAGAACGAATGCAGACGAGATGTCAGATCAGGGCCAAATAAATTGCATATCCGTCTCTGGATCTTATCAAGAACCCCGAAACAAACAGAAGGGGCTCCAGACCAAATATGGCAGCAATACTGCATGCAAGGGCGAATGGTTGGTTTGTAGATTTGAAGGAGCGATTCCGGGGAGAAAAATTTCCCGGCGCGGCACAGGTAGCCACCTTTCTTTGCGGTGGACGAGGCAGTTGAATCAATGTATTTGTTCCATCTCAGGTCAGCCGTCAACGTGAGATTGAGCAGCCGCAGAGAGGTGCTCCCGAGAAGTTGAGCGTCAGACATTCTAATGGGGGGCAGGGAAGGATCTCTGTGGTGATTAATAGAGAGCAGTTTTGTTTTTATTCAGTAACCCTCTAGCACGAATGGCCCTTGAGCCTTGTATTAAGTGAACATTATTATTAATAAAAAAGAAGAAGAAAATAACAGCGCGTGTGCGTGCAGGACTTCCTGACGTGTACGCAAATAAGTCACGAAATCTCATTTATCATTGTCTACATTGCATCAAAATATTTTGTCTAGGCCACTGAGTAGTCGACAAGGAAGTGGCGCCTAATGCCGTTCCTTGTTGACCCATTCTGATTTTAGAACGACCCCAATTTCTTTTTTTTTTTTATTACCGAGCGATAGAACAATTTCCGTTAGTGGCAGGATTGTATTAAAAAAATTAAGAATCTAATATATTCCAAGTTAGCTAGAAAATCCGAAATGGAGAAACGAAAAGTATTAAAAATAAGATATAATGAAATAGAAGGTTTCAAATACAAGCAAAGAAATAAAAACAGCGAGAATCCTAATTTTAAAATGGCAGAAGCATACTATGATTTCTTACCGACAATTTATCGAAGAATGAAAACAAAACCAGACGAATAAAAAAAATACAATATAAATGAAAATGAATATAGAAAACGATATCGTATCTTCTTATTTAATGAACACTTTCACGGCGGTATTTTCATACTGTCGTTGCCTGGCTATGCTGGCCCAATTTGGAAAAATACGTAATTACCATTTACTGGGATGATATCTTGCCGATATAAACATTTTTTACAGTAAGGTTCACCCTGTACCTTACCTGGGGGGCCAATCAATGTAGAGGGTTAGGATAAGGGGGAGTTTATATGGACAGGAGGGGAAGATAAGGTTGACTCTAGAACAGGTTAAGATTGTAGCGATCGGGGAAACATCCTCTTGGGAGTCTATTCCATAAGGCAGTGGTTCGCCGGAAGAAGCTGGTTGAGTAGAACTTACTTCTCGCCGATGGAATACGGAGGGGATGTCGGTGGTTTGCTACTATGTAAGTGGCATGATGGGTCCTAGCTGTAAAGGTCTGACCTGATGGAACCAGGAGTGGCTGTTCGAGAACGCACTTTCCATGATAGTAGCGATAAAGCAGTGAGAGGCTCGCCACATCCTGCCTATGAGGGAGAGGTTGGTATGTGGGAAATAATTCTTCTCTCACAAGGACTCTGAGACGATTTTAAACTTTATCTAGACTGGGAAGTGAGGTCTGGGCATCTCCTGCCCAAATATGGCAACTCCAGGAAATAAAGAAAAATCCAGACAGAAAAGAGGGTGGGAATAAAGTAAGACAAAGGAAAACAAATAAACACAGAAAAATAAATCACTGCTTTATATGCATTGTCCCCTTCAGGACGTAGCCGATCATGTGTCTCGACATATTCCTGTCCTGTGTAGCTCTTAATAAATTTTGTCTTTCTCTTATGTCGCCTGAAAGCATCGATTTGCGCAAGGTCTCTGGGCGTTGTTTTCATCTGTTCCCTTGCATTTAATCTGTCCTGTGAGTATTTGATTTTCCAAGCCCTCTTTCTTCATTATGTGCCCTAGAAATTCAACTGTCTCTACCTGATGTTAAGCAAAAATTTCCGTTTTGCTTCCATGTTCTCGAAAACTTCGTTGTTGCTCACACGTTCGGTCCATGGTATCCTCAGCATCCTTTTTCAGAACCACAATTCTCTTGCTTCAAATCTCTTCTCAATTCATACTGATTTTCGTCAACTTCCAGAGATACCGTAGCCCTTGACTTTGTGAAGAAGGCTAGCATGGCAAACGTCGTCGAAGGTTCTTCGAGATACCTTAATCCACAACCCGAGTCTCGTTGGACCGAGAGAAAACGCGGTGGACCTAGAGAAACGAAAAGACATGCTGTTTATCCGAAAGAAGGCCGTCTGATGTGAGATCCTGAAACAATTTGGTGTTGGTTAGAGTCTGTAGTTTTGCCTTTTATATGCCGTGTCCCTTCAGGACGTTGGCGATAATGGCCCACCACATCTTCCTGTCCCTTGTAGCTCTTAATAACTTTTGCCATGTTTAAAAATTTCTCCCTTACTGTGTTCTACTATCCACTTTCTCAAGCTCTTCAATTATGTTACGTGCTGCTTCTCTCTTTCCCTCAATATTTTGTTTAAACATTAAACCCCAATCAAGGCGGGAAGCCACTAGCATGCAAGGGGTTACATAGAGTAAGAGCGAGAACAAAGAGGAGTGATAGAGGAAAGGATGAAGAGAAGGATAGGGGATAGATCAGGGCATCTAGAGACGTCGATTGACATTGCATTTGAATAGTTGGAGATTATAGCTATCAGGAAAACAAGATAGTATGGAGTCACGCCTGAATGGGAAAATAAGTCGATCCCCTGCAAGTCCGCGTAAAATTTTAATCGATCAAGTTTGGATTGACCAGCTCCAGCTCAGATTATC
Source organism: Acanthosepion esculentum (assembly GCA_964036315.1). Classification (NCBI taxonomy): domain Eukaryota; kingdom Metazoa; phylum Mollusca; class Cephalopoda; order Sepiida; family Sepiidae; genus Acanthosepion; species Acanthosepion esculentum. The sequence goes on along the minus strand of OZ038479.1, from coordinate 124,524,682 downwards.
TGGATAGGAAATTGTGGAGAACCATAGTCGTCAACGTCGCGAAGAACACATAGAAGAATTATTTAGTTCGATCAATCGATATAATTTACTTTCGATCATACCGTTCCAAATATAAAACATCAATTGGTCGGGGAAAAACGTAAATATTGAGAATTTACATCAAAAATATTATACGCTATTAATTTTTTTATTTTTTTATCTAGCGTTTCACCCCCAAGCAAGGCGTGAAGCGAGAACAAAGAGGAGTGATAGAGGAAAGGATGAAGAGAAGGTTAGGGGATAGATCAGGGCATCTGGAGATGTCGATTGACGTTACATTTGAATAGTTGGAGATTATAGCTATCAGGAAAACAAGAAATGGGGAGGGAGTTCCACAGGCGAGAAGTGCGAGCCATGAAGCTATTGGTGTAGAAGAAATGGCTACATTTAACAGTTTCGACAGTGAAAGGGTGAGAGTGAGATGCCAGCCTAGTTGAGCGCTTAAATTCATGAAGTCTGGGAACCAGCGAAAGCGGCTCATCGAAGCAGTTACCGTGAAAGTATTTGCAAAAAAGACAGAGGGAGGCAACGCCACGTCTGTGAGAGAGCGACTGCAGACGAGATGGCAGATCAGGGCCAATTACATTGCATATCCGTCTTTGGATTTTATCAAGGACCTTCAGACAATTAGAAGCGGCTCCAGATGCCCTGTGAGTATCAGATTTTTCAAACCCTCCTTCCTCATTACTCGCCCCAGAAATTTCGACTGCTTCTTTCTGGTGTTAAGTATAAGCATCCTTTTTGTTTTCATTTTCTGTAAAACCTCGTCGTTGCTCACATGTTCGGTCCGTGATATCCTCAGCATCCTTCTGTAGAACATAATTTCTCTTGCTTCAAGTCTCTTTTTCATCTTTGAGTAGATTATCCAGCATTCAGTGGCATATAGGAGGACAGATATCAGTGCTCTTTTTTTTTTGTTTCTAACGAAATGGTTCTGTTATTTTTATACTTTGGTCTCCCCTGGAAATGCACCTTTCGCTATACCTCCCCGGATTTCAGTGTTGCATTTTCCGCTCTCTGTTAAAAAAAGCCCCAGATATTTGAATTTTTTATGGTTTGATTTTGGTAAATAGGAATTTTTTTCCTCGTCTTTAGCCCAACTTTGAGTCAATGCCGAATTTTACGTATTTATGGTAAAATTGGCCAACAAAACATCTTATAGCAAAAAGACCAACAATAAATTTTATCAGTCGTCGAAGGCATACAGTTGCGTTCAAACTATATATAGTTGAAGTCATAAAACTGTGTTCAGAATATTTAGATTTTGGCATTAGATAACCCATAGAGGTGTTGATATGCCGAATCCACCATCAGAAAGAGACCGATGACAGTTTCGGGGCACGTATTGATGAAAGAGGGTTTGGAAAACTTGACACTCACATGGCATATCGAAGTCAAGAGGAAAAAGTGAGTAACCTACTCACGGATCTTGAGTAGATGTGGAACAGTAAACAGACAAATATTGATGACCGAAAAAGAAGAATAAGATGTCGCCCACGTCCTGAAGAGACACACCACATAAAAAAAAAAAGGATTTACATTGAAATGTCTTTCTTTTCTATTCAGGCCCAAGCATGAAAAATTGGAAGCGGCACATACATAACTCGAGTACTAATGCTTGATTCAAAAATTTAGCAACCCGAGTCCAGTTCTAAATCCGTTGTTGCATATAAATGTTTATTATTATTATCTTATTTCAGATGTATACACATTTCCTTCCGAGTCCTAACCAGAGACCTAATGGTATATACAGTACCTATGAACACTAATGAGTATGTCCCAATCCTCATAAATACTTTGTAAGTGGGGGTAATATGATGTCTAAGTAGTCCACCACAAGCAGTGGTTTACCTATTTCACGCCGCTGGCGAGTATTGTATTTTGTTGGTGTTATAAAGATTACTATTTCATTTCCAACCTCCGTTTTCGTTATTCCTCATTCAGTAGTCTTTTCTAGGTTACAACACATCTCTCCCTTCTCTCTTCTCTCTCTTTTCTCTCTCCTCTTTCTCTCTTCGCCCCCTTCTCTCTCTCTCTCTCTCTCTCTTCTTGTTATATAACGTACCTATGAACACTAATGGGTATGTCCCAATTCTCATAGATACGCTGAACACTATTGTAAGTGGGGGTAATAAGCTGTCTAATTACATAGATAAAGCCCTTCGTAAAGTGTGAGCTCTACTTGTCAGAATAATTTTTTGTATCTCTTTGAGGCATGGACTTCCAGGGATCCCTTCAATTAGTCTACTGGAATCTTTTCCAACCAATTCTAAGGCTCCAACTACAACAGGGATTGTTGATGTTCCCATGTGCCACATTTTTGAGATTTCTATTTCAAGGTCCTTGTATTTTGACAGCTTTTCGAATATCTTCAAAGATATATTGCAGGGTGTAGGGACTGCCATATCAATAAGGAGGCATTTTGTTTTGTTTTTGGTCTTTAATAACAATGTCTGGGCGGTTGGCTTTGATTGTTCTGTCAGTGTGTATTGTGTAGTCCCATAGAATTGTAACAGGTCCTATCTCCGTAACTGGGTCTGGGTGGTGTTCGTACCAGTTTCTTTCAGTTTCCTTCCCGTAGAAGTTGCAAATTTTCCAGCGCAAATATTGGCCCACTCTGTCATGCCGGTTTTTATATTCAGTGGGTGCCAATAACGTGCAACCTGATGCACGATGATCAGTGGTTTCTGGATATTTATTATTATTATTATTGTTATTGTTATTATTATTATTATTATTATTTCCTTTGATTTCAGATGTATACGCATTCCCTTCCTGGTCCCAACCAGAGACCTAAGGTCAGTAATGTCACCACCAAAATTTTCGACTGATCATTAAAAAAAAAAAAAAAAAGATCTCACACATTTTACGTAGATAAAGTTCTTCGTAATTTGTGAGCTGTACTTGTGAGTACAAATTTTTTTATATTTGTTTAAGGCATGGGCGACTAGGAATCCTTTCAATGAGTCTATCGGAATCTTTTCCAATCAAACCGAGGGCTCCAACTACAACTGGAATTATGGATGTCCTCATATGCCACTTTTTTAGATTCCCACTTCAAGATCCTTGCGGTTTTAAATAGTCCATCTTTGGCGAGGAACAGATTATTATTATTATTTTTATTATTATTATTATTATTATTATTATTATTTCCTTTCCAGAGACCTAAGGTCAGAAATGGCTTCTTGACATTTTTCACTAATGATTTTTTGTATAAAAAGGAAACCTAAGATCACACACATTTTACATAGATAAAGCTCTTTGTAATGTGCGAGCTGTACTTGTGAGTACATTTTTTTGTATTACTAGGGAACCCTTCAATGAGTATATCGGAACCTTTTCCAATCAATCCGAGGGCTCCAACTGCAACTGGAATTATTCATGTCCTCATGAGGCACGTTTTTGAGATTCCCACTTCAAGATCCTTGTACTTTTGTTAGTTTTTTGAAAATATTCAAATATACATTATTATTATTATTATTATTATTATTATTATTATTATTATTATTATTATTTCCTTTGATTTCTGTTGCATACATAATTCTTTCAGGGTCCCAAACAGAGACCTAAGGTCAGAAAAGGCTTCTTCCGCTGGTCATTTTTTGTATCAAAATTAAAGATCACACACATTTTACATACTTAACGTTCTTCGAAATGTATGATCTGTACCTGTGAGTACAGTTTTTTGTATTTGTTTAAGGCTTGAGATACTAGGAATCCTTTCAATGAGTCTATCGACGCTTTTCCAACCGATTCGAGGGCTCCAACTACAGCTGGAATTATTGATGTCCTCATGTGCCACTTTTTTTTGTATTTCTTTAAGGCTTGGGCTACTAGGGAACCCTTCAGTTAGTCTATCGGAACCTTTTCCAATCAATCCGAGGGCTCCAACTGCAACTGGAATTATTCATGTCTTCATGTGGCCCGTTTTTGAGAGATCCACTTCAAGATCCTTGTACTTTTGTTAGTTTTTTGAAAATATTCAAATATACATTATTATTATTATTATTATTATTATTATTATTATTATTATTATTATTATTATTATTTCCTTTGATTTCTGTTGCATACATAGTTCCTTCCGGGTCCCAACCAGAGACCTAAGGTCAGAAATGGGTTCTTGACATTTTCCACTCAACATTTTTGTATAAAACGGAAACCTAAGATCACACACATTTTACATAGATAAAGCTCCTTGTAATGTGTGAGCTGTACTTGTGAATACAATTTTTTTGGATTTCCTTAAGATATGTTCTGCTATGTATCCCTTCAGTGAGTCTATTATTATTATTTGTTGAGTGGTCCTCCCCTTTTTCACAAATGGACTCACCCAAGGTAACGTATACTACTGCTAGTGAATACCCGAAGAAGTACGAGCGAACAACGAGCGAACGAACGAGAGCGTACGAACGTAGCGGGCAAGAGCTACAGTGAGCGAGCACGTAGACTCAGTAAGAAGTCATACAGCGATACGTCGATACCAAAGACGATATATATATATATATATATATATATATATATATATATATATATATATATATATATATATTCTACTAACCCACATTCCTGGAACTACTAACCTGTATTACCAGTTTGTATTATTACGTTGTTAATACATTTATTTTCCTATATTCATTCTTGGCGTTTGTTAGTATTGGTATCGGATTTCATCCCGGAATCCACAACAACTTGGCGACGAGGAATTCGAACTCACACAGAAAGAAAAAATAATTCTCCCTCGTCGTCCACAACAACTGGGTGACGAGGACTTCGGACCTACAAAAAAAAAATTGGCCGTTTGCCAGTGCCCACAACAACTTGGTGACAAAAGATTTACGAGGATTAAAATACGGAAAAGCGAGTTTTTCGTAAGACTCTTATCATGGAGGATTTTAAAAGTATTTTAGTAGAACTTGTAAAATACCAAAATGAACAGCAATTACAACTCCAAGAAAAAATGGAAGAGAAGTGGCAAAAACAATTACTACAACCGCAGAAGGAAAATCAAGAAAGACAAGTGCAAAATGAAGAAAGATAAATGCAACTCCAGGAACTAATATTAAAGGTAGCGGGTAACAAACAACAAAATATCGAAAAAGAGGCGACTTTTTCCCAAGACGCAGTGTGGAATACGATAGAAACATTCAAATACTCTCTAGAAGAGGATAAAAATTTCGAGGACTATTTCAGACGTCATGAAGACATCTTCAACATCGATTGTCAAAACTGGACGGAAATTAAGAAGATATGTCTATTACTCAGGAAATTGGGAACAGAGGAATACACAAATTTTGTGGATTACATTTTGCCAAAAAAGACGAATGAGTTAACGTTTGTCGAAGCAGTTACATGCCTTACGGAGCTTTTCAGTCCAAAGACGTCACTTTTTCACAAAAGGTGGAAATGTCTTAACCTCGTAAAGGGCGAAAATGAGGACTACTCCACATTGCGACGACTTTAAGTTGGCAGAATTATCTCCGGACAATTTCAAGTGTTATTTTTGTACAAGGGTTAGTCTCAGCTAAGGATAGTAAAATGCACAAAAGAATGCTTTCAAAACTGCAAAATGAGCCGGGATTAACACTACAAAAATTATCAGAAGACTGCCAAAAATGCCTGAGTATAAAGAAAGACTCGAATGATATCGAGGAGTCTGGAGTAGCACACATACGTAAGTCGAACAAAAGTTTACGTTTTTCACCCTCCCGAGAAAGAAAACAAAAATTCTATAAAAATGAAAAAAGGTACAACGTATAGGGCAAATAATGATAAAAATCAAAGCAAATATAAGCCCCACCCCCATCTGCATGTTATTGATGTGGAGGATTACACTGGAATAAGGATTATCGTTTTAAATATAAAAACTGTCTAGCGAGTGGAAAAATGGGACACAAGGCATCCCAATGTAGAAACAGAAAATCTACTAGTTGGATAAGAGCTACTAGAATGCATGTCGAAGACAATATTAACATAAGAAAATACGTGGAACTTGAAATTTTAAATAAGAAAATAAAATTACAACTAGACTCGGGTTCGGATCTAACGATAATTAACCTACAGACATGGAGAAAGCTTAATAGACCGACCATGATGCATACACAGGAAATTGCTATGTCTGTTACAGGGAAGCGTATAAAATTTGAAGGAGAAGTAATCCTAAATGTAAAATTCCACGGAAAAACAAAAAAACGTAAAAAAAAATTCGTAATGAAAGATACAGAAAATCTGGTGGGCACAGACTGGATGCAAAAGTTCGACGTATGGGATTTACCTATCAGCTCGTTTTGTAAGAAGATAGAGTGCGAACCATCAGAAGCTACAAAATTAAAGGAAGAATTACATAGTCAATGTCCCGAAGTATTCCCGAGCGGTTTGGGACGATGTAACAAGTTTGTAGTTAGAATTGTATTAAAAGAAAATGTCCAACCAGTAGTTAAAAAGAATCGGAACGTGCTGTTTGCTACCATAGAAAAAATCGACAAAGAATTAGAGAGACTTGTACAAACTGGGATCCTTTCAAAAATCGAGTTCAATGAATGGGCGGCACCAGTAGTCTATGTAAAAAAAAAAAATCCGGAGAAATCCGTGTTTGCGTAGATTTCTCGACTGGGTTAAATAAGTCTATAAAAGACCATCATTACCCATTACCAAGCCCGGAGGAAATATTTACCAAGCTTAAAGGTGGTAAGGTATTTTCTAAAATAGATTTAAGCGAGGCTTATCTTCAGATTCCAATGGAAGAAGAGAGTACAAAAATTCTATGTATTAATACGCACAAAGGACTACAAATTCAACAGATTACCATTTGGGTTAAAAGTAGCACCGTCAATCTTCCAACAGACGATGGATACAATGCTCATGGGCCAGAACTTTGCTACCGCTTACTTGGACAACATTCTCATCAAAAGTAACAATGTTGAAGAACACGCATCGCACATAAAGGAAGTATTTAAAAGACTTCAGGATTTTGGGTTTAAAGTAAAAGAAAAAAAATGTGATTTTTTTCCTAAATGAAATCAAATACTTAGGCCATATAATTAATGAAAGTGGGCAGAAAACCAGATCCAGATAGGGCATCTGCAATAAAAAATATGCCTGTGCTGAAAAATGTCGCAGAATTGCAAAGCTTTCTTGATCTAGCTAACTATTACAGTGAATTAATTGAAAATATGCACAAATTGAGGGTTCCTCTCAATGAATTATTGAAAAAAGAGAACAAATGGAATTAGACGGAAGACTGTCAGAAAGCGTTTAAGGAGATAATACAAAAATTAACTTCGGAGCTAGCACTAACGCATTTTGACCCCAAACTAGAAATTATTATTGCTAGTGATGCGATCTCACACGGAGTAGGAGCTTGTATTCTACACAAGATGCAGGACGGCACAAAGATACCTATAGCTCACGCATCTAGATAATTGTTACCAGCAGAGACGAACTATTCGCAGATTGAAAAAGAAGTGTTAGGCATAATATTCGCCATAACTCGCTTTCACAGATATATATATTGAAGAGAGTTTACGCTTCAAACGGACCATAAACCTCTTCTTACGATTTTCGGATCGAAAAAAGGACTACCAATTTACACAGCAAACAGACTTCTAAGATGGGGAACTATTTTATTGAGCTACAATTTCAAACTTGAGTTCCTACCATCGAAGAAAATTGGACATGCTGATGGATTATCTCGATTGTTACCTGCGAAATACGAACCTCTGGAAGACTTGGTAATAGCGGCGTTGCGAGCCGAAGACGAAATCAGTAAACTGTTATACAATACAGTAAAGGAACTACCTGTGACCTTGCTAGAGATAAGAAGACAAGCGGAAAAGGATGAATTTATTCAGAATACCAAGAAAAAATAGAAGAAAAGGAAAGGAATCTAGCGGACAGCTTTTCAATTTGTGATCACATATTACTGTACAATGAAAGAGTGGTTATACCAAAATCGTTACAAAGGCGGATTTTGAAGGACTTTCATTTAGGACATCCAGGAAAAAAACCGTATGAAAGCACTAATGAGAAGTTTCGTTTACTGGCCTAATATGGACAATGATATCACGCAAAGGGTGGAAAAATGTAAAGGCTGTGCTGCTGCAGCAAAGGCACCACCGTCTATACAAAAACCATGGCCTAAGGTGGACAGACCTTGGTCTAGAATCAATGCGGACTATGCAGGACCCATAGGCGGTTACTACTACTTAATAACGGTAGATAGCTTTAGCAAGTGGCCAGAAGTTTTCAGATTAAAAAACCCGACGACGGAAAATACTATAAATTGTCTACACGAATTATTCGCGAGATTCGGCGTCGTGGATTGCTTGGTAACTGATAATGGTACACAATTCTCCTCCAGCGACTTCCAAGAATTCTGTGAGACTTACCAAGTAAAGCATATTAAGATAGCTCCGTACCATCCGCGGTCTAACGGGAAAGCCGAAAGATTTGTAGACACACTAAAGAGAGCTTTAAAAATATCAGAGGACGTACCGACAGAAAGAGCTATACAGCAGTTCCTCCAAGTATACAGAATAACCCCGAACGGGAACACACCATCTGGTCTTTCACTAGCGGAAGTGATGTTTGCCCGCAAAATACGATGTGTGTTTGATAAGTTATTGCCTAACAAGAATAAAAACCGGCATACACCTATAGTACTCAAGAGATCATTCAAACCAGGAGAACGGGTCTATTTCAGGATGTTCAGGAACAATATGGCTTACTGGGAACCAGGTACAATAATTAACAGACTAGGAAATGTGATGTACACAATACAAGGCAAAAAATTTACCCACAGAAGACATTGACCAAATACAAAAAAGATGGGTTGAGGAGCCAAGCTCGTCACCTGCAGAAAATGACGATTCGATGGAGGCGATCTTTGAAGCTTTTGAGATTCAAAGACCACAAGAAGACACAGAAATTAGGAGGACTAGCAGGAAAAGGAAGTTTACGGAACCTCTGATTATCGACCATAAGAGGAAAAAATATTAACTTCCCCCAAAATGAATCTAAGGAGGGGGGTGTTGAGGTTCCTCCCCTTTTTTCACGAATGGACTCACCCAAGGTATACGTATACTACTGCTAGTGAATACCCGAAGAATTACGAGCGAACAACGAGCGAGCTAACGAGCGAACGAACGAGAGCGTACGAGCGTAGTGCGCAATAGTCACAGTGAGCGAGCACGTAGACTCAGTAAGAAGTCATACAGCGATACGTCGATACCAAAGACTATATATATATATTTTTCTACTAACCCGCATTCCTGGAACTACTAACCTGTATTACCAGTTTGTATTATTACGTTAATACATTTATTTTTCTATATTCATACTTGGTGTTTGTTATTATTGGTACCGCATTTCATCCCGGAATCCACAACATTATTATTATTATTATTATTATTATTATTATTATTATTATTATTATTATTATTATTATATTCGCACTTCATATGGCTAGAGGAAATAAAAGAAAGAAAATTAAAGCAATATACAAAAATATTTCCATTGTGGACAAACCAGTAAAAAAAAAACAAAAAAAAACTGACAATACATACGGTCCATTGCTGATTTTTAAGACACGTTGGATGGAGTGGCATTCAAATGATTGATTAAATGCATCACGGGAATCAAACATGAAACCAAAGTTGCAAAAGGTTAGAGAACTCTAATTCTTGGAGAATCTATTTCTTCAATCACACACGCACGCACGTGCGCGCGCAAACACACTACTCTCTGTTTCTCTTTCTTTCTCTCTGTCTCATAGGAAAGCATACACATGCACGCGTCCTTACACCCACGCACATATCTTAATTTGCTCGCCGTAGATCTTGAAATCAAAATTGCGCTTAGTTCAAGGCAAACGGAAAATACCATTAGACACAAAGGAATGAGTGGGAAAATTCTATATAATATATATACCGTAATTCCCCATATATAATACGCCTTCATCCACAATACACACACCTAAAAAAGTGTGGAAAAATGCTTCTACTCATGCATAATACGCACCCTTTGTTTGGTAATAAAACCCTATAAATTGTACCTTTATAATGTCATTACAGCCAGCGTTTCCTATTCTTATTTAAAAAATATTTTTAAACAGAATAATTTTATTCTAATTTACTTTTATGATAATTCTTATTTCATTTTGCGGCAATTTTTTAAAAGATTTTTTGTAGCTGTGTATAATACGCACCACTGATTTTACTTATTATTTTTTATAGACAAAAGTGCGTATTATACATGGGGAATTACGGTAATCTCCGATATTACAGAGAATTCTAGACAATCTCTTCACAGATTATCAAAAGATTTGAAGCGAAAGAAATAAGGTTTTAACAAAGAAAACTGAGCATAGTCAGAACACGTGATCAACTTTCTTTTAATTAATTTCACTGTCTCAATATATATATATATATATATATATATATATATATATATATATATATATATATATATATACATATATATATATATATATATATATATATATATATATATATATTACGAAATGGAAAAAGTTCGACAATTATGTTAAGACATTTTTATGTTTAACATTCTTTTTATAGATACAAATATTTAAGTAAATGCTCTGTTTATAATAAACAGTATTAAACAACATTTACCTGCCTGAATGTCCGAGAAATTTTCATAGAAAGTATTCGAATGAAAAATTTCTCGGACATTCAGGCCGGTAAATGTTGTTTAATACTGTTTATTATAAACAGAGCATTTACTTAAATATTTGTATCTATAAAAAGAATGTATAAACATAAAAATGTCTTAATATATATATATATATATATATATATATATATATATATATATGGTATAAAATGACAATTGGAAAAATCTTAGATTTTGCCGACCCGTTACGTCTTCCGACCCTCTCAAGCCAAAAATGAAATCGAAATATCTCTGTTGTTATAGTTACATTAAAAATCCAAATTTAAAAAGATAGACGCTTCTGTCCAAGCCTTTTTTTACTGGTTAATGTAAATTACCTTTATATTAAGAGATTTAACTGTATTGTCGACATGGAAAAAATCTCTTACTGTAAAGGCATAAATACTGTGTTGCCGGAATATTTCCTTATTTGCGGAGTTCATGCTTATTCTTTTCTCTATTGATGTGGGTATATGCTTAATTATAGATGGAGGGTGGTTTGACTTAGGGTGCACATACAAGGGGTTAGTGTTAGGTTTTCTGTAGGGTGTGTAATTGTTGTTTGTTAAGTCTAGAGTTACGTCGAGGAAGTTTACCCTTTTTAATTTAGTGTTTACTATAGTTTTTAGATCTAGTTTTCCGAATTTACTATAAATTATCTTTCTAATCTTATCTGTTTTAAATTTTGTGGAGCTCCTCACTACCATGAGCCCGTCATCTCGGTATAGCCCGATGTCCTTAATGTCTAATTCACTGTGCGAGGTTAGGTTGTACAGTATAAATAGACCGACAAGGTCCGAAGATTCAGCAGAGTCCAGAGATCCCATGGTGATGTCAAAATTGTCAGTAGTGTTTTTAATCCACTGCTCCCGATTATGGATGAGGACAGATTTCTTGGCACTAAGGATTATGTTTGTTTCTTCCTTAGTTAAGTCAGAATATACTGTAGCAAACTCTAGGGCAGTTGTGAAGAGGTCTTTCGATATAGACTGGTAGTAATCCACAATATCGAACTGAATTAGGGTGCAATCAGGCTTATTGTCGATGTTGGTAAACCAGTTGAGGACTTCTTTGGTATTCATCCAGAATGTTAATCCGAGTCGTTTTTTAATTTGGCTGGTGATCCTTTCTAGGATTTTTTTGCTGATCTTTCCTATGTCGGGTCTAGTTGGGTTAATCATTCTGGTAGTGGGGTTTTCCTCAAAATCATGTTTATGGTCCTTAAGCGTTACGTAGCATTCCTTCTCAGCCAGTTTACCAACTCTATCACTTATTTTTAGTTTCTCAGTAATTATCTTACTTGTTCTATTGATACTGTCAACCATATTGATATTGTTATTATGGGCTTTTTTATAAGTCTTAGTTAAATTTTTAAAAATTAATTTGTTGTAGTTGTCAGCCATCACCTTGTAGAAGTTGTCAGTTTTGTCGGACTTAACTAGTATTTTATCGCTGCTATTTATGCTTTTGACTATTTGGTCTAGATGCTTCTGGAAGTTGCTTTTCTTTTTGTGAAAGGAGATGTTGTTGATTATGTTGACTAGGTCCTTTTCGAATTCCTGTAGGTTCTTGTTAAACGGTGCAACCTTTTTACTTTTGAAGCCGAAAACCTCATGTTCTTTTTTGTTAAGTTATTCCCTCGTAGAAAGAAGAAAATTTTCCATCTCATTCTTCTTATTAATTCCTCTGTTTTTTGTAAAGGTTTTACGAAATAATTCCGTTTGTTTGTGTGTGGAATATTCTTCAGAGAAATGTCGAAATTAGTTTTTTTCCATATTTTTAAAGTTCTTATTTTAAAATAAAGGTTAAGAGTGCTCGACCTTAATTTAGGAGCTAATATGTATATATATATATGTGCAGGTACGCAGAAAAATAGGAAAGAACACGTTAGGTAAATAATCCGGAGTTCCTTAGTATTTTTGCTTTTATTTTTAAAAAGACAGTGCTCCATACAGAAGTAGAGCTTATATTATAATATTTTTTTTTTAAAATATGATTCCTTCGCTACATAAGAGTTCTCATGTTTCAAAAGCGAGAGCCGAAACCCTTAATATAATTTTTGAAATTAAGTTGAATTAAGGTGTCTGGTCTCGCTTCCTCGTCATATATATTTATATATATATATATATATATATATATATATATATATATATATATATATATATATATATATAAATTATATATATATATATATATATATATAAATAAATATATATATAAATTATATATATTTATAAAAAAATTAAAACTTCTAACCTTATAGTTAAAAATAACTATTCACCTCCTAGAACAAAATTAAATAGAGCAAATATTATTTACGAATCCAAATGCCCATTAAGGAATTGTATTCCTCAAGAATCAACTTTCGTAAATAATTATATAGGCCACATTACAAATTGTTTAACACGCAGACTAACTCT
>OZ038479.1:124496552-124509052 GCA_964036315.1 Acanthosepion esculentum | reverse complement strand
TAAACGGGTTCGAGTCTGTCTACCTCCCAGGACGAAACTCTGTATGATAACAAACACACGTATATATATATATATATATATATATATATATATATATATATATATATATATATAAAAGGCAGGATGTGTGTGTGTGTGTGTGTGTGTGTGTGTGTGTGTGTGTGTGACGAATGCACGGCCGCAATTTCCGACGGATTTGCACCAAAATTTACATGCACATGCTCCAAGTTAGTCAAAAGGCCAAGGCCGACTCTGCATTTCCCAACTGCCATCGATAGTGGAAATAATCGAATTTTTCATGCTTCTACGGCGGTTTTCATGTAGTTTGCGGCCATTTTCTAGTGGCCACAGTGAGAGCCTATAGCTGGCTGCCACGAATAGGCAGGAAAATTCTACTGGCCAGCGTGAGAGCCAACAGCTGACTGACACGAATGTTAACTAGCATGCTAGCATGCAAAAAAAACCGATAACTGCATTCGTCCTAAGTGGGAAAAACTTAAATCTGCATGGCACTTTACTCCAATTGGCTCATTCGCTGCTTAAACTTAACGTTGATTTTGATTCCGCATAATTGGGTTGAGTGTGAAAAAGTATTTGTTGTTAACATTCTTTTTTCATTCGGTTTTTCCAGTTACGAGTACTTTTTTTAAGCTGATCGTTTTGTGTTCATTTTGTTTAGTTCTTTTTTCGTAACAGATTTAATGTTTAGTATAGCGCTTAGACAAAATTCACAGGCTTGTAACAACATCAGCACGGCAAAGGGCACTCCTTTAAAGGCAAGGAAGGGCAAAAATATTTTAAGTCAAGTGATAGCGATCGCTGTATGAGTCGTACGATTTTTGAATCAAGCACTGGCAACGCTGCTAGTATATATATATATATATATATATATATATATATATATATATATATATATATATATATATATATATATATATATATATATATATATATATATATATTCATTCCATTATGCAAAATACGCAGCTCACAAGAGACGGTAACTTGAAGTGCATAATTAAAGTAACATGCGTATTTATATATTATGAAATGTATTATATCCGAAAATTATTCAATATATTCACTCGATATTCCTATAGATAGAATTTATTTAAGTAAATGCTCTAATTTTTTCTTTTAATTCAACAGTATTAATTACATTTACCGGCCTGAATGTTCGAGAAATTTTCGGAGAAAATACGCGAATCACAGTTTCTCTGTGTGGTTAAACGTTCGATTGTTTCAATTCGGGATCGAAACTCTACTGCTCTGGTGTTAGTCAGATCTCGTCCCTCTGCGCCATCGTCCCAAGACAGGGGAAGAACGGAATTTTAACGTATTTCCTTATACGAATCACACCAGCTGCTCATAGAACTCAATTCAATTTTATTTGAAGAGTAATGCTTTATAGCAGTAGGAGCCGCTGTTTTTTAAAACCAACTTATATATATATATATATATATATATATATATATATATATATATATATATATATATATATATATATATATATATATATATATATATATATATATGAGAAATGTTCGTTTTAAAAAACTATGTTGTCTTTGACATTCAACACAACATGTTTTAAAGGAAAAGTTGCTGCCAAATTACACACACACACACACACACACACACATATATATATATATATATATATATATATATATATATATATATATATATTCTGTTCTCATTGAGTTTATCTGTCTTGTTCGTTAAACTCGTTGCGGACTGAATGACGTTAATTCTCTCTCACAAAGATCCCTCGCGCCAAAACCTGGCACTAAAAGTAATAAATTTAGATTCATACGAATAGAAAATACAAATAGATACATGCTAGACTCTTAACTTATTTATGAAAACAGAAGAAGCTTGGTGTACCAGATAATTTGAACCCAACCTCTAAAACAGTGTTTTTCAAACTGTGGGTCCATACACTTCAGTGGGTCGCGAGAGAAATAAAATGTGTCGCGACAAAAAAAAAAGAAAGAAAAGAAAAAATAGGTGAGAGCAAAGTGGAGAATATAAGCAACTCAAAATGTTGCACTGCATTCAAATAACATCGCTCGTATTATATATATATATATATATATATGTATATATATATATATATTTCACCCGATTGATTGGGTATTAGTCAGATTTCTTACCCCTAAGCCATCGTCGCACGGCAGGGAAGGAAGGGAATTTTAACGTATTTCTCTATACGAAACATGCCAGCATCTCATAGAACTCAATTCAGTTTTACTTGAAGAGTAATGCTTAATAAAAGTAGTAGTCGCGGTTTTTTAAAACCACCTTTTCACACACACACACATATATATATATATATATATATATATATATATATATATATATATATAAAAGTGAACATTGAAGTCAACACTTAGAGGCGACAGTCTGTTTCAGGCCATGAAACAGACTGTCGCCTCTAAGATTTGACTTCAATGTTCACTTTTATATTTACACACGCTCTATCTCTGATATTGAGCACTTTATCCCATAATTATAGCACACCCTAAGATTACATTTCTTCATATATATATATATATATATATATATATATATATTCTGTTCTCATTGAGTTTATCTATCTTGTTCTTCAAATTCGTTGCGGACTGAGTGAAGTCAATTCTCTCTCACAAAGATCCAGTGCGCCAAATCCTAGCTCTAAAAATAATAATTTTAGATTCATACGAATAGATAATACAAATAGATACATCCAATTCCAAAATGTGTGGATCTTAAGATATATGCATATACATTGCCGATGCTAAAGAAATGAACCATTTCAACAGAGTTTGTCTTGGATTTATTACACATAGGTATAATCGGGCGAAAGGCAAAATGTGGTTCTTGCTGTAAATCGCAGTAAAAAAAAAAAAGAAAAAAAGTTTGGAAAACGCTGCCCTAAAATATGAAATCGAAAGAAATTTATGCTCCCCTCCTGTTCTTAGACTCCCCCAACTTATTCGGCGCGGCAGAGTAGTAAGAAGTTGTTCATACAAACACAAACAAAAAGATGTCGATATAAGTATCTCCAGATGTCTGTGAAATGCGTTCGTATTTGGGGTTTGCTCTTTCCGGGTCAATCTTGCTATGTTTACAAACATATGGAAGTAAAGAGTAATTTTTGGAACAAACTTGAAACTGGACGATAAAATACATACCTAAGAGAGAGAGAGAGAGAGAGAGAGAGAGAGAGAGAGAGAGAGAGAGAGAGAGAGAGAGAGAGAGAGAGAGAGAGAGAGAACAAACAAACAAACAAACATGATGTACTAATTACTGAAGGTTATTATGTCAAAACCGTTTACCGGCACACCAATGTACATACCTGAAAAAAGCAGATGAAAGAAACTTATTTCAACTCTATTATATTCTTCAGGTGTAGACTAAATTCTGGCACAAGCGAACTGGAATTACGGCTGAGGTGTTTCAAGTTCGCATAAAAAAAAATATCATTGGAAAAGGCATGAACCAAATTCTTCCTGTGTCACGCTCTATCACCGGAAAGGCATGCACCTTGAATAGATATTTACGAGCAATGAAGCTTTGTGAAGCATTCATTTGTTTTTGTTTATAATCAATTTACCTGAAGGAAGGCGATAATGCGACTAAGACTCAAGGGGACAATTGTAAATGAAAGAGAATGAGAAGACTTTAGAAGGAGCCGGAAACACAATCCTAAACAGGAAACAAGGGATAAACACTTACTCCTGTTACCCCCCCCCCCAAAAAAAAAACTGAGAGTAAGTTTATTTTGTCTAGCACAAAACTGAAATCCACTTGCTTGATTCCATACGCATTCACAACAGCTCCTGACCTGTCACTAACCATTTTCCTTTGATTTCACGATATTGTTGTGTCCGTTTGTTTAGCAGAGTAGTAATTCTGTTAAGAAAGGTGAAATAAGGAAAAAGCCTGGGCGTAGATTAATATTTGGGTAATATTCAATCCTCGAGAGTGCTGCCATTGAATATTACCCAAATATTAATCTACGCCCAGGCCTTTTCCCTATTTCACCTTTCTAAACAGAATTACTACTAGTTGCTAAGGACATTTTGTTTTTGTTATTATTAGTTACTTTGTTTGAATAAATTCATTTCGTTTTTTGCCTTGTCCACGAAACGCGTCAGCAACTATTACAGTTTTCCTATTGTCATTTATATTTATAAATATTGTCTTTTCTACAGGAAACTCTGAGAAATTTTCATATATATATATATATATATATATATATATATATATATATATATATATATATATATATATATGCATGTGTGTGTGTTTATCGCGGAAACTATTGCCCAGGAGGCAGTACTAAACGGTATTCAACGAAGCTAGAATTTACATTAAGGTTAGCTGATGTCTTTAATTTGTATTGACTTCCCTCTGCTTCCCAACTCTTTTCCTTCCGTTCTTATTCTTCGCTTATTTTTATTCATTTTTTTTTGTTTTCTATCCGTCCGCCATTTTATCCACTCACGTCTTTTTTCTCGCCATCTTTTCATCATGGAGAATTTTTATGGTCTTTCAAGATTTTGTCTTTATTTATTCTTCCGGTTTCTCTCCTTCAATCTGATCTTCCGTTCTTTTCTTTTCGAATTCCGTCACGAACAGTTTTATTTTTCCCTCTTTTCTTTCGAATTCCGTCACGAATTGATTTCTTTCTTTTCTTTTCGAATTCCGTCACGAACAGTTTTATTTTTCTCTCTTTTCTCTCGAATTCCGTCACGAATTGTTTTCTTTCTTTTCTTTTCGAATTCCGTCACGAACAGTTATATTTTTCCCCTCTTTTCTTTCGAATTCCGTCACGAATTGATTTCTTTCTTTTCTTTTCGAATTCCGTCACGAACAGTTTTATTTTTCTCTCGTTTCCTTCGAATTCCGTCATGAATTGTTTTCTTTCTATTCTTTTCGAATTCCGTCAGGAACAGTTTTATTTTTCTCTCTTTTCTTTCGAATTCCGTCACGAATTATTTTCTTTCTTTTCTTTTCCAATTCTGTCACGAACAGTTTGAATTTTCTCGCTTTTCTTTCGAATTCCGTCACGAATTGTTTTTTTTTTTTTTGCTTTATTGAAAAAAGTTTGAACAAATTAACTATAAACAATTTTTTTGCTATCCTCTGCCAGCCACAATGATGGAGAAAGCACCACCTCAGACCATCGCCAGTGAGACACGCTGCAAGAGCCACTCCGTTTTACGAGGCTCGTCCCTTAATCGAGACGCAATCGCGCCAATCCTCCGAAGGAACGCCATCGAACGAGGGCCAATAACCCCAGAAATCTCCACTACCACAGGGGTAAAAAAAATCTATCAGCAAGGGAAGAATATTTAACTCTGCTTCCCGGGCGACGGACCCCGGCTCAACCGCGGACCTGATCAAATTACCGGCCGAAAATGTATCCGCACAGGACGCATCCCAAATCAACGACTTCCCAATTTTAAAAGGGAAAATGGTAATGCCATCCGACCGCTTTCCAACACCACGGTCGAGGCCTACGGGTTCGATTTGGGAAGTGAACCGAGCTGCATCCAAACCTCTTCTGATGATGTCGTTTATTGCTGCATGCCGTGGAAAGCGACCGGCACTACGACGACAGGAGAGAGGATGCAAACCAAACTCATCAATGGAAGCTCCGCATCTGCATCTGTGACGCTCACATAATTTGTGTCCAAGACGGATCGCGACTCAGACCCGAGTGCATTCATCATCTAGAAGGGTACCGGTAGATGAAGAGGGCACTGCGTTGAGCCAGGCGCCACTACTCGGTTGTGAAGCAGATAGTAGACAGGCGAGGCGATGCTGATGTAGAGAGAGCCTCAAATTAGTAAAATTGGCCTCACATTTTATTTTATCCCAGATTTTTTGTTTTGATGTGTTTAGTGGGATAGAAAGTAATTCTTGGGCCCAGACCCTGCAAGCTTGTTCGAAAGAACTACCCGAGAAGCACTGAGACGATCCATCGAGTATCTCATCAATTAATTCGCGACTGGACGAAAGTGAAGAAAGATATGCTGGAAGGGTCAAATATACCGCTGATCGAAGGCCCAGGCCTCCGAAACTCAAAGGGAATTTTACCTGCCTCCAGCCTGTGTCGTTGAAATTAACGTTGCTTTTATTTTCGAATTCGTAACGTACAATTTTATTTTTCTGTCTTCGAATATCGTTACGAATTGTTTTCTTTCTAGTATTTTCGAATTATGTCACGAACAGCTTAATTTGTCTGTCTTTTCTTTTCGAATTATGTCACGGACAGCTTAATTTGTCTCTCTTTACTTTTTGAATTCGTGACGAACAGTTTTCTTTTTCTTTTTTTTCTTTTAGAATAATGCCACGAATTTTCTTTCTAGTATTTTCGAATTATGTCACGAACAGTTTTATGTTTCTCGCGTTTCTTTTCGAATTACTCCACAAACCATTTTATATGTCTATCTTTTCTCATCGAATTCCCTCACGGACAGCTTAATTTGTCTGTCTTTTCTTTTCGAATTATGTCACGAACAGCTTAATTTGTCTCTCTTTTCTTTTCGAATTACGTCACGAACAGCTTAATTTGTCTCTCTTTTCTTTTCGAATTATGTCACGAACAGCTTAATTTGTCTCTCTTTACTTTTTGAATTCGTGACGAACAGTTTTCTTTTTCTTTTTTTTTCTTTTAGAATAATGCCACGAATTTTCTTTCTAGAATTTTCGAATTACGTCACAAACAGTTTTCTTTTTTCTTTTCGAATTCGTCACGGACAGTTTTACGTTTCTCTCTTTTATTCGCGAATTCCGCCACGATCAGCTTTGTTTCCGTCTTTTCTTTTCGAATTCCGTCACGAACAGTTTTCTTTTTTCTTTTCGAATTCCGTCACGAACAGTTTTATTTTTATATCTTCATCGAACAGATCTTTACAATGAAAGTCGTTTTTGGTTTCCTCGACTCCATCCATTAATTGTTAATTTCTTTGTTTGTCTTTGATGTACTTTCACTATTCTCTGATTGCTATCAATTTCTCTTCAAGTTTAATTCCATCTTCTTCCCCTTTCTTTCTCCCTTCATTACATTGACGTCTGCTTCATTCAATTACCCACCTCTTTTTCGCTCAAATATTTGCTTTCATTCTTCTTGCTTTCTTTCTTTCTATTTTTTCTTTCTTCTTTCTTCCTACCTACTTTCTTTCATTCTTACTTTTTCTTTCTTTTTCTTTTTTCTTCTTTTCTTTCTAGTTAAGTATCCCCCCCTTCTTATTTTTTCTTCATCTTGATTTCTTTCTACATTATTTCCTTCTTTCTTTCTCTCTTCATTCTTACTTTTTTCTTTTTTTTAACGTTATACTTTTTCTTTCTTCCAGTTTTTCTTTCTTTCGTTTTCTTGCTTTCTTTTTCACCTTTATATTTTTCTTCTTCTTCTTCTTTCTCCCCCCTCTCTCCCTCCCTCTGTCTCTCTCTTCAGTCATATTTTCCTTTCTTTCATAATTTTTCATAATTTTTCTTCCTTTTTTCTTTTTTCTTTTTTTGTTTTTTTTTCTGCTTTTTTCTTTTTTTTTCTTTTCTCTCTTTTTTCTTCTTGCTTTCTTTCTACTTTTTATTTTCTTTCTTTCTTTATTTATTTATTTCTCTCTTCCTTCTTACTTTTTCTCTCTTTCTTACTTTTTCTTTCCTTCTTTCTTTCTTTTTCTTTCTCTCGTTTTCTTGTTTTCTTTTTTCTCACTACTTTTTCTTTCTTTCTTTCTTTTTTATCCCTTCATTCTTAATTTTTCTTCCTTTTTCTTTCTACTTTTTCTTTACTTATTTTTTCTTTTTTCTTCTTGCTGTCTTTCTATTTTACCTTCTTTCTTTCATCTTCTTTCTTCATTCTTACTATTACTTTTTCGCTTCCTTTGTTTCTACTTATTTATTTCCTTCTTCATTTTTTCATTTCATTCATTCTTCTTCTTGCTTCCTTCCTTCCTTTCTACTTTTTTCCTTCTTTGTGTCTTTCTTTCCTTCTTCATTCTTACGTCTTTTTCTTTTTTCTACTTTTTTCCTTCCTGTTTTCTTTCTTTTGTCTTATTGCTTTCTTTTTTCTCAATTTTTTCTTCTTCCTTTCCCTTTTCATTCTTACTTTTTCTTTCTTTCTATATTTTGTTACCTTCTTTTATACTTTTTTCTTCTTTCGTTCTTTTTTCTTTCTTTCTTTCTTTCTTTCTTTCTTTCTTTCGTTCTTTCTTTCTTTCTTTCTACTTATTTTTCCTTTCTTTCTTTCTTTATACTGTACTTCTTTCTTCATACTTACTCTTTCTTTCTGTCTTTCTTTCTTTCCACTTTTTCATTGATTCTTCTTTTTTATTTTCCTTCATTCTTTCTCTCGTCATTCTTACTTTTTCTGTTTTTTTCATTCATCCTTTCTATTTTTCCTTCTAACTTTCTTCATTCTCACTTTTCTTCTTTCTTTCTGCACATTTTTCTTTTTTTTTCGCCTCTCTGCTTTCTTTCTTTTTACATTCTTACTTTTTATATCTTTCCTTTTTCTTTCTTTCTTTCTTTTTCTTCCTTTCTTACTAGTCATTTTTCTGTCTTTCTTTTTTCTGAGAGAAGACAACAAATCCTGAAGAGTGAACATGTTTTGATGTGCACACGAAACTACGTAGTAGACATCACTAAACCAACACAACTCAGCTAAGTGATAACCTTCTCCAAATTAATTCAGTTAACACTCTATCCTAATCTTTTGATATCGAGCACTTTATAACAAAAACTGACATTCCCATAAGGCTTTTCCAACCGGGGAAAACCAATCGAGGTGCAGATGAAATAAACCGAAATTAAGTTGCATCTTTCTATTGAGTAAACTGTTTTTGTCTACATGAAAAAATTATAACGGTGGAACAGTTGGTATGATGTTTGCTTGACAACCTAACTGTCAGGGTTTCAATTCTCGGTAGTGGATGCGCACTGCTGATGAGTCCCAAGTATAGGACGAAACGGCCGTCCAGTGCTTTCTGTTGAGGTTTAATTCAGACTCAATGAATGATTTTTATATATATATATATATTTCTGTGGTGGGGTATTGTAATTATTTGCACTATTTACATTGTTCGGACGTTACGGCCGTTGTACGCCCCGGCCTTCTTCAGGTGATTGGAATTTCACACTGTACACACTGAAAAATTTAATTCGTCCACCAGGGTAGATTGCTCTAATTCCACGTGACATGCCTCTTACGGATGTCTCCGTATCAGTTATCTTCCTTTAATTCAACTCTTCCATGTTTGTTTTTTTCTCACATCAGCTGTAGCCAAGTATTTAACAAACAACACTTTGGGTCAAGTCGCTGGATTGAACCAACGCATTTATCCAATGGGCTATGTGCCCCCAAATTCTAGTTACACGTGTCATGCCAATTCCGGAAGTGATGGTCACAGTTAACTCCCTCTGACTTCAACTCTCCAACTTTCATTTTTGTACACGTCAACTGTAGCCAGGTATTGAACTCAGCACACTTTGAGTCAAGTCGCTGGATACAACCAACGCTGGATACAACCAAGGAAAATAACAGGTCGGCTCATTTTATCGATTCATTCACGATGAACAGCGGCACTGTCAACGAGTCTCTGTTCTGTGGATGCCTGTTGGGTCATAAGTTCTTTGTACACCTCAAAAAAGACTCATATACTCGATCCATTGGTAAAGATGCTGGGAAAATGATCGGTTCATTTTATCGCTTCATTCACGATGAACGGCTATACTGTCTAAGCGGCGTTATTGCTTTGAACGCCTGCTTGATCACAATCTCTTTGTAGACTTCAAAAAGGACTCATATACACGATCCATTGCTAAAGATGCTGGGACAATGATAGGTTCATTTTATCACTTCATTCACGATTGAACGGCTATACTGTCTATGAGGCTTCGTTGCTTTGAACGCCTGCTTGGTCACAAGCTCTTTGTAGACTTCAAAAAGGACTCATATATACGATCCATTGCTAAAGATGCTGGGAAAATGATCGGTTCATTTTATCGCTTCATTCACGATTGAACGGCTATACTGTCTATGAGGCGTTGTTGCTTCGAACGCCTGCTTGGTCACAAGCTCTTTGTACACCTCAAATAGGACTCATATTCTTGATCCATTGTTAAAGGTGCTGGGAAAATGATCGGTTCATTTTATCGCTTCATTCACGATGAACGGCTGTAGTGTCAATGAGGTGTTGTTGCTTTGGACGCCTGCTGGTTCATAAGTTCACTCCAGACCTCAAATGGGCAAATGGTCGGCCTATTCTTTCGCTCCGGCAAGTATTCGATTACTTCTGCCATGCTTTATCGTTACAAGAATCAGATTTAGCCTGAAATGGCGTATTGCTGCCATGTCGAGGATGTTGCTGCTCAATCCTCCCCTTCCTAACCTTGGGTTTTAAATCTTTCAATGTGGTCTTGTGGTCGGGACTGAGAGGCTGAATTTAGCAGACTTTTGGCTCGTCTCTCGTTATTTTCATGGCCCAGATCAGCTCCATTATTAAGTTCTTGTTCAGACCTTTACAACACGGACACGCTGTGCTATTTCCAACTTCACTTCGTCCCTATTCCAGATGCAAAAGAGAAGTTCCACTGAGACAGCTTCATTTTTTTCCATGAACAACTACTTTGCGGAATTGACTCCAGTGTGGGTGCTTCCCTAATGTTAACGTTCTTAGCCTCTTTATGCCAAAGTTTAGTAGTCATCTATACTCATACTATTCACGTACTATCTCCTATTCCTCTTTCGTTCCAATCACACAACTTCATCATTATTTTAACTTTGATCCTTCAAATTTACTAATCAACCATTCACCCTTGCATGGAGTATTGCTGCTACATATGGCCTGGAGCCCCTTCTGTTTGTCTCAAGGTCCTTGATGAAATCCAAAGACGGATATGTAGACTGATCTGGCATCTCGTCTGCAGTCGCTCTCTCACAGTTATTATTGCCTATTTCGTTTTCTTTTTTTCAAGTGTCGGATTTTAATGCAACACCCTGTATATAAGGGTGTTTCATTAACATGGATTATATATAAGGGTGTTTCATTAAGACGGATCAAAGTCAGAAGTAAATAAATCAGGTTATTGGTGAAAAATTATTTATTTCTCTATTGGATCCTGTTATTTAAGTCATGGCAATTATGTGTGAAAAATAATATCGCCTAAATGTCCGCCAAATCTGAAAGCAAAACAAAATCATTAGACACTTAAACTTTATTAACATTTAAAATCGCTCCAAGTTATTGGATCACTCTTTATAACAAGTTCCCATGACACATGTCACATGACACATGTCTTTCCCACATTCCTTTTATCGTAACAAACAACTACAAACGAGAAACTTTAACACTCATACACGCAGAGAAAAATTGTAGTTGTAAAAACATGAAAAATATTTTATAAATGGTGTTTCATTAAGACAAATTATATATAAGGATGTTTCATTAAGACGGATCAAAGTAAATAAATCAGTGTTATTGGTGAAAATTTATTTATTTCTCTATTGGATCATGTTATTTAAGTCATGGCAATTATGTGTGAAAAATAATATTGCCCAAATGTCCGCCAAATGAGAAAGAAAAAGAAAAAAAATCATTAGACGCTTAAACTTAATTCACATTTAAAATCAGTCCAAGTTGTTGGAACACCCTTTATCTTACTGGCAACTCTGTCACACAAACACTGGTAAATAATACTACAGTTTTTTTATAGAGGAACATAAAGCTGAGGTTGCATGAAACAACTTTACTGTACCATCATACTTTATTGTATATGCTAGGTCTCCTGCTAGGAATGTTTTTTCATATTAATGCAGGGGATCCCAGGGTTCTATCCTCAGATCTATGCTATTTCTGATCTTCATCAACAACCTTCTCGGTGTCAACAGTTTACAACTAGATATTTATTATGATGATGTCATATAGGAATAAAGTCTTGCAGCCGACATTTGGGTTTCAACACAGATCGCCAGAGAGCAAGCACAGTTGACCTCATCTTGAAATAATTAGATCAAGTGATAGGCAAAGTAAAAATATGTATAAGGGAATTAGTGGCATATGACCGAGGATTGTTTGAAGGTGTTACTATTATTGTATCTGTGATTTACAAAGTCTCTCCTACGATGGCATTAGGAAAAATGACACAATTATTTACTATTTCTTAGTAGCAAGTCTGACAGATCTGACAAAGTAAAGCTGGTAGCAGCTTTCAAAAAGGAACTCCAATTAGTTGTTAAATGGGGCAAGAAATGAATTGTAAATTTTAAAATCGGTCCAAGTTTTTGGAACACCCTTTATATATATATATATATATATATATATATATATATATATATATATATATATATATGTATAATGTCGCATATATATATATATATATAAATATATGTATATATATATATATATATATATATATATATATATATATATATATATATGTATATATATATATAAATATATATATATAATGTCGTATATATATGTGTATATATATATATACATATTTAT